>OX637698.1:4805885-5405885 GCA_951802165.1 Adalia decempunctata
AAACGATGTGATGGACGAAAATAATTAATGTTTATATGAATTGATAGAAAGGATTCCTTTTCTAGTTATTTGCATGAAAAGTACAAGAGATCACTGTTGAAATATATTATTTTTCGGCATGGAAGAAAATTGCATTGCTTTCACATAATTTTCATATGCATGCCTGTGAAGATTTAATGTTTATTATCCTCTTGAACTGAAAGTTCAAGACTTGACGACATCAATTGTTGATTTTAATCAAGAATTCATTAAAAAAATCAACCCAAAGATATAAGATGAATTGATGGGTAATTACAAGAATCAAGAATAATGTCAATTTTATTTTGTTGATAACTTTCTTAAAATCAATGTTGGGATATAAAACTCGGCTGCGTTTGTTCAAACAACATCTAAATAATACATTTTTCACCATCTCGACCTTTGAAAGGCGTTTCTTATAGGAGAATTAGGTCTAAGTTCCACCTCATTAGTGAGGTACCTAACTTTTTCAAATCTGCTCAGATATCGCCAAATTTCTTGGAAAACCTGAAAAATATCATCCCAATCGACCTCTCGAGTCTCCATCCGACCCATCTACTGCGATATCTGCCCAAATAACAGCTTTTTCAACGAAATTCCCGTGTACCCCTTTAACCTCGAAATGTAAACATTCGTCCTGGTCTTGAAAATCGTCCTCACGCTCCAAAATGGTGCTAAAAATAATAAACATACGTGAATCTTGGATATTCGACTAAAAACTCACCTGCAAATATCGATTAAATACCAAAAATCTGCGAACAATTTGTGAACCTAACAAAATGTGGAATATCTTTGATACTTTTACTTTGATGTAAACAAAGAAACTGGCAACGTCGTTTTGTCATTAACGATATTTTCTGTGCGCGCACTGACTTTTCATCATATGTTCTGTGCTTTTCATCAGATGCACCAACTCCTGAAAACGAAACCATGGCCTCCTATGTGATTAAATAAAAGTGAATGGAGTATACAGTTCATCCAAGAATTATTGACATCTCGGGGGGTTTTGGAGAATCGAAATTATGTTGGTAATAGCCCATTCAGTAATATTTTGAGTTGCAGAATTCAGGTTGGTGTTGGAAATAACACTGTCGTTTTGAGCTGTCATTAATATTCGAACAAATTCGGCAAATAATTGCGCAAGTGAAAATTTGGAATGAGGCTCTTGAAGAATGTACAGCTAATAAATGAGAAGCCTGCACAGAGCACATAGAAAAAGAAATAAGAGAAGATCAGTCAAAATATATGAAATATTATGATATTGCTGACATAAAGCCTTTAAGTATGAACCTGACGAGTTCTTTCCAGATAAGAAAATAATGACAGTGGTTGTCGAAGCAGAATAATAGGACGATTTGCAGTTTTAATATTACATATATTACTCCTTCATTGTTCACAAATATTGAAAGTTACAATGTTCTGAAAAAATTCTTCACATATTAAATAGATCCATTGGTTAAGTTTTGTTTCTGTCTTGATATCCATTACAATTTTTCCAATCCATTCACTTTGCATCAACACGCTTCAAATTATCAGCTAAATTCTTCTGGTTCAGCGAATATTCATATTGAACTTTGAAAAGGAACATGCCTTTTAATCATCCACGATATTTTTCGTTATTGGACCAGAATTTCCAGGCTGTATGCTCCTATAATTGATCGTTCGAAAATGTATCAATACAAGATGAAAATAATATACTGCTGGTATACAGATTCACACGATGGTAATCGTATGTGATAATTGAGGACATTTTCATGTTCAAAGTGCCTTACTTTGAAAAAATACGATTCAATTTTGGAGTTATATTCACATATTTATTGCTATGATCAAAGCAGAGAAAATTTCTAGTTAGGTACTTTTTTGTAACTAGAAATAAAGCTGCGACTGGACTTCCAAGGCCTGCTTCGATGTCAATGATTCTTGGATGGACTATCAAGTTATTATTCACATTTCTCATTATTCGCTGGTGTTTTCGGTCGTACATGATAATCTTTAAAGAGCCCCACATCCCTAAATACATACAGGATCTCATAAGGAATCGTTCCCCCTTCGCATAATCCCATAGTACGGTCGGAAAAACAAGGAGCATGGAAAGATTTCGAAACTTGTGGAGTTTCTGTTCTTGGTTTCTCCCCTTTACCCAAAGTCTCTTCAAGAAGCCGTGAATATTTCATTCCTTGAATTAACACAGACTAGAGCGCTTCACGAAATGGTTTGAAACAATGGAGTTATATGTTACCCCGTGGTTCGATAAATATACATTTGTTAAGTGCCGGAGTGAAAGGGGAGAACTGTTGTTGGGAATGGTGCGTATCTAACAGATAAATAGGTCGAAAAGAGGTTTTTTGGATGATGGGTCATTTTATTCTTTATATAGATACTTTTTACAATGCAAATTAACAATATGAACAACTCATTCAGATACGACCAAAGAAACGGGAGCTATGACGATTTGAAATTTCGATTTTTTGAAAAATTCTATTTGGCAGGTGAAAATCTAAACTATAATACATAGCGATTCGAATTATTTTTTATCGAATTCAGAGACCTTGAAAATCTATATTTTGATACCAAACTTGGCCATATAGCCCCTCTTTTACTCGAATTTTTATATTTTGTTTTTTTCAAAATTCATCTTCGAGTTTTGTTCTGAAGCTCACAGTATGGGTGATATGGATCACCAAAAAGGGTATTCTGAATAATTCGAATGGGTTGAAGATCTTATGGATTGAATAACACCATTAGATTCTCGAGGGAATCCGTGTTGATGGCAAATATGGTGTTTTTAGGGGGTCTTACCCCTTATGCATTTTTGATCCAAAAAGTTGAGGTTTTCGATATCGATTTTATTGTTTATATAGATACTTTGGACAATGCTGATTATTAATATGCAAACCTCATCAGGATACGACCAAAGAATAGGGAGCTATGACGATTCGAAATTTCGATTTTTTGAAAAAATGCCATTTGAAAGGTGAAAATCTAAACCGTGATAGTTAGATCTCTGGAAAGTCTTTTATTGAATAGAGCGACCTCGAAAACCTACATTTTGATACCAAAATCGTCCATGTAGCCTTCATAACTAATGAATTATTTCGTTTTAATTTTTTCGATATTTCAGTTTCGAGTTTTGTTCTGAAGCTCAGAGCACTCAAAATATGGGTGGTATGGATCACCAAAATGGGTATTCTGAATGATTCGAATGGGTCGAAGACATTATCGATTGAATAACACCATTAGATTCTCGAGGGAATCCGTGTTGATGGCAAAGATGGTGTTTTTAGGGGGTCTTACCCCTTATGCATTTTTGATCCAAAAAGTTGAGATTTTCGATATCGATTTTATTGTTTATATAGATACTTTGGACAATGCTGATTATTAATATGCAAACCTCATCAGGATACGACCAAAAAATAGGGAGCTATGACGATTTGAAATTTAGATTTTTTGAAAAAATGCCATTCGACAGGTGAAAATCTAAACCGTGCTAGTTAGGTCTCTGGAAAGTCTTTTATTGAATAGAGCGACCTCGAAAACCTACATTTTGATACCAAAATCGTCCATGTAGCCTTCATAACTAATGAATTATTTCGTTTTAATTTTTTCGATATTTCATTTTCCAGTTTTGTTCTGAAGCTCAGAGCACTCAAAATATGGGTGATATGGATCACCAAAATGGGTATTCTGAATGATTCCAATGGGAAGAAGACATTATCGATTGAATAACACCATTAGATTCTCGAGGGAATCCGTGTTGATGGCAAATATGGTGTTTTTAGGGGGTCTTAACCCTTATGCATTTTTGACCCAAAAAGTTGGGATTTTCGATATCGATTTTAATGTTTATATAGATACTTTGGATAATGCTATTATTAATATGCAATCCTCATCAGGATACGACCAAAGAATAGGGAGCTATGACGATTTGAAATTTCGATTTTTTGAAAAAATGCCATTTGACAGGTGAAAATCTAAACCGTAATAGTTAGGGTTCTGGAAAGTCTTTTATTGAATAGAGCGACCTCGAAAACCTACATTTTGATACCAAAATCGTCCATGTAGTCTTCATAACTAATGAATTATTTCGTTTTAATTTTTTCGATATTTCATTTTCGAGTTTTGTTCTGAAGCTCAGAGCACTCAAAGTATGGGTGATATGGATCACCAAAATGGGTATTCTGAATGATTCCAATGGGAAGAAGACATTATCGATTGAATAACACCATTAGATTCTCGAGGGAATCCGTGTTGATGGCAAATATGGTGTTTTTTATGCATTTTTGACCCAAAAAGTTGGGATTTTCGATATCAATTTTATTGATTATATAGATACTTTGGACAATGCTGATTATAATTATGAAATCCTCATCAGGATACGACCAAAGAATAGGGAGCTATGACGATTTGAAATTTCGATTTTTTTGAAAAAATGCCATTTGACAGGTGAAAATCTAAACTATGATAGATAGCGATTCGAATGATGATTTATTGAATTCAGCGACCTGGAAAACCTACATTCTGATACCAAACTTGGCCATATACTCTCTCCATGACACGAATTTTTTTATATTTCATTTTTGCCATAATTCATTCTCTAGTTTTGTTCACAAGCTCATACTGTTCACTGTTTGGCCATAATAGATTCGCAAAATGACTATTACTCGATAATTTCGATATTTTACTTGTAATAGTGTAACAAAGAACTGTACCATTGTGAATTATTGTAAAATGAAATGTAAAATTTTCTGTTTAGTGCCAGGAGCTATTTCACCTCAGGTCAGCTGCTTATGATCTATAAGGCACAGATTCGACCTGTCCTGGAATACTGTTCCCATATTTGGAGTGCTGCACCTAAACATACCCTAAAACTCTTGGATTCTGTACAAAAAAGGGCAATTCGTCTCGTCGGTGATGTCTCGCTTACAAACTTGCTCACTTCTCTAGAACACCGTAGAAGAGTAGGAGATCTGTCTCTATTTAATAGATATTTCCATGGGCGATGCTCTTCTGAATTATCAGCAATCGTTCCCCCTCTGGCAGTCTCTTCGGGACTAACTCGTCAAGTTAAGTCTTCACATCCCTTCGTGGTCACTTTAGAGACCTGCAGAACATCTCTCTTCAAAGACTCGTTCATCCAACGAACAGCGAGGCTTTGGAACACATTGCCTAGGGAGGTGTTCCTCGAGGCATATAACCTCCAGGAATTCAAGAAGAACACAAATTCCTACCTGCTTGCCCTTGGTTCTCACGATGTTCTCTTAACATTACAGGATATTCCTTTTCGTGAGAACCACAACATAACAAAAAATCGACAATATTCGTCCAGATAGGCTAAAAGAAGCGACTTTAAGGGGCAGTATCACCTTTTGAATCGTGGTAAATCTCCATTCAAAAGTTGTCTCTTTATTTCACGTGTAAGTACCTACCCTAATTTACGACGTAGAGACTTGATTTTTTTTTAATTGAAGTTGAAGAACGTCCCGAGAGCAAATAGTTTTCATTTTTTCGATTTAATTAGTTTTTCAATCAAAAAAACCAGGGTAATCGTTAGATCTGGGGTTATCGAATATGTTTTTCGTTTTCATGAGTACATAGAGCTATATTTTTGAAATAATCATCATGAAAATTTTTGTAGTTTATAGAAGATTAAATTGCCGAGGGCAAATAGTTGCGATTTTTTCCAAAAAATAATGAATAACCGTCGGAAAAATATCATTAAGTGTAGTTTCCAAAACGCTGAAGTTCAAACTTTTTTTTTGATTGAAAAACTAATTAAATCGAAAAAATCGCAAGTATTTGCCCTCGGCAATTTAATCTTCTATAACCTACGAAGATTTTCATGATGATTATTTCAAAAATATAGCTTGTACTCATGAAAAACGAAAAACATATTCAATAACCCCAGATCTAACGATTACCCTGTTTTTTTTTAATTGAAAAACTAATTAAATCGAAAAAAAGAAAACTATTTGCCCTCGGGACGTTCTTCAACTTCAATTTAAAAAAAAAATCAAGTCTCTACGTCGTAAATTAGGGTACTTACACGTGAAATAAAGAGACAACTTTTGAATGGAGATTTACCACGATTCAAAAGGTGATACTGCCCCTTAAGCTCTCATAGCAGCTTCTGCCCTCGCAACCGGGAAATCTTCAGTTGAGCATACGCTTTCCCAACCTGCCAAGAAGATGCGAACACAACAACAAACCGCATTTCCCTGCGATAAAACGCCCCCATCACCTTTGACCTTCCACCCGCGCCGCCACCTGCACGCGGCCCCGCGCCCGTGATTTCCCAAATCTGACGCCGGGAAAAATAAATAGAGCCGCATCTCCCCCTGTCCCGGGAATATTAGAAAACCAGGAACGGGGTCCGATAGCGGTGAGATCCGTTACTCATCCGGGTCTAGCCTCTGCGTCGGTGGGCCAGGAGCATCGCGACGCTATCGTCGCGGACGGCGAGGAGCGTCGAGCTAAGACCCAGTCAGTCAGTGTGCCGACCGAGTTTCACGTGGACGGAGGCGCGAGCGCCCTCACGCGACACTGGTGCCGAACACGACGCGATCCACGAGTTGTGAGACAAGATCGTTTCGGAGATTTGGAGGTTTGGATGTGGAAATGATCGATTTTGTGAGTTTTTGGCCTTGAAGAAGGTCCCATTCATGGTCCTTCCATCGACTATTAGCAGTGCCGGCTCGTCGTCAGGGCCGGCACAAGATAAACACTCACCCACTTCTCTTTGAACATCCTCTCTATAACAAACTGAAAGATTTATTTTCTTCAGTACAAAATACACTGCGCAAAAAAATTAACGCACATTCTGAAAATCTCAATTTTAATGAAAGTTAACTCTACATTGACTCAATAACTTATTTTTTATGTTCTCTCGGGAAGGTTTTGAACGAAACAAGACACATTAAATGGAAGAAAAATTCAGGATTTCACCGAATCTTATGTGAAAGAAGAGAAATGAACAATTTTCAAAATACTGAAAAGCTGATAAGTGATTTAATACTTGGTATTTCCACCCCTTGCGTTAATTACAGCTCGGCAACGACGGTTCATACTCAAAATGAGTGATCTTAAAATGTTCTGATCTAATCCTTCCCAGATTTCTCCGAGTTGGATTCCTAAGTCATTAAGAGTAGCTGGGTGATTTTCTGAACTTCTCAGCCTTCTATTGAGGTTGTCCCTAACCTGCTCAATCGGATTGAGATCTGGACTTCTTACTGGCCATTCCATTCGAGAGATTCAACCTCTTCAAGGTACTCCTGAACGATGCGCGCACGATGGGGTCTGGCATTATCGTCCATAAAAATGAAATTTTCACCAATGTTTGGGGCAAATGGCACTACATGCTCTTCAAGAATGTTCCTTATATACTTATCAGCATTCATAGCTCCATTATCAACGACCACTAGATCTGTGCGAGCAGTCAAAGATATTCCACCCCATACCATAATCGATCCTCCCCCAAAACCAGTAGTATTCAGAAAATTGCACTGAGCATATCTTTCATGTGGACGTCTGTATACAAGGGAACGTCGATCACAATGGTAGAGGCAGAATCTAGACTCATCTGTGAAGAGAACTCTTTCCCAATCTGCCTCTTCCCTATGGATATGCTCTCTCGCAAAATCAGAACGCGCCCTTCGATGGGCTGGGGTAAGAGCTGGGCCTCTTGCCGCGACACGAGGTCTTAAATCATATTCTCTGAGGCGATTTCTTATTGTCTGAGTGCAAATTTGCACCTCATGAGTTTTCTCGAGCTGATTTTGAAGGAGGCGAGCGGTTGCAAACCGTTGTCTCAACGAAGAAACTCTCAAGTAACGTTCTTGAATGGCATTTGTTACCCGTGGTCTACCCTGTCCTGGTCTTCGGACGAACCTGTCTCCCTGAATCGCTGCAACATTCTGGACACACTTGTATGGGAAACTCCAAACCTTTCTGCAATTCTTGTGTATGTCCACCCTTCTTCTCGCAAAACTACCGCTTGGGCACATTCCTCTTGGGTCAAATTGCGTGTTTCGCGTTGCATAGCGATCGAGTGTAGAAAATCAAACGAAAGAAAAACTATTGATCACTAGAATTGATCGAGAACAACTGATTTTAGAATGGAGTCAATACATTCAAAATCTGATAATAATATATCATCTTTTTTTATTCCTGCTGGGAGAAAACATCTGTATTGAAGAAAAACGTTGAAAGTGGATAACATATGCATGCATAATTCTGATGAAAATAATTATCATTGAGAACACCTTCAGTTGTAGAATAAATTTGAGATTTCCATAATGTGCGTTAATTTTTTTGCGCAGTGTATAACAAACAAACTCTTTTACGAGGATATATTGAAAAATTCTTAGCCTACTAGAGAACCAAACAAAATTTCAATGTCAAAATATTTTATTACTCAACATATTCTCCTCTTAATTGAATACATTTATTACAGCAAACTTGCAACGTCTCTAGACCTTTAAAAAAATTTTTTCTTCTTTCTCTGCGAACTAGTCCTCCACAGCTTTTATAACCTCATCGTTGGAAGAAAATTCTCGACCTTTTAAACTTTCTTTCAATTAAGGAAAGAGATGATAGTCGGATGGAGCCAAATCTGGTGAATAAGGGAAGTGTTCTAGTAATTCTAACCCTCAATCACGAATTTTTTGGATGGCAACATGAGATTTGTGTACTGGGGCGTTGTTCTGTAAAAACAAAACATCTTTTGATAGCTTTCCGCGTCTTTTCTCTTTAATTTTTTCCCGTAGAGTGGTCAGTAATGTCGAATAGTAATTTCCAGTTATTGTTCTACCCTTATCCAAAAAATCAATCATGATTACTCTATGGCAATCCCAAAAAACTGAAGCAAAAACTTTTCCAGCAGATTTTTGGACACGAAACTTCTTAGGTCTTGGAAAACCAGAGTGTCACCATTCCATCGATTGTTTCTGGATCGTAGAAATGTACCCAAGTCTCATCCATAGTAACAATTCGGTTTGAGAAGTCTACATCGTTTTCAAATCGAGCACAGATCGAACGCGATGCTTCTACCCTTGCACGCTTTTGGTCAACATTCAAACATGTGGGAATCCATTTTGCAGAAATTTTTCCCATGTCCAAATTGCAGTGAACTATATGATGAACGCGTTCGTATGGAATCTTCAGGGCTTCAGATATCCATTTTAGACCAATTCGACGGTCTGATAAAATCATGTCATGAACTGCATCGATATTTTCGGTGACTGACACAGAAACTGGCCTTCCCGATCAGTCATCATCTTCAATGTAAAATTTACCCCTTTTGAAGCTTGCAGTCCAATTTTTCACGGTCGCATACGAAGAACATTGTTCACCAAGCATATCTTCGTAAATCTGCTTACCTCTTAACCCTTTTGAATACCCGTACTTGATGATGGCTCTCGATACTCCAATCTTTGGATTTTTTTAATTTCGGTGGACATCTCTTGACCATGTGTGTATGTGAAACAGAATATTTTGCAACCCTCTATATATTCTTATCTGCCAGATATAAGAAAATTCGCAACGAAAAACTGTTTCAATTCTACACAAACTTGAGGAATAGGAAAGTTCAATCTACTTAAGACTTTTAATAGTCATAATACAAGATGATCACTACCGACAACATGGAAAACCTTTTCATAAATTCAAGTCACTCGATCCAATAATTCTCAATGTATTAGTTCACGTTCACAAATAATTCCTTGTCTCAATTGTTGCGACCAACAATTTCAAGGTAACAACTTTATTTAAAAATCCAATTGAGAAAATATAATAATATTTCTGTAGAATTCTCAAGAACCACCTATTAAAAATTCGTACATATTAAATTCAGTGAAAATATTTATAATAAATATCATTTTAATTAGTCTGAAGTAAATAAATTCACCTTTTCACTAATAGACAAAGTGTCCCATTCAAATAGAAAAAAATTGAAGAGTAATTACACAGATGCGTTAGCTTCATTGTAATTTCCTTCAAAGTTTTATGAATATCGACCTCTCCGTATATGATATCTAGATCTAGCCGTGTATAATTACATAGTCTACAGGAAAGGGTGTAGATTTTCACAGAACGAGTATTCTATACATACCAGTCTTTATTATTACGAGCTGCGTGTTTAGAATTTGATGACCGGATTACGTTTTCACCCAGAATAGAAACACTTTGATTCCACTGTGCACTTGTTCTGGATACCAGGTGTCCCAGGTGAAAAAACACCGAAATGGAGAGTGCATAGGGATGATATATCAATTGAATTTCCGTCCTCTATTTCCTATTTCATAAATACTCTCAAGGATCAGTTTTTATCAGAACGAAAATTCAAGAAAAGAAAGTATGTATGAGATGGAAATATATACCACAAAGTAAACACTGAAAGATAGATATCACGGTTAATGCTGGCTTGATAGATATATCTCTGTGGTATCGAATATGAATTCTGTTCTGAGGACTGAACCAGAATAAATTCGCTATCACAAAAACGCCTATATCTCTTGAACCAATTGAGAAAAACATCAAAATTTGATCATAGTTAGCTTAGTTATGAACGTCAGAAACATGTGAACAATTACTTCATAGAAATTCGAATTCTCTGTCGCAAAATGTCAAACGAAGTGAAAACACGAGAATTTATAGTGAAACTTCTTCAAAATAATCAAAAATGGCGCTTCAAAAGAATCGCAAAAGAGGCTCGCGTTCGTCCGGAAACGGTATCAAGAGTTGTTAAGCGCTTCAACGAAGATCTTACAATTAACCGCAAGGAAGGAACCAGGAGGAAAAAGGGATTTCATAGCCCAAAAAAGTGAAGAAAGCCATCAGCCTTATTCAGAAGAATCCTAACCTATCAGGACGGAAAGTGGCCCAAATAGTGGGTTGTTCGCAGTCAACCGTTCAGAAAATCAAGTCGAGTTGTGGGCTTAGAACATACAAAGTGCGGAAAGTGCCAGACAGGAACGCTGTGAAGAATCAAGAAGCGAAATCAAGAGCAAAGAAATTAAAAAAAGATTTCTTGAAAAATTTTTCCTGTTGCGCGATGGACGACGACACCTATGTCTTGGCTGATTTTTCGCAACTTCCTGGTCAGGAATTTTATACTGCAGATTCTCGTGGAAATGTTGACGGACAATTTCGCGTGAAGAAACAAGCAAAGTTTCCGAAAAAATCCTGGTTTGGCAAGCAATTTGCACTTGTGGGAAAAGGAGCAAATTTTTCGTTGGCCAAGGCCATGTTGACTCGAAGATATACATCGAGGAATGCTTGAAGAAGCGACTTTTACCATTTTTACGTGAGCACGATGTGTCAACAATCTTTTGGCCAGATTTAGTTTCATGCCACTACAGCAAGGCCACCAAGGAATGGTACGAAGCTAACGAGGTGGTTTTTGTCCCCAAAGAGGCTAATCCACCAAATTGCCCAGAACTCAGGCCAATCGAAAGATATTGGGCCCTGTTAAAAAGAGAATTGAAGAAGACTAAGAAATAAACGAAAAAATTAGCGGAATTCAAGCAAAAGTGGAAGACAGCATCCCAGAAAGTGACTGAGAACACGTTTTTTTATTGTAGAAACAGTTTTCATTAGAATTAGAAGATGATTCGAAAATGAGTTTGATTTTCGAAATCGGTCCAGTGGTTCAAAAGAAATAAGCGTTTTTGTGATAGCGAATTTATTCTCGTTCAGTCCTTAGCAGTTTGATCTGAAAATAGGACAGAGGGGTCATCCTTTAAAATAC
This sequence comes from Adalia decempunctata, assembly GCA_951802165.1. Taxonomy (NCBI): domain Eukaryota; kingdom Metazoa; phylum Arthropoda; class Insecta; order Coleoptera; family Coccinellidae; genus Adalia; species Adalia decempunctata. The sequence goes on from OX637698.1 coordinate 4,817,647, forward strand.
TGAATATGCCTTACGCTGAGTTTAGAAAGAGTTATCACTGATTAATCAATTTCAAGAGCAATGAACCGTAGGAAAGCGTATTATAACCACGAACGCGAAAAAAAAATGTGTAAATTGCCTGTTGAGATTTCTGCATAGCTGAAATAAGTCGAGGATCTTGAAGAGATCCGTTTCTACCTCCCATTGTTATTTAAATACATTGTTGTATCCTTGCATAAAAGCAGTGTCGGGTTCATTCATCAAGATTTCCATGCTTGGCAGATCATTTTACGATTCCATACAGTCCATTCAGAGTGCGAACCTCGAGGTGAATCACAATAAAGAATTTATAATGATTCTAATTGGACACGGCTACATTCAAATTTTCGTTTTTTACGAGCGTCGTAATATGAATTTATTACAACTGCAAAGATGGCAAATTACTTCGAGTTCGATTTGCGCTATGCGGATGATTGGACCGTTTCGATATGGTAAAGTTTGTGGGAATGTTTTGAACTTTATCATATCGATTTTATTATATTAACTACCGTTTAACGTGCCCCCAACTTGGGTTTAAGTTGTACAATGATTTGATTCATAGCTGTTTTGGCGGAGTTTCGGCCTAATTAAGCGGAAGCATGTTCAGATAACCTCACGATTTGAAACAGATTTTGCCCAATGTCACTGTCTTCACAAGAAAAATAAAAACAAGCTTTTATAAAAAAACATTTTTAAAAACAAGCATTTATAGTAACAAAACTCATCCGCCATGTTGAAGCCGCCATCTTGAATGGCTCAATTTTGAAGAATCATAATTTCCGACCCAGAAAACCACCAGATACCAATTTTGAACAGAATCGGATCATAACCACAAAACTCGTCCGCCATATTGCAGCCGCCATCTTGAACTTTTCAATTTTGACAGAAGAATCATCATTGTCGAACCCAAAAACCCCCAGATACTAATTTTGAATGGAATCGGATCATAATTACAAAACTCCGACGCCATTTTGTCTTTTCCTATAACAAATAAACTGCTCCACATGAGTTAGGGATATTGACTTAAATTGCGAAAAAATATATGTAGTTAAAATAAGATTTTTGTGATGAAAATTCAAATTAATATGATTTCAAGTTGCAAATTAATTTCAGCCTGTAGGTCTGCAGCGTATACAGGAAGGTTAAGAAAAATCGTGTAAAATAACGAAATTTTATTCCCAGAGAATTCTTCAAGCATTTTATGACTATCAATACGATGTATGGCCTCAACGGGCATGAATAACAGCTTGACATCTTCTTTGCATACTACACACGAGGTTGTTGAACATTTCTTGAAGAATTTGATTCCATAAACGGGGCAGAAGCTCTCTCAGATCATTTAAGGATTCTGGGGTAGGTTGATGAGTATCTAATCTTCTCTGGAGCATATCCCATGCATGTTCTCTGCAATTCAAATCTGGTGAGTGCGGAGGTATTGGTAAATGTGGAGTACCAAGCTCCTCGCGCGCATTCTCAACTATGGCTGCACTACGGTGCGGTCTAGCGTTATCGTCTAGAAATTGAAAAGTTTCACCAATAGCAGCGTTAAAATTTGGCACAACATTGTCAATGACATGCTCCCTATAGTGTAAGGCGGTCATATTCCCAGGACAAATGTGTAGATCTGTCCCGGCCCATACCATAACACTACCCCCTCGGAATGGATGGACTTCTTGGACATAGCGACGATTACGGGGTATGCGTGGGACTGTCCTTACCCTTATTCTTCGAGAATCTGAAAATCGTCCATATCTGGATTCATCAGTGAAAAGGACACTACGCCATTGATCGTTCCAATTGATATGTTGCCTTACCCATTCCAGTCTTTGACGCTTATGGTCACGTGTTAATGGAACTCCTCTTAATGGACGTCTAGAACCTAGATTCACCTTTCTCAAACGTCGTCCGATAGTTTCGATGGAAACTTGGACCCCATCTGCATTTTGAAGAGTATTCCGTAGCATTCTACACGTAGATGTAGAGTTTCTTCTCGCCGAAACGGTGATGAAACGATCCTGAGCAGGTGTTGTTTTTCGTCGCTCACCAAGCCTTGGTCTTTCCAACACGGAACCTGCCTCCCTGATGAACCTATTCCAAAGTCGAGATATCACACTTTCACTGACTTGGACCCTTTCCGCTACAACAACCTGAGTTAGGCCACCCTGTGGCATTCCGATAGCCCTATTAGCCTCAGCGTTTGTTAATTTACGTCTTGGCATTTTCAGAAAACTCGTTTCAAATCGAAGCCGTTGATAAAAAATAAGAAACATTCATGAAGCATATGCAAAGAACCAAACTTCAGAAAAAAGGCGACCAGATTGACGAAATGTCTCATACTGATTCTTATAGGATCGATTCAAGTTGTTATTGAGTTTTGAATGATTTTACAGCGATTTTCTCTAAGGTTACATACTTTTAAAAACGATTGAATACGATATCCCTAACTCTTGTGGAGCAGTATATTTCATAATGTATTTTCACCAGAATGATGTACACCTGCCAAATTTCAAATCAATCGGACGATCAGGAGTGTGTCATATTTAGCTTGCAACATTTGATTACAGACAGACACAGACAGACATACAGACAGACAAACAGACAGACAAACAGACAGACAAAGAGACAGACAAACAGACAGACCCCGGACAGGTGAAACTAAATAAAAGCTTGTAAAAAACAATGAATTTCATGGATCATGTTGCTTTAGAATGTTCTTTCGAATGTATCTAAATAACAAACTTGTTTACTGACGGTGAGTGGATATATGGCAGCATATTTCTTGGGGGAAAATCTCTCCCTGGGCTATTTTGTAGCATCAGATTGAGCGAAAACACATTTGAGGATGGAAAGCAAACTCGAAAGTTTATATCATAACCAGCATACAAACAACTTCAAACTTTCCGATTATATGGAAGGAAAGGCTCATAAATTTCAGCGTTTAAAATACAGGGTGTTCCTGAGTCACTTGCGGATCTAAGTTTTCAGATAGGACCCAGGTTTGTCCATTCCTCGTCGTCCTTTGGAATAAGACATTCCACAAACGTCATTACAGCGTCAGTACAGCGCATTTTGCAAGATTTGAGTCGTAAGGATTATAAAGTTCAGTTAACACAAGAACTCGAGCCGATCATCAACAACGTCGTGTCTTTGCTGATTGGGTCCTTGAAATGTTGCATCTGGGGCTCGGAAAACCCAAGAGTTATTGTTGAAAGCCTCTTTATCCTCAACGTGTGACTGTTTGGTGCGGTTTATGGTCCGGCGAGGCCATTGGACCTCACTCTTTCGAGAATGAGGCTGAAGCAACAGTGACGGTGAATGGATTGCGCTATCGAAAGAAACATCACACTCATTTTTATATTAGATTTTTCGTTTCATTGGAGTTCTGTGATAATACAGAGAATGAAAAAATGATTATTCGAATGATTTGTCTGAAATTCGAATATGAGAAAACTACTGTCTATTGAGTACCACTGACAAATATTCATGATCAATCTGGAAAAGTGCCATTTTCTTTTTATGACCTAGCGTTAACCAGATACCTATAATAGTGTGTAAATTACAATTTCATAGGCGATTAAAGTTAATCATTCTTGATATTTCGTGAAATGACGAATAGTTACTGGAAATACTATACAAAACAATATTACAACAAGAATCGTGCTTATGTCATTATGACTGGAATTAGCACACTCGAAATTAAGGACAAATAAAAAGTGTGCCCTGAAAACTTTCGTTCAAACTACACTGCACAAAAAAATTAACGCACATTATGGAAATCTCAAATTTATTCTACAACTGAAGGTGTTCTCAATGATAATTATTTTTATCAGAATTATGCATGCATATGTTATCCACTTTCAACGTTTTTCTTCAATACAGATGTTTTCTCCCAGCAGAAATAAAAAAGATGATATTATCAGATTTTGAATGTATTGGCTCCATTCTAAAATCAGTTGTTCTCGATCAATTCTAGTGATCAATAGTTTTTCTTTCGTTTGATTTTCTACACTCGATCGCTATGCAACGCGAAACACGCAATTTGACCCAAGAGGAATGTGCCCAAGCGGTAGTTTTGCGAGAGGAAGGGTGGACATACACAAGAATTGCAGAAAGGTTTGGAGTTTCTCATACAAGTGTGTCCAGAATGTTGCAGCGATTCAGGGAGACAGATATGAATGTCCGAAGACCAGGACAGGGTAGACCACGCCATTCAAGAACGTTACTTGAGAGTTTCTTCGTTGAGACAACGGTTTGCAACCGCTCGCCCCCTTCAAAATCAGCTTGAGCAAACTCATGAGGTGCAAATTAGCACTCAGACAATAAGAAATCGCCTCAGAGAATATGATTTAAGGCCTCGTGTCGCGGCAAGAGGCTCAGCTCTTACCCCAGCCCATCGAAGGGCGCGTTTGGATTTTGCGAGAGAGCATATCCATTGGGAAGAGGCCGATTAGGAAAGAGTTCTCTTCACAGACGAGTCTAGATTCTGCCCCTAACATTGTGATCGACGTTCCCTTGTATACAGACGTCCACATGAAAGATATGCTCAGTGCAATTTTCTTAATACTACTGGTTTCGGGGGAGGATCGATTATGGTATGGGGCGGAATATCTTTGACTGCTCGCACAGACCTAGTGGTCGTTGATAATGGAGCTATGAATGCTGATAAGTATATAAGGAACATTCTTGATGAGCATGTAGTGCCATTTGCCTCATACATTGGTGAAAATTTCATTTTTATGGACGATAATGCCAGACCCCATCGTGAGCGCATCGTTCAGGAGTACCTTGAAGAGGTTGAAGTCTCCCGAATGGAATGGCCAGCAAGAAGTCCAGATCTCAATCCGATTGAGCAGGTTTGGGACAACCTCAATAGAAGGCTGAGAAGTTCAGAAAATCATCCAGCTACTCTTAATGACTTAGGAATCCAACTCGGAGAAACCTGGGAAGGATTAGATCAGAACATTTCAAGATCACTCATTTTGAGTATGAACCGTCGTTGCCGAGCTGTAATTAACGCAAGGGGTGGAAATACCAAGTATTAAATCACTTATCAGCATTTCAGTATTTTGAAAATTGTTCATTTTTCTTCTTTCGCATAAGATTCGGTGAAATCATGAATTTTTCTTCCATTTAATGTGTCTTGTTTCGTTCAAAACCTTCCCGAGAGAACATAAAAAATAAGTTATAAAGTCAATGTAGAGTTAACTTTCATTAAAATTGAGATTTTCGGAATGTGCGTTAATTTTTTTGCGCAGTGTATATATGGACTATCGATTCAAATGAAGATTTCATGCTTTTTTGTGAATATAATGCGTTTTTCCGTAAAATTTTCCTGTAGCTCTTAAAAAATCACCCTGTAGTTGAGTTTATGATAAGAGCTTCCTCAGTCGGAATGACCACGAGCCGCCACTGGAATCGATCGGACGTGAACCTCGGAAATGACCCCAAGCCATGAATTCTGAATGAAAATCGATTAAGGATAATTCACACGAGCCAATTTATCACCTGTAAGGCGTCTCTACACCCCTATCTCATTCAATATCCAGCACCGGCAATAACCGCTCTCACGAAAGGCAAATAAAGCCTGGCTCGAGCCCCTGTAGAGATGATTTTGACTGAATTGCCCACGCTATCATTCTTTTCCTTCAAGTTCGGTAAAAGGGCTATTTAGTATTTCTCCGATGTCCCATTCCAGAAACTGAAAACTTTTTCCCTGTCTCCCCGACCGGGGCCTTTTTTCTAAGCCCGGGATTTCCAAGAATTGTCGATTTGGAATTCAAGGGACGTGTATGGAACTTACCTTAAACTTTCTGTTATTCTGGATAGAAGAGAGAAAAAGTTAATCAATTTTGGAATGTCGGGCGGTAAAAGAGAATGGAATGTCGCTTTCGGAATTTTCACTGGGACAAATCATAAAAGAATATGATTCTCAATCAACAATCAAACGTACGAGGATGTATTGATATCTAGTTAGCCTAGACTATCAGTTCCATGCATGAACAAAATATTGCGATACCATATCAACGAACAATAACTTATTAGAAGTGTCAGTGTAGAGTTCGACGTCAAAAAAGTAAACCAGAGTTACGCAATAAATTAAAGAGAAAAGATGTCCACCGAAATTGTAAAAATCGAAAAATTGAAGTATCGAGCCATCATCAAGTACCTGTATTTAAAAGGGTTAAGAGGTAGGCAGATTTACGAAGATTGCTTAATACCCTTGGTGATCAATGTCCTTCGTATGCGACCGTGAAAAATTGGACTGCAAGCTTCTAAAGAGGGAAATTTTCCATTGAAGATGATGACCGATCGGGAAGGCCAGTTTCTGTGTCAGTTCCCGAAAATATCGATGCAGTTCATGACATGATTTTATGAGACCGTCGAATTGGGCTGAAACAGATATCTGAAGCACTGAAAATTTCATACAAACGCGTTCATCTTATAGTTCACGTCAATTTGGACATGAGAAAAATTTCTGCAAGATGGATCCCCAAATGTCTGAATGTTGACCAAAAGCGTGCAAGGGTAGAAGCATAGCGTTCGATCTGTGCTCGATTTGAAAACGATGTAGACTTCTTAAACCGAATTGTTACTATGGATGAGACTTGGGTACATTTCTTCGATCCAGGAACAAAGCAACAATCGATGGAATGGCGACACTCTGGTTCTCCAAGACCTAAGAAGTTTCGTGTCCAAAAATCTGCTGGAAAAGTTCTTGCTTCAGTTTTTTGGGATTGCCATGGAGTAATCATGATTGATTTTTTGGATAAGGGTAGAACAATAACTGGAGATTACTATTCGACATTACTGACCACTCTACGGGAAAAAATTAAAGAGAAAAGACGCGAAAGGCTATCCAAAGTTATCTTGTTTTTACAAGACAACGCCCCAGTACACAAATCTCATGTTGCCATGCAAAAAATTCGTGATTTAGGGTTAGAATTACTATAACACCCCCCTTATTCGCCAGATTTGGCTCCGTCCGACTTTCCTCTCTTTCCTCAACTGAAAAAAAGTTTTAAAGGTCGTCAATTTTCTTCCAACGAGGAGGTAATAAAAGCTGTGGAGAACTGGTTGGCAGAGCAAGAAGAAACATTTTTTTGAAAGGTCTAGTGACGTTGCAAGTTCGCTGTGATAAATGTATTCAATAAAGAGGAGAATATGTTGAGTAATAAAATATTTTGACATTGAAATTTTGTTTGATTCTATAGTAGGCTAAGAATATTTCAAAACCTTTTATTTCTTTATTCATAATTCGAAGTACTCCTTAAAAAATGCCATCACATCTTTCCAGATTCTTATAATCATTTCACTGGAAGCCCCTATTCCCTGAAAAATTATCCACTTCCCTTCAAAACGGGATTATAAAGCCTTTGAATCATTCTTTATAGTGATCCCGGAGAGAAGCCTGGAAAACCTCATTCGAAATCATAATTAAACTTAAGAAATTAGAGTCGAAAGTAAAATACTCCCAATTTGAGCTAACGCAAATTTCATCATTAAAATGGAACTCTGTTCGGCGTTTTGAGGTTTGAGTTTCTGTCTTCGTTAATAACTCATTCGAAATATTAATTAATTCGTTCAGTGTAATTCATCTTCAGCTTCTAGATTCATTAACACCGACCATTGAAAAATTGGAATTGAATACTAGGTGCAAGCATTATATGGGGAGATTTTTGAAGAGCTAGGAATAGGAAATCTAACGGATAAATTCTTCAATGTTTTCTTCCAATGAGTATCGAAGCGGGCTTGTCAGTATACAGGGTGAGTCTTTGACTTGTACATATATTTTAACTGTAGATTCCTCTCATCAAACGAAACACGTTTTTCCTATACCATTTTTCAAAATTCGGTTTGGTTTGGGAGATACAGGGTGTCGAAAATCCATGAAAAAACACTTTTCTGTTTATATCTTCGGAACCGTTATTTCGAATGAACTGAATTTTGGTTGATTGGTTACTCTATTCATGGTGCATATTCCTCAATCGAAACCTATTCAATATCTTCACCAGTATAAAAGTTACAGAGTAGTCGACTCATCAATACACGCTAAAACACCATAAAACCACTTTAAAAAGATAAACGGTTCACATTTTCGAAAGAATCAATCATTTAAGAAACTAAAAGTATTCCTATTTTTTTCAATAAAACGCGTCGTTTCCGAGTTATTTCCAATTTTACCCGGAGAAATTTGACGAAAAAATCATTAATTTCAAGAATAATCTGAATGCTTCTCTGAATTAAATATCATCGAATATTATTCCTTCTCTGGTCTTTAAACGAGTTTACAATGTTGTCACAATATTTATCAACTTTGTCGAGATATTTTAATAATAAAATCCCACAAATGTGGGAGATATAATTGAACACCACGGAGGATTTAATACGCACAGTTTCTATTGAAAATTCATAGTTACCACTCCATATTGAAGTTAAATGTCGATGAAATACAAAATTCGGATATTAATGATGAATCTCAACACTAAACTACTCATTAAATTGAAATTAATGAAAAATAATACGATACCTGATAATCTGTGGCGATGTTTCTATCTAAACAACATCCTCTTGGAATTTCATAAACTCGACACGGTTGAAATTATATTAATTCACTTCACATAATAATCACATTAGAACAATAAGTCATTGAATGTATTCAGATTATTCAGAACTTCACATAATGTTTACAGTTTGTTCAGAGACTCTGGTTTGTTATTGTTCAACGTTGGCCTCCAGAAAACCATACTTCGGTTTTCGCTCTACGCATGCGTGGTAAAATTTGGCGGCAAAGTCGATTTATGATGGAAACGGCAGAATTCATAGATATTTATACCACGGTACACAAATGTATCGTGATTTATACTATGTTTCGTAAAAAATCCTTAACCTCAATGAGAATCTCAGCAAGCTGACAACATCTTCTTGAAATTTCTGTGCAAAAATTCACAGAATCGATACAAATTAGATTAGGTTAGGTTGTTTAATATGAATAAAAAGTCTCTCTTCATGATATTGTTTGGGAATTTCGAGGAAAATATGAACAAGTTATTAGTGTTTACAAACTAATCTGCAGGAAAATCGAAGAAGGAACTTCTTTTGGTGGAATAAATGTGGCTTTTTAGTTGCAGATATAATCCGATGAAACTAACTGTTTTTGTTGAAATTATCGTGTTTGCAACATTTTTATTCCAATAAGGTTAGTACTTGACTACTTGAGTATTCCCTAAATTCGGCTTAAATGTATAAACTCAATTTCTATCGAGAAATATGAACTTTGAATCATTTCCACAGTATCATTTCAGGGACGTATTTAGCCCAATGTTGTTTTTCAAATGGCTTTATCTTTTTAACAGAGCCGAATTCGGAAAAATGGAAAATGAAAAAAAGGTTTCCTTTGGCCTCAAGAATCTTCAGTTAAAATATATGTACAAGTCAAAGACTCACCCTGTAGACATGAGCCTTAACGTAAATAAGGCGACCAATTGACCGGTCCCAAACGTGAAATAAACTGTTCACTGAATTTACCTCTCACTTGGTTGATTGTTTCGCGTGCTGTGTGACATGTGGCAGCGTCTTGTTGAAACCTCATGTCATACAAGCCAAACTCCTCTATTTTGGCCAAAAAAATTGAATTGAATTGTAATTGAAACAATGAACAATTTTACCGATGTCTCCAACAGAACTGAATTTATGCAACCCGAACATCAACGGATGATAGCCCCCCATCGCAATTGAAAATCTTCTATCTTTTCTGCGTACGTAATTCTGATCTGTAGTATCCTCAGGACCGAGGAAAAGTTTCCAAATCGAGTCTAATATTTTTCATAACCTTCCCACAAGCCAGGCGTTCATTTCCACCAGCTCTCAAAGAACCCGAGAAATAATTTCCACAGCTTCCCATCATAAAAACCAGACGGCATTTTCATGGACCGTAACATAAATATTTATGAGCTACTAATTTTTTCCGACCATCTTCAATTCTCCCTCGAAAAGATTGAAGGAACTCCTGAACAATTTCCTCTCCCTTAAACGATCTACTCCACCGTCGAGGGCCACCAAAGGTTCTCGTATTTCTTACGGAAATTGTTTACCTACGAGAACTGTAAATAATAAGAGTGCAACTAGACGTTTTTCCATCTCGAGCAGATGCTTCTTCTCCGTAAAACGCCTGGAGATGCTGAAATTTACAATTTCTGTTTTAAAATTCACCCCAGAATCCGAGGTATAACCGTAAAAAGGTGTCTTACGGGGCAACAGCTGAGCTTCAACTGATTTCTTCCAATATATCGAATGTGTACGTGCTCTTTGTTCCAATTGCTCCGGAAAAGAGGAATGATATTGCACATATGGATTCTTCGAATGCCATATTGCCCATACTAGTGTGGGAAAGATATGAGTTACAAGCAGCCCGCAGGTACAAAAAGGTTTCTGCTTCGTATTGAGTCCACCGCGTGTCTGAACAATCTGAAAGTCTGAAAGATGATCCACGCATGTCCCCCTCTCCTACCCGCCGACTTACCACGGAGACGCATTTTGTGCGGTCGTGCGGTTTCATCTTCAACACTCCAACCTGCCATATCTTTTGATGTACTCGTTGTAATTGTATGATGTGAAGGGCAATTTCGTTCTAAATTAAATACTGGGGATAAATAACGTATTAAATTGGATGAGGATCAATACCCAATTCATAAAAATACACTCCCAAATGGTGCATAATTTTGGAAAACATCTGATTACCATAAACAGGTAATAGCAAGTCAATCTTGCGAGATAGATATATGCTATGGCGGACTTTTTTGTAGAACTGTTTAAGAGGTACATTTCCGTCATACATTGTATCCACGTAATTCTTACGGTTTTTGCAGCGCCCGTGAAAATAGCTGATTATGGCTGATTTTTTGTAATTATTAAAGTTATAGTAGGTATCCTTAATTTTTTCGGGTGAAAAGTATAGCCTATATGTCACTCAGGGATAATGTAGCTTTCTAAGGGTGAAAGAATTTTTGAAATAGGTCCAGTTGTTTTTGGGTCAAGTCGTATCAAACACACAAAATACAAATACAAATCTTTCCTCTTTATAATATTAGCATTGAGTTTAGATATACAGGGTGGCCATTTGAAAACAAAACAGACGAGATTACAGACGAAATAAATTTTTTCGATTGAAATGCTCGGACACGTCGATTTCTGTTTCGAGGGGGACAACTTAAGATGTAGGTTACTGACGCATAGCGCTTCAACCCTTGCTGCTACAACCCTCACCCCCAATTTTTGAATGGGGAAGATGGGGTGAGTGATACCTAATTTGAAAGGTATTTTTATACTGATTTCAGCACAGTAATTGTTTTTTCATTTTATGCATTAGTTCTCGAAATATTCTTAACTAAGTATTTGAAAATGAAGTGGTGTTTTCATGGCAGTTGTAGTGTTTTTTTGTGAAAAATCGACATTTTGAGCTTCAAAACAACCATGACTGTGGCTTCCTTCCTCCAATCCACTGACATAGAAATCTTTAATCAAGATGTCGATTTTTCACAAAACACTACGAGTGCCATGAAAACACCACTTCATTTTCAAATACTTAGTTAAGAATATTTCGAGAACTAATGCATAAAATGAAAAAACAATTACTGTGCTGAAATCAGTATAAAAATACCTTTGAATTGAGGTATCACTCACCCCATCTTCCCTATTCAAAAATTGGGGGTGGGGGTTGTAGCAGCAAGGGTTGGAGCGCTATGCGTCCGTAACCTACATCTTGAGTTGTCCTCCTCGAAACAGAAATCGACCTGTCCGAGCATTTCTATCGAAAAAATTTAATTCGTCTGTAATCTCGTCTGTTTCGTTTTCAAATGGCCGGCCTGCATATATATTTAAAGTCAATGATATTAGTATAGAAATGTGGCAGGTTTTTTATTCTTTGACGTCATTTCTTCATAGTTTGTAATGATAATTATAATATTGATCGAGTAAGAACAACCATATGCTCATTATTGGACCAGGTCAAGCATAACGGTTAAATTTATCACCATTGCAGACATTTATTGTTTGGATTTCCTTTTCTTAATTGAAAATTACAATGATGAATATCGTCGTTTGAAGAAAATTGATGGGAAATTTATGTAGATTTGGATAATTCACTTGTGGTTACTAATGGAGAAACAACAATCTGAAAGTACAGGAGAAAAATGAATATACAAACATCCTCATAAGTCTTGCCCCCCCCTTGGTTTCCCAAGAAATAAACAGTCTAAGGACTGAACGAGAATAAATTCACGATCACAAAAACGCCTATATCTTTTGAACAAATTGAGAAAAAAAGCAAAATTTGATCATAGTTAGCTTTGTTATGAACGTCAGAAACATGTGGAACATTTACTTCATAGATATTCCAATTCTGTCGCAAAATGTCAAGCGAAGTGAAAACACGAGAATTTATAGTGAAACTTTTTCGAAATAATCAAAAATGGAGCTTCAAAAGAATCGAAAAAGAGGCTCGCTTTCGTCCGGAAACGGTATCAAGAGTTGTTAAGCGCTTCAACGAAGATCTTACAATTAACCGCAAAGAAGGAACCGGGAGGAAAAAGGGGTTTCATGGCCCAAAAAAAAATGAAGAAAGCCATCAGCCTTTTTCAGAAGAATCCTAATCTTCAGGACAGAAAGTGGCCCAAATAGTGGGTTGTTCGCACTCAACCGTTCAGAAAATCAAGTCGAGTTGTGGGCTTACAACATACAAAGTGCAGAAAGTGCCAGACAGGATCGCTGTGAAGAATCAAGAAGCGAAATCAAGAGCAAAGAAATTAAAAAAAGATTTCTTGAAAAATTTTTTCTATTGCGTGATGGACGACGAAACCTATATCTTGGCTGATTTCTCGCAACTTCCTGGTCAGGAACTTTATACTGCAGATTCTCGTGGAAATGTTGACGAAAAATTTCGCGTGAAGAAACAAGCAAAGTTTCTAAAAAATTCCTGGTTTGGCAAGCAATTTGCACTTGTGGGAAAAGGAGCAAATTTTTCGTTGGCCAAGGCTCTGTTGACTCGAAGATATATATATCGAGGAATGCTTGAAGAAGCGACTTTTACCATTTTTACGTGAGCACGATGTGTCAACAATCTTTTGGCCAGATTTAGCTTCATGCCACTACACCAAGGCCACCAAGGAATGGTACGAAGCTAACGAGGTGGCTTTTGTCTCCAAAGAGGCCAATCTACCAAATTGCCCAGAACTCAGGCCAATCGAAAGATATTGGGTCCTAGTAAAAAGAGAATTGAAGAAGACTAAGAAATCAACGAAAACTTTAATGGAATTCAAGCAAAAGTGGAAGACAGCATCCCAGGAAGTGACTGAGAACACTATAAGAAGCATGATGGGAAGAATTCCAGAAAAAATCCATGAATTTTGTAAAAAATAGTTTTGGTTTTTTTATTGTAAAAACAGTTTTCATTAGAATTAGAAGATGATTCGAAAATGAGTTTGATTTTCGAAATAGGTCCAGTGGTTCAGAAGATATAAGCGTTTTTGTGATAGCTAATATTCCGTATACACGTGCTGGAGGCATCCTAGTAACAACTAAACATCGACTTTGGATCTCCTCGAACAGCTGGTTTGCTGTGAAATTTGAAAAATTTTCGAGTAACAAAAAAATGTTGAATTATTAGGTCAAAATCGATCGCGTTGTTTCAATTTCGATGAGCTTTGAAATAGACTGCTGAAGTCCAGCTCAAAAAATGTTCACAGCCCTGTACAATCGATATAAATTGATGAGAATAAATATAAAAATGATGAAATTGGGGCTAGTTGTTCAACGAATCGGTAGATTCAAACTGTGCCGGATATAAATTCCAACCAATAATTTCCGTTATACAGTGAAATGACATTCAAATCATTCCATGCATTTCCAATCAAACGAATGTCGAAAAATGTAGGTGCAATATTTACGCAATTCATTATCCTCGTCCGTTGATGAACGAATTTCGCATTGAAATGTTCCGGGCAATTTTTAGTTGACGTTTGACGTATTTATTCTTCGGATTATGAAAATCGTTTCGTTTTCATGGAAAATGTCGGGTTGATTTTAACCAGGGTCAAAAATTCACGACATGGAAAGTCATTTCACGCCGTCATTTTTAATCTATCGCCGTCACACATTTCTGAAATGGAAATAATTGTCTGAGTGCCCTTGGCTCAGTGGTAGAGCGTTGGAATTAGAACCCAGAGGTCCGGAGTTCAATACCGAGCTAGGAAAAGAAATTTTCTAGTCTTGGCAGGGGCAAAAATTAACAGTGCTGTGCCTAAGGTGGCGCAAGGACACAGTAACAAAGACTACTCAGAACACAACTGCTTACTTACGGCACAAGTTACAAGCTTCAAAGCTTGTAGTTTCAGAGGGGTCTCCTCAGGAGACCTAGGAGTAGTCAGGATAAACAATATATCATATCATATCATCTTTTCACAAAACGAACTCTTCAAAGCATACATCGAAAAAGATATTTGGAGGACAAAATAACACCATTGTTTTATTTTAATGATGTAGTAGATGTCACTCTTGAGAAAAGACGCTGTCATTTGAATTTTAATTTCGTTCCTGTCCAATTTTCGTCTTGGGTTTTTAACTGCTTAATATGTTTGTCGAGAGTCCAATTATTAATACAAGTGACGATTTGGTTGTTCCTGTGGATATTGAAGAGTGTGCAAGAAGAGCAAATCTGGAACCCCTACCTAAAAAATCTGTTCAGCAGTACGATATTGCATATAGGTAACAATTTCCTGGTCTGGTTTGAATTGAAAAATGTAGGGAACTTCAGTGAACCTGTTTTCCTGGCATACTTGGAAGAAAAATCAAAAATATGGAGTTCATCAACTTTGTGGAACAAATTTTCAATGATGAAGTCAAGCGCCCTTATTAAAAATGGTGTGGATGTTAGTCAATATTTTAAGGTAATAGCATATTCGAAACGGAAAAGTGGAGGATATCGTCCGAAAAAATCGAAAATTCTCACTCTTGAACAAGTTGAAAAGTTCATAAATGAGGCACCCGATGAGAAATACTTGATGGTTAAGGTTGCAACTATTTTCGGATTATTTGGAACCTGTCGGCGTGAAGAATTGTGTAATTAATCAGTGGAAGACATCGAAATAACAACTAAATCATTGGTTATACAACTTCCAAACACAAAAACGACAGCCAGTCGATCTTTCAGTATTATTGGGAAGTATGTTGACTATTTTCATAAGTACTTCGATTCATCGATAGATCGATAGATCGATAGATTGATAGAAAGAAAGAAAGATAAATACAAAGATAGATAGATACATAAATCGATAGATAGAAAGATAGACAGAAAGACAGATAGATAGATAGAATGATAGATTTTTAGATTGATAGATTGATAGAAAGAAAGAAAGATAAATACAAAGATAGATAGATACATAAATCGATAGATAGAAAAATAGACAGATAGACAGAAAGACAGATAGATAGATAGAATGATAGATTGATAGATTGATAGATTGATAGATCGATAGATCCGTAGATCGATAGATCGATAGGTTTCCATTTCTAGACGCATCCAGGCTCGAAGAGAAAGGAATCGGCGCGATATATACGAGGGACATTGGCGGAGATGAGGATTATTATTCAGAGCCAAGCGACGAGTGAAAATAAATATTAGTGCAAATAAATCAGTGGAAATAAATTGTTTAGACTTTAGCTAGAATTATTTCTTAGTTGTTGATTAGTAGTGTTATAATTAGTGTAAATTAATAGTTGAATTATACTGGACATTGTAATAACCAAGAAAACGTTACAATATCGTAGAAAAAAAACTCTGGACCTATTTTGATAGGAATTTATTTTGTATAATAAGTTATTTGTTGTTCAGTTCCACTAAAGGACGTGGATGGAAATTGCATATTACCACTTGTCCTCAACAGAATTTCTTGTACACGCAGATCTCGAATTTTATCAAGACAATAAAAAGATGCATCTCCTGAACCCTAAATTATTCACATAGAAGAAAAACAATTATTTATAACTTTCTGTTTTGACAATGAGTTCAAAGACATGTTAAGAGAAACGTGAAATCTATAACATTATTGATGTTGGCATTTTCTGTGTTTGCCTTCTATTCATTGAGAAATTCTCTCATTTGAGATCAATTTCCAAACGGTCATATTTCTCCATAAAATATCGACTGTCGTGTCCCATGAATAAAATATTAAATGATTTCCTGGCCTGCTCGCCAAATATTCCACATTTATTGTCACTAATTCAAGTTATTCTCAACACAAACAGGCAAATTGCCATCAGATATCGCGTTCTAGAAAATCAGACGAAATTATCAAGCGAATCATAGAATAATAAAAGTCATGGAGGAAATCTCTTTAAATTGTTTGATTCTGCTTGGAAAAGTAATTCAGGAAAAATCACCAGCGTCTCAAACGATAGGGGTGGACTCACTGATGACGAATCGGTGTCCACATTAGATCCTGTACGCCCGACTAGCTTAGAGTATTACAGGAAGGCGTCCCGCGTTAAAATATCATAATCTATAACCAATTCCCGTAAATCCCAAATAAATGGATCCTAAATCGACGGAGCTATTATCATCGAGGCAGAATTGCTCCCTCGGGACATGTGTTTACCGAATTTAAAAGTTTGTCAGGATCCGCTCAGGGCTCGTTAAGCTTATTGAAGGTGTTTTTCTTAAGTTTGCCGAGGTTAATATCTCCAAACTTCTCGCGGTATTCCTGCTCTTGAAGTATAATCAGGAAAAGAATCTCGGCTAAAGTTGAAATTTGTGCACCGACCTTTGTTCCTTGTTTTGGAATCTGGCCTCTAGCGAATCATTTACCCGTTTGTTCTGTCAGGAATTCCGTGGAAAAAAAAATTCGTTCGAGAATTTTTTCCTTTTGAGGAAACGCTGATAAAACTGCCGGATGAACTAGACTGAGAATTGTTGGAATGGTATTTCGTGTATTCGGTTGGATACCTCCCAGGTAACACAGACTTCTCCGCGATATCTCCGAGAGGTTACAATGCGGCTTTTATGCGAGCTCCTTCCGCGAGGTCCCAGAGATGTGATGTTACGAAGTTCCCACTGATGTGCCCATGCGATATCTTGAAGACCTTTCCATGCGATATCTTGGGGGCCTCACAATGCGATATCTTGGAGACCTCATGCTATTGTTCACGCAGGCGCAATTTAGCTATCAATTCGCACTTGTATAAACAGCGAGTTTAGATCTCACTAAAGGAGGTTAATGAGAAGTTCTCAAAGTCCTCGCCGCGAGAGGTGTATGCGAACTCCCAGGGTAACTTGTTTGAGATTATCCACGTAGGATATCGCCAAGAGCTCTCTGGGAGTTCTTTTATGGCAGACATTTGGAGGAGATATAGAGCTCCCTGTGACCTCCCAAAGAAGTCACTAAAGGCGTCACAACTTCTTAAAAAGAAGTCGCAGGGAATGCAGGGATGTCTCTGGAATATCTTTGTGTTGCCTGGGCAACCTTTCTATGTTATATAAGGAAATTCTTTCATAAGAATGAGTTTTTGGAGAGGGAGAACCACTCTGGCGGAATTTCACCATGAATATCCCTAGCAAAAGTTTCCCTGGCGATCTCAACATCTCGTACGAAAAGGCCCAGCGCATTTTCCTGGATATTCTGAGGATTAAACACTGAAATATTTTTTTAGGAGTCTGCCACTTCGTTCCGGGTTCATTTTCTGGGCATTATACCTGGAAATGGCGGACAAAAGCGCGAATTTTCCGCTCCTCAGGGATTAGTCCATTTCGGCTTCGCAACAACTGCTGATTTATCACATTTAATATTATTTCACGCGCTCAGATATCTCATTACACGCTTTTACGCGTATGTTGGTCCGGTAAATTCAAATCTGATTAGTGTTCCGCCTATGCTCTCGTATCTGAGGCGGGCCAGCGGCTACAATTCATATTTGGTTCGGTAATTTTTGATTGGCTCTGTCAGGCCTTTGTCACACGATACTGCGATCGAAAATAAACTTCATTTCCACAGTCTGCCACAAGAAAAGTTCGAGATGTGGCCACAAAAAGCGTTTTCGGTGATTCATCGATTCATCGATCTATCGATCTATCGATCTACCGATCTATCGATCTATCGATCTATCCATCCATTGATCTATCAATCTATCAATCTATCAATCTATCAATCCATCAATCTATCAATCCATCAATCTATCAATCCATCAATCTATCAATCTATCAATCTATCAATCTATCAATCTATCAATCTATCAATCTATCAATCTATCAATCTATCAATCTATCAATCTATCAATCTATCAATCTATCAATCTATCAATCTATCAATCTATCAATCTATCAATCTATCAATCTATCAATCTATCAATCTATCAATCTATCAATCTATCAATCTATCAATCTATCAATCTATCAATCTATCAATCTATCAATCTATCAATCTATCAATCTATCAATCTATCAATCTATCAATCTATCAATCTATCAATCTATCAATCTATCAATCTATCAATCTATCAATCTATCAATCTATCAATCTATCAATCTATCAATCTATCAATCTATCAATCTATCAATCTATCAATCTATCAATCTATCAATCTATCAATCTATCAATCTATCAATCTATCAATCTATCAATCTATCAATCTATCAATCTATCAATCTATCAATCTATCAATCTATCAATCTATCAATCTATCAATCTATCAATCTATCAATCTATCAATCTATCAATCTATCAATCTATCAATCTATCAATCTATCAATCTATCAATCTATCAATCTATCAATCTATCAATCTATCAATCTATCAATCTATCAATCTATCAATCTATCAATCTATCAATCTATCAATCTATCAATCTATCAATCTATCAATCTATCAATCTATCAATCTATCAATCTATCAATCTATCAATCTATCAATCTATCAATCTATCAATCTATCAATCTATCAATCTATCAATCTATCAATCTATCAATCTATCAATCTATCAATCTATCAATCTATCAATCTATCAATCTATCAATCTATCAATCTATCAATCTATCAATCTATCAATCTATCAATCTATCAATCTATCAATCTATCAATCTATCAATCTATCAATCTATCAATCTATCAATCTATCAATCTATCAATCTATCAATCTATCAATCTATCAATCTATCAATCTATCAATCTATCAATCTATCAATCTATCAATCTATCAATCTATCAATCTATCAATCTATCAATCTATCAATCTATCGATATCTATCGATCTATCGATCTATCCATCTATCGATCTATCAATATATCTGCCTATCTATCACCATCGCACGCAGGCGCTTTGTCAGGTGAAAGGGTCGACAGAAGTACAACACTCCACAAGCGTCCAGATAATTCGAGATCACGGGAGCCGTAGCGCTAAATGCATTTGGTCACAATATATTAAAATAGCACCCTTTACTGCAGAAGAAAAAGAGTTGAGCTTGATGGCAGGAATCTAGAGTTGACAAAAACGTACTGGTCAAATCTATCAGCCACGCCAAAATACACGCAATAATTATCCAGATTGACTAATGAAGATTAATGTCACCATAGACGTATCTACGTATTGACTTTCCAAATGTACAACATGCAGTCCATACACACAGAAAACACTTCTGAATGAATTTTTAATGATACCTTCACGACAATAACGAAATACTGAACCTTTGAAGTTACATCAGTTCACCTAATGTATCAATTATACCAGAGGCACCTATAATTTTCTACCTCAGTGTATGGTGGAGCTAAATTAGGGATTGGACGAGTACATTGATCTTTGGGATCGATACGAAATGCTATTATTACTTTTTTCACATCTGGGTTAATTCGAAATCGATTTAACTCGAACCTTATGTGAAAAGGTGGAAACGACAGAATTATACAGGGTCAGGCATATACTCTTCGAAAGGAATCTGGGCTAGATCTTTTTTTGAAAAAGAACTATGCATGCACCCCGAGAATCAAATTTACTTCGATAGCACATCTATCCAGGAATTCTTCCCAAAGAGAGAAAATCCTTAATTTGTAGTCTCTTAGTGTTGATTGACTTCATGAATCATGTTGCTTCATTTATGCCCCTTGATGTTTCTTTTCAAAGTTTCTTTGTTTACATCGAAGTAAAAGTATCAAAGATATTCCACATTTTGTTAGGTTTACAAATTGTTCGCAGATTTTTGGTATTTAATCGATATTTGCAGGTGAGTTTTTCGTCGAATATCCAAGATTAACGTATGTTTATTGTTTTTAGCACCAGTTTGGAGCGTGAGGACCATTTTCAAGACCAGGACGAATGTTTACATTTCGAGGCTGAAGGGGTACACGGGAATTTCGTTGAAAAAGCTGTTATTTGGACAGATATCGCAGTAGATGGATCGGATGGAGCCTCGAGAGGTCGATTAGAATGATATTTTTCAGGTTTTCCAAGAAATTTGGCGATATCTGAGTAGATTTGCAAAAGTTAGGTTCCTCACTAATGAGGTGGAACTTAGACCTGATTCTCCTATAAGAAACGCCTCTCAAAGGTCGAGATGGTGAAAAATGTATTCTTTAGTGTTGTTTGAACAAACGCAGCCGAGTTTTATATCCCAACATTGATTTTAAGAAAGTTATCAACAAAATAAAATTTACATTATTCCTGATTCTTGTAATTACCCATCAATTCATCTTATATCTTTGGGTTGATTTTTTTGATGAATTCTTGATTAGAATCAACAATTGATGTCCTCAAGTCTTGAACTTTCAGTTCAAGAGGATAATAAACATTAAATCTTCACAAGCATGCATATGAAAATTATGTGAAAGCAATGCAATTTTCTTCCATGGCGAAAAATAATATATTTAAACAGTGACCTCTTGTACTTTTCATGCAAATAACTAGAAAAGGAATCCTTTCTATCAATTCATATAAACGTTAATTATTTTCGTCCATCACATCTTTTCCAATTCATTCATTTTCCGAATAAATTCACATTCTGAGAAATACGCTAAGAATGTAGAAAGGGCAACATAGTGTTGACTTGGAACATAAAAATATTTTGAAAAACGTCATAACTTCGATACAGAGTGGAATGTGTCAAATTTCCAAGGCCAGAGTTGTGATTTTATAATTGTGAATGGAGTATAGGTATTTCTCTGATTGTGTATGCCGAGCTGTTTATCGTGTATCTCTGGAATTTTTTAAGAACATAGAGAGCTTTCCTCTCGTGGCGAACGAGCCGAATATTGCGCTAAAATATAGTCACCTCAGGAACTCACTGAATTTCACACCATAAATTCGAATAGGAGGCGCGACAAGTCGTTGAGAGGGAATTTAAATACTTTCGTCGAATTGATTCAGGAAAACGTGGCAAAGTAAACTGATGGGGCAGCTAAAAGCCTTCGGGGTTGCCAAATATGGGAGAATTGAACCCAGAGTCGTATTATCCGTTATTGCTTCCACTCGAGAAAGTAGAGACAAAGAAGCCCGTTGTATTTAAATCTGAGATACCATGAAAAGTGGCGCTGCGATCAGGGACGTTATATTTCCGCCATTTTTTCCTTCGAATATTATTCGATTATGTTTAGGATCGTGAAAATCCCATATTATTGTTGCACGTCGATGAATTTTTAAATAGAGATATGGAATGTAGATTCAAGATATTCTAATTTCTATAAAACCCCTCGGAAGCCCAGAGTACAAGCTGATGGGAATTATTCAGACAATAGTGATTATCCAACCAATTTTCAAAGTTTTAATGCATCCACAACGCCTACCTCTAACAAAAAAAGGTGTCGTCCGAAACTGAAAAATTTTTTAGTTGTTCCGTCAAAAATCCGGCAACACCGCGTTCGGGAGACCCGGGATTCTAGGAACGGAGTTATTATTCACCGTGGGAACATTCAGAAATCCAATACGAACCATCGCTGCTTCTCACCAATTATGTTATTACCTTCGTTTTGTGTTATCGGTTCCTGAATATCCGGAAGATATTTAGCATTTAATACCCAGCCATATTTCTCGATACTGAAAGGTTTAAGCATGCTGGCATCACTATGAATAGATCAAAATGCTAAATGACTTTGATGAGTTTGAGGAAAACCCAGACCAAAGTTTCAATCTGTATGCTGTTAGAGATGCTCTGGGGATAGCCACAATGAAGCGGAAACCATTGAAGCTGGGAATTTCCTGTTCATTTTTGTATTAGTCGAGTTCGGAGGTTATTCCTGGAATATTAGAATTTCACGTCGATCTGACAACGTTGGTAATACTAATTTCGATCGTCCTCCGATCATAGGCTACTACCTACCTAACCTCTTTCGAGAAAAGAGAGAGAGGAAGTTTTTATTGTAAAGTGGTGGCGTGACCAGGAGAACTATATTTTTTCTCAATTTTTGTTCTAATTGAATACTTTTGGCATCTATCCGAATAGAAGTATACAGGGTGATGTTGAGACTTCAGAAATAACATTATACGAGGATGTATTGATATCTAGTTAGCCTAGAGCGGTTCCATGCTTAAACAAAATATTGCGATACCATATCAACGAACAATAACTTATTAGAAGTGTCAGTATAGAGTTCAACGTCCAAAAAGTAAACCAGAGTTACGCAATAAATAAAAAAAAAAGATGTCCACCGAAATTGTAAAAATCGAAAAATTGGAGTATCGAGCCATCATCAAGTACCTGTATTTAAAAGGGTTAAGAGGTAAGCAGATTTACGAAGATATGCTTAATACCCTTGAAGATCAATGTCCTTCGTATGCGACCGTCAAAAATTGGACTGCAAGCTTCAAAAGAGGTAAATTTTCCATTGAAGATGATGACCGATCGCGAAGGCCAGTTTCTGTGTCAGTCCCCGAAAATATCGATGCAGTTCATGACATGATTTTGTCAGACCGTCGAATTGGGCTAAAACGGATATCTGAAGCACTGGAGATTTCATACGAACGCGTTCATCATATAGTTCACGTCAATTTGTACATGAGAAAAATTTCTGCAAAATGGATCCCCAAATGTTTGAATTTTGACCAAAAGCGTGCAAGGGTAGAAGCATCGCGTTCGATCTGTGCTCGATTTGAAAACGATGTAGACTTCCTAAACCGAATTGTTACTATGGATGAGTCTTGGGTACATTTCTACGATCCAGAAACAAAGCAACAATCGACGGAATGGCGACACTCTGGTTTTCTAAGACCTAAGAAGTTTCGTGTCCACAAATCTGCTGTAAAAGTTCTTGCTTCAGTTTTTTGGGATTGCCATGGAGTTATCATGATTGATTTTTTGAATGAGGGTAGAACAATAACTGGAGATTGCTATTCGACATTACTGACCACTCTACGGAAAAAAAATGAAGAGAAAAGACGCGGAAAGATATCCAAAGGTACCTATTCTGTTTTTACAGGACACACCCCAGTACACAAATCTCATGTTGCCATGCAAAAAATTCGTGATTTAGGGTTAGAATTAATAGAACACCCCCCTCAATCTCCAGATTTGGCTCCGTCCGACTATCATCTCTTTCCTCAACTGAAAAAAAGTTTCAAAGGTCGTACATTTTCTTCCAACGAGGAGGTAATAAAAGCTGTGAAGGACTGGTTTGCAGAGCAAGAAGAAACATTTTTTTTGAAAGGTCTAGAGACGTTGCAGGTTCGCTGTAATGAATGTATTCAATTAAAAGGAGAATATGTTGAGTAATAAAATATTTTGATATTGAAATTCTGTTTGGTTCTATAGTAGGCTAAGAATTTTTCAATACACATTTTAGAGTTTGAAGCAAACGGATTTTTATGATCTTCGAATGAAAGAACGATATTATCATTGAAGTTCCTTCACTGCTAAATCATTCCAGGAGAATTTAATCAACGAATAAGGAACGATCAATCGAGAGGGCACTGGACTCAACACGAACAAAGTTCATTCATTAAATTATGTAGGAAGATAATGGCATCTGACAGGTATAACCTTGTCGGGAATGAAATTATATTATTGCCGCTATTTCGGCCATCGACAAAGGGGTTCAGACAACTTGGATATTAATAGATTGAAAGGGTTTCGGTTGGGAACTAATTACGAATGGTTATCGATAGCGTTTAATTGAATTTCGTTTCTTGTGGAACGGTCGGTGGAGTGGTAAGTGAAATTGGCATTTATCAAGTTCGTACCTTCATAACGTAGAAAATGTCGAAGTTAATGAATGTTGAAGAGAATAATTTTAATATACAGTTTGGTGGGAATACATAGAGCTTTCTTGCAGAGAAGAATGGGCTGATATAACAATTCTTATAATTTATTTTTGAAATAAATTTGTGGGATATCATTATGACATATCTCCACATCAAAAATTTTTCCATCATAGAGATTTTTGTTGATACACATTCTGACAACATTGTCAACTTGTGAGTGCGATCAGAGAGTTAATAAGTTTTCTACGATTCGGTGATCTAGGGAAGCATCCAGATTTTATTTTATCGGATAAAATTAGGAATAACTCGAAAACGACGGGCTTTATTAAAAAAACATACGGATACTTTTATGTTTCAAAATGATTGGTTCTTTCGAAAATATGAACCTTTTTTTCCGAATAGTTTTATAGTATTTTTGCTTAGATTTATGAGTCGACTTCGTGTAACTATTATACGAGGATGTATTGATATCTTGTTAGCCTAGACCAGTTCCATGTATAAACAAAACATTGCGATACCATATCAACGAACAATAACTCATTAGAAGTCCACCGAAATTGTAAGAATCGAAAAATTGTATCGAGCCATCATCAAGTACCTGTATTCAAACGGGTTAAGAGGTGAGCAGATTTACGAATATATGCTCAATACCCTTGGTGATCAATGTCCTTCGTATGCGACAGTGAAAAATTGGACTGCAAGCTTCAAAAGAGGTAAATTTTCCATTGAAGATGATGACCGATCGGGAAGGGCAGTTTCTGTGTCAGTCCCCGAAAATATCGATGCAGTTCATGACATGATTTTATCAGACCGTCGAATTGGGCTAAAACGGATATCTGAAGCACTGAAGATTTCATACGAACGCGTTCATCATATAGTTCACGTCAATTTGGACATGAGAAAAATTTCTGCAAAATGGATCCCCAAATGTTTGAATGTTGACCAAAAGCGTGCAAGGGTAGAAGCATCGCGTTCGTTTTGTGCTCGATTTGAAAACGATGTAGACTTCTTAAACCGAATTGTTACTATGGATGAGACTTGGGTACATTTCTACGATCCAGAAACAAAGGAACAATCGAAGGAATGGCGACACTCTGGTTCTCCAAGACCTAAGAAATTTCGTGTCCAGAAAACTGCTGGAAAAGTTCTTGCTTCAGTTTTTTGGGATTGCCATGGAGTAATCATGATTGATTTTTTGGATAAGTGTAGAACGATAACTGGAGATTACGATTCGACATTACTGACCACTCTACGGGAAAAAATCGAAGAGAAAAGACGCAGAAAGCTATCCAAAGGTATTTTGTTTTCACAGGACAACGCCTCAGTACACAAATCTCATGTTGCCATGCAAAAAATCGTGATTTAGGGTTAGAATTACTAGAACACCCCCATTATTCACCAGATTTGGCTCCGTCTGACTATCATCTCTTTCCTCAACTGAAAAAAAGTTTAAAAGGTCGTAAATTTTCTTCCAACGAGGTGGTAATAAAAGCTGTGGAGGACTGGTTTGCAGAGCAGGAAGAAACATTGTTTTTGAAAGGTCTAGAGACGTTTCAGGTTCGCTGTAATAAATGTATTCAATCAAGAGAAGAATATGTTGAGTAATAAAATATTTTGACATTGAAATTTTGTTTGGTTCTATAGTAGGCTAAGAATTTTTCTATATATTCTCGTATATACAACTCGAAGACTATGCATGCATAGAGAAGATTGGACTGATATACCAATTCTTATAAGGAAGAAAATCAAGGGAAATAATGGAAGTATGCGATAGAATACGAGTATGAAAGAATCGTGCCCACGGTTGATGCTGACTTGAGCGATATATTTGCCTGTAGGCGTCTTAAAAATTAGTCTTCTCTAACTTCTTCTACCCTCGTACAAATACGCTAATACATCCCGAATCTCGTCTCTGGAGCTATCCAATTCAACCTGGAATATCAGTATCTCCTCTTTCTCCGTCGGGATAAAACGGATCGGGAGTTTATGCCGGCTTTCGTCACAAAAGACCCAGTCTACTGTGTGTTATGTATAAAGCGCGTTGATTAATTGATTGAACCGATGCCCGAAGAGCAAATCCCTGAACTTCACCAAATCATTCAATTTACCCGATGATAATCGAGTTAATTAAGAATCTGGGAATCATTTGTTGGATTGATGAATGGTGTGTTGGATCGATCGATCATTTTTTTGCGAGAGACCATTCAGGGAAATATTGAAATGTTTGCTCAGTAGGTTTGAATATTTGTGTTTGTTTCGAAGTGGCGGAAAATTATTCGTTTTTTCCAATCGTATATATTCTTGATGAATAAATGATTGGATTGATTGGGAAGTGAATGCATTCTGGACTTTATGGAGTATATTTTCCACTTCCATATATAAATTATACATGAGTATACTCCATTCACTTTTATAAAGTATCCTGACAAATTTCACCGTGTATATTTTGAAAATGTTAGGTTATAGTCATTTCCCAGTCAGATAACTAAGCAACGTTTTCCTTTTTACATAGAAGTCGTAGTATTTACGTTTTTATCAAAATGTTTATTTAATTTGGGAAATTAATGAATTTGAGATAAATTTATGTGAATTCAATAATTCCAAAGACCTGGCGAATGTTGAAGAAACTTTTATCTCTGTTAATACTGGAAATACACTGCGCAAAAAAATTAACGCACATTCTGAAAATCTCAATTTTAATGAAAGTTAACTCTACATTGACTTAATAACTTATTTTTTATGTTCTCTCGGGAAGGTTTTGAAGGAAACAAGACTCATTAAATGGAAGAAAAATTCAGGATTTCACAGAATCTTATGTGAAAGAAGAGAAATGAACAATTTTCATAATACTGAAATGCTGATAAGTGATTTAATACTTGGTATTTCCACCCCTTGCGTTAATTACAGCTCGGCAACGACAGTTCATACTCAAAATGAGTGATCTTAAAATGTTCTGATCTAATCCTTCCCAGATTTCTCCGAGTTGGATTCCTAAGTCATTAAGAGTAGCTGGATGATTTTCTGAACTTCTCAGCCTTCTATTGAGGTTGTCCCAAAGCTGCTCAATCGGATTGAGATCTGGACTTCTTGCTGGCCATTCCATTCGAGAGACTTCAACCTCTTCAACGATGCGCGCACGATGGGGCTGGCATTATCGTCCATAAAAATGAAATTTTCACCAATGTATTGGGCAAATGGTACAACATGCTCTTCAAGAATAATCCTTATATACTTATCAGCATTCATAGCTCCATTATCAACGACCACTAGGTCTGTGCAAGCAGTCAAAGATATTCCACCCCATACCATAATCGATCCTCCCCCGAAACCAGTAGTATTCAGGAAATTGCACTGAGCATATCTTTCATGTGGACGTCTGTATACAAGGGAACGTCGATCACAATGGTAGAGGCAGAATCTAGACTCATCTGTGAAGAGAACTCTTTCCCAATCGGCCTCTTCCAAATGGATATGCTCTCTCGCAAAATCCAAACGCGCCCTTCGATGGGCTGGGGTAAGAGCTGGGCCTCTTGCCTTGAATCATATTCTCTGAGGCGATTTCTTATTGTTTGATGAATATGATATTGAAGGTGCTAATTGGCACCTTATCAGTTTGCTCAAGCTGATTTTGAAGGAGGCGAGCGGTTGCAAACCGTTGTCTCAACGAAGAAACTCTCAAGTAACGTTCTTGAATGGCAGTTCATACCCGTGGTCTACCCTGTTCTGGTCTTCGGACATTCATACCTGTCTCCATGAATCGCTGCAACATTCTGGACACACTTGTATGGGAAACTCCAAACCTTTCTGCAATTCTTGTGTATGTCCACCCTTCTTCTCGCAAAACTACCGCTTGGGCACATTCCTCTTGGGTCAAATTGCGTGTTTCGCGTTGCATAGCGATCGAGTGTAGAAAATCAAACGAAAGAAAAACTATTGATCACTAGAATTGATCGAGAACAACTGATTTTAGAATGGAGCCAATACATTCAAAATCTGATAATATCATATTTTTTATTTCTGCTGGGAGAAAACATCTGTATTGAAGAAAAACGTTGAAAGTGGATAACATATGCATGCATAATTCTGATAAAAATAATTATCATTGAGAACACCTTCAGTTGTAGAATAAATTTGAGATTTCCATAATGTGCGTTAATTTTTTTGCGCAGTGTATTATGTGAATTCACTAATTCCAAAGACCTGACGAATGTTGAAGAAACTTTTTCCTCTTTTAATACTGGAAATATTTTGCGTATATAAACATGGTTGGAAGATTCTGTTATGCTATTTTCTTTTAACGAAAACAAGAATCAAGTGTTGAAATTTTACTGAAAAATAATGGACATAATAGTCCGTTACTTTGTGGTGGTTTATTCGAAAAAAGAATAAAAGTACTCGAATATCCCGACAGAAAAACTGAATTATACGAACAGACGGACCTATGGAATTCTCCACTTCTCAAAATTCTCAAGAAATAAGCCTACAGGAGACATTTAAATACCCTTTCGCA
Organism: Adalia decempunctata; assembly: GCA_951802165.1. NCBI lineage: Eukaryota > Metazoa > Arthropoda > Insecta > Coleoptera > Coccinellidae > Adalia > Adalia decempunctata. The sequence continues at coordinate 4,846,397 of OX637698.1, forward strand.
CAACTTGAAATACTCCCGAATGAAAATGTAGCAGTAGGTACTTATACTACGAAACCTGTGTCACAGTTAAAACCTAAAAGAACTAACACCATTTACAATGTTGAAAAATTTAAATTAGCATTGGCAACGTCTCTGAGAATTATTTGACTTTTCACGAGTAACAACATGCGTCAGTTTTAAGTGAGAAAAACTTGGCCAACTAGGATACTTTATGGAAGTGAATCGAGTATAAGCTGTTCCCAATAGTCATTTGTAATTCTTTGTAAATAAAGGTATGCTTTTAGTGAAAAGTGAATATTTATTCTAACTGAAAAGTGAATGCTATTATGTATCGCAGGCAGGGACAACCTTATTTCTACTTATATTAATTATCTCAAAATGTTTTGCACATTTATTTGTCCCCGCCTACAATACATTATAGCCTTCCCGACATATTTATATTCAAACTAGCTGGCCCGGCGAACTTTGTTCCGCCTAAATGATACTTACGGACCTTACGGTGGATTTCACAAATCGTAATCTCCGGTGATCGAAGATCAACGGCTTGGTTCTCTGATTTTCGAACTGTTCCATGTTTCCATGGATATGAGCTATCACACAGAACAGATACGCAAAAATAATATGTCATAATATGTCAATCACTAATAATGGCAATTTTGGATTAAGTTATTTCCGCAAATATATTTATTAACCAAACAGAAATTCAAAAAAAAAAAAATTATGAGAAAAGATGAGAATAGATATCTCACGATTGGAACTCATCGCCAAAATCCGATTTACTTGACATTTCGATAAAAATTCACTGTGATATTCACCCGCTTCTGGATCTGTAAATAGCCTTTCATGGTACTATAAGCCCTATGTGAATTACACAGTAATTGATGTCATATGTTCTTTTTTCGACCATTCCAAATCACGACGACCGAAATGCTCGAAAAAAGAACAGATGACATCAATCGATGGCCGCGAAAGCCTCAACAAATTCATCGCCATTTAATTGTGATAATGTCAAATATAGAACCCTCACGATTACGTTATTTGGAATAAATAAAACTATACAAATAACTAATAATCATCAGTCATAATGTGTGAATAGCGCCATCTGAAGTGGTAAGAATGAAACTTTTCTCATATCTCAACGAAATCTAATCATTTTAGACATCTGTACTCCTACGCTAAGACATTTTGGTTTTGCCCAACAGCGCAGAGTTGTAGGCAACTCAAATTACACACTATTACAGTGACTACAGTCATTGTACACACTATTTGTTTATATCACCATCTAACGCGGAGAATATCAAATGAAGTACAAACGAATAAGCGGTAGCGTAACTGTAACTGTAGCAACATCTAGTGGCCTTATTTAAAAGAAAGAAAAGCAATTCCTGTATAAGTAAAATTTTCATCGATTTTTTTCAAAGTTTCATTGTATTTTATAATAACCAGACCGTAGACGAATCCATATATGAAGTTTCATGACAATCATTCCATCCGATCTCGAGTTATAAATGGTGTAACCAACATCTTTCTTTTATATATATAGATTTATAGTATTAACTGCTCATGCATGTAGCAAAAAGACATTGAGTAGTGCACCTATAAATTAATCGCCCAAAAATAGCATTTATTATGTACAAGCAGCCCTTCCCAGCTTCGCCCGAGTAGAAATTTGTTTCATTAACATTTTGCGATGAACTCAGAGTAAATCTACCATATTTATGTTATTTATGATTTTTTTTCGAATTTCTACATTTCTTATTTTCAATCAATTGAAATTTAATTCTGAGAAGAACTTTTCAACATGTGCTATGAAAAGGGAAAAAGGCTTCTGCTTCCGCTTCGTACTGAGTCGACCGCGTGTCTGAATAGTCTCAAAAATATAGTTTTCGAGTAATGGCCATAAAAAAAATGACAAAATTTTCGATAATTTTCCTCAAAAAGTTCAAAATTTCCTGAAGTATCGAACCTAGGAAGAAACTAATGACAGATTCGTAATCTACGACCTCGAATTAGTGAAATACAGTAACATTGGTGGCTATCTGAGAAAATGATATTTCGGCTAAATGTCCATATTTCTCAAAATTACGCGTATTTTTAGAAAAAAAAATTTCTCGTATCTCCTCCAAAGTTGCTGGATATACTAAGTGGAGGGCGTAGATTAAAAATATGCCAGAAAAAAATGATATTGATAAAGATGATCATGAAACAATAACGATTTTTATCGAAGTCAAGGATGGCATTTTCCTCATTACTCATCCAATCATTTGGTTCTATTTCCTGGAATCCCGTGCCCCCCTCTGCCAGCGAAAAGAGCAACTCCTGTTACGCCGCCTAAAACCAGCCCCTGAAACGGAACCGTCTCCGTTTTTCGTCGACTAGAAGAATCGAAACGCATAAAAGTTCCCAATAAAACGGAACTCCCAGTCCATAAATCTCGTTCGAATTCCAACATTTCCATTTCTCCCGCGCCGACCTTTCCCGTTCGACTCGCTTTGAATATTTCCCGGGTTCCGTAAGGGCGCTCCGGGCGAATCGGCCGGCCGAAAGTTAACAGAATCATGCCGGACCAATGGGTCTATTTACGGCATTAACGCCCGGGCACAATCGGCGAATGTCGTCATCATTTCGCTGCACACAATTCATGAATGGGAATAACGAATCGGTTAATAAATTCTCTGGTTCCGGGGCACTGCAAAAATTGGCGCCCGACGCCGACGGAATTAGCACGTTCGTACGGAATTTTTGATCGGGGAATTACGCTTTTTAGGGGATGTGTCTGACTAGTTGAAGGGGTACGAAGTCTAAAAGGTTCATAGAATCTAAACTCCATAAACGTATGTGAATAAGTTTGTAGTTATGTAGAAACAATGGAAGAAAAAACTAAAAACACGACGGCAAAAATATTTCACTGAAAAGAAAGATTTTATTATTTTTTGTATGTTTGTGTGTTTCATCTACCTAAAAAGTGAATCTACCTAATTTATTGATCTATCAACAAGGTAGATCTACGCGCTCTACTAGTCTTGGTATACTAAAATAATAAAGAGGAAATATTTGTATTTTTGTGTGTTAGATACGACTTGACTCAAGAACTACTGGACCGATTCGAGAAAATGTTTCACTCTCAGAAAGCTACATTATCCCTAAGTGACAAGTCTATACTTTTCACCCGAAAAAATTTAGGATGAATGGGAATAACGAATCGGTTAATAAATTCTCTGGTTCCGGGGCACTGCAAAAATTGGCGCCCAACGCCGACGGAATTAGCACGTTCGTGCGGAACTTTCGATCGGGGGAATTACGCTTTTAGGGGGATGTGTCTGAAGTTGAGTCCTCTGAAGTCCATCTAGTTGAAGGGATACGAAGTCTAAAAGGTCCATAGAATCTAAACTCCATAAACGTATGTGAATAAGTTTGTAGTTATGTAGAAACAATGGAAGAAAAAACTAAAAACACGACGGCAAAAATATTTCACTGAAAAGAAAGATTTTATTATTTTTTGTATGTTTGTGTGTTTGATCTACCTAAAAAGTGAATCTACCTAATTTATTGATCTATCAACAAGGTAGATCTACGCGCTCTACTAGTCTAGGTATACTAAAATAATAAAGCGGAAATATTTGTATTTTTGTGTGTTAGATACGACTTGACTTCAGAACTACTGGACCGATTCGAGAAAATGTTTCACTCTCAGAAAGCTACATTATCCCTAAGTGACAAGTCTATACTTTTCACCTGAAAAATTTAGGATGAATGGGAATAACGAATCGGTTAAAAAATTCTCTGGTTCCGGGGCACTGCAAAAATTGGCGCCCAACGCCGACGGAATTAGCACGTTCGTGCGGAACTTTCGATCGGGGGAATTACGCTTTTAGGGGGACGTGTCTGAAGTTGAGTCCTCTGAAGTCCATCTAGTTGAAGGGGTACGAAGTCTTAAAGGTCCATAGAATCTAAACTCCATAAACGTATGTGAATAAGTTTGTAGTTATGTAGAAACAATGGAAGAAAAAACTAAAAACACGACGGCAAAAATATTTCACTGAAAAGAAAGATTTTATTATTTTTTGTATGTTTGTGTGTTTGATCTACCTAAAAAGTGAATCTACCTAATTTATTGATCTATCAACAAGGTAGATCTACGCGCTCTACTAGTCTTGGTATACTAAAATAATAAAGAGGAAATATTTGTATTTTTGTGTGTTAGATACGACTTGACTCAAGAACTACTGGACCGATTCGAGAAAATGTTTCACTCTCAGAAAGCTACATTATCCCTAAGTGACAAGTCTATACTTTTCACCCGAAAAAAATTAGGATGAATGGGAATAACGAATCGGTTAATAAATTCTCTGGTTCCGGGGCACTGCAAAAATTGGCGCCCAACGCCGACGGAATTAGCACGTTCGTGCGGAACTTTCGATCGGGGGAATTACGCTTTTAGGGGGATGTGTCTGAAGTTGAGTCCTCTGAAGTCCATCTAGTTGAAGGGATACGAAGTCTAAAAGGTCCATAGAATCTAAACTCCATAAACGTATGTGAATAAGTTTGTAGTTATGTAGAAACAATGGAAGAAAAAACTAAAAACACGACGGCAAAAATATTTCACTGAAAAGAAAGATTTTATTATTTTTTGTATGTTAGTGTGTTTGATCCACCTAAAAAGTGAATCTACCTAATTTATTGATCTATCAACAAGGTAGATCTACGCGCTCTACTAGTCTTGGTATACTAAAATAATAAAGAGGAAATATTTGTATTTTTGTGTGTTAGATACGACTTGACTCAAGAACTACTGGACCGATTCGAGAAAATGTTTCACTCTCAGAAAGCTACATTATCCCTAAGTGACATAGTCTATACTTTCCACCCGAAAAAATTTAGGATACCTACTATAACTTCAATTACAAACAAAATCAGCCATAATCAGCTATTTTCACGTGCACTGCAAAAACCGTAAAGGTGTATACAAACTGTTGTCACGTCACGTGAGCTCACGCGAGGAAATGGGAAGAAGATATGGAGAGTATAGCTGCTTTTACAGTTGTTGGTGATTCTCATAGATTTACCAAATGAATCAACGAACAGAGGAAGTGGGGGAATTCCATCAATTAATTCAAGAATTATTGAATGAGCAGCCAGATCGGTTTCAAATGTATGTCAGAATGACATTTCACATAATATTAGACGTGAAATCACGTGCATACAGAAAATGTAAATTTGCGGAATATAGATCTTGCGTGCTTTCAGTGCTATAACGTGACAGCAGATACAATGTTGCAAAAATTTTTACTACATTTTGATTCCGTAGTAGTATAATCACCCAGTTTAGTTCTGATGATTAGGCTTCACTATTTATTATTGAAAGGTGTGTCTCTCTTCCTATGGTCTAAGTTCCATGCATTATCGTGGTTGCACATTTTGGGAAGATGACGTGATGTAACGTGACGTGATAACAATGTGTCTGCACCTTAAGACTTACATGGATACAATGACAGAAATGTACCTCTTGAATAGTTCTATAAAGAAGTCTGCGATAGCATATTTCTGTTAAGATTGATATGCTTTGATCTGTTTATGGTAATCAGATGTTTTCCAAAGTTATGCACTATTTGGGAGTGTGTTTTTTGAATAGGGTATCGATCCTCATCCAACTAAATACGTTATTTATCCCCAGTATTTAATTTAGAATGAAATTGCCCTTCACATCATACAATTGCAACGAGTACATCAAAAGATATGGCAGGTTGAAGTGTTGAAGATGAAACTGCACGACCGCACCAAAATGCGTCACCGTGGCAGGTAGGAGTAGCCACCAAAGTTGCTGTATTCTAATTCGAGGTCGTAGATTACGAATCTGTAATCAGTTCCTTCCTAGGTTTGATACTTCAAGAAATTCTCAACTTTTTGTGGAAAATTTTGTCATTTTTTGATGGTCATTACTCGAAAACTATATTTTATGAATATGTCTTTGGTAGAACCTTCTGGAGAAGGAAAGTTTTAGGTCACCTTCCCGGGGAACCAATGTCACAGTTGGGTGCCAATTGTTCAGCTTCCAGATGCTCTCAATTCGAACAAATCATAAGATTTCCTGAAAAAAGCTAACCAAAAAATTTCCCCAAATGGTTTTTTTCGAGGGAAATTGTTGTCAACAAATTGAGTTCCATAAAGTCAGTGCCAGATTCTTCCAAACAATACACATGAAAACAGAATGAAAAAGAGAGTTTAGAGAGACCCAGTTTCAATCCAAAGCCAAATACTGAGATTGCCGACCTCCAAAGAATTCATGAGGAAGACAGAGGGCACCGACCGAAGAGGGACGACTCCACAATTTGGAATAAGCTTTCTTTCATTCGTCCTCATTGAGATTTCCGCATAGAGATGATATATAAAATTAGCCAGATCCACATTAACATTTCCAACGCTGCCTCGGTAGCTCTCCGGCTCTGAAAGACGCCGTTATGGATCTCCCGAAGTAACTGAATTTCCATTTCTGTTTTCGGGTTTCCTTTTCAGGAACAAATCAGATCACTCAGCTGAAATAGATCGGAAGCTTCGGGCTGAAGTGTTTTGGATAATATTTCCAATCTCTTTCGGAGGGATTCCAGGTTTCTGACGATCTAGACGGTTAACGAGATTGGCAGCGTTTGTTTGAGACATGCATACATCAGTTAGAGGCGCTCCAGCGAGTTTCTAACAAGGTACCAGCTCTCATTGCTGTCTGTGTGAAATTCAGTATTCTGTCCATCATCGACAAGAAGTGGCTGAGGATGTATTGATATCTAGTTAGCCTAGACCAGTTCCATGCATAAAAAATATTGCGATACCATATCAACGAACAATAACTTATTAGAAGTTTCAGTGTAGAGTTCGACGTCAAAAAAGTAAACCAGCGTTACACAATAAATTAAAAAAAAATGTTCACCGTGATTGAAAAAATCGAAAAATTGGAGTATCGAGCCATCATCAAGTACCTGTATTTAAAAGGGTTAAGAGGTAAGCAGATTTACGAAGATATGCTTAATACCCTTGGTGATCAATGTCCTTCGTATGCGACCGAGAAATATTAGATTGCAAGCTTCAAAAGAGAGTTTTCCATTGAAGATGATGACCGATCGGGAAGGCCAGTTTCTGTGTCAGTCTCCGAAAATATCGATGCAGTTCATGACATGATTTTATCAGACCGTCGAATTGGGCTAAAACGGATATCTGAAGCACTGAAGATTTCATACGAACGCGTTCATCATATAGTTCACGTCAATTTGGATATGGGAAAAATGTCTGCAAAATGGATCCCCAAATGTTTAAATGTTGACCAAAAGCGTGCAAGGGTAGAAGCATCGCGTTCAATCTGTGCTCGATTTGAAAACAATGTAGACTTCTTCAACCGAATTGTTACTATGGATGAGACTTGGGTACATTTCTACGATCCAGAAACAAAGCAATAATCGATGGAATGGCGACACTCTGGTTCTCCAAGACCTAAGAAGTTTCGTGTCCAAAAATCTACTGGAAAAGTTCTTGCTTCAGTTTTTTGGGATTGCCATGGAGTAATAATGATTGATTTAGATAAGGGTAGAACAATAACTGGAGATTTGGCTCTCTTTCCTCAACTGAAAAAAGTTTGAAAGGTCGTCAATTTTCTTCCAACGAGGGGGTAATAAAAGCTGTGGAGGACTGATTTGCAGAGCAAGAAGAAACATTTTTTTTGAAAGGTCTAGAGATGTTGCAGGTTCGCTGTAATAAATGCATTAATTTAAGAGGAGAATTTGTTGAGTAATAAAATATTTTGACAATGAAATTTTGTTTGGTTCTATAGTAGTACTGAACAAAGGTAAATTTGACTTTTTCGTTGATGCGGACTCGAAGCAGAGGATGTATGCCATTTGTCTGCACCTGAACGATGTCTAGACATAAACCTAGAAAAAAGTGCGATATAGCTATTCGCCCGGATAGTCAAGCCGCTATTAAAGCATTGAGCTCCATTAAAACTGTACTGCTAGGGTGTAATATAAGTTCTGCCCTTTTCACTTGGTTGCTACCGCTGTAAAGGTTTTGTGGCACTGATGACGCCTTACATTAAGTCACCTTCCTAGGTTCGCAGGTGAGATGTAGTTGTCCAGGGAGAACCAGACTCTCTGACTAATCCTGATTGTAAAGATGGTAATGTATTTCTGACGATAGATTTCTCGGAATTATCAAGGGTTCATAACGAATTCCTACTGAGTTCCATTTGCGTCTTTTTTCCATTTCCAGCTTTTCCATTCCCGTTCGCGATCGATGTCCTCTAGGCGAACACCGTAACTGGAAAAGTTAGAGTGCAAAACTCGGAAACTATGGTTGTAGCAAACTCTGTAAACGAACCCGTTTTCTGTGGAATTCCAGTAAAAGACTCATTACGTATGAATAATGTGGGTTTTTATTGATAACTTTAAATACCTCCAGCGTTGGCGAAGTTCGCTAATGGAAGCGATCGCGAAATCAATTTGGCGATTTAACAGGACTGAAAAGCCGTTGAAAGTTTCCGTAATGAATTCATGAAAAAGGGGCCGGTTACGGGCAGGAGAAGTGCAAGACTCCGCACTTTGGAATGGGCTTTCTTTCATTTCGTTCCCATTGAAGGGGGCCATTTATAAAATTGGCCCTCCTTGCGTTAGTACTTCCGTATGACGTCCCTGGAATCATCAGTGGAAATGGCTGTCAAATGGAAAAATTACAGCATATTCAAGGAATAAATAGTTTTTTTATTTTGTGAGTGAAAAAGTTTGTGAAATGAGCCGAGCGAAAGGAACAATTTCACGAACAAAATAAAATCACTTTTAACACAAATACCATACAATGTTTTTCTTGTACAACTACCCTATTTTGATAATGAAATGGGCGAATTTGCAATGGCAATAAACTTCAAAATGCATTTTAATATCTAAATAATCAAAAGGTTGTTGTGAATAGCCAACGTTGTGATTACTAACAAATGAGAAAAGACGCTGTCATTTTGATTTTGTTCCTGTCCAATTTTCGTCTTGGGTTTTTAACTGCTTAATATGTTTGTCGAGAGTCCAATTATTGATAAAAGTGACTATTTGGTTGTTCCTGTGGATATTCAAGAGTTTTCAAGAAGAGCAAATCTGGAACTCCTACCTAAAAAATCTGTTCAGCAGGACGATATTGCATATAACAATTTCCTGGCCTGGTATAAATTGAAAAATGTAGAAGGGAACTCCAGTGATCCTGTTTTTCTGGCATATTTAGACGAAAAATCGAAAATATGGAGTTCATCAACTTTGTGGAGCAAATTTTCAATGATAAAGTCAAGCGCCCTTATTAAAAATGGTGTGGATGTTAGTAAATATTTTAAGGTGGTAGCATATTGAAAACGGAAAACTGAAGGATATCGTCCCAAAAAATCCAAAATTCTCACTCGTGAACAAGTTGAAAAGTTTGTAAATGACGCTCCAGATGAGAAATACTTGTTGGTTAAGGTTGCCACTATTTTCTGATTATTTGGAGCCTGTCGGCGTGAAGAATTGTGTAATTTATCAGTGGAAGACATCGGAATAACAAATAAATCATTGGTTATACAACTTCAAAGCACAAAAACGAAAGTCAGTCGTTCTTTCCGTATTATTGGGAGGTATGTTCACTATTTTCATAAGTACTTTGCACTGCGCCCTTCTGTCATCAAACAACGTCGTTGTTTCCTGAAATACATGAATAATAATTGCACTGCCAATCCAGTGCATATCAATACATTTGGGAAAATTCCATCTATTGTTGCCGAATTCCTCAAACTTCCAGAACCAGAGCAATATACAGGACACTGTTTTCGGAGATTCGCCGCTTCATTGCTAGCAGAATCAGGAGCAAATATTACGGATATAGAAAACATGGTGGATGGAAGTCTACGACGGTAGCCGAGGGCTATGTTGATCATTACATTGTATATAGAAATGTCATTGCTGAAAAAAATCTCCCAACCTCAACAGATTTTGGATCATCATCATCATTCAATATTGTACTTCCGGTTTCTACAAGTACTGATGATGCTCAGGATTCTTATAATGTGTTGCGAAGTTCCCTAACGTCACAGGGCATTAATGTTAGTAATTGTTCTAGTTTTACGACTAATATTAATGTTCATAAGTAAATATTGTTAAATATTGATAATAAAAATTTGCAATTGCTGAATCTTTTTCATCTGATTTTATCATCAGAAAATGGAGTGCAAAAAATATTTTTAACACTAATGTTGAATTAAGTGTCACTTTTAATGGCAGTTGTACAAAAAATGGTTTCGAATCATTTGGACATGAACCTCAAAACTGAAAACCATGAAACTTTCCTCCAAGACGGATCTGCCATATTCATTCTAGCACAGTTCCGACAAAGCTTATCCGCTGCATTTTGTATAAGCAGAGAACGGAAAAAGCCCGAAGTGAAGCTGTTTATAACAGCGATTTTCTCCTCATCTCGGTTCATTTCATATTGAAATCTGGCATGTATGAGAGAAGATGGAAAAAGATCCAGGCATTGAATGAGCGGTGTTGGGTGTAAAGGGAAATTAAAATCGATTGTGGGAGACACAAAGGACTTCAGATACGTCTATCTGGGGGCAGTGTGAGGCCCCCGTCAAGACGAGTAAGGCTCTACCAAAATTTTCTCGTGAAATTTCTTATGGATAGATTGTTGAGACGTTACAGTTAGGACGTTCAAGCATTTAATTTAAATGGCATATATCAAGGTGAGGATTTTCATACAGGGTGTTTCGTCGTATAGTCATTCTTTTACTTTTGCAGGTTTCCATGTTTCACGAAAATTAATACAGGAATGTCGGCATTTGGTTGTTTGGGGTGAGATTTCGCTTTCCTTTCATGAAATTTTGGCCGGGTCTTTTTTGGAATTGTCTTACCATAGAGTCTTCGAGGCGGATCACAAAATATACGCAGAACTTTTTGACATTTACATCGAATGTAATTTTGATTTTTCGAGACCATACCTTTGTTAGTTTATGGTTGTCAAGGTTACTTCATAGAGTTCAACATTTGTCAAAACAAACTTTGCCTTGCCCAACTATTAGTTTTTTTTACAGTTGAATGCGAATCTAACTTCAAAGGAGGATTTACCGACAATGTGAATCTACCTAAAAGGTGAATCTACCTAAAAGGCGAATCTACCTAAAAGGTGAATCTACCGAATTTATTGATCTATCAACAAGGTAGATCTACGCGCTCTACTAGTCTAGGTATACTAAAATTAAAAACAGGAAATATTTGTATTTGTATTTTTTGTGTGTTCGATACGACTTGACTCAAAAACTATTGGACCCATTTCAGAAATTATTTCACCGTGGTAGGAAGGCGGGTAGGAGAGAGCACCGAAATGTGAGAGGGGGATATGCGCGTGAAACAAATTTCTACCAGGGCGAAGCTTGGATGCTTGTTTTGGCATACAGGCTGTGGCTCCATGAATGGTACCTGAGGGAAGTGGATGTTGTGGAAGACTTTAAACTGTCACTGTAACTGACTTTCGAAGTTCAAACTGAATTTACTCCAGAGGGCCTTAATAGGGAGTGTGTTTTGCAAAGAGTCTTAGGTGTTGTCTAAAACCAGTCTCCCTATTGAATTTATCTTGAAAATTAACGTGTGTACGAGGAGTGTGAGGAATAAAGCTTGATGAGATTCGTGATATAAACGCCGTAAATAGAAAAGGCCTGGGGAGAATCCTCACAGAGTGCGAAAATAGCAAAAACGTTAGACTGCATGATGGAGGAGTTCCTTCGCGTGCCGATAATACCAACCTTACGCTCCTAAAACACGGTTTCAGCGTATCACTTGCACTTCTCGTCCCTCCAGAATAACGTACGACTTTGGTTCGTGACTGGTCAAGAAGCGGACATGCCATTATGGGCTGCAGCCTTTAGTCGAAGTTGAAACCGAGTTCGTGATCCAGGCCGTCTGCCGATATTTCATCTAGTGCCTTTTGGTCAGTCGGCTGTATTACAGTTTCACTTAAAAGAATCGATATTTCGTCGGTATCCCATTTTCCTAACCCAAAATTGGTTCCGTGCTTATTTATTGCACGTAGAGCCGCAAAGAATAGGAATAACGGTCGAGGGGTTCTTCTGAATAGACGGAATGCAGTCGTGAGGAATTTGTACCTCCAATTATTGGAATTTTCGTATTGAAAAGATGCGATTTGTCTGTCTGAGTGGTCTTCTTGGAGGATTTGCAATATTCAGTTGAATCGATAGGTACGAAGGCCTGAGCACACAAACGTAGAAAAAGCGTTGTATTTCTCCACTTGAGTCATGAGAAGTGCCTTCGTATGAAATATGTTGTTTTATTTTCAAACATTTAAAATTCCACGGAAATCCTTTTATTCATTGTTGGATTGACATTCACGTTCATTTAAATAGGGTGAAAAATGGAACATTTGCCTAGTTAGGGTTGTCTTGCACAATTCATTTTTTGCATAACAGCACTTTTCCTGCCGCCGGCGCCGGAGGGAAAAGTAAGCCATATCAACTTAACTGCTTCTCATGAGTTAGGGATATTGACTTAAATTGCAAAAAAATATAGTTAAAATAAGATTTTTGTGATGAAAATTCATATAAATATGACTTCAAGTTGCAAATTGATTTTAGCCTGTAGGTCTGCAGCGTATACAGGGTGGTTAAGAAAAATCGAGTAAAATAACGAAATTTTATTCCCAGAGAATTCAAGCACTTTAAGACTATCAATACAATGTATGGCCTCCACGGGCATCAATAACAGCTTGACATTGTCTTTGCATACTACACACGAGGTTGTTGAACATTTCTCGAGGAATTTGGTTCCATAAACGGGGCAGAAGCTCTATCAGATCATTTAAGGATTCTGGGGTAGGTTGATGATTATCTAATCTTCTTTGAAGCATATTCCATGCATGTTCTATGCAATTCAAATCTGGTGAGGTATTGGTAAATGTAGAATACCAAGCTCCTCGCGCGCATTCTCAACTATGGCTGCACGGTGCGGTCTAGCGTTATTGTCTAGAAATTGAAAAGTTTCACCAATAGCAGCGTGAAAATTTGGCACAACATCGTCAATGACATGCTCCCTATAGTGTAAGGCGGTCATATTCCCAGGACGAATGTGTAGATCTGTGCGCCCGTTGAAACATATCCCGGCCCATACCATATCACTGCCCCCCAGGAATGGATGGACTTCTTGGACATAGCGACGATTACGGGGTATGTGTGGGATTGTCCATACCCTTATTCTTCGAGAATCTGAGAATCGTCGATATCTGGATTCATCAGTGAAAAGGACCCTACGCCATTGATCGTTCCAATTGATATGTTGCCTTGCCCAATCCAGTCTTTGACGCTTATGGTCACGTGTTGATGGAACTCCTCTTAATGGACGTCTAGAACCTATATTCACCTCTCTCAAATGTCGTCTGATGGTTTCGATGGAAACTTGGACCCCATCTGCATTTTGAAGAATATTCCGTAGCATTCTACACGTATATGTAGGGTTTCTTCTCGCCGAAACGGTGATGAAACGATTCTGAGCAGGTGGTGTTTTTCGTCGCTCACCAAGCCTTGGTCTTTCCAACACGGAACCCGCCTCCCTGAACCTATTCCAAAGTCGAGATTGGCTGACTTGGAGCCTTTCCGCTACAAAAACCTGAATAAGGCCACCCTGTAGCATTTCGATAGCCCTATAAGCCTCAGCGTTTGTTAATTTACGTCTTGGTATTTCCAGAAAACTCGTTTCAAATCGAAGCCGTTGTAGACTGACTTCATTTCAAAATAAGAACATTCATGAAGCATATGCAAAGAACCAAACTTCAGAAAAAAGGCTACCAGATTGACGATATGTCTCATACTAATTTTTATTGGATCGATTCAAGTTGTTATTGAGTTTTAAACGATTTTATGTTCGACTGATTCATAAACACTTGATCCATGAATTCGTTTAGCGTCCAGAATTGACTACTTTATTGGACACCACTTTATTGGACTCAACTGTCACAGTCTTCTCTCGATTTTGGAATTTTCTTCGTTTCACACCACTTGTTACAAGCCGCATACCAATTTTCATAAGCACTTTTAGTGGGTAGGAGAGATTCTTTGGTACTTGCGGCTAAATTATTCACGCTTTCCTCTTCCGAACTATCCATTCTTGGGATTATTATGACGTTTGTCACAGAATTAACGAAGTGAACAACTTTGTTCAGCGAGGTTGCTAAGGTCGCTGATGGTTACTAAGGTAAGATAAGCAAAAGCACACTCAAAGTATTTCTTGAAATCAAGCGACGAATATATTAATTGCCATTTCAGAAAATAAAATGTCTGCATTGCAGTCAAACATAAAGCTTTGTATGCAAACTCGTACATAATTAGGCTTATGGACTTGCCCAAATTATTGGCCTCGCTCGCTTTGCTCGCTCTGCCATAAATTTTGGACTCGTCCATAAAGACCTAATTTATGTACTTGTTACATAAATAGCTATTACAGCGATTTTCTCGAAGATTACATACTTTTAAGAACGATTGAATACGATATCCCTAACTCTTGTGGGGCAGTATATTTCTTCGCCTAGTCTTAAATTGTTCTACAAAAATGCCGAAATAGCATATATCTATCTCTCAAGATTGACTTGCTATTACCTGTTTATGGTTATCAGATATTTTTCAAAATTATGCAATATTGGGGAGTGTGTTTTTATCAATAGGGTATTGATCCTCATCCAACTTAATACGTTATGTATCCCCAGTATTTAATTTAGAACGAAATTGCCCCTCACATCATACAATTACAACGAGAACATCAAAAGATATGGCAGTTTGAAGTGTTGAAAGTGAAACGGCACGACCGCACCAAAATGCGTCTCCGTGGTAAATAGCCAGATAGGAGAGGGCACCGAATTGTGGACCAACCTTCAGAGTATTCAGATAATGACAGACCGGTTTCTGGATTGTCATCATCAGTGTCACATAAGCCTTCCTTTAGTAGCAACCAACTGAAACGGCAGAACTTATATTACGCTCAAGAAGTTGATGACTCTCGATCTGTCACGTTATGATCTTGTGACAATATGAATAATTCAAAACAAGGCCATACCAAATATTTTTTCATGGCAGGGCGAAAACAGGTTGAAAAATTATCAATTGCGTTGCAAGATGAGAAGTTGGGTTCCTCATGGCATCAACCGCCACATTAATGAATATTTCAGGCACCCTTGAAATTGATTGTCGCAGTTTGAACTACAATTAGTAGATATTCAAGTGCAGCCTAGTAACCGCAGGGAACATAGGAAATTGGATATTGTGAAGTCGCACGATATGGAATATAATGTTATTACCACATCACAGAGCGACATCTCAAACTCTATTTCAGCTTCCGAGACCTCAACGCATACCTCTAGCATCAATGACGCGAATTTTGGGAGTGAAGTCTCTCTGGGGTTGTCATTCTCCGAAACATGGGAATATGAGGCATCCAGGGTCGTGAGAATGCTTGTACCATTCATCAACACGATAATTCTTTTATAATAGAATTTCTTCCATACATATTGCTCAGCTTAGATTATGTTCCAAACATCAATTGGTTTCTCCCAAATATTTATTTTATTCGCAGATTGAGAGCGAGATTCTAAAATTCTCTATGGGTGAATATCGAACCTGAATTATTCATGATCTGCCTACAGTAAATTTTCATCCGCCATTGATTAAGCGCCACATATGGTGGATATAAATTCAATGAATCTTTAATTGAATTAGAACGAATTCTCTGTTCACAATAATATTCTCTGGGGTATAGGACATGTTCATGAATATTCTGTTGTTTGTCTTTGTGCACATAGCACTTCAGTATTGATTCGTATCAAAGTTGTGTGGAGTTTGGGGATAATGCATATGGAATATATGATGGCGAACTAGTTTTCTCTTGAATTGGTTTGAAACTCGGTAACCCTATCTAGATTATGGTCAGATGACTCCCATTAAAGTAACCATGGATCATTAAGCTTGTGAACAAAACTAGAAAATAAAATGAAAATTTTCTGTTAATTTAAAATGGTCGAGTTTAGTAACAAATTATTGCTATTCGAGGACGGTGAATTCCGAAAAAATAATCTAATACCTACTCTATCTAGCATAGTTTAGATTTCCACCTGTGAATTTTTTCGAAAAAAGTTTCAGCAAATAATAAAATGGATATTCATTCTGTATATAACAACACCTTAATAGTATTTATTTCTCATTGAATCGTTGTTCTTAGTCTCTAATTAGTCTAATTAACCCTTAGTCTTCGGCAGTCAACTTTATTCCTTATAATTAGTTTCTTTGTTGCCTCGTTTATTCGAAAAAGTGATCTTGAATGATCGATACTAAATGAAGGAATATACAGGGTGAGTCTTTGACTTGTACATATATTTCAACTGTTAATTTTTCTCGTGGAATGTAACACTTTTTCTCCATACCATTTTTCAAAATTCGGTATCGTTTGAAAGATACAGGGTGTCAAAAATTCATGAAATTAACACTATTCTTTCCATATATTTAGAAACGATATTTTGAATGAACTGAATTTTGGTTGATTGTTCACTCTATTCATGGAGCATATTCCTAAATCAGAACTTATTCAATGTAAAGATATATAATAATAAAATCCCACAAATGTGGTAGATAAATTTGAATTCTAAGAAGCATGAAATCATACATTTCATAGGCACAGTTTCTATTGGCAATTTATTGTTACCAGTCCTTCAGGAGAATATCTATCTAAACAATATCCTCTTGGAATTTCAACTCGACACGACACGGTTATTATTACATCAATTCACTGAAAGTCTCAACATAGTCACCAACTGTTTGCATATACATTACCATTGTTTGAAGAGAAAATCAACAATCTTGCACGTCTTCTCAAAAGTTCTGTGAAATATCACAGAATATGGGTTAGGTTAGGTCATTGACCTCAAATCCTATTTTCAGGTGTGCTGCAAAAACCGTAAGACTTACGTGATTACAATGTCAGAAATGTACCTCTTAAATAGTTCTACAAAAAAGTCCGCGATAGCATATATCTATCTCTCAAGATTGACTTGCTATTACCTGTTTAAATGTTAATCAGATTTTTTCCAAATTATGCACTATTTGAGAGTGTGTTTTTATGAATAGGGTATAGATCCTCATCCAACTTAATACGTTATTTATCCCCAGTATTTAATTCAGAATGAAATTGCCCTTCACATCGTACAATTACAACGAGTATATCAAAAGATATGGCAGGTTGAAGTGTTGAAGATGAAACTGCACGACCGCACCAAAATGCGTCACCGTGGTAGGTAGGCGGGTAGGAGAGGACACCGAAGCGGGCTTGTCTTAACATAGCCCCACACAATTTCGCTGTTGGAAAAATCCCGGGGAAAAAATTTCGCTGTTGGAAAAACTCCGGGGACAAAAATTTCGCTGTTGGAAAAACTCCGGGGACAAAAATTTCGCTGTTGGAAAAACTCCGGGGACAAAAATTTCGCTGTTGGAAAAACTCCGGGGACAAAAATTTCGCTGTTGGAAAAACTCCGGGGACAAAAATTTCGCTGTTGGAAAAACTCCGGGGACAAAAATTTCGCTGTTGGAAAAACTCCGGGGACAAAAATTTCGCTGTTGAAAAAACTCCGGGGACAAAAATTTCGCTGTTGGAAAAACTCCGGGGACGAAAATTTCGCGGTTGGAAAAACTCCGGGGACGAAAATTTCGCTGTTGGAAAAACTCCAGCGACAAAAATTTCGCTGTTGGAAAAAATCCGGGGACGAAAATTTCGCTGTTGGAAAAACTTCGGGGACGAAAATTTCTACCCGGGCGAAGCTGGGACGGCCTCCTATGACCTAGGTTAATGGAGTTAGGTAGGGTTAGTTAGAAAACAATTTTTTATGAGATAGTTTTGGGATATCGTAAAAAATATGAACAAATTATTAGTGTTTACAAACTCTTCTGGAAAATCGAAGTAGGAACGTATTTTGGTGTGAGAAATATGGCTTTTTGATTGCAGAAATTATAGGACCAAACTAAGTTCTTATTCGAAAAAGTTTAGTGCTTGAGTATTTCCTGAATGTATCACCACATAACATTCAATAATCGCCTCAATTTCATTCGAGAAATATGAACTCTCCATCAATTCCAGAGAATCGTTTGCCATGCACGTATTCGGCCTAATTTTTAGAATCTAGAGGATAAGATTCAGCTTCTTAGATTGTCTCATAGGATCATGTCCATTTCGTACAGAACTGCTCGGTTACTTCTCAGTCGCCCATCTCCATTTTCATCAATAATCCTCGACAGAAATTTCGTCACGCTTCTAGGACAGTCGAAAACGGGAAACTCCTCCTCAAATTCGGTATGTACCCGATGAAATATTCAGTGGGACATATTCAAAGTTCGTGACATTTGAGGAGTAACGTGATTGAATCTCATCGAGAATTATTGATAAGAGAACGCATTAGCTGGGATGTAAAATCGATGGATTTATATTTGGAACATCGATGTCCTTGCTGAGGAAGAATTGTAAATAAGAAGAAACGCTCGAGACTCGTTGTAATAAATTGTATTAAATGCTGCAACCATAAAAGTTCACAATTTCAATGAAACAGGCATGTTCCTTCTTAATTTGGCACTCATGTGACTTTTTCACACCACGTGGAAAATACAGTGTGACAAGAAAAACCTCGGACAAACTCTTTTTCATTTAACTTTATTAAACAGAAGAAATTGAACAAAACAACAAAAAATAATAATAGCTTGAACATCTGTTAATAATATATTTAAGCCGTTTCGAAGTGGCTGCCTTTGACGGCGATACACAGCTTCAGACGCTTCTTGAAATTTTCGGCAATGGGCCGCAGCTCCTCGGGCGTTAATCGGTTCCATTCCCGGCGCAGAGATTGCTTCAGCGACTCCAAATTTTTGTGTTTTTTAGCACAAGCCCCGTGCTCCAAAATCGACCACACGCTGTGGTCCATTGGGTTGAGATCCGGTGAGAAGGGCGGCCATTTTGCAGATGAGATGAAACAAGGAAAATGGGTCTTACATCATTCTTGCGTCATTTGCGCTCTGTGAGCCGGAGCGGAGTCCTGTTGAAAGGTCCAATGCGTATCGCCGAAGTGCTGCTTGGCCCACGGAAGTACTACGGCCTCGAGGATGTCGCAGCGGTAGACTTCTTGATTGATTTTGACCCCTTGATCCACGAAAACTAAGGGAGTTTTACCACTGCCGCAAATTCCGCCCCAGACCATGACGGATTGCGAATTTTGACGGTGTTCGACGATGGCCGATGTACCGGGAGCCTCTACGGATAAGACTCTGTCGTTTTGGTTGTTGTGGGATTGTTCTACGGTGAAAAGCTTCTCGTCTGTGAAGAGATTTCGCTCCCATTTCTGACCGGCGGCGAGACGAAGGAGTTGGCGGTGCCTTTGGAGTCGTACGCGGTTGTTTTCCTCCGTGAGGAGTTGAACTTTTTGGAGCTTGTATGGCTTGAGGTTAAGCTCCTTTTTGGGAATTTGACGGACTGATTCGCGGTTGATACCGGTCTTACAGGCTATTTTCCTCATGGAAACCCACGGATTTCGATTGACTCGCTTCTTGACGATGTTGCGATTGCTAGGTGTATTGACAATGCGTTTTCTACCACTGCCTGGACGATGACCATCATGGCCAAGCTCTTTGAAACGACGAATTGCATCGGACACGGTTTGTCGAGGCACATTGAGCAAACGAACAATTTCGCATTGACGCCTACCTTTTGACGAAACAGCTCCAAAATCGCACTACGTTTGTTTGACATTCTAAAACTCTGTGAAATGAAATTATATCGAACTGAAAATTCACATATTAGTACAGGAAAGTGTAGGGACACCAAGAGAATGAAAATTATTTGGCTGCGCTGAAATACTTTTGTTCCAGACCTGAGACTATGGCGACCTCTATGAACCAAGTGGTCACATCCAGTACAGAAATCTACATTATCGTCTGTTGGCAGATGAGTTTGAATGGTTCAAATGAATTAACTTTACTTCATTAAAGGTTACAATCCATACAGATGCTTGCCCCAAAACTAGATTCTAATAAATCAGCATTGGCTAACGTTGTATCTGCCGTCATAATCCCCTGACGAATTAACCAGAGAAATCAATCGAATTTATGATGATTCAATTCAATGCTCCCAAATTGTCTGGTCGGATCTAGAATTCCATAATGCCAATATTGAAAGCGGACCATTAATTAATTTACGGGGTGCTTCATCCACCGTGATATCTCTCGGTTCGACAAGATCATTGGCTATTAGCTCGTTAAGCTATCGATTTTGACCAATGGATGAAAAGGTACGAGGATATATTGAAAAATTCTTAGCCTACTATAGAACCAAACAAAATTTCAATGTCAGAATATTTTATTATTCAACATATTCTCCCCATAATTGAATACATTTATTACAGAGAACCTACAACGTCTCTATACCTTTGAAAAAAAAAATGTTTCTTCTTGCTCTGCAAACCAGTTCTCCACAGCTTTTATTACCTCCTCGTTGGAAGAAAATTTACGACCTTTTAAACTTTTTTTCAGTTGAGGAAAGAGATGATAGTCGGACGGAGCCAAATCTGGTGAATAAGGGAGGTGTTCTAGTAATTCTAACCCTAAATCACGAATTTTTTGCATGGCAACATGAGATTTATGTACTGGGGGGTTGTCCTGTATACACAAAATACCTTTGGATAGCTTTCTGCGTCTTTTCTCTTTAATTTTTTCCCGTGGGGTGGACAGTAATGTCGAATAGTAATCTCCAGTTATTGTTATACCCTTATCAAATCATGATTACCCCATGGCAATCCCAAAAACTGAAGCAAAATTTTTTCCAGCAGATTTCTGGACACGAAACTTCTTAGGTCTTGGAGAACCAGAGTGTCGCCATTCCATCGATTGTTGCTTTGTTTCTGGATCGTAGAAATGTACCCAAGTCTCATCCATAGTAACAATTCGGATTGAGAAGTCTACATCGTTTTCAAATCGAGCACAGATCGAACGCGATGCTTCTACCCTCGCACGCTTTTGGTCAACATTCAAACATTTGGGGATCCATTTTGCAGAAATGTTTCTCATGTCCAAATTGACGTGAACTATATGATGAACGCGTTCGTATGAAATCTTCAGTGCTTCAGATATCCGTTTCAGCCCAATTCGAGGATCTGATAAAATCATGTCATGAACTGCATCGATATTTTCGGGGACTGACACAGAAACTGGCCTTCCCGATCGGTCATCATCTTCAATGGAAAATTTACCTCTTTTGAAGCTTGCACTCCAATTTTTCACGGTCGCATACGAAGGACATTGATCACCAAGGCTATCAAGCATATCTTCGTAAATCTGCTTACCTTTTAACCCTTTTAAATACAGATACTTGATGATGGCTCGATACTCCAATTTTTCGATTTTTACAATTTCAGTGGGCATATTTTTTCTTGAATTTATTTTTTTATTATATTGGTTTACTTTTTTGACGTTGAACTCTACACTGACACTTCTAATAAGTTATTGTTCGTTGATATGGTATTGCAATATTTTGTTTATGCATGGAACTGGTCTAGGCTAACTAGATATCAATACATCCTCGTAGTTATTTCTGGAATTCGTCCACATTCTTTGTCGGCTCTACAGAGGACTAAGACTTCCCGAAAATCCTTATTGCTCCACTCAAAGTGTTTCAAAACGCATACACGAAATTTTTGATTTCAATGAGCTGACTCTTGGAACCATTAAAATACCGATAATTTTTTTTTCTACAAGCGTGCACTTTCATTCTCTTTCCCGCACGTATTTCAATTCGTAAAGGGTCACATTGCCAAACAGTGTGGGAAAAACCCCTGCTATTCCATTACCGCACGCAAATGCGTGTGGTAATGGATTAGCAAGGGCTTTTCTCGCACGCTTTTTCTAAAGAATAAACTGAATAATCTCTATGCCACCGACGACGTTACTATGGAAACGGCATGTGAATAAGAATTAATACATTGTCATTATATTATGAAATTGTGTTTAAATATAAATAATATCAACTCGAATTCAATCAGTACGCTCCGGTAAAATGGATACTTCGGGATCTGATGATGGCCTGCCCGAAGAAATATTAGCAGCTTCTTATGAAGCGAGTTTAAATTTGTTACCGGCCAAGTCGAAGATAAAATATGAGAAGCAATATTCAGAATTCATTGATTGGTGTAATTCCAAAAAGGTTCAACCGAGGAAGGAGGAAGTGTTTTCGGCGTATTTTTTGGAAATGTCCAAAATTTGGAGACCAAACACATTATGGTCCCGATATTCAATGATAAAGAGTGTTTGTAAACTGAAACAGGATTTGGATATTGGAAAATTCCATAAATTAACTGCCTTCATTAAACGACAGAATATAGGATTTCGTCCAAAAAAGGCCAAAACTTTTAATGAAGAGGAAATAACAAAATTCATGAGTGAGGCATCTGATGAAATTTACTTGATGATGAAGTTGGTAACAATTTTTGGATTAGCTGGTGCCTGCAGACGAGAGGAACTTACAAAACTCACCATCGACGATATAGATGATAAAGGAGACTTGATCATCGTCAATATTAAGGACTCCAAAAATAATTCACCAAGATCGTTTGTTATATCCCAAGACACCAATAATGGATATTTTCTGAACATATACAGAAAATATATGAATTTACGTCCAAAGGAAATACCTCATCGCCGAATTTTCATGAAGTATAATCGGGGAAAATGTAAGATTCAACCTGTCGGAATCAATACAATAGGAAAAATACCGTCCGAAATTGCAGCTTACTTACGCCTACAAAATCCGGAATTATACACAGGACACAGTTTTAGGCGCTCCTCGGCTACTTTCCTAGCCGATTGTGGAGAAGGTATCACAAATATTGAACGTTTAGGAGGATGGAAGTCAACTGCTGTTGCTGAGGGATACTTGGAAGAATCTATTAACCAGAAAAAAAAAATGTCCACTAAAATTCTTAATTTGAATGGTTCTTCCTCTTCAAACTGTAATACAGAATCATTACCTTCCAAAGAGCCTTCGAACAATATGATGGCAAATATTCAACGTTTTGCTTCTTCCTCTTCAAACTGTAATACAGAATCATTATCTTCCAAGGAGCAGCTGACTTCGACCAATATGATGGCTTTTGCTATAAATTTGCATAACGCGACCAACTGCACGTTTACAATAAATATAACTAATAACTGAATATTTCTAATGAATATATTGATAATAATGGGAAGAAACAGAATGTACATAGATTCCTTATCAAAATTCATTTTTATGTGCTGTTAGTCTAGTTTTCTTTTCAATTAATAAAGAATTTATGAATATTATTACAGTTTAAATTTATTTCATAGGCTTGTAGTCTCTATGGACCGAAGGTCAACGATGAGAGTACAATGGTAACGACTTGTCAGAGACTTTTGTCATTCATGTGTATTTTGAATGATCAATTCACATTTGATCTGTGTGTTGAAATCGATCTCGTATAAGCGCTTGTAGAAAAAATATTGTTCCTAACTCGTGCGGAAAGTGTTTTTCCCGCACTCAACTGCAGTTTCGTGCGGGAAAATATCACTTTCCACACTTGTTAGGAAAATAACTATTTTTTTCGAGTACACCTCAGTTTATACATGCTCTAGAAAAGAAAGGCCATTTTTAGCGTACCATCCAAAACTACCCCCGGCATCGCGTCAAATTGACAAACAACCCCCATAATTCCGAAACCGCGAATACAGCGACCTGTAAATCCAATTCCAGCGACATCTGACGGCGAATTAATGACTGAATAAATAACGAGATGGATGATCGAACCGGCTTCCTACATTTTTCAATCGCAATTATAGAGATAGCATCGGTTTTATCCGGCAAAATGGCCCCTTTTTCTCCATTCTTCTCTTTGACTGCCGAATCCGCGGTTTCGCCGAATGCGGAAGAGGATATTGATGTTCCCCATTAGGCTCTTCATACGAGGATCCGGCGTGAAAAATGAAAGTTCATGCCGTTTTCCCGCCATCACCATATATATTGAAACGTTTCAGTGCGATGAGATTGTTCGCTGGCATCCCAATCCAGAGAGATCTTCAGTTCTTTATTCTTCGAGAGGATAATGCCTCTGTTTCCGATAAGGATATTCGGTCAATCGTTATACACTCGAGGGATGGTGAGTAATAAGATGCAGACTCATCAAAGGAGTTTCTTAACCATACTGAACACAGATGACAACTCACATTGAATGGAACTGTTTACTACCGGCAATTACTGTTGACTAACAATCAATAGACTCTTAGACTCTTCTGCATGAATGTCCCTAGCCAATTGTTATACAGGGTGGCCATTTGAAAACGAAACAGACGAGATTACAGACGAAATAAATTTTTTCGATAGAAATGCTCGGACAGGTCGATTTCTGTTTCGAGGGGGACAACTTAAGATATAGGTTACGGACGCATAGCTCTTCAACCCTTGCTACTACAACCCTCAACCCCAATTTTTGAATAGGGAAGATGGGGTGAGTGATACCTCAATTCAAAGGTATTTTAAAACTGATTTCAACACAGTAATTGTTTTTTCATTTTATGCATTAGTTCTCGAAATATTCTTAACTAAGTATTTGAAAATGAAGTGGTGTTTTCATGGCACTTGTAGTGTTTTTTTGTGAAAAATCGACATCTTGATTAAAGATTTCTATGTCAGTGGATTGGAGGATGAAAGCCACAGTCATTGTTTCACAAAAAAACACTACAAGTGCCATGAAAACACCACTTCATTTTCAAATACTTAGTTAAGAATATTTCGAGAACTAATGCATGAAATGAAAAACAATTACTGTGCTAAAATCAGTATAAAAATACCTTTGAATTGAGGTATCACTCACCCCATCTTCGCTATTCAAAAATTGGGGGTGGGGGTTGTAGCAGCAAGGGTTGAAGCGCTATGCGTCCGTAACCTACATCTTAAGTTGTCCCCCACGAAACAGAAATCGACCTGTCCGAGCATTTCTATCGAAAAAATTTATTTCGTCTGCAATCTCGTCTGTTTCGTTTTCAAAAGGCCACCCTGTACATCTATATCTATACTAATACAAGGTGACAAGAAAAACTTCGGACAAAGTTTGCTGTGGTCTGGAACAAAATTATTTCAGCGCAGCCGAATAATTTTTATTCTCTTGGTTTCTCTACACTTTCCTGTACTAATATGTGACTTTTTAGTTTGATATAGTTTCATTTCACAGAGTTTGAGAATGTCAAACAAACGAAGTGCGATTTTGGAGCTGTTTCGTCAAGGTAGGCGTCAATGCGAAATTATTCGTTTGCTCAATGTGCCTCGACAAACCGTGTCCGATGCAATTCGACGTTTCAAGGAGCTTGGTCCTGATGGTCGTCGTCCAGGAAGTGGTAGAGAACGCACTGTCAATACACCTAGCAATCGCAACATCGTCAAGAAGAGAGTCAATCGAAATCCGAGGTTTCCATGAGGAAAATAGCCTGTGAGACCGGTATCAACCGCGAATCAGTCCGTCAAATTGCCAAAAAGGAGCTCAACCTCAAGCCATACAAGCTCCAAAAAGTTCAACTCCTCACCAAGGAAAACAAGCGCGTACGACTCCAAAGTTGCCGCCAACTCCTTCGTCTCGCAGCCGGTCAGCAATGGGAGCGAATTCTCTTCACAGACGAGAAGCTTTTCACCGTAGAACAATCCCACAACCACCAAAACGACAGAGTCTGGTCCGTAGAGGCTCCCGGTACATCGGCCATCGTCGAACACCATCAAAATCCGCAATCCGTCATGGTCTGGGGCGGAATTTGCGGCAGTGGTAAAACTCCCTTAGTTTTCGTGGATCAAGGGGTCAAAATCAATCAAGAAGTCTACCGCTGCGACATCCTCGAGGCCGTAGTACTTCCGTGGGCCAAGCAGCATTGGACTTTTCTTCAGGACTTCGCTCCCGCTCACAGAGCGAAAATGACGCAAGAATAGTGTAAGACCCATTTTCCTTGTTTCATCTCATCTGCAGAATGGCCGCCCTACTCACCAGATCTCAACCCAATGGACTACAGCGTGATGTCGATTTTGGAGCACAGGGCTTGTGCTAAAAAACACAAAAATTTGGAGTCGCTGAAGCAATCTCTGCTTCGGGAATGGAACCGATTAACGCCCGAGGAGCTGCGGCCCATTGCCGAAAATTTCAAGAAGCATCTGGAGCTGTGTATCGCCGCCAAAGGAAGTCACTTCGAAACGGCTTGAATATATTATTAACAAATGTTCAAGCTATTATTATTTGTTGTTGTTTTGTTCAATTTCTTCTGTTTAATAAAGTTAAATGAAAAGAGTTTGTCCGAGGTTTTTCTTGTCACACTGTATTATAAAGAGGAAAGATTTGTATTTTTGTGTGTTTGATACGACTTGACTCAAAAACTACTGGACCGATTTCAAAAATTCTTTCACCCTCAGAAAGCTTCATTATCCCTGAGTGACAAAGGCTATACCCGAAAAAATTAGGGATACCTACTATAATAATAACTTCAATAATCACAAAAAATCAGCCATAATCAGCTATTTTCATGTGCGCTGCAAAAACCGTAAGACTTACGTGGATACAATGTGTAACGGAAATGTACCTCTTAAATAGTTCTACAAAAAAGTCCGCGATAGCATATGTCTATCTCTCAAGACTGACTTGCTGTTACCTGTTTATGGTAATCAGATGTTTTCCAAAATCATGTACTATTTGGGGGTGTGTTTTTATGAATAGGGTATTGATCCTCATCCAACTTAATACGTTTTTTATCCCCGATCGGCGAATGTCGTCATCATTTCGCTGCACACAATTCATGAATGGGAATAACGAATCGGTTAATAAATTCTCTGGTTCCGGGGCACTGCAAAAATTGGCGCCCGACGCCGACGGAATTAGCACGTTCGTACGGAACTTTCGATCGGGGGAATTACGCTTTTAGGGGGATGTGTCTAAAGTTGAGTCCTCTGAAGTCCATCTAGTTGTAGGGGCACGAAGTCTAAAAGGTCCATAGAATCTAAACTCCATAAACGTATATGAATAAGTTTGTAGTTATGCAGAAACAATGGAAGAAAAAACTAAAAACACGACGGCAAAAATATTTCACTGAAAAGAAAGATTTTATTATTTTTTGTATGTTTTAGTGTTTGATCTACCTAAAAAGTGAATCTACCTAATTTATTGATCTATCAACAAGGTAGATCTACGCGCTCTACTAGTCTAGGTACACTAAAATCATAAAGAGGAAATATTTGTATTTTTGTGTGTTCGATACGACTTGACTCAAAAACTACTGGACCGATTCGAGAAAATGTTTCACTCTCAGAAAGCTACATTATCCCTCAGTGACAAGTCTATACTTTTCACCCGAAAAAATTTAGGATACCTACTATAACTTCAATTACAAACAAAATCAGCCATAATCAGCTATTTTCACGTGCACTGCAAAAACCGTAACACTTACATGGATACAATGACAGAAATGTACCTCTTAAATAGTTCTATAAAGAAGTCTGCGATAGCATATTTCTGTCAAGATTGACATGCTTTAATCTGTTTATGGTAATCAGATGTTTTCCAAAGTTATGTACTATTTGGGAGTGTGTTTTTATGAATAGGGTATTGATCCTCATCCAACTTAATACGTTATTCAACCCCAGTATTTAATTTAGAATGAAATTGCCCTTCACATCATACAATTTCAACGAGTACATCAAAAGATATGGCAGGTTGAAGTGTTGAAGATGAAACCGCACGACCGCACCAAAATGCGTCACCGTGGTTGGTAGGTGGGTAGCAGAGGGCACTGAAATATGAGAGGGGGACATGCATATCTTTAAAAGAGTAGCCGCGTGAAACAAATTTCTACCCGGGCGAAGCTGGGACGGCCTGCTTTTTGTTGATAAAAAGATAGAACATCTTGAATTATAACTCGAGAATTAGAAGTAAATTGAATACTTATCGAAACTTGAAATCACAACAAAATAGAGGAATCACAGAAAAGGCAAAAGTATAGAATAAGAAACAGGATAAGAATTAGACAATTACGGTGTTACATGCATTAAAACCGAAACTTTAAAAATCTGCCAGCTTTGAAATCAAGAAAGCTATCAGAATCCAGAACTCATTTCTGGGTAGTCATAAAGCACAGATCAGCATACAAGCTCCAAGAAATCTTCCAAAGATGAATGGGCATCAAAACTCGAAATGAAGAATCACCCCGCAATACTAAGACGTCCAAATATCCATTTCCTAATGAAACCCCTTTTCCCTGGCCTCCGAAGAAGAGCACGAACCAATACAGCCGGCGAAAGTTGGAAATACATCAGACGATTCCGAGCTAGATTTATATCTGCCATAACAATCAGGTTCTGCCATGCCCTTCACTTGTTTTTAGCTACCGTTGTAAACACCCACATCCAGCCAGATTTATGGGAGTCTCAGATATCGAGCCGGTTTGGGATCATGCGGCGAATTTTCCAGAGCTGACTGCCGGAAAACTGCGAAATGGAATGCGGGAAATTTTTGGGAGGCTGCTGAATCGCATATTCATTGGCATCTGTGGGAGAACATCTGAGTTGATCAAGGAGAAGCAGGCCTTAATTGTCTTTACATCCTAATTGCCGTTCAACTTTGAGTTAGAGCACGTGCCAACATTTGTGATTACTCAGTTTCTTTAGGATCCTTGATGGAAGAAATAAAAAGATGAATACTCACCCCAAAACCAATTTTCATAAGGCATCACTCTATTTAACAAGTTCATCATTTGATACCCTATGTTGAATATTTTATTTGAAATGATTATTGAATTGTAAACTTACTGTATATAATTTTTATGTAAGAAAGAAATAATTTGAAGTATGTCACGAAGAAAGAAAAATAAAAGAGATCATTGGACTTTCAACTAGAATTCGATAATTCATATACAGGGTGTTTGGTAATTCGACGTGAACCTTGAAAAGGGGTATACTAGACGTCATTTGCAGTGAATTGCTTCGAGTAAAGCATGGTCCGAAAATCTATGGTTACGAAGATATCGCGATTTTTCAACTTTTTTGAAATTTTCTGCTTCGTTATCGAAAATAATTTATTTTGTGAAAACTACTCGACTCCAAATATTCAATGAATATTTTTTTCAAAGCTGAGGAGATGGTCCTCATTTCTTGCGAAAAAGTATTCACTAAAAATTCAGATAACCCGAGATATACAGGGTCATAAATGGCTGCACCTGTTTTCCTTATAAAATCTTGATAAAAAAATTGACAATTACTCGAAAAAAGTATTATGAACTTGGTGTACAAATGTAGGGAAAAACTTCCCTGTTTCATCAGCTTTCCAAAAAGGTACATATGTCAATAATTCCTTCATGCAATCTAAAAATATGGCCGGAAAACCAAGCAGACAACAGACTTTTTCGAGTCATTCAGACTCGACTATTATCCTTTATTTCACTCGACGTGATTCGTAAGCCATAAGCGGGCCATGGTTCGATCACTAAATGACTCGAAAAAGTCTGTTGTCTGCTTGGTTTTCCGGTCATATTTTTAGATTGCATGAAGGAATTATTGACATATGTACCTTTTTGGAAAGCTGATGAAACAGGGAAGTTTTTCCTTACATTTGTACACCAAGTTCATAATACTTTTTTCGAGTAATTGTCAATTGTTTTATCAAGATTTTATGAGGAAAACAGGTGCAGCCATTTATGACCCTGTATATCTCGGGTTATCTGAATTTTTAATGAATACTTTTTCGCAAGAAATGGGGACCATCTCCTCAGCTTTGAAAAAAATATTCATTGAATATTTAGAGTCGAGTAGTTTTCACAAAATAAATTATTTTCGATAACGAAGCAGAAAATTTCGAAAAAGTTGAAAAATCGCCATATCTTCGTAACCATACATTTTCGGACCATGCTTTACTCGACGCAATTCACTGCAAATGACGTCTAGTGTATCCCTTTCCAAGGTTCACGTCGAATTACCAAACACCCTGTATACAGGGTGAGTCTTTGACTTGTACTTATATTTTAACTGTAGATTCCACTCATCAAACGAAACACTTTTTTCCTATACCATTTTTCAAAATTCGGTTCCGTTTAAAAGATACAGGGTGTCAAAAATCCATGAAAAAAACACTTTTCTGTTCATATCTTCGGAACCGTTATTTCGAATGAACTGAATTTTGGCTAAGTTTTTACTCTATTCATGGTGCATATTCTCAAATCAAAATTTATTCAATATTCCTCCCGGTATGGAAGTTACAGCGTAGCCAACTTATATATCCACACAAAAATACTATAAAACCACGCGAAAAAGAAGAATGGTTCCTATTTTCGAAAAAGCAATAGGTTTAGAAAATAAAATTATTCCTAAGTTTTTTCAATAAAACGCGTCGTTCTCAAGTTATTCCTAATTAAATCCCATTAAATTTGACGAGAAAATCATAAATCTCGAGAATTATCTGAATACCCCACTGCATTCTAAAGATCACCGAATCGGAGATGTATTAATATTCTGTAATCGAATTAAATGTTAACAATGTTGCCGGAATGTTTGTCGAATTTTCATTTGGAAATGACTGACCTGAAAACTACTTAAATCTCTATGATGGGAAAACGTTGGATTTAGAGATGTGTGATGATGACATTCCACAAATTTTGTAGACAAAATTGAATAGAATGTAACTGCCGACTCAGTTAATTGATACTAGGTAATATATCATATGTATTTTCATGAATAGATAAAATTGAGTTCTAAATAGCAGGAAGTTCCTCAAAGATCCTTATTGAAGTTCACCTCACGCCACACAACAGATTTTTTTTCGAAATTATACGTCCAGTAATTTATTTCTTTGTCCAACCTTCGAGAAAATATTGAAAATGAATGATATGAAAGACAAAATTCAGGTATATGAATCACTAGTACAACCCACGTACTAAATTGAAATAAATGAAAAATTAAATTATACTTAGCGATGTTTCTGTCTGAATAATATCCTCTGCCATAATTCGCGAAAATCCTAACTGGAACAGAAAAACTAGAACCAACTAGGCTGAATTTTTCAGCCATTTCACACAAAACATCACTAGAAATAATGCACTTCAAAACAGCCTTCAGATGTTATCTTAAGTTCGTGCCAAATTGAAAAAAGTTAAAAATTGTATCGTGTAATACATACACCACCCAAATTAATAGTCAATTAACTGACCGAATCAGTTCATGAGTTCATTGTTCATAGCCAATTTTCGCGGGAAATGATGACTTAACGAAGCCATAGAATATGCGCTATACGCATGCGTCGTTCACATGTCAATATGTATCTATGGTTACCTAATTTGGCATTTTATATGGTGCCAAACCATAGCCTTCACCTTTGTTGCGCCAAGGAAGCATTACGTCGCGTGCCCTATCGTTAACGAATGAACTAACGCAAGGGCAATTTAGTATTCATTACTTTTCGTTAATGGCGTCTAGGCGTTCCTCTTTGAAAATGCCCTAGACAATTCAAACCACGTGTTTTTTCCACCATTTTCATTTTTCAACCTCCAAACGTTTCTGACAGGTCGCTGGATTGTAGTAAATATGAGGAATTTTATTATCTTAGGCATTTAATGGGTGAACAAGTGAGTTTTCATGATTTGAAATATCAAAAACTATCCTGAAGCAACACTGACGAAGAAAATTCCACTTGCAGTATATTCTATATTGAATAGTGTATCTCATGTGGGTTGTTGATATGAACACCAGAGGGCGTCGGTCCTAGTACCGAATGATATGTTCTGTGAATTATGTTTTATGTATTATGTTCTGTGGTTGGGAAAAGAGAGGTTAGGTGGATTAAGTTAGGAGATGAAGAGTTTGATGAAGGAAGGTATCCTGAATCCTGATAAAGTGTGTATTACGAGATTATTTCTGGAAGAATAGAAAGATAGAATAGAACGGTAGTTTTATTTTAATCACGCCCGATTATCACTACAGGATCTATGGTCAAATTCATAGACATTTATTCAGTAATGTAATCAGAAAAATCAATTTCCTTAGTTTCAGGAATATTGCTGAAACTGGCAACAAAATCCAAGTTCTGTGACTGTTTCACTACAGTGATTTTACTGACATTGTTTTAATAGGTTAAAGCTTGATCGAAATTATAAATTGAATTGAAAACCACAATTTACAAGATAATTTTGGGATATCGAGGAGGATATGAACAAGTTTTTAGTGTTTACAAACTAATCTTCAAGAAAATCGAAGAATGAACTTATTCTGATTGGAGAAATATGGCTTTTCAATTGCCGATATAATCGGAGCAAACAAAGTGTTTTTGTTAAGAAATATCGTGTTTTTAACATTCTTATTCAAATAAGGTTAGTACTTGAGTTTCCCCAAATATATCAACTTAATTTTAATCGGGAAATATGAACTTTGTATTGGTTCCAGAGAATGTATCCAGGCACGGACTCAGCACTATTTTTTTTTTTCAAATGGCTATATCTTTTTAACAGAGCCGAATTCGGAAAAATGGAAAATGAAAAAAAGGTTTCCTTTGGCCTCAAGAATCTACAGTTAAGATATATGTACAAGTCAAAGACTCACCCTGTATATAAAAGAAAGATGTTGGTTACACCATTTATAACTCGAGATCGGATGGACTGATTGTTATGAAACTTCATATATGTATTCGTCTACGGTCTGGTTATTATAAAATAAAATAAAACTTTGGAATAATCGATGGAAATTTTACTTATACAGGAAATGCTTTTCCTTCTTTTGAGTAAGGCTACTAGGTGTCGTTACAGCTACAGTTACGCTACAGCTTATTCGTAGGTACTTTATTTGATATTCTCCCCGTTAGATGGCGATGTAAACAAATAGTGTGTGATTTGAGTTGCCTCCAACTCTGTGCTGTGTACTTCAAAACAAGAATGTCTTCGTTAAGAAGAAAAATAAGAAAACGTCTTAGCGTATTTGTATTCTGTGAAGTGAGATTAAAGTACCATAGACAAAGTACTTCATTTCGAAATTTCAGCGTTGTATTGGCAGAACTGAAAAGGTTTCTACAGTGATCAGAGGTAATTAATCATTGGAACTATTTCTCATCCATATAATTCGATCGTGATTTTTATTTGGGTACAGCTATGAGAAAACTGTAAAGCATTCAAAGAAAAATTATATGTTCAACAATAATTAGATACCTACCGCTTAAATAAAGAGAATTATTTTCGTGCGAATAACACTAAACACCTAAACTGGAAGAGAAGAAAAAAATAAAAAGGGGAATGAACATAAGATGTGAGCGATAAAAAGAAGAAAATGCTTGAAAGGCTAAAGGCAAGTAATGAAAAAAAATTGAAAACTAAGCTAGCACCTTTGGGGTGAAGAATGTTAAATATTTTATTTGAAATGATTATTGAATTGTAATCTTATTGTATACAATTTTGATGTATGTTGCCATGAAAGAGAATTAAAAGAAATCATTGATTACACTCATAGATGAACATTTGGTGGACAATAGTCTTCAACAAATGGCCACTGTGAGGAAACAGTTTCCTCGTAACTACCAAATGACTCTACAGGTATTACTCCCGATACAAAGAGTGAAGCGTACTTGCATCGAACTTAATATTGCCCCAGACCATTAACCCAACCCAAGTTTCATCATCAAAGGCGAAACAGCCAAAACTTTCTGGATTTGAGGAAATAATCGATGCTGCTATCCGATTCCCGAAGTTGTAACTCGTGTTAACACATAAATACCACTTAATTATTGTTTCACAACGGAAGTAGCTGGTGTGAATGGGCCCTAATAAGCGAATCCTGAAATTTATACATGGATACGAAGACTGCATTAGGAACAACCCAGTTTGCGAACTTCGGTTGTAGTTCAATTTAGAGTGCATTTAGTCTTGTAAACTAGTATGGTCTTGCGTCGTCTTATGAGTTTAGGACTGGGTTGGAGTTGGGTAGCGAGGGAACATACAGGGTGGAGCTCTTTTTGAAAAACTTCAGGGTGAAAATCTTGAAATCCGCTTCTTCCTTCGGGCTGAAAACGAAATAAAAATTTTACAAATGATTTTTTACGATGAGAGTTTTGAATTTTACGCTGCCTTTGGATCCCGACCACCCAGATCGTGAGATAACACCGTCTCAATATACAATTTATTTTTTATTTCTCGTGATGGTTTTTTCATGTGATTTTTTTGTTATGTGTATATTATAGTTATTTTTTGCAAAGTTTTTAAATTCAATAACAAACCATATGCTCGAGGAGATCCGATATACTGCTCCACAAGAGTAAGGGATATCGTATTCAATCGTTTTTAAAAGTATGTAAAATCATTTAAAACTCAATAACAACTTGAATCGATCCAATAAAAAACAGTATGAGACATTTCGTCAATCTGGTCGCCTTTTTTCTGAAGTTTGGTTCTCTGCATATGCTTCATGAATGTTCTTATTTTGAAATGAAGTCAGTTCATCAACGGCTTCGATTTGAAACGAGTTCTCTGAAAATGCCAAGACGTAAATTAACAAACGCTGAAGCTAATAGGGCTATCGGAATGCTACAGGGTGTCCTACCTCAGGTTATTGTAGCGGAAAGGCTCCAAGTCAGCCAAAGTGTGATATCTCGACTTAGGAATAGGTTCAGGGAGACAGGTTCCGTGTTGGAAAGACCAAGGCTTGGTGAGCGACGAAAAACAACACCTGCTCAGGATCGTTTCATCACCGTTTCGGCGAGAAGAAACCCTACATCTACGTGTAGAATGCTACGGAATACTCTTCAAAATGCAGATGGGGTCCAAGTTTCCATCGAAACCATCAGACGACGTTTGAGAGAGGTGAATCTAGGTTCTCGACGTCCATTAAGAGGAGTTCATCCATTGACACGTGACCATAAGCGTCAAAGACTGGAATGGGCAAGGCAACATATCAATAGACGAGTCCCTTCATGCTGGCCAACTGTTTAAAATTGCCTGAAAATCACTTCCCTTTTTTTCGCAATGATTCAACTCTTACCTGAAAGTTTTAATCCTAATGAGTGTATCCTGAAAATATTAGATGTCACGAAGGTCTTCATCAAAAGCTATAAATTTTTGTTTTCTTAGGGTTTCATCAATGGAAAATAAATATCCCCAACAAAATGTTTGAATGGAGAATTTGAATTTTTCGAATCAAATGAAGATTTCGCTTGAGTTTGTTTTTTATAATAACTTTTCTGATGAATGAGATGTTTCTATTAACAGTGTAAAAATGATTCAAGATACTGCAGAAATATCAAATCCAAATTTCATTAATTTCCGAAGAAGGAGCACTCGTATAAAGACCTGTTGCAAGATGTAAAACTGATTATTATAGGTGTTTTCTTTGGATTCGTAGAGATCATAGGAAGACTTTCAGTGAATTAATGTATTATTAACCATGTAGTGTGGCGTTTATTAAATATAGGTGCATAATTGGGTTTTCGCTTCTAATTGGATAGAAATTCTACAAGGAATTCAAAGGAAATT
The DNA here is from genome assembly GCA_951802165.1 of Adalia decempunctata. Taxonomy (NCBI): domain Eukaryota; kingdom Metazoa; phylum Arthropoda; class Insecta; order Coleoptera; family Coccinellidae; genus Adalia; species Adalia decempunctata. The sequence continues at coordinate 4,881,993 of OX637698.1, forward strand.
AGGGAAATAAATGATTGTTTTTGATGTTCTTTATTTGCATGGAAAGTTACTACAGAATAACAACCCAAAAGTATTTACAACTGCCATAGACTATGATCTGGATGTGAATAAGTTCTGATGCCGCATGAGAAATTAGGATCATTATACTGGAAAATCATTATGTATAATGAAGTATCACTTTGAAATCATAGTATATTCTTAATATGTAAAGTGGTAAATTCATCAATTCAACATCAGAACATGGCCAGTGTATACCACATCTCAAAATAATAAATACAGACAATATATTTACTAAAAATATTGTTCGCAGTTGATTGAGAAACTCCCTTAAAAATGGCTACTTCACAAACAGTTTCAGTTTTATTAATACTAAAACTAATCTCTCTGGAGCAATTTATTTATGGATTATTCAATCTGGATATAAATTTGAAATTAACTTGACATAATCGTCCATGTGAAGGGAACAAACACATATATTCTTTGCAGCAAGGTCCCCATCCATAGTTTGTCTATCCATGCTTTTCTCCAGTCCAATTTATGCAATATGCCAAAGGCATTAGTGCTATTCGGTGTTGAGGCATTTTTCTCAGGAAATTTATCAAAACGAACAGCCGTGTTTTTACTTTTCCTTGAAGAGCAATTGAGAACAGTTTTTTCCAGTACTAGTACTTTGCTTGCATTGTTATATAATCATCTACTGGCCTAAAATTCAAATATATCATGAGGATTGAAACATAAAAATCTTTTCGTGCAGACACCTACTTCACCTTTTCTGATTTTCATTTTACAGAAAGATGAAGTCACAGCTCAGTACCTCGAATTACGAGGATCATATCCCTCAAGAATACCTGAAACAGCCATTGATTTAGAATAGATATTCTAATTTCTAAGTCAATGAAAACAGCTTAGGAGCAAGTAAAAATATAAACAAGTCGTTTTCTAGGTTGGAAAGTCATAGATTTCCATTAATGAAAACATAAGAAAACAAAAATTTATAGCTTTTGATGAAGACCTTCGTGACATCTAATATTTTCAGGATACACTCATTGGGATTAAAGCTTTCAGGTAAGAGTTGAATCATTGCGAAAAAAAGGGAAGTGATTTTCAGGTATTTTTAAACAGTTGGCCAGCATGAAGGGACTCGTCTATTGGAACGATTAATGGCGTAGTGTCCTTTTCACTGATGAATCCAGATATGGACGATTTTCAGATTCTCGGAGTCCATCCATTCCGAGGGGGTAGTGTTATGGTATGGGCCGGGATATGTTTCAACGGGCGCACAGATCTACACATTTGTCCTGGGAATATGACCGCCTTACACTATAGGGAGCATATCATTGACAATGTTGTGCCAAATTTTTACGCTGCTATTGGTGAAACTTTTCAATTTCTAGACGATAACGCTAGACCGCACCGTGCAGCCATAGTTGAGAATGCGCGCGAGGAGCTTTGGATTCCCGTGGAGGCCATACATTGTATTGATAGTCTTAAAATGCTTGAATTCTCTGGGAATAAAACTTCGTTATTTTACTCGATTTTTCTTAATCACCCTGTATACGCTGCAGACCTACAGGCTAAAATTAATTTGCAACTTGAAATCACATTAATATGAATTTTCAACACAAAAATCTTATTTTAACCTTATTTTTCTGCAATTTAAGTCAATATCCCTAACTCATGTGGATTTATCACACCACATTGTATACAAAAATTATGATGATATCTCATAATATATTTCCTCTTTTCAGATCCCTCGAATCGAATAATGGCGTGCGCAAAACCAGCCCAAATCGTCATGGAACCATCGAGACAGCAAGACTCCGATCCATCAAGGAAGCTCTGCATTTCCAAAAACCACAGAACGTGGAGGAACATAAATTCTCCCGCCCGAACGTCAAACTAGATCTCGTGATGCCCGAAAAACACCAATTAACACAAAGATGAACGGCTCGATCACAGAATAAAGAACCACAGAAACCAATTTCCTAATTAACCGCGTTGGGAATGTTAGAACCGATAGGAAATCAGTGAAACGACGAGGGGGAGGTTATCAGAACCGGTTTTTCGTGGCCCAAAGACGGAAACACGGTCGGGAAGAAGTGAAATTAACGGGAAAATGTGTGTAGAGTTCCCCGCCCGGATGTGATGAAAAATACATTTAACGAAACCGCTTGCGCGGCCATCCTGAGGAGTGTTAACTGGGCTGACTCGCACTTGCTCCTGCAGCTCTTCGCCCTGGCCCTGCTCAATTTTATGGTCATAGCAGGAAATTGTCTGGTGATTGCCGCTGTTCTCTACTCTTCCAAACTACATTCGGTGACCAACCTTTTCATTGTTTCGCTTGCGGTGGCAGATTTAATGGTCGGGGTGGCCGTGCTGCCCTTCTCCACCGGCAGGGAGCTGTTCAAGGTGAGATATGACGTTTTGACAGCTGCCACTTTTTGACAGATGACAGATGACAACTGAAAACTTTCCGTTTGAAATTCGTGTTTACGGACGGACAGGATTCGATTTATCCACAGATTGGTGATTAATTACTCGAACCTTATCGTTTGATTCCTAGCTCAAAATCCGAAAAATACACCTCGTTCAAGTCGAACGAGCGCTCACAATGCTCACTCTGTAAAAACTGAGATGTTGACTTACTTTTCCTTCATTCTACGAGACTCAGAATTTATGCATACAGAATGAGACTTGTATATTATATTTAACTGTAGATTCTTCAGGCTAATAGAAACTTTTTTTTATTTCCATTTTTCCGAATCCGGCTCTGTTCAGAAGATATTTCGATTTGAAGAAAAAAATTGGGTCGAATACGTGCCTGATACGATTATCTGAATTCAATGCAAAGTTCATACTTCCCGATTGAAAAGGAGGTGATCATTAGATGTTTGTGGTGATACATTTAGGAAATACTCAAGCACTAATCTTATTCGAATAAGAATATTACAAAAACGATATTTCCTAGCAAAAACACTCAGTTTTGTTCGATTATTTCTGCAATTGAAAAGCCATATTTATCCCACCAAAATGATTATGCTTTGTTAAAAAGATATTGCCAAATATACTGCTCCACAAGAGTTAGGGATATCGCATTCAATCGTTTTTAAAAGTATGTAGGTAATCTTCGAGAAAATCGCTGTAAAATCATTTAAAACTCAATAACAACTAGAATCGATCCAAAAAAAAATCAGTATGAGACATTTCGTCAACCTGGTCGCCTTTTTTCTGAAGTTTGGTTCTTTGCATATGCTTCATGAATGTTCTTATTTTGAAATGAAGTCAGTTTATCAACGGCTTCGATTTGAAACGAGTTTTCTGTAAATTAACAAAGGCTGAGGCTAATAGGGCTATCGGAATGCTACAGGGTGGCCTAACTCAGTTTGTTGTTGCAAAAAAGCTCCAAGTCAGCCAAAGTGTGATATCTCAACTTTGAAATAGGTTCAGGGAGACAGGTTCCGTGTTGGAAAGACCAAGGCTTGGTGGGCGATGAAAAACAACACCTGCTCAGGATCGTTTCATCACCGTTTCGGCGAGAAGAAACCCTACATCTACGTGTAGAATGCTACGGAATACTCTTCAAAATGCAGATGGGGTCCAAGTTTCCATCGAAACCCTTCGGACGACGTTTGAGAGAGGTGACTCTAGGCTCTGGACGTCCATTAAGAGGAGTTCCATTAACACGTGACCATGAGCGTCGAAGACAGGAATGGGCAAGGCAACATATCAATTGGAACGATCAATGGCGTAGTGTCCTTTCCACTGATGAATCCAGATGTGGACGATTTTCAGATTCTCGAAGAATGAGGGTATGGACAATCCCACGCATACCCCGTAATCGTCGATATGTCCAAGAAGTCCATCCATTCCGAGGGGGTAGTGTTATGGTATGGGCCGGGATATGTTTCAACGGGCGCACAGATCTAGATCTACACATTTGTCCTGGGAATTTTACCGCCTTACACTATAGAGAGCATGTCATTGACAATATTGTGCCAAATTTTCACGCCGCTATTGGTGAAACTTTTCAATTTCTAGACGATAACGCTAGACCGCACCGTGCAGCCATAGTTGAGAACGCGCGCGAGGAGCTTGGTATTCCATATTTACCAATACCTCCGCACTCACCAGATTTGAATTGCATAGAACATGCATGCGATATGCTCCAAAGAAGATTAGATAATCATCAACCTACCCCAGAATTCTTAAATGATCTGAGAGAGCTTCGGCCCCGTTTATGGAACCAAATTCCTCAAGAAATGTTCAACAACCTCGTATGTAGTATGCAAAGAAGATGTCAAGCTGTTTTTGATGCCCGTTACAGTTCACTGCGACCTTAAGGGGCAGTATCACCTTTTGAATCGTGGTAAATCTCCATTCAAAAGTGGACTCCTTACGACGTGAAGACTTGATTTTTTTTAAATTGAAGTTGAAGAACGTCCCGAGGGCAAATAGTTTTCTTTTTTTCGATTTAGTTAGTTTTTCAATTAAAAAAACCAGGGTAATCGTTAGATCTGAGGTTATTGAATATGTTTTTCGTTTTTCATGAGTAGAAGCTATATTTTTGAAATAATCATCATGAAAATTTGTGTTGGTTATAGAAGATTAAATTGCCGAGGGCAAATAGTTGCGATTTTTTCCAAAAAATGATGAATAACCGTCGGAAAAAAATGATTAAGTGTAGCTTCCAAAACGCTGAAGTTCAACCTGTTTTTTTTATTGAAAAACTAATTAAACCGAAAAAATCGCAACTATTTGCCCTCGACAATTTAATCTTCTATAACCTACACAAATCTTCATGATGATTATTTCAAAAATATAGCTTGTACTCATGAAAAACGAAAAACATATTCAATAACCCCAGATCTAACGATTACACTGTTTTTTTCAATGAAAAACTAAATAAATCGAAAAAAAGAAAACTATTTGCTCTCGGGACGTTCTTCAACTTCAATTTAAAAAAAAATCAAGTCTCTACGTCGTAAATTAGGGTACTTACTCGTGAAATAAAGAGACCACTTTTGAATGGAGATTTACCACGATTCAAAAGGTGATACTGTCCCTTAAAGCCGGCCATAGACATCGTTATTTTTCATCCGTTTTTCTCGCCACGGTTCGAACCGCCGAGTCATATCGCAGAACTGTTTTGCCCACACACTTCGGTAAATTCTACCAGTTATTTTGCTGTCGTTCGCGAATAAGCACGTCATGAAGAGGAAACATCTCTTAAGCCGGCCATAGACATCGTTATTTTTCATCCGTTTATAACGCCGCGATACGAACCGTCACGGCAAAAGCGCCAAAAACCGATGTGTGTGGCGAAGAACCGTCGGTACGAATCGTCGGTAGAAATATCTGCCGCGGCTTGATTTTGTCACGACGGTTCATCGGTTGTCGTGCCATACCGACTGTGTATGGGGATTTCGTCGAGAATCGGCGGTTATTTTCCATTGGCGTAGTACAAATCCCGTATTGACCGTTAAAATAACGATGTCTATGGCCGGCTTTACCAGTGGCGGCCGCGGTTTCGGTGCTGAATAAAAAAGAAATAAAGAAACGGTCAATATGGGATTTGTACTACGCTAATGGAAAATAACCGCCGATTCTCGACGAAATCCCCCACACACAGTCGGTATGGAACGACAACCGATGAACCGTCGTGACAAAAATCAAGCATCGGCAGATATTTCAACCGACGATGCGTACCGACGGTTCTTCGCCACACACATCGGTTTTTGGCGCTTTTGCCGAGACGGTTCGTATCGCGGCGATATAAACGGATGAAAAATAACGATGTATATGGCCGGCTCTCTCCGGCAAGCATTTCCGCATCTTCGATTCCAGAATGACCACACTTGTTCACATTTTCATGATATCCCGAAAATCTTACACAGAATGATCGAATAAGCCATCAAAATCAAAGTCCCTCGATGAATCAGCCATTATCAGCGGTCGGGGTCCGTTCAAACGTTCAAACCCCCCCGCAATCCCTTCCAGTTGACAGCCCCCTAACTGACGACAATTGCGATTCCCAGCGCAATATCACGGTATCTAGTTCATCAGCACAAACGGAAATAACACTCGGAATTTATGGCCGTTTTTATCTTATATAGTTTGCGCGTTTGGATAGGGCAGCTCAAATAGAAAATGAAGGTAAATATTTCATGTTTGTTCAACTAAATTGAAAACGCCCATCGGGGAATGCGTTGCATTTTCCGAGATTTATTTGAAATACCTTTCTCGTTCCGCGAGCGAAAGTTCGGCCGGAGATACTCTTATCGAGATTAAATGAGAACGCGTCGTTTGAAAAGTTGTGTTCGCCGAAGTTCGCGACGTGATTCAGGTGCTTTTAATACGATCTTCGGATGTGGGGATGAGGCATTTGGCTACCTTTAGAAACCACTAGCAGATCTAGGCTGTTTTTCATGGAAATTTTCAACCAAGGGCACAGAATTAGCCAGATTGGACACATTTGAATGCAAAGTCTCATTTATAAACTAAATTAACAGGGGGCTTTTTATAAATGTGCTTTTTTGAAAAGTGGCTGTTACTTCTTTCTTGTGGATAATTCTACGTTTCTGTGAAAATAATTCTGGGGCACTTTTTATGTACCATTCAATGGTGCGGGTATAATTTTCTTAAATAATACTCAATATTCATTTATAAAACCATATTAATAGTACACGGTAATAATGATAAGGGTCGAAACTAAAGTGTTAGTACCATCGGATAGAGCTCTTCAAGAGCCTTCGTTTGGTTGTTACCGATTTATGAATGATTATTAATAAAAGTGACGATTTGGTTGTTCCCGTGAATATTCAAGAGTCTGCAAGAAGAGCAAATCTGGAACTTCTTCCTAAAAAATCTGTTCAGCTGTACGATATTGCATATAACAATTTCCTGGCTTGGTGTAAATTGAAAAATGTAGAAGGGAACTTCAGTGAACCTGTTTTCCTGGCATACTTAGAAGAAAAATCGAAAATATGGAGTTCATCAACTGTGTGGAGCAAATTTTCAATGATAAAATCAAGCGCCCTTATGGAAAATGGTGTGGATGTTAGTAAATATTTTAAGGTTATAGCATATTTAAAACGGAAAAGTGAAGGATATCGACCCAAAAAATCGAAAATTCTCACTCGTGAACAAGTTGAAAAGTTTATAAATGAGGCACCAGATGAGAAATACTTGATGGTTAAGGTTGCAACTATTTTCTGATTATTTGGAGCCTGTCGGCGTGAAGAATTGTGTAATTTATCAGTGGAAGACATCGAAATAACAAATAAATCATTGGTTATACCACTTTCAAACACAAAAACGAAAGTCAGTCGTTCTTTCACTATTATTGGGAACTATGTTGACTATTTTCATAAATACTTTGCACTGCGCCCTTCTGTCATCAAACATCGTCGTTTTTTCCTGAAATACATGAATAATAAATGCACTGCCAATCCAGTTGGTATCAATATATTTGGGAAAATTCCATCTATTGTTGCCGTATTCCTCAAACTGCCAGAACCAAAGCAATATACAGGAAACTGTTTTCGAAGATCCTCCGCTTCATTGCTAGCAGAATCAGGAGCAAATATTACGGATATAAAAAAACATGGTGGATGGAAGTCTACGACGGTAGCCGAGGGCAATGTTGATCATTCCCTTGCATATAGAAATGTCATTGCTGAAAAAAATCTCCCAACCTCAACAGATTTCGAATCATCATCATACAATATTGTACTTCCGGTTTCTACAAGTACTGATGGTGCTGAGCATTCTAATAATGTGTTGCGAAGCTCCCTAACGTCACAGGGCATTGATGTTAGTAATTGTTCTAGTTTTACGATTAATATTAATGTACATAAGTAATGATTGTTAAATATTGATAAAGAAAATTTGCATATGCTTGTGAAGATTTAATGATTATTATCCTCTTGAACTGAAAGTTCAAGACTTGACGACATCAATTGTTGATTCTTATCAAGAATTCATTAAAAAAAATCAACCCAAAGATATAAGATGAATTGATGGGTATTTACAAGAATCAAGAATAATGTCAATTTTATTTTGTTGATAACTTTCTTAAAATCAATGTTGGGATATAAAACTCGGCTGCGTTTGTTCTAACAAAATCTAAAGAATACATTTTTCACCATCTCGACCTTTGAAATGCGTTTCTTATAGGAGAATAAGGTCTAAGTTCCACCTAATTAGTGAGGTAGCTAACTTTTGCAAATCTGCTCAGATATCGCCAAATTTCTTGGAAAACCTGAAAAATATCATCCTAATAGACCTCTCGAGCCTCCATCCGATCCATCTACTGCAATATCTCTCCAAATAACAGCTTTTTCAACGAAATTCCCGTGTACCCCTTTAACCTCGAAATGTAAACATTCATCCTGGTCTTGAAAATCGTCCTCACGCTCCAAACTGGTGCTAAAAACAATAAACATACGTTAATCTTGGATATTCGACGAAAAACTCACCTCCAAATATCGATTAAATACCAAAAATCTGCGAACAATTTGAACCTAACAAAATGTGGAATATATTTGATACTTTTACTTTGATGTAAACAAAGAAACTGGCAACTTCGTTTTATCGTTAACGATATTTTCTGTGCGCGCACTGACTTTTCATCATATGTTCTGTGCTTTTCATCAGGGGCACCAACTCCTGAAAACGAAACCATGACCTCCTATGTGATTAAATAAAAGTGAATGGAGTATATGTATTTCAGTAGAGGTTGAGATTACCATTCCAAAAATATACAAAACTCGATTTTTTGCTCGAAATCTTCACTATCTAAATCAGAATTTTCACATTCACCATTAGCTTCAAAAAACTTTCTAAAGCCCCTATGTCCTCCCTCCCAAAGCTAAGAGATAACTACGAAAACTTCTGTGCTGTTTCAAAAATTCATCTAGCCATCCATCTGGGAACTAACCTGAACAGTTTACTTTCTCTCAACACTTCATCCCCCTGACTTATTAAAGCGAGTCAAGGGTCCACCCCAGCTCCAATTCCTCCTCTTCCAAGCGTCAGCCACATAAATAATATATACTGGGAAGTAATATTACGTTTACGTACAATATCACGTTGCGACAAGAAGAGCCTGACGCGACCAAGTGCACATGATAAATGACGGCAACATGGCGGTTCGCCATCGAGTGCTCATGAAAATTGATGTCGTTTTTCTTCAGGCAACTACGTCCGCCGGTCCGCGAGGAAATATGGTCTCGGTAAGGCGATACTGGTGACTCGTCTGAAAGAAAAATGAGAAATGTGGCCTTTAAACTTTGTTACAGTTACATCTAACGAAGTCGTACTCGAAAAAGTGACGTCAGATTGTCGGATAGATTGGATGGGGTAGAAGAAGGGCATCGGATGGGATTAGACTGGGTTTTATAATGTGAGAACTGCGAAGTATCGCGGGAAATAGCAAAAAATCAATAATTGCTTATATTTTAATCAGTTGCAAATTGGCGAATACGCCAGTCTCTAATAGTATATAACATTACTAGCAAGGTAAGAGGGTTTTTACTGGCGAATGGAGGATATAACTGACGAGCCGCAGACGAGTCAGTTACCTCCTTGAGCCAGTAAAACCCGTTACCTTGCGTGTATTATTTTATATTTTATTTGTTTCTCATTTGTAAAAAGGTTAGATAAATTCCAAAAAAATCTCAATAATTTGTCGCAAATGTCGTAAGCTATGGAAGCGTTGCATGAACATGTCTGTTCATTTTTCCTTACATTTGTTTTGGCGAAAGCGAAAATGAATGTACCAAAAAAAATTATTGAGGCAGCCAGCAGTGTAGCTTCAAGTTTATTACCTGCAAAATCAGCTTCAAGGTACGAGCGAGAATACGACGACTTCAAAAAGTGGCAAAACAAAAATAGTTTGATTGGGGTAACTGAAGATGTTTTGTTGGTCTACTCTACTTGAATCAACTATCAGCTAGATTCAGCCCTAATACTTTATGGGCAAAATGGTCTATGCTGAAAAGCTGCTTGGAAATGAAAGAAAATGCCCCTGTTCGCAGGTTTGTTTTCCTTGAAAAATTTATTGAAAAATATGACGCTTAGTTGTCATTTGCAGATTTCAAAAGGTAATAGCGTTTCTGAAACGAAAAAATGAGCGTTATACGCCAAAAAAGGCCAAGGTATTAAGTAAAGAAGAGGCTGAACAATTCCTTTTACATGCTCCTGATGACCAGTGATTGCTGGCGAAAATTGTAACAATATTTGGGATTTTTTGATGTTGTCGATGTGACGAAATTCTCTCCTTAAACATGAATGATGTAGAAGATATGGGAAAATACGTTATTGTGACATTCCGGTAAACAAAAAATTTAACAACAAGAAGATTCACCATAACCGATGATGGCTGCAGCTTCAAGCCCTGCATGTTATACAGAAAATATGTAAATCTTCGGTCTCCTGGAACAGAAAGCTTAAGATTTTTTTTGACATACCGACATGGAAAGTGCATTTCCCTTAATGCTGGCCAGCACACTATTGGTGGTGTCTCAAAGCAAATAGCGAAATATTTAGGTTTAAAAGACCCAGAGTTATACACCGGCCACTCTTTTCGCAGAACTGGAGCCACTATGGTTGCGGATTCGAGTGGAGATATTTTAGCACTAATGCGTGCAGGAGGGTGGAAGATCACCGAAATTGCGATGAGTTATGTCGATGATTCGGTCGACAAAAAAATCTAAATGTCTAGCAAAGTATTTGGTAGTAAGGAGAGTATACAAATGTTCTGCAGTCCTCGAGTTCAGCAGTTTCTGATTAATATTGTGTTTTTGGAAACTAACGTTCACAAATGAGAAATAATTAAAATTATTTTCAATTTGTTCTGCATAGCTACAGAATAATTCCCTTAGGTTTTTGGAGTTTAGATTCCGTAGACTTCGTAGGCTTCGAGTTCCTATGACTAGATTTTGAGGACGTCAGAGGAAATCACTAGTTCAGATTGTTGGAATTCATTTTATTAAACCTTTGACAAACCCCGTAACCATACGAGGATGTATTGAAATCTAGTTAGCCTAGACCTGTTCCATACATAAACAAAATATTGCCATACCTTATCAACGAACAATAACTCATTATAAGTGTCAGTGTAGAGTTCGACGTCAAAAAAGTAAACCAGAGTTAGGCAATAAATTAAAAAGAAAGATGTCCACCGAAATTGTAAAAATCGAAAAATTGAAGTATCGAGCCATCATCAAGTACTTGTATTTAAAAGGGTTAAGAGGTAAGCAGATTTACGAAGATATGATTAATAGATACCCTTGGTGTTCAATGTCCTTCGTTTGCGACCCTGAAGAATTGGACTGCAAACTTCAAAACAGGTAAATTTTCCATTGAAGATGATGACCGATCGGGAAGGCCAGTCTCTGTGTCAGTCCCCGAAAATATCGATGCAGTTCATGACATGATTTCATCAGACCGTCGATTTGGGCTAAAACGGATATCTGAAGCACTGAAGATTTCAAACGAAAGCGTTCATCATATAGTTCACGTCAATTTGGACATGAGAAACATTTCTGCAAAATGGATCCCCAAATGTTTGAATGTTGACCAAAAGCGTGCAAGGGTAGAAGCATCGCGTTCGATCTGTGCTCGATTTGAAAACGATGTAGACTTTTTAAACCGAATTGATACTACGGATGAGACTTGGGTACATTTCTACGATCCAGAAACAAAGCAACAATCGATGGATTGGCGACACTCTGGTTCTCCAAGACCTAAGAAGTTTCGTGTCTAAAAATCTGCTAGAAAAGTTCTTGCTTCAGTTTTTTGGGATTGTCATGGAGTAATCATGATTGATTTTTTGGATGAGGGTAGAACAATAACTGGAGATTACTATTCGGCAATACTGACCACTCTACGGAAAAAAATTTAGGAGAAAAGACGCGGAAAGCTATCCAAGGGTATTTTGTTTTCACACGACAACGCCCCAGTACACAAATCTCATGTTGCCATGCGGAAAAATTGTGATTTAGGGTTAGAATTACTAGAACACCCCCCTTATTCACCAGATTCGTCTCCGTCATACTATCATCCTCAACTGAAAAAAATTTTAAAAGGTCGTAAATTTTCTTCCCACTAGGAGGCAATAAAAGCTGTGGAGGATTGGTTTGCAGAGCAAGAAGAAACCTTTTTTTTGAAAGGTCTTAGAGACGTTGCAGGTTCGCTGTAATAAATGTATTCAATTAAGAGGAGAATAGGTTGAGTAATAAAATATTTTGATATTTGAATTTTGTTTTGTTCTGTAGTAGGATAAAATATTTTCAATATATGTCCAGGTGATAGCCGAGATACTATTAAAGGTCTTCTTTAAATTTGAGGAATGCGATGCTACTGTCCCTTATGGTACTCTTCTGGTATTTGTTGGTTATAAATCGAAAACTATGAATTTTCGTCATTTTTTTCTATTCAAAATGAAAGTTCTTGAAACGTGTTACAAATTGCTGTTCCAAACGTTGAGAATCGTTGAGCAATTATTGCTGTAATGAATGTAAAGCATACACTCATTATCCTCAACCTTTCCATTCATAACAATTCAACGAGGATCAAGATTGTACGCGAAACAAGAAAGAGGAAATAGCTTTAATTATTGTTACATGTGAGATAACAACTTCCGTTTTAATAGAGATCCATTTTTTCACGAACTATACGACAAAGGATCGTGAGAAACGTTTGCGAGTGTGTTTAATAAATGCTTATCGTGCAGCTTCGTTATTTTTCGCGGAAATTTGCATCGTTGATGTCGACCTTCACTGCATCTGGTAACTTCACGTTGTGGTTATTACCTTCGTGATTATTTTCAATTTGTACGTCTGAAGAATGATTGTTATCCTGGTTTTCATTTTCTTGGAAAAGACGGTTGAAACGAACAATTTCAGATCTGTAACGATAAAACTTGTCTGCGAGAAAAGGACAAATATTCATTGACTCGTTGAGAATAAGATGCGAATTAGTAACGTTTTCATTATCCAAAAAAATATAAGGAATGGAGAAATAAAAAAAGGACCCAGCACTTTCCTTATGGAAAATGGCGTTCCGTCAAATGTTCTAAAATTTTGGTATAATGTAGTTCTCAACCTACTGATCAAAAGTGTCCATGGCCCCAACTCAATCCTATGACTAGTTTTCGAGATACAGGGCGTTGAAGTTGAGAATTACCCACTTTTACTACGCTTTTATCTCGGAACAGAATCGAATGAACTTTTTTCTCAAGAAACATTTCATTCCATCCCTAGGGAGCAACCATATAGAATACAGGGTTATCCATAATTGAACGCATGCCCGATTTTGAAAGTATAAAAATGTCAGTTTCAGAGCGAGAACGTTCGCAAAATGAACTATTACACTAGATATGTTGTTGTTACATCGAAAAAGTCTGAAATACCTAGAATTTATACTGGATGATCCATTGTTATGGAAACTATTCTCAAGGAAGGTTAAATGGACACCCTATATTTATGGGTTGATTCAAGGTGTTTGTTTAATTTTTTTTAGAACATATCATCATGGACTTCAAAGAATACAGGGTGATCCAGTCATGAAATGAACTCTGAACCCCGCGAAAATACCCAAAAACCACCTTTGTTTTCATCACCCTGTATTTCAAGATTAACTCCGATGAGGTGGGAGTTTTCTTTCACCACTGTACTTGATATAAAAACATCAATACGGCTGAGAGTTTTTATCCACTTCCTATGACCAGATTTCTTTTTATGCTGGAATAAGAATAGAATAACATAAATGAATAATTTTCATATTACATAAAAAAAATCTGGTCATAGGAAGTGAATAAAAACTCTCAGCCGTATTGATGTTTTTATATCAAGTACAATGGAGAAAGAAAACTACCACCTCATCGGAGTTAATCTTGAAATACAGGATAATGAAAAAAAAGGTGGTTTTTGGGTATTTTCGTGAGGTTCACAGTTTATTTCATGACTGAATCACCCTGTATTCTTTAAAGTCCATGATGATATGTTCTGAAAAAATCAAACAAACATCTTAAATCAACCCAAAAATACAGGGTGTCCACTTAACCTTTATTGTGAATAGTTTCTATAAATCTATAATAATGGATCATTCAGTATGAATTCTCGCTCTGGAACTGACACATTTTATACTTTCAAAATCGGGCATGCATTTAATTATGGATAACCCTGTATTCGGTCATATTCCTCTATAGGGTTGCTCCCTGGGGATGTAATGAAATGTTTCATGAGAAAAATTGAAGTTCGTTTGATTCTGTTCCGAGATACCAGCGTAGTAAAAGTGGGTAATTCTCAACTTCAACGCCCTGTATCTCGAAAACTAGTCTTGAAATTGAGTTTGAGCGATTGACACTTTTGATCAGTAGATCGAGTACTACATTATACCAAAATTTCAGAACATTTGACGGAACGCCATTTCCCATAAGGAACGTACGAGGTCCTTTCATTGACCGGCGTATTCACCATTTTGCAGCATGTGTATGTCTATTTCTTTTTCATGCTCTACAGCTTTAACATCTCGTTGGATTTTACAATATCAGGTGTCATTAGATTTGTTCAAAATTTGAGAGTGACATAGGTCTTATTTTTTCCGAATTTCTCCTTATTTAGTGTTGAAACACTGTTTATGTGATTCGAATCAGAATTTTCCGCTTTATTAGCGTGCACAGGTCAAACAACTGGGTATAATTGGAAACGATGCAACACAATTTTGTATGTCTCCAATAGATCTGAAAGAAAGTCCGCAACAGCATATCTTAATCTCCTAAAGATAGTTCACAATTTCTAATTTACTTTCTGCAATGTTTATTGATATAATGTTCCATTTTCCAAGATGTTTGAACTGACACAGATATAAATTTCATTAAAATTATAACGATAGAGGCCTTAGGCCTTCAATTCAGATCAATATTGTCTTTTACACGATAAAATTTGGAGTTATGGTTACGGAGTTGTCAAAGTTTTATCTCAATGAATTTCAACGATCTGAAAGAGCGTTTTCCTTTGAAGTCCCACAATCTTGTGGTAGGAACTCGAAGCCTATGAAGTCCACGAAATCTCAACCCCAAAAACCTTAGGGAATTATTCCGTAGATATGCAGAAAGTTGACAAAATGAAATTTCAGAAAGTTGACTGGCGTATCCGCCAATTTGTAACTTTATCCAATCGAAACATTTTCGGGAATCAAATCTTGACAGCAAATTACGAGGATATATTGAAAAATTCTTCTTGTTTTTTTGCAGAAATTTATCTTATGTCCAAATTGACGTGAACTAAAAGATAAACGCGTTCGTATGAAACCTTCAGTGCTTCAGATATCCGTTTTAGCCCAATTCGACAATCTGATTAGCAAGGCCGTAGCTAGAAAAAAATTTCGGGGGGGGGTCCGTCCGAGGCCGTAGCTAGAAAAAAAATTATTCGAAGAATTTTCGGTGAAATGATTATATGGCATTTCTGAAAAAATAAATTTCGGGGGGGGGTCCGGACCCCATCGGACCCCCCCCTGGCTACGGCCTTGCTGATTAGATCATGTCATGAACTGCATCGATATTTTCGGGGACTGACACAGAAACTAGCCTTTCCGATCGGTCATCATCTTCGATGGAAAATTTACCTCTTTTGAAGTTTGCAGTCCAATTTTTCAAGGTCGTATACGGAGGACATTGATCACCAAGGATATTAAGCATATCTTTGTAAATATGCTTACCTCTTAACTCTTTCAAATTCACGTACTTGATGATGGCTCGATATATATTCTTTTGAAAGAGAGAATTACATACTGTTTTGTAATATCAAACAATATATGGCATATGGCACGTGTGAAGAAATGGCGACAAGGAACAGATTATATAAAAGAATGAAATCTGTTTCCCAATTTTTCGTATTTTACAATTTCGGTGTACTTCTTTTTTTTTTATTTATTGCGTAACTCTGGTTTACTCATTTGACGTCGAACTCTACACTACAAAAATGTTTACTTCTTTAAATAACATCATAATTGATTAACATAAATGACGATGGTGATATCCTCTAACCTTACAGCTCTGGCTTTGCGTGTTAGTTTACACATAGTCCTTCTCAACGAAATATACAGGTTGTTCATGCATACTACACTATGACCCAATTTCGCCGCATTCATTTCAGTCGAACATTTCAAGGTGGGCGAGCTGCGAATAAAACAGCAGAAGAAGCGAATTCATCAACCCCTCATCGTTGGGTTTCAATTAATTCGCTCTATCCACATCGGGGGAAAATCAATTTTCGAGGGCTTCCGAGCCACGACCCGGCGCGAGAAAAATTGTCGCTTGGAAAAGCCGATAGGTACGGCGAATGGAATTAACGATTGTCATTATCGATCTTCTCCCTCAAGTGGCGAAACATTAAAAAGTAATTATGGATGGCCAATGGAGCATCTAGTTTTCAATTTGCTTCATCCTACTCAATGGAGGGATTTCTTTTTACGTGGGGGCTTCCAGAGCAGATTGGATATGTCATTAGAGGGTACAAAAAGGAGATCCTTGACTGGAATTGATATATCTTCACTTTTTATCAGTTCCAATGAGAATATTGTTTCGATAGAATTCCACGAATTCATTCTAAAAGAGATGCCTCTTTTCCATAAAGATAATCGCAGAATAATATCAATTTAGGGGCACACAAACGAGGTGCTTTCGAGACTTTGTCCCATTTTCTAATCGTCATAACTTCGGACTTTCAAAAAAAAAACGAAGAGACCTATATGCTTGCCAGAGAAGGCACTTTCAGTGGAATTGTAACCCCTTTTCTTACCACTGCGCAAAAAAATCAACGCACATTATGGAAATCTCAAATTTATTCTACAACTGAAGGTGTTCTCCATGATAATTATTTTTATCAGAATTATGCATGCATATGTTATCCACTTTCAACGTTTTTCTTCGATACAGATGTTTTCTCCCAGCAGGAATAAAATAAGATGATATTATCAGATTTTGAATGTATTGGCTCCATTCTAAAATCAGTTGTTCTCGATCAATTCTAGTGATCAATAGTTTTTCTTTCGTTTGATTTTCTACACTCGATCGCTATGCAACGCGAAACACGCAATTTGACCCAAGAGGAATGTGCCCAAGCGGTAGTTTTGCGAGAAGAAGGGTGGACATACACAAGAATTGCAGAAAGGTTTAGAGTTTCCCATACAAGTGTGTCCAGAATGTTGCAGCGATTCAGGGAGACAGGTATGAATGTCCGAAGACCAGGACAGGGTAGACCACGGGTAACAACTGCCATTCAAGAACGTTACTTGAGAGTTTCTTCGTTGAGACAACGGTTTGCAACTGCTCGCCTCCTTCAAAATCAGCTTGAGCAAACTCATGAGGTGCAAATTAGTATTCAGACAATAAGAAATCGCCTCAGAGAATATGATTTAAGGCCTCGTGTCGCGGCAAGAGGCCCAGCTCTTACCCGAGCCCATCGAAGGGTGCGTTTGGATTTTGCGAGAGAGCATATCCATTGGGAAGAGGCCGATTGGGAAAGAGTTCTCTTCACAGATGAGTCTAGATTCTGCCTCTACCATTGTGATCGACGTTCCCTTGTATACAGACGTCCACATGAAAGATATGCTCAGTGCAATTTCCTGAATACTACTGGTTTCGGGGGAGGATCGATTATGGTATTGGGTGGAATATCTTTGACTGCTCGCACAGACCTAGTGGTCGTTGATAATGGAACTATGAATGCTGATAACATTCTTGAAGAGCATGTATGGCCATTTGCCCCATACATTGGTGAAAATTTCATTTTTATGGACGATAATGCCAGACCCCATCGTGCGCGCATCGTTCAGGAGTACCTTGAAGAGGTTGAAGGCTCTCGAATGGAATGGTCAGCATGAAGTCCAGATCTCAATCTGATTGAGCAGGTTTGGGAAAACCTCAATAAAAGGCTGAGAAGTTCAGAAAATCATCCAGCTACTCTTAATGACTTAGGAATCCAACTCGGAGAAATCTGGGAAGGATTAGATCAGAACATTTTGAGATCTCTCATTTTGAGTATGAACCGTCGTTGCCGAGCTGTAATTAACACAAGGGGTGGAAATACCAAGTATTAAATCACTTATCAGCATTTCAGTATTTTGAAAATTGTTAATTTCTCTTCTTTCACATAAGATTCGGTGAAATCCTGAAATTTTCTTCCATTTAATATGTCTTGTTTCGTTCAAAACCTTCCCGAGAGAACATAAAAAATAAGTTATAAAGTCAATGTAGAGTAAACTTCCATTAAAATTGAGATTTTCAGAATGTGCCTTGATCTTTTTGCGCAGTGTATAACTATAACATCGGACTGAATAATACCACAGACCTCAAACTCTCAGTATATGATGAGGTCAATTACCGCATCGAGTATTCGAAATTTCATTTGTGTATCTCAAATAATTTAGATTATATTAACGTCATCGTTTTCGTCATTCTGGGAAAGTTGCTATAGCTGTTTGGATAGTGATGATTTCAGGCAAAATGTCAAGTTTTGGATATTTTTGGAATGCTAATCTCAAGCTCTACTGAAATATAGAAAGAAAAATCTCTAGTGTCCGAATCTCATTCGAAATGAAATATTAATCTATAAATGAATATTGATAAGTTACCGACAACAATGAATGATAAAACGTCACAGAAAAGATTTCACAGAAACGCTGAATTTTTACAGCAAAAAAATCACAGTCACTTTTCAACATTCACGAAAACACCTTCTCATAAAAAATCATAAGAAACTGCCATCAGTTTTCGTTAATCTAGTTTTTAAATTAATATAATTTGGCTCACTGTCTTCTCGCTCCAAAAACTGCCCAACCATTTTGTGCAAAACAAATACCTTCATTTATCATTAATCAAACTCTTCAGAATACCATGAGAACGACGATCTCAGATGTAGAAAGCAACGAAGAGCTTTGGAATATTAAATGGAATTGCGAATTGGAAAGAAGAAATAACGCTTAGAATGTATATCTCTTGTTGAGCTGATTATTTTTTCGAAATGAAACGCTATCGAAAATAAGTTATTCTCCTTCCTTCATTGTCTCAATCCTACTTACTGGGGAGTTTATAAGGAAACTCATGAATATAAATGTGGAAATGTTGACGTCGGAATAGATTCTATTCGGAAGATACTCAAGGACATTTTATTCCGTTAGGTTATACGAGGATGTATTGATATCTAGTTGGCCTAGACCATTTCCATGCATAAACAAAATATTGCGATACCATATCAAGGAACATAGATGGAACAATAGCTTATTAGATGAGTCAGTGTAGAGTTCGACGTCAAGAAAGTAAACCAGGAGTCCACCGAAATTGTAAAAATCGAAAAATTTGAGTATCGAGCCATCATCAAGTACCTGTATTTGAAAGGGTTAAGGGGTAGGCAGATTTACGAAAATATGCTTAATACCCTTGGTGATCAATGTCCTTCGTATGCGACCGCGAAAAATTGGACTGCAAGCTTCAAAAGAGGGAAATTTTCCAGTGAAGATGATGACCGATCGGGAAGGCCAGTTTCTGTGTCAGTCCCCAAAAATATCGATGCAGTCCATGACATGATTTTATCAGACCGTCGAATTGGGCTAAAACAGATATCTGAAGCACTGAAGATTTCATACGAACGCGTTCATCATATAGTTCACGTCAATTTGGACATGAGAAAAATTTCTGCAAAATGGATCCCCAAATGTTTCGATGTTGACCAAAATCGTGCAAGGGTAGAAGCATCGCGTTTGATCTGTGCTCGATTTGAAAACGATGTAGGCTTTTTAAACCGAATTGTTACTTTGGATAAGACTTGGGTACATTTCTACGATCCAGAAACGAAGCAACAATCGATGGAATGGCGACACTCTGGTTCTACAAGACCTAAGAAGTTTCGTGTCCAAAAATCTGCTGGACAAGTTCTTGCTTCATTTTTTTGGGATTGCCATGGAGTAATCATGATTGATTTTTTGGATAAGGGTTGAACAATAACTGGAGATTACAATTCCACATTACTGACCACTCTACGGGAAAAAATTAAAGAGAGAAAACGCGGAAAGCTATCCAAAGGTATTTTGTTTTTACAGGACAACGCCCCAGTACACAAATCTCATGTTGCCATGCAAAAAATTCGTGATTTAGGGTAAGAATTACTAGAACACCCCCCTTATTCACCAGATTTGGCACCGTCCGACTATCATCTCTTTCCTCAACTGAAAAAAAGTTGGAAAGATCGTAAATTTTCTTCCAACGAGGAGGTAATAAATGCTGTGGAGGACTGGTTTGCAGAGCAAGACGAAACATTCATTTTAAAAGGTCTAGAGACGTTGCAGGTTCGCTGTAATAAATGTATTCAATTAAGAGGAGAATATGATAAAATATTTTGACATTGAAATGTGTTTGGTTTTATAGTAAGCTAAGAATTTTCCATGATATCCTCGTATATAGCAATTGGCTAAGGACATTCATGCAGAAGAGACTAAGAGTCTATTGATTGTTAGTCAACAGTAATTGGCGGTAGTAAACAGTTCCATTCAATAGGGCCAATTCTGTAAAAAACTGTTAAATTTTAAAGCATGGTTAAAAATTAAACTACCCGCTAACTTCATTTTACTATTCTGTATGCTTCACAAGCTTTGAAATATTAACGGAAGACGCTTAATTTTAGCCGATATATGTTAAAATTTTTTAATGTGCCTTTAATTTTTAACCAGTTCTTATAGAATTGACCCTATTGTGAGATATCATCTGTGTTCAGTATGGTTAAGAAATAAACCCCTTCGATGAGTCTGCATCTTATTATTCACCATCCCTCAACTGTATAACGATTGCCCGAACCTACCCTAGCGGGGTACATCACAATAGATTCTCGATGCGAAATTAGGAGACCCCTATTTTTGAATTTTGCCAGCGGTTCATAAATTAATCTCTTCATTCTGACTCTCAAACCAGTAACAGCACATGGCGATTTCTGGGACTTCTGAGAGATTCAAAGTTGACTTTTCTTTCCAGGTCTGGATTTTCGGGAACGTTTGGTGCAAGATCTGGTTAGCCTTGGACGTGTGGATGTGCACGGCTAGCATCTTGAACTTGTGCGCTATCTCCTTGGATAGATATGTAGCGGTTACTCGTCCCATCACCTATCCTAGCATCATGTCTAGGAAAAGGGCGAAGTGGTTGATAGCTGGTTTGTGGATATTGAGCTTTGTGATATGCTTCCCGCCCCTCATTGGATGGAGAGATAAGGTAAGTTTGTTTTTGGTGAGGAAGAGTTTGTATATTGACAACGAAAAATTTCTGACGATTATGAAAAAATTGAAATTAAGAAAATTGGCAAAACTTCAACGTTCACTTGGAACCATTCAAATTATCAACTGAATATATCAATATGCATTAAATTAGATTTTTCGTCCACGATGAGGTATAAAATTTCTAACGGAATATTTTCGTGCCTTGGAGAGATTCATTTGGGATGAAAGACAAATTTAGAAACCTCTTCAGTCTTTTCATTTCATCGACCTGCCATTTCTTGGAGAGTGTCCCTCCGATATCATTTCTCGATTATCAGCTTTTCAAGAAGGACGAGAGGTCCATGAGCACCTCAATATTCCCTTCGACAAACTTTCCCCCTGAAATTGCTGAATATTCATTATAAAAAAATGCGAATTCATACCTTGACAAGAACCTCTGGTGGATGAATTGAGATTTTCGATATCGATTTTATTCTTTATATAGATACAGTGGAGAATGCTGATTAACAATCTACAAACCTCATTTGGATGCGACCAAAGAAACGGAAGCAATGACGATTTGAAATTTCGATTTTTTGAAAAAATGCCATTTGACAGGTGAAGATCTAAACTATGGCAGATAGAGCCTTGGAACATTCTTCATTGAATAGAGCGTTCCCGAAAACCTACATTTTGATACCAAACTTGGTCATATAGCCCCTGTTTTCCTTGAATTTTTCTTGATTTATGTTTTCCATATTTCATTTTCGAGTTTTGTTCTGGGCCTCTAGGCGTTCAGAGTTTTGGTGTTATGGGTCAGCAAAATGGGTCTATTTAAAGATTCGAATGTGTTGAAGACATTTGCGATTGAATGAGAACTTTAGATTTTCCAGTGATTCCGTGTTGATGACGAATATGGTGTTTTTGGGGGGTCTTACCCCTTATGCATTTTTCACCCAAAAAGTTGAGATTTTCGATCTCGATTTTATTCTTTATATCGATACTTTGGACAATACTCATTAACAATATATTAACTTCATTTGGATCCGACAGAAGAAACGGGAGCTATGACGATTTGAAATTTCGATTTTTTTGAAAAAATGCCATTTGACAGGTGAAAATCTAAACTATGACAGCTAGAGTCTTGGAACATTGTTTATTGAATAGAGCGTTCCCGAAAACCTACATTTTGATACCAAACTTGGCCATATAGCCACTCTTTTCCTTGATTTTTTGTTGATTTATGTTTTCCATTTTTCATTTTCGAGTTTTGTTCTGAAGCTTAGGGCGTTCAGAGTTTTGGTGTTATGGGTCAGCAAAATGGGTATATTTGAAGATTCAAATGGGTTGAAGTAATTCTCGATTGAATGAGAGATTTAGAATTACCAAGGATTCCGTATTGATGACGAATATGGTGTTTTTGGGGGGTCTTACCCCTTATGCATTTTTCACCCAAAAAGTTGAGATTTTCGATGTCGATTTTATTCTTCATATCGATACTTTGGACAATGCTTATTAACAATATATAAACTTCATTCGGATCCGACAGAGGAAACGGGAGCTATGACGATTTGAAATTTCGATTTTGTTGAAAAAATGCCATTTGACAGGTGAAATCTAAACTATGACAGCTAGAGTCTTGGAACATTGTTTATTGAATAGAGCGTCCCCGAAAACGTACATTTTGATACCAAACTTGGCCATATAGCCCCTCTTTTCCTTGAATTTTTTTTTTATTTATGTTTTCCATATTTAATTTTCTAGTTTTGTTCTAAAGCTCAGGGCGTTCAGAGTTTTGGTGTTATGGGTCTGCAAAATGGGTTTATTTCAAGATTTGAATGGGTTGAAGACATTCACGATTGAATGAGAAATTTAGATTTTCCAGGGATTCCGTGTTGATGACGAATGTGGTGTTTTTAGAGGGTCTTACCCCTTATGCATGTTTCACCCAAAAAGTTGAGATTTTCGATGTCGATTTTATTCTTCATATCGATACTTTGGACAATGCTCATCAACAATATACAAACTTCATTTGGATCCGACCAAAGAAACGGGAGCTATGACGATTTGAAATTTCGATTTTTTTGAAAAAATGCCATTTGACACGTGAAAATCTAAACGATGACAGATAGAGCCTTGAAACATTCTTTATTGAATAGAGCGTCCCCGAAAACCTACATTTTGATACCAAACTTGGCCATATAGCCCCTCTTTTCCTTGAATTTTTCTTGATTTATGTTTTCCATATTTCATTTTCGAGTTTTGTTCTGAAGCTCAGGGCGTTCAGAGTTTTGGTGTTTTGGGTCAGCAAAATGGGTTTATTCAAAGATTTAAATTGGTTGAAGAAATTCTCGATTGAATGAGAGATTTAGAATTTCCAGGGATTCCGTGTTGATGACGAATATGGTGTTTTTGAGGGGTCTTACCCCTTATGCATTTTTCACCCAAAAAGTTGAGATTTTCGATGTCGATGTTATTCTTTATATCGATACTTTGGACAATGCTTATTAATAATATAGAAACTTCATTTGGATCCGACCAAAGAAACGGGAGCTATGACGATTTGAAATTTCGATTTTTATAAAAAATGCCATTTGACAGGTGAAAATCTAAACTATGATAGATAGCGATTCGAATTATTTTTTATTGAATTCAGCGACCTCAAAAACCTTCATTTTGATACCAAACTTGGCCATATAGCCCCTCTTTTCCTTGAATTTTTCTTGATTTATGTTTTCCATATTTCATTTTCGAGTTTTGTTCTGAAGCTCAGGGCGTTCAGAGTTTTGGTGTTTTGGGTCAGCAAAATGGGTTTATTCAAAGATTTGAATGGGTTGAAGACATTCACGATTGAATGAGAAATTTAGATTTTCCAGGAATTCCGTGTTGATGACGAATATGGTGTTTTGGGGGGTCTTACCCCTTATGCATTTTTCACCCAAAAAGTTGAGATTTTCGATGTCGATTTTATTCTTTATATCGATACTTTGGACAATGCTCATTAACAATATACAAACTTCATTTGGATCCGACCAAAGAAACGGGAGCTATGACGATTTGAAATTTCGATTTTTTTGAAAAAATGCCATTTGACAGGTGAAAATCTAAACTATGACAGATAGAGTCTTGGAACATTCTTTATTGAAAAGAGCGTCCCCGAAAACCTACATTTTGATACCAAACTTGTCCATATAGCCCCTCTTTTCCTTGAATTTTTTTTATTTATGTTTTCCATATTTCATTTTCGAGTTTTGTTCTGAAGCTCACAGCACTCAAAGTATGGGTGTTATGGATCAGCAAAATGATTATTCTGAATTGTAATAAACTTCACAGGGAATTGGACATTCTTTATTATCAATATATAGTTATAATTTCGCCGACGTTTCGGAACGATTTGTTCCTTTCTCAAGGCTGAAAATGATTCTTTGAAATAAACAAAACAATGCTGGTTTGAAAAAGTGATTACCTCATTAAATAAAAATTAAACAACTTCGATAATATTGTCTCATTTCAGTTAAATCTAAGAATAACAAGAGTATCCGACAAACAATTGCGCGATATGGTTCTCACGTAAAACATAAACAATTCACCAGCTGTCAACAAGATTAAAATATTATAAGTATGACTAAGAAAATGTGCTGTCATTATTGGTCTTATACTTTCAGCATTTTCAACCAGCCAAGTCAAAAACAGGTGAACATGGACATAAATACAGAAACACGAAAACTCGAAAACAAATATTTACAATAGAGTTATGAATAATAAAATATAGTGAACAAGTTCCAACAAATAACATAAACTATATATCTGCTCTATCTATGGGGTAAATTTATCACAGAAATCAGGTTGTTGTACACATTACTAAGATTTTCAGTATCCTCTCTATAATTCACAGTGTTATATTTTTGTATATGAATCATCTCGCTCAATAAACGTCTGGAATAATTGGGTTCTCTATCTAAAATGGTGGTATTGTTGAAATTGAATTTATGTCCCTCTGTATGCGTGTGTTGGGTCAGTGCCGTCTTGTTAGTACGTTGTAGATGTTTTGTGTCATTTTCGTGCTGTCTTATTCTGTCATGCAAGTATTGCTTTGTCTGACCTATGTAAACCTTTTCACAGTTCTGGCACGCTATCTTATACACCACACCAGACTGTCTCGACAGTGGTGTGCTATCCTTCACTCTAGTGAAAAATCGTTTGTTGTTGTCTAAGGCATAGACTAACTATAGATAAGCAACTCCCCTTCGATTTCTGGTTCATTGAAAAGCGCCATCTATGATGTGTTGACACACTATTTTTGGAAAACATTGGACAAAATTATAGATCCCTAACCGTCCACAAACGCCATCTAGTGGTTCGCATATCAAGTACCAGTACGAACAAAAGGTTGAGAATAAATTAATTAAAGGTGAGGTTTCATCAAATTTGGTGACAACTTGAAAGAAATTGTCACCAAATTCAATGAAAACCAAAAGAAAAGATCGAGTATTAAAAATAAAATGTTTATTTTAGAGAAATATCAGTAACAAATCATTGCATCCAATACACACATTAAATTTGAACCTTTTTCAAACTGGAACACTATCGAGTACACTCTGAGTTCCCTCAGCACAGAAATTTCTTTCCCAGGAGCAACCCGCTTGCCATGAAACACTGAAAGTAAAATTATTTCAAAATAAATCATTAGCAATTAATTTGAGATAAATCTCCTAATCTTAGAAACTGGCTACAACACAATTTTAGTTACCTTTTCTACTTGTACTGGAAGTTGCCTTAGGAACTGAGACTTTTCTTGATCCTGATGGCACATCTACGTTCATAATATCTGAAAATTAAAACGACCTTATTAGACATGAAAAAATGTCGATTGGCAATTCTCATCTCTCAAATTATCAATTTTTAAAGATTGATGTGGTTTGATTTCAGAATAATTCAATCAAGGAATTTATTTTTTCTAAAAACTAAATACCTTCAGGGTACTCCTTAACTCTAGTCACATCAGAATGAAATGTTCCACTTGAAGTTGTTGGTTCATCATTTGATTCAACCCCATGGAAAAAATCAACTTCTTGTGCAATTTCACTGATACTTTGCAGGGGGAGATTTTTTCTTCCATACACCTTTGAAGAACCTTTGAGTTGGTGGATGATAATCTTTATTCACAAACGTATCAAAAAATATATCTTTATTGTTTGCGGAACTCACGTAGGTACTCTGAAATAGGAGAAAAAATGTAATAGGTGAATGAAATTGGAATGTTTTAAATTACCTGGTAAATTGAGAGTTTCTATAATACGACAGCTATGGCCTGTATATTCCAATTCAGAAACTTAGATACTAAATACATGTATATATAAAATAAATTAATAAATATTGCATTGATTAAAATATTTATGAAATTGGCGTTTCCAACATTGTTATTGTTTACACTTTTCATGTCACAATGAATAGAGTCTACGCGCATGCGGCAAGCGTGAACCAGAAAATCATGGAATTTAGTTCTGCACCAACGCTAAGGTGGCGGTAGTGATGCATGAATTCGGCCGTACTTAGAGAGTTACACCCAGTGGCGGCTCGTCAGGGACGGCAGGGTCGACCCTATATATTTTATGTCCAGCCAAAATTTGAATTACTCTTTCTTCTGTTTGATTACCAAATTTATTATAATTATTGTATTTCCAAGACCTGTGTGAATAAAATTCTATAAATCATATTTGTATATCACTGATATATTTCAACTTCTTGGAAATACGCTCTTCCAATCTCAACGCAGCGCCGTTTCGTCAACCCAAATCAGTCCGAGAATTGAAATGTGTGTAACTGCGCGAAGACGAGAGCGCCAACTGCCAAGCATCGAACGGTTTCTGGGGACCGACTAGGTACGGCATGCCGTACCTGGCCGTACTGCATCAATGAAAGGCGAATACGAATGAGGCGAAACAATTTTAACTCGACTGTTTTCTGTTGCAATTTCATTCAGATAATGATAATTATTATATTCGCCTTTTAGTTAATGCTTTTTCAAAATCGAAAATGCGATGTTTTCGTTCCACCTCACCAATTTTAAGAGACCAATGTTGCTCAAAACGAATTTTTGTCGTATTTCGTACTTTTATAGACGAGGATTCTGAACATGATAGTACTCATACGAATTCCTGCCCATTTCCACTATTTCCAGAAATTTTTAGCCGAGAAAAAAAATGCTGAACAGTAGCCGCTAAACTCATATAGCAGGCTCAATATATCGCAGGGTCGGCAAATGGGATTATGCCGTACTAGAAATGCCTCGACTCGTATACACGAGGAACCATCGGATCGGGGTGCCTCGATTGTTTTCGTTCGGGATGCGGCCCGCTAAGGAGCCTTCAGTTCAGTGTTAGTTTGTTTGGTTTTGGTTCTTAAAGGGGGGAGTGGTTGGATCGTTTCTTCCAGGAAATTAATTATTTTACGCGAACAAAATGGCCAATAATCAGGTTAGAGAATTTGTAGCTTCTTGTGAACATCCAGACGTCGTAAATTTTATAGTTGATGCGATGAAAAATTTATCTCACGATGATAGGATATTTTTGAAGAACATGCCAAGACCCTGCCCGAAGATGAGTAGTTTGGTTCAAACGGGATCGCGAAATCAATCGAATAGGTCATTTAATGAAATTTGGTTTTCTAAATTTGGATGGTTAACTGGCAGTACAACTAGAAATAAAAAAAAAAATATATATATATATAGGGAAAGATTTTGCGGCATGCAGACAAATTTTGTGAAATTCCGGAAAAAGTCACACACCGAGCAGGAATCGAACCCGCGTCTTCCACTTGCCCGGCAAGTGGAAGACGCGGGTTCGATTCCTGCTCGGTGTGTGACTTTTTCCGGAATTTCACAAAATTTGTCTGCATGCCGCAAAATCTTTCCCTAATTATTCACACAGACGATAAAATCCATTATATATATATATATATATATATATCTGCCGACCCAAGATAAAATTTTACGAGCCGCCACTGGTTACACCCCCCTGGTCTAAGGTGTTATAGAACTCAGTGGTGCAATTATACTCTTTGAATAATTTTTGTATTCTATAGGACAGCTTAGGGTAGAATACGAGTCTCGAGTATGTGTGTTGTAGGTTTTCATTATACTGTTGGTTGTTTGTCATGTTAGTGTTGTGGATGGGGTTGTTAACTGCTGGGCGTTGTCTCTGTCTATAATCGTTCACAATTTTCTTTATGTAATATTTAGGGTAGTTGTTCGCCAAAAGAATGTCAAAGACATGTTTTATGTTTTCCTTTTCAAACTGTGAGTGTCCTAGTGAGAGAGCTCTGTGAATTAGGTTTGTAGCTACGTTTTTCTTCTGCTGTGCACTATGGTTGGATAAAAAATTAATACATCGTCCAGAGTTGGTTGGTTTCGTGAACCAGTTTGTAATTAATGTGTTGTTTTGTCGTATTACCATCACGTCCAAAAACGGTATGCTGTTGTTTTTTTCTCTTTCCATCGTAAAGGTGATTTTTTCATGAAAAGAATTGAAAACATTGAAGGTTGTTTCTATTTGATCTTTAGGTACTAATAATATCAAATCATCAACGTATACTTTGATAAGAGGAATGTTAAATTTGAGCTTTTCAACAGCGTATTCGAACAATTCAAGCATAACTAAATCGGCAAAAGATGGGCTGGTTGGAGATCCCATAGCTGTTCCATCTATCTGTTTATAAAATGTGTTGTTATATACGAAATAACTACTTTCAAAAGTCAAATCAACTAGACCGATGAAGTCATCTTTGCTCAACTCAGTGAAACAACTAATATAATACCATCTCTTCATGATGATTTGTCTGACCAGTGTTTTTGGAATATTTGTGAAAAGCGATACAACATCTAGAGATATCAACTCGTAGTTGTTGGGGACATGGATGTTATTTAAATCTTCAACAAAAGAAAATGAGCTTTTCACACTGAATCTCGACGAACAGAGTACATCGCTCAAGATACCGTGTAAGAATTTCCCAATATTGTAACTAGGTGAACCAATACAACTAACTATGGGTCTGAAGCTAATATTCTGTTTATGGGTTTTTCTTAAACAATAAAATTTAGGAGGTATACTATTATGTCTACTTAATGTTCTGTACCGTAACTCATTGATGGTGTTAGTGTCTTTAAGTGTCTTGAGAAGTTTATTTATTTTGTCTTGGATTTTCTTTGTAGGATCTTTGTTTAAAATTTGGTATATGTTACTATTACTAAGTAATTTATTTGCTTCACGAACATATTCTTCTTTATACATTACCACTCTAGTATTTCCTTTATCTGACCTTCCTACCATAATTTCAGGGTTGTTTTTAAGGAAATTAGACGTGATTTGGTAATGTTTTCTTAAAGGATCTTGGGATGTGGGTTGACTATCCATAAAGTTTTGGATTATCCTTGTACATCTTGATCTTATTCCGTTCTTTTCATCTTCTTCCAATGTTAATTTTTGGGTAAAACACTCTATATCCTTGATGAGGTCTAATACAGGTACATTTTTGGGGACTATACCGTGTTTCGGTCCCAAACCCAATATGATTCGAGCCTCTTTTGGGATTTCGGTGTTGGTGTAATTCTTGAGGAATTTCTCGCATTCATTGATTGTAATAGGTTGTCTCTGATCATCAATTAGTCGCTTCAACTTCTGTTTATTTAGTGTTCTCGTTCTTTGGAAACTACACTCAAACTTTCTTATTGTGAATTCTCTCATTTTTGTACTGGTTTGTCCATCCAAACACGTCATAAGAACACTCATACATTCATCAATCGACCGCTGTAATTCTTTCTTTTTCCACAAAGTGATCTTGATTTCTATATTCAAAACAGATTTTCGGAAGTTTTCCATTATGTTATTGACTAGTGTGGTGTAAGGATGCTTCTCAAGTTGTAATGAGTAAATTTGTTTAACATGAAAATGATTCTTTGAAATAAACAAAACAATGCTGGTTTGAAAAAGTGATTACCTCATTAAATAAAAATCAAACAACTTCGATAATATTGTCTCATTTCAGTTAAATATAAGTATTGTCGGATACTCTTGTTATTCTTATATTTAACTGAAATGAGACAATATTATCGAAGTTGTTTAATTTTTATTTAATGAGGTAATCACTTTTTCAAACCAGCATTGTTTTGTTTATTTCAAAGAATCATTTTCAGCCTTGAGAAAGGAACAAATCGTTCCGAAACGTCGGCGAAATTATAACTATATATTGATAATAAAGAATGTCCAATTCCCTGTGAAGTTTATTACAATTATTAACATGGACGTGAACTCTGAGGAATTATTCTGAATGATTTCAATGGATTTAAACCCATTTCTATCGAGTAACACCGTAGATATTTCCGGGGTTCCTTGTTGATGACAAATGTTGTTCGAACCAAGAGATCCTCCTGAAAAAAATGTGTTTCGACTCATCAACTCACATTTCGCCGTTCCCCCACCGAAACTTTCCAAGTAGCACAGTATGACAATCCCAAAACACGAATTCACAAGCTACTCCCAACTTTTAAAATCACGAATTCATTAAAGTTAAGACGGTAATCTAATACAATCTGAAAACTACACCAGCCCCTCCCGAAACGTCCTACCTAACGACGACGATATCATTCTCGGAAATAATTAAGCAATTTGATAAACAAATACTGACTCCCAGATTCGAGAAATCCACATTCCACATTTCAAAAGCTTCATTTGACTCTTCCTCGCAATCAGTACGGCTCTCTTCAGTCGGATATTTTTGAATTAACGATGTTGTTGAGTAAATAACTCGGAAGTATCTTCGTCGATTGATGAAAATCGATTGATTCGAATTCGAAACAAGCATAAGTCGATTCTCGGAATGGAAGATGAGACTTCTTATAGAGACACGAAGATTGGAGCTTATTTGAAACGGAAACTTTGCCAAATATGGTTATTCGCTAGATCTTGATTCTCTGTGTTCAGTAAAACGTCCAATGATGCTTCTTAGATCTGTACCAGTTGGTGAATGGCATGATGAAAGAATGCATATTCTTCAATCATGGGTGAATGGTTGATTCACAAGATAGTGAGAGACAAAGCTGCTCTGTACGTGTTTTTCATGAAGTGATATCAAAACGAGTCGAATAAATTACCTTGTAACGATTGTTTTTAAAACCAAATCATATTTTTGCAACTCGGTAGCTCTAGTCGTTCAATCCGTGTAAGTGATGTTCTTTTGTACCTTCTCCTTTTCTATGACGACATCAGCACAGCATACGTATACTCCATTCACAATTATAAAATTACAACTCTGGCCTTGGAAATTTGACACATTCCACTCTGTATCGAAGTTATGACGTTTTTCAAAATATTTTTATGTCCCAAGTCAACACTATGTTCCCCTTACTACATTCTTAGCGTATTTCTCAGAATGTGAATTTATTCGGAAAATGAATGAATTGGAAAAGATGTGATGGACGAAAATAATAAACGTTTATATGAATTGATAGAAAGGATTCCTTTACTAGTTATTTGCATGGAAAGTACAAGAGATCACGGTTGAAATATATTATTTTTCGCCATGGAAGAAAATTGCATTGCTTTCACATAATTTTCATATGCATGCTTGTGAAGATTTAATGTTTATAATCCTCTTGAACTGAGAGTGCAAGACTTGACGACATCAATTGTTGATTCTAATCAAGAATTCATTAAAAAAAATCAACCCAAAGATATAAGATGAATTGATGGGTAATTACAAGAATCAAGAATAATGTCAATTTCTTTTGTTGATAACTTTCTTAAAATCAATGTTGGGGCATAAAACTCGGCTGCATTTGTTCAAACAACATCTAAACAATACATTTTTCATCATCTCTTTGAAAGGCGTTTCTTATAGGAGAATTAGGTCTTAATTCCACCTCATTAGTGAGGTACCTAACTTTTGCAAATCTGCTCAGATATCTCCAAATTTCTTGGAAACCCTGAATAATATCATCCTAATCGAGCTCTATAGGCTCCATCCGATCCATCTACTGCGATATCTGTTCAAATATCAACTTTTTCAACGAAATTCCCGTGTACCCCTTCAACCTTGAAATGTAAACATTCGTCCTGGTCTTGAAATTCGTCCTCACGTTCCAAACTGGTGCTAAAAACAATAAACATACGTTAATCTTGGATATTCGACGAAAAACTCACCTGCAAATATCGATTAAACATCAAAAATCTGCGAACAATTTGTAAACCTAACAAAATGTGGAATATCTTTGATACTTTTACTTTGATGTAAACAAAGAAACTGGCAACGTCGTTTTGTCATTAACGATATTTTCTGTGCGCGCACTGACTTTTCATCATATGTTCTGTGCTTTTCATCAGGGGCACCAACTCCTGAAAACGAAACCATGACCTCCTATGTGATTAAATAAAAGTGAATGTATAACTGCCAGTATTCATTAACCGAATTCATAACCAAACCTTCAAAAAACCGTCAAACGAGTACGTGGGCGAGATCCAATGGAAAACGGTGGTTTCAAACGGAATCAAGCTACACAAAACCACCCACGCATATTGCGTCAAATTCATAAAATGATCACGTCAAACCTGATGACGTCGAGCTGAGAGCACCGACAAAGAAGCAACTCCCATTTAATTATGTATTCGAGGCGAATTTGAATAAAGGCCCTCTTGTGATGGATGCATCTCTGGTTCAGCATCGATGATGAAGTATTTATCTGGAAATGCTAATTGCCTTGCTTCTCGGTATCGGCTCAGATCCATACTGCGGATGGACTTCGTCGAACAATATCAACGAACAAAAACTTATTAGAAAAGTGTCAGTGTATACTCCATTCACATTTATTTAATCACATAGGAGGTCATGGTTTCGTTTTCAGGAGTTGGTGCCTCTGATGAAAAGCACAGAACATATGATGAAAAGTCAGTGCGCGCACAGAAAATATCGTTAATGACAAAACGACGTTGCCAGTTTCTTTGTTTGCATCAGAGTAAAAGTATCAAAGATATTCCACATTTTGTTAGGTTTACAAATTGTTCGCAGATTTTTGGTATTTAATCGATATTTGCAGGTGAGTTTTTCGTCGAATATCCAAGATTAACGTATGTTTATTGTTTTTAGCACCAGTTTGTAGCGGGAGGACGATTTTTAAGACCAGGACGAATGTTAACATTTCGAGGTTAAAAGGGTACACGAGAATTTCGTTGAAAAAGCTGTTATTTGGACAGATATAGCAGTAGATACATCGGATGGAGCCTCAAGAGGTCGATTAGGATGATATTTTTCAGGTTTTCTAAGAAATTTGGCGATATCTGAGCAGATTCGCAAAAGTTAGGTACCTCACTAATGAGGTGGAACTTAGACCTAATTCTCCTATAAGAAACGCCTTTCAAAGGTCGAGATGGTGAAAAATGTCTTCTTTAGATGTTGTTTGAACAAATGCAGCCGAGTTTTATACCCCAACATTGATTTTAAGAAAGTTATCAACAAAATAAAATTGACATTATTCTTGATTCTTGTAATTACCCATCAATGCATCTTATATCTTTGGGTTGATTTTTTTTAATGAATTCTTGATTAGAATCAACAATTGATATTGATGTCGTCAAGTCTTGAACTTTCAGTTCAAGAGGATAATAAACATTAAATCTTCACAAGCATGCATATGAAAATTATGTGAAAGCAATGCAATTTTCTTCCATGGCGAAAAATAATATATTTCAACAGTGATCTCTTATACTTTTCATGCAAATAACTAGAAAAGGAATCCTTTTTATCAATTCATATAAACGTTAATTATTTTCGTCCATCACATCTTTTCCAATTCATTCATTTTCCGAATAAATTCACATTCTGAGAAATACGCTAAGAATGTAGAAAGGGCAACATGGTGTTGACTTGGAACATAAAAATATTTTGGAAAACGTCATAACTTCGATACAGAATTGAATGTGTCAAATTTCCAAGGCCAGAGATGTGATTTTATAATTGTGAATGGAGTATAGAGTTCGACGTCAAAAAAGTAAAACCAGAGTTACGCAATAAATTTAAAAAAAAGATGTCCACCGAAATTTTAAAAATCGAAAAATTGGAGTATCGAGCAATTTTCAAGTACCTGTATTTAAAAGGGTTAAGAGGTAAGCAGATTTACGAAGATATGCTTAATACCCTTGGTGATCAATGTCCTTCGTATGCGACCGTGATAAATTGGACTGCAAGTTTCAAAAGAGGTAAATTTTTCATTGAAGATGATGACCGATCGGGAAGGCCAGTTTCTGTGTCAGTCCCCGAAAATATCGATGCAGTTCATGACATGATTTTATCAGACTGTCGAATTGGGCTAAAACGGATATCTGAAGCACTGAAGATTTCATACGAATGCGTTCATCATACAGTTCACGTCAATTTGGACATGAGGAAAATTTCTGCAAAATGGATCTCCAAATGTTTGAATGTTGAGCAAAAGCGTGCAAGGGTAGAAGCATCGCGTTCGATCTGTGCTCGATTTGAAAACGATGTAGACTTCTTGAACCGAATTGTTACTATGGATGAGACTTGGTCACATTTCTACGATCCAGAAACAAAGCAACAATCGATGGAATGGCGACACTCTGGATCTCTAAGACCTAAGAAGTTTCGGATCCAAAAATCTGCTGG
Organism: Adalia decempunctata; assembly: GCA_951802165.1. Classification (NCBI taxonomy): domain Eukaryota; kingdom Metazoa; phylum Arthropoda; class Insecta; order Coleoptera; family Coccinellidae; genus Adalia; species Adalia decempunctata. The sequence goes on from OX637698.1 coordinate 4,916,910, forward strand.
AAAAGTTCTTGCTTCAGTTATTTAGGATTGCCATGGAGTAATCATAATTGATTTTTTTGGATAAGGGCAGAAGAATAACTGGAGATTACTATTCGACATTACTGACCACTCTACTGGAAAAAATTAAAGAGAAAAGACGCGGAAAGCTATCCAAGGGTATTTTGTTTCTACAGGAGAACGCCCCAGTACACAAATCTCATGTTGCCATGCAAAACATTCGTGATTCAGGGTTAGAATTACTAGAACACCTCCCTTATTCACCATATTTGGCTCCGTCCGACTATCATCTCTTTCCTCAACTGAAAAAAAGTTTAAAGGGTCGTAAATTTCCTTCCAACGAGGAGGTAATAAAAGCTGTGGAGGACTGATTTGCAGAGCAAAAAGAAACATTTTTTTCGAAAGGTCTAGAGACGTTGCAGGTTCGCTGTAATAAATGTATTCAATTAAGAGGAGAATATGTTGAGTAATAAAATATTTTGACATTGAAATTTTGTTTGGTTCTATAGTAGTCTAAGAATTTTTCAATACATATATCCTCGTACATCTCTTCAAGTCAACCGTGAATACCATTCTTTCAGGGTTCACTTTATGGTGATTTTTCCTATTTCATCCATACATTTTTTCGATTCTCGTGGTGATAAGAACTGGTACAGCAGTACATTCATCGATTCTTCTCTCCAATAGAGCTTCTGTATAATTATCACCGCTGCTTCGTCTATGGTTTCCCAAAGATCTACACATCTACACATACCGATTTAATTCGATCTGGACGTCTTCAAAATTGCCAGCACTTCTCGTCTGGGAACTGGAGAAGGCTGCGAACCGCGTCATCTCCCAGAGGAAGACGTTCGGAAATAAAAGCCCATCCCCGAGAACTCTTTAGGAAACTGTTGAATTGCGCAAACCTATTTTGACGTAACTCACTCGAGCGCCTAAGAGCCATTATATATTCCTAGCTAACCCTCTTTATCGTTCAGGAGGACACATGTCGTCATAACTCACTCCACAGATTGGGGTAAGGGGGTTGTCGCCAAGGAGATCCGGGTGAAATATGTCGTGGAACTCTAGATAAACTCGAGTCTCGACAAGAAAAATTACGTTTGGTTCTGCTGGAGAGAATTATTGCGAGGGAAGATAGTTCACCTGGATGGAGAGGGTTTATTTGGATTCTTATACAATTGTTGACGTCGAGGGGTGGAAATATGGGTCGAGAGGGGGAGAGAGGATAACACTTGTCAAGTGCCAGTTTCGAGGGGGCTTATAGGCGCGTGGTTTGCGTCCCACTCGTTTGGAAAATATTCTTTTCGAAGAATTTATCTCGTCGACCGTTCTCGGTAGAAATGTCCCAAGGACATTGATAATAGACGAGCTAATTTTATGGCAATCGTTGTTCACACACAAATTCACAACTCAAAACATAGTAACTGACAAAGAAACTGACAAAGAAACATAAGTAACTGACAAAGTAAGTGACAAAGAAACTGCAACATCCAGAGGAGCTGTTTAAATATTTTTTTGGTAAGATATAAAAAGTTTAGCAAGGGGTATAGTATATAGCATTACTAGCAAGATAAGAGGGTTTATAGTGGCGAATGGAGGATATAAGATATAACTGACGAGCCGCAGGCGAGTCAGTTACCCACTTGAGCCAGTAAAACCCGTTACCTTGCGTGTATTGTTTTATATTTTATTTGTTTCTCATTTGTAAAAAGGTTAGATGAATTCCAAAAAAATCTCAATAATTTGTCGCAAATGTCGTAAGCTATGGAAGCGTTGCCATGAACATGTCTGTTTATTTTTCTTCACATTTGTCTTGGCGAAAGCGAAAATGAATGTACCGAAAGAAATTATTGAGGCAACCAGCAGTGTAGCTTCAAGTTTATTACCTGTAAAATCAGCTTCAAGGTACGAGCGAGAATACGACGACTTCAAAAAGTGGCAAAACAAAACTAGTGTGATTGGGGTAACTGAAGATGTTTTGTTGGTCTACTTGAATCAACTATCAGCTAGATTCAGCCCTAATACTTTATGGGCAAAATGGTCTATGCTGAAAAGCTGCTTGGAAATGAAAAAAAAGGTTTGTTTTCCTCAAAAAACTTATTGAAAAATATGACGTTTAGTTGTCATTTGCATTTTTCAAAAGGTAATAGCGTTTCTGAAACGAAAAAATGAGCGTTATACACCAAAAAAGGCCAAGGTATTGAGTAAAGAAGAGGCTGAACAATTTCTTTTACATGCTCCTGATGACCAGTGGTTGCTGGCGAAAATTGTAACAATATTTGGGATTTCTGGATGTTGTCGATGTGACGAAATTCTCTCCTTGAACATGAATGATGTAGAAGATATAGGAAAATACGTTATTGTGACATTGCGGCAAACAAAAAATTTAACAACAAGAAGATTCACCATAACCGATGATGACTGCAGCTTTAAGCCGTGCATGTTATACAGAAAATATGTAAATCTTCGGCCTCCTGGAACAGAACTCCTAAGATTTTTTTGACATACCGACATGGAAAGTGCATTTCCCTTAATGCTGGCCAGCTCACTATTGGTGGTGTCCCAAAGCAAATAGCGAAATATTTAGGTTTAAAAGACCCAGAGTTATACACCGGCCACTCTTTTCGCAGAACTGGAGCCACTATGGTTGCGGATTCGGGTGGAGATATTTTAGCACTAAAGCGTGCAGGAGGGTGGAAGAGCACCGAAATTGCGATGAGTTATGTCGATGATTCGGTCAAAAAAAAAATTTTAATGTCTAGCAATTTATTTGGTAGTAAGGAGAGTACAAATGTTCCTCGAGTTCAGCAGTTTCTGAGTCAACAGATGGTTCATCATCATCAGTATCAACTCTTTCATCATCAAAAATCTGTTTTGCTGGAAATAACAATTGTACCATGTTTTTCAACATACATACATGTATATGACGATAAAACAAAATTTTCTAATGTAAATAATACCACTAACTTGTAAAAATTTTGCAAGTTAACTGTCAGTTTTACAAGTTAGTGACTTGATAAAATAAACTTTCTTTATTAATATTGTGTTTTTGAAAACTGACGTTTACAAATGAGAAAATCGTGAAGTTTTTTCATGTGTACATTTTTTGTTAAATATTGTAGTCGTTTTTTGAGAATTTTTCAAGTTTTACAACAAAGAAAGATGAAGATGGGCAACTCACGTATGAATCTGATCGTCAAAATCCGATTTACTTCATATTTCGGTTAAAATTCACTGTTCCACCAACTTGAGATGTTCACCCGCTTTTTGATCTGGTAATAGACTTCCATGTTACCATGAGTTATATGCGAATCACACATCGCCATCTAACAGCGGTATTATCAAACTAAGTACCTACGACTACGTACAGAGAGTTATCTGGTCACTGTACGACTATACCCATCAACGGTAGCGACACCTATACTCCATTCACAATTATAAAATCACAACTCTGGCACTGGAAATTTGACACATTCCACTCTGTATAGAAGTTATGACGTTTTTCCAAATATTTTTATGTTCCAAGTCAACACTATGTTGCCCTTTCTACGTTCTTAGCGTATTTCTCAGAATGTGAATTTATTCGGAAAATGAAAGAATTGGAAAAGATGGACGAAAAAATTTAACGTTTATATGAATTGATAGAAAGGATTCCTTTTCTAGTTATTTGCGTGAAAAGTACAAGAGATCACTGTTGAAATATATTATTTTTCGCCATTGGAAGAAAATTGCATTGCTTTCACATAATTTTCATATGCATGCTTCTGAAGATTTAATGTTTATTATCCTCTTGAACTGAAAGTTCAAGACTTGACGACATCAATTGTTGATTCTAATCAAGAATTCATTGAAAAAAATCAACTCAAAGATATAAGATGAATTATGAATTGATGGGAAAGTACAAGAATCAAGAATAATGTCAATTTTATTTTGTTGATAACTTTCTTAAAATCAATGTTGGGATATAAAACTCGGCTGCGTTTGTTCTAACAACATCTAAAGAAGACATTTTTCACCATCTCGACCTTTGAAAGGCGTTTCTTATAGGAGAATTAGTTCCACCTCATTAGTGAGGTACCTATAACTTTTGCAAATCTGCTCAGATATCGCCAAATTTCTTGCAAAACCTGAAAAATATCATCCTAATCGACCTCTTGAGGCTCCATCCGATCCATTTACTGCGATATCGGTCCAAATAACAGCTTTTTCAACGAAATTCTCGTGTACCTCTTCAACCTCGAAATGTAAACATTCGTCCTGGTCTTGAAAATCGTCCTCACGCTCCAAACTGGTGCTAAAAACAATAAACACACGTTGATCTTGGATATTCGACGAAAAACTCACCTGCAAATATCGATAAAATACCAAAACGAACAATTTGTAAACCTAACAAAATGTGGAATATCTTTGATACTTTTACTTTGATGTAAACAAAGTAACTGGCAACGTCGTTTTGTCATTAACGATATTTTCTGTGCGCGCGCTGACTTTTCATCATATGTTCTGTGCTTTTCATCAGGTTCACCAACTCCTGAAAACGAAAGCATGACCTCCTATGTGATTAAATAAAAGTGAATGGAGTATAGTGGCCTTATTCAAAAGAAGGAAAAGCACTTCCTGCATAATTAAAATTTTCATCGGTTTTTCAAAGTTTTATTGTATTTTATAATAACCAGACGGTAGACGAATCCATAAGTGAAGTTTAATATCAAACAGTCTATCCGATCTCCAGTTATAAATGGTGTAACCAACAGTAGTATAGCTATAAGCGTTCTAGCTCAATTTGCATATTAAAAAAAATCAAAATTGGAATTTGAACCATTGTTTGTTGGGAATAATAGTTCTGCCTCAATTTGAATATTAAAATATGGAAATTGGAATTTGAACCATTGTTTGTTGGGAGTGATCTCTGAAATGTTGTCACATTAGGATTCCAAACTTTCTAGCTCAATTTGCATATTAAAATATTCAAATTGAGGCAGAACTATTATTCCCAACAAACAATGGTTCAAATTCCAATTTTAATATGCAAATTGAGCTAGAAAGTTTGGAATCTTAATGTGACAACATGACATAGATCACTCCCAACAAACAATGTTTCAAATTCCAATTTCAATATTTTAATGATCAAATTGAGGCAGACCTATTATTCCCAACAAACAATGGTTCACATTCCAATTTTGATTTTTTTCAATATGCAAATTGAGCTAGAACGCTTACAGCTATACTACTACCAACATCTTTCTTCTATATATACAGGGTCTTTCACGAGGAACCTCACCCATATTTATACAGGGAACTACTGAACGTATTTTCATGAAATTCAGCACTTATAAGTATTTCACGATGCTGATGAAATCTAAAATATTTTCAAGGCATGAGCAACTCCGGTTTTTCCGGAAATGACGTCAACTTCCGTTTTTCAAATTAGAACACCATTTTTTTATTGCAGAAATAGATTCCTTAGAAAATTTCAAGTTATTTTGATGTAACATTTTTCAGTTTTGGTTGGAAAATTCTCTCTGAGCGAGAAAATTCGAAAAAAAAAATCGAAAATACAGCTTCGCTGAAACAAGAATAACTTCGAGGTTTTTGGATGGAAAATTTTCATTTTTGGAATTTTTCAAGACGTAAGATTGATGTATCCACATTGAAAATCGAAATCGCGATTCATGATACAGGGGGTGAAAAAATCGCTTTCAAAGTTAGGGATGACAAAATCGTGAAAAATCAATTTTTTCAAATTAGAATCCCATTATTTTATGGCAGATATTGAATCTACGTTAAAAAATAATGTGAGTGTGTGCATCACACCCTTGCCCTAAAGTGCATATTTTCTGAGTTATTCACAAAAAACTGTTTTTCGTCTTGAATTTTCAGCTATTTCTTTTCCCTTCACGCCAAAAAGATGAAATTTTCAGGAACTGTTACTTAAACCATGTTTTAGATTTTACTACCCTAATATGCAAGAGAAAAAAGTTACAGGTTGTTCCTAAATAGATGGCGAATTTGGATTCGAATTTGTATCGGAAACCTCTTTATTTCAACTAATCGGCCATCGGTTTTCTCTCCAGTGATGAATAAATAATTCCTCATGAACCATATGCAAAAACTTACCATGTTTTACATTTTTTTTTAATGATAGATATCATTAATTACATCTGCCAAATTGAGGCATGTAGATGGAAAAGGCTGTAAGTGCCAAAAAGAAAAAAAAAAGTTTTTTATTGGAAACTGAACTGAAACATATCGCCAATAGTAGGGAAATATCAGAATATACCTAGCTAGCATATTCACAGACTAACAGGCGTCAATAGATTACGTAAACGTTGAATGTCTCTATGTTTTAACATGGAAAAAGTTGTAAGTGCCACCGACTATTTCGCGTCAAATAAAGCAACACAAACGTTAGTTTTGCTCGTATTCATATTGTTATGTTAAATGGAAACTCAACAACATTTGAATAAAATCCAACGACAAAAATATCGAAAGAGCGCACGAGAAAGTGGAAAACCTTATACTACTTCATCAGGATCAGAAAGACCTGGAAAAAACAAACCGAACAGTGATGTGATTTGCAAGTGTTCTTATAAATGCGGATTTTTATCCCGGGAACAAAAAGAAAAACTTTTTTGCGAATTTTATAATTTAACTGAGAACGAACAAGGTTCCTATTTATTAGGCCGCATACCATTACAAAACATAGTTCGCAGAAGACATGGCACATACGAAGAACCTGCAGAGAGTCGACGTCAATGCACTTTTTCTTATATAGTACCAAACGGTGGAGGTGAAAATTTTCAAGTATGCAGTAAAACATTCAGGAATATTTTTGCAATTTCCCCCCGAAAGTTACAAACACTGCAAAGTAAAAAGAAAAATGGGCACTTCGTGTACAGGGATGGTCGCGGAAATCACCTAAATTCGAATCAACACAAGAAAAAATTCACGGAAAATGATAAAAATTTGGTTGCATTTCCTCGGCATGAAAGCCATTATAGTAGAAAAAAAAGTGCCAAGGAATATTAAAGTCCCGATCTGAATCTCCACAGAATGTTTCTTCTTTTCAAACAGGAGCACCCAAGCAATCATGTATCATACCGATTTTATTGTAAAGTGTTTAAAAAAGATTTCCCGAAATTAAAAATAGGCTGTCCCATCATTGATTCGTGTAAAAAGTGTGACCGTCTTCATGCTATTTTATCAAACTCCCTCGATAAAACGGAGAAGGATGATGAGAAATTTTCCTTGGAACTTCATCAGCGAGAAGCTGATAAGCTTTAATATTTCACAAATGCCTTCAGCTGATTTTTCAACAGTATGTATGGACCTTCAGCAAGTGATGTTTGTTCCTATGTTGACTAATAGCTCAATGTTTTATTCTCGACAGCTTTCCACCTACAACCTATGCATTAATGTAGGGGATACTAGCAACAGTTTTATGTGCATGTGGCATGAGGGAGTTGCTGGAAGAGGTGGAAATGAAATATCTTTCTGTTTTTATAAAGTCCTACGCTCCAATGTATTCACAAAGAAGCGTTTAGTACCTACTGTGGTGTGACAACTGCACAGCACAAAACAAAAATCAGATGCTATTGATGTCAGTTATATATCTAGTGGTAAAAGGACATTACGATTCCATCGAAGTTAAATACCTTGTAAGTGGTCATAGCTTCAATTCATGTGATCGCGATTTTGGGATCATAGAAAGAAGAAGAAAGAAATGTAAGGCAATGGTTCCTAATGACTTGCAAGAAGTAGTACGTACTGCAAGAATAAACAACCCCTTCATGGTGGAAGCAATGTCAGAATGTGATTTTGTAGCTCTCGCCAAACTTTTTTTAGATACGAGTAAATTTCAAATCACAAAAGCGACATGGATTCGAATAACAAAAAAAAACCCACATATAGTACGAACTGCATTAGCATTTGGAGATATCGATAACCCTGTTTGGATGAAAACAAATGTTTTAAAGAAAAACGCTAGCCTGGAAAATCTCCCTTGCCATTCTGATTTGCCGAAAATACATTACCAGTGCAAAATTTCTGAAGAGAAAAAAAAAGACCTCCAGCAAATGCTTGTATATCTAAGAAATGAAGACCGCAGATTTTATGAAGATCTTCTCAGTGTTCCAAGGAATGTTGAGGTCGTTGAGGGGCAAACAGTTGATGATAATATCGCAGTTTCAAATTTATAAATGGCTATTCGATGTTTCAGTTTTCGATTTTTAGAATTAAGTGCACCTACCCATCTTGTTATTTTATCAGTGTATTTTTTTATCGGAATGAGTTTGTTGGCTGATCATGTGATCATACTTTCGTTATTTCAGGGCACATAGTGTCACGGAACAGCTCAACCAAATATTCAGATATGAAACTGTTTTGGAGATACCCACAGGGTGTTTCTGTTGAAAAGTTGAGGAGGAGGCTCCAGCGGACTATTAGATTTTTTTTACAATAACTAAGAAATATTTCACTAGATAAGTTTTCGGTGCAGATAGTAATATTCTGCTCAGTGCATTAATTCGCCCAGTGCATGAATTTAAGAAAAAAATAATAAAAGTACCATTGTGTTTTTCCAACATACCTTAATAGGTGAAACGCATAAGGTCGTTGCTTCATGAGAATAAAATATCGCAGAGTAGTTTGCATATCCAGACAAATAAAAAACCCTTTCATATTCAAGCAAGGATGTACAAATTTGAATAAATCAGAAGGAATTTTGGATGTGGAAATATGCAGATTCACAGAAAACTCAACTCAATCTTAAATCATCATAAAAGGCACTTTCGTTTTTTTACATATAAGGTACTTTCAGTGTTTTTCATGTCCGGTACATTCAGCATTACCGCATATCACGCAGGGTACATTCATCGTTTTCCATTTTGTTAGGAGCTGGCACATACGACGTTTCCTATGTAAACTTTTAAAAATGAATCATTATTGGAATTAATTAGCAGGAACATTCTGATCTGAGGATAAGGAATGGCCTTAGTATTTTTTCTTATTTTTTAAAGCGAAGTTTAGCTCAGATTTGAGTTTTTTTCGTTTTTCTCGGATTCGATTATTTGGCACTTACAGCCTTTTCCATTTACACTCCCGAATTCCTCTTTATTCAGTAGATGTAATTAATGATATCTATCATTGACAAAAAAGAATGTAAAACATGGTAAGTTTTTGCATATGGTTCATAAGGAATTATTTATTTATCACTGGAGAGAAAACCGATGGCCGATTAGTTGAAATGAAGAGGTTTCCGATACAAATTCGAATCCAAATTCGCCATCTATTTCGGAACAACCTGTAACTTTTTTCTCTTGCATATTAGGGTAGTAAAATCTTAAACATGGTTTAAGTAACAGTTCCTGAAAATTTCATCTTTTTGGCGTGAAGGGAAAAGAAATAGCTGAAAATTCAAGACGAAAAACAGTTTTTTGTGAATAACTCAGAAAATATCCACTTTAGGGCAAGGGTGTGATGCATACACTCACATTATTGTTTAACGTAGATTCAATATCTGCCATAAAAAAATGGGGTTCTAATTTGAAAAAATTGATTTTTCACGATTTTGTCATCCCTAACTTTGAAAGCGATTTTTTCACCCCCTGTATCATGAATCGCGATTTCGATTCTTAAAGTGGATACATCAATCTTACATCTTGAAAAATCCCAAAAATGAAAATTTTCCATCCAAAAACCTCGAAGTTATTCTTGTTGCAGCGGAGCTCTATTTTCGATTTTTTATTCAAATTTTCCCGCTCAGAGAGAATTTTCCAACCAAAACTGAAAAATGTTACATCTAAATAACTTGAAATTTTCTAGGAAATCTATTTCTGCAATAAAAAAATGGTGTTCTAATTTGAAAAACGGAAGTTGACGTCATTTCCGGAAAAACCGGAGGTGCTCATGCCTTGAAAATATTTTAGATTTCATCAGCATCGTGAAATACTCATAAGTGCCGAATTTCATGAAAATACGTTCAATAGTTTCCCGTATAAATATGGGTGAGGTTCCTCGTGAAAGACCCTGTATAGATGTGAAGAGCATTGTGTTCAAAACTGAACCCCTCGATCTGGATGACCTAAAAGATCGAATAAGACTTGCGATTAGGTCTATCACTCTTGAGATGTTGAATAATGTTGGCACGAATTTTCATCCCAAAACAGCAGGAGATTCTAATCAAATGTCATGGGCGTTAATGTACCGGTCAACCCGTCCCAACGTGCCCCATCTATCCTTTCACTAAATCGCAGTTGGCAGAGCCAAGTATCCCACTGTTCCGCCAAAACCCCTTTGTCCTCCTACGCCTCCTACGAATAAACCCCTGAGGACGCGTCTCAAAATCGAATATCGCCGTTTCCAGCTCGGAAAACGTCTTTTGACGGACGTCGCAAAGTGCAAAGCCGTACCGAACTGCATTCTCTTTTTTGCCGGGCGCACGAGAGCTATTTCCAGCCTTTGCGAGAGTGGAAAATTTGTAGCCGATTGCATTCCTTCGCGTCGTCGTCTTTTTCCTTCGGTGAAATCCGTCGGATTTCCCTGGTTTTTCCCCGGTCGCTTACGGAATCCGATTTGAACGTTTTCTGTGTGTCAAACACGTTCCAGGAAAAATCGGGAAGGCTGCCTTCGGGATCCCTAACGTCGGTGGACGTTTCCTAGTTGGACTGTTTGAGTCTAATTGGAAAACAATGCGATCAGCCTTCAGAGAATGTCGCAGTTAGTGGAGTTTGATTTTGCCACGATTCTAGATGATATTGCAGAATCCACGACCATACGAGGTATGTCACTCTTCTTTCAGGAGTTATGGACTTCACAGTGTGGAAAAGCCAAACAAAATCAAGTCATTATCTTGGTTACTGTTCGCATTTAAACATTCCGTACTCACGTACGGCACCAAGCGCGAATAGCGCTCTGCCATTGGCCTGACGAACTCGAACTGAGAAACCAACCACACTTCGAATGCGAAACATATAATCGTATAATAATAGTTGTAATAAGCGTAATTCAATAATTGAAGTTCGGTATTTATCATTTTATTCATCTAATTGAAAGTGGGATTATTCCAAGTGATGAATGAATCTTTAATGGTAATACTAGTATAGGTAATTTATATTCTGCAGCATCTAAATGGAATACTTTTGAGATGAAGAGTTTTAAAGAAAGAACTTTTCAATTTTGAAGCAATGAAATGGAAACGTCTAGTTTGAATGGGATACAATCATTTCGTACGTTTTCTAAATACGAAAATTCGATTATGCAAACACTTTCCAACTTTCCATAAAAATCCAAGATACAATCTTGAGTAGTATGGTGGCCGGTTGGGTTACAGTTCAGACAAAAAACATCTCTATCTCCCTTATTGAAAAATCAAATGGAGTTGAGAATAGGTAATCAAACTGAAGTAATTTAATCAACTGATATAACACGCGCGAGCGGAGCGAGGGTATTAATACCTATAGTTCGATTTATTTTTATTCTTTCTTTATTGAACCTCTATATTATATGTGTAGGAAATCGTTGATACCGAAAGAAGTTATAAGCGATTTGAGAATAAGTTATTCTTAAGGTTGTGAGTTTTCATAGGTTCTCGGCTTGCCTAGGGCTTGTTGAAAGAAACACAACTATTGAGGTTCTTTGTCTATATTTCGGACCGATTGGGTCCTTCGTCAAAACATGAGCAACTCGCTGTGAAGAAACCAGCTAAATAGCAGCTAATGTTCTGAAAAAGGACCCAATAAAGGTCCGAAATATAGACAGAGAACAACAATAGTTGTGTTTCTCTCAGTTCGAGTTCGTCAGGCCAAAGGCGTAGCGCTATTCGCGCTTGGTGCCGTACGCGAGTATGGAATGTTTAAATGCTTACTGTACATGGAGGGCAAATTCGTTGTCTACTGAAGAGAACTACGAGGATGTATTGATATCTAGTTAGCCTAGACCAGTTCCATGCATAAACAAAATATTGCGATATACCATATCAACGAACAATAACTTATTAGAAGTGTCAGTGTAGAGTTCGACGTCAAAAAAGTAGACCTGAGTTACGCAATAAATTTGAAAAAAAGATGTCCTCCGAAATTGTAAAAATCGAAAAATTGGAGTATCGAGCCATCATCAAGTACCTGTATTTAAAAGGGTTAAGAGGTAAGCAGATTTACGAAGATATGCTTAATACCCTTGGTGATCAATGTCCTTCGTATGTGACCGTGAAAAATTGGACTGCAAGCTTCATAAGAGGTCAATTTTCCATTGAAGATGTGAGATTTTGGGAAATCTCGTATTCTGCAAGAACCTTTCATATCATAAATCAGGAAAGGAATGGAAGACACACTTGTTTTTGTGTAATTATATTCTGATATCATATCATATCGACCCGGTCAAATTTTATATTAATTCAAGGTCGTTGATTGCGGATAAGTAATCAGATTTTTCTTGCGATCAGTATTTTAGGAAATAAATGGCCCCTTGTGAAAATTTTATAAAAATTCCTCTCAAATTTTGGGAAATCTCGTATTCTGCAAGAACCTCTTATATCATATCGACCCAGGTCAGATTCTACAGGGTGTCCCAGAAGTCCCGCACTTCCTTGAGGGGATCGAAAGTGAAAAATATTCTAAGCCCAAATATCAATGTTTGAAATTTTTTGAAGAAGTAGTTAATCAGTAATCAATTTGAAAAATCGGGAGCGCGCTATAGAAGAATGAGTTAGCAGTTGGGGACGCGAGAGTGAGACGCCAGAGCTGCTGCCGGCTTTTCACGCAGTAAACCGAGACTGGCGTCTCACTTTCGCGTCCCCACTGCTTACTCAATCTTCGGTAGCGCGCTCCTGATTGGTCACTTTCAATAATTAATAACTAATGAACTACGTTACCAAAAAATTTCAAACATGGATATTTGGGCTTAGAATATTTTTCACTTTCGATCCCCTCAAGGAAGTGCGGGACTTCTGGGACACCCTGTATATTAATTCAAGGTCGTAGATTGCGGATATGTAATCATATTTCTCCTAGGATCAGTATTTTAGGAAATAAATGGCTTTTTGTGAAAATTTCGGAATTTCAAATCGTCATAGCTCCCGTTCCAGTGATCGTATCCACTTTTGTTTGTATATTGTTAATCAGCATAGTCCCAAGTATAACCTAGAACAGAAAAATCGATATCGAAAATCCCAACTTTTTTGGTGTAAAACACTATATTCGGAATCCTTGAAAAATCAACCGGAGTTATTCGATTGGAATGTTCTTCAACCTGCTCGAATCATTCAGAATAACCATTTTGCCGGTCTATAACGCCTATATTCTGACCGCCTGAGCTTGTGAACAAAACTCGAAAATGAAAAATGCAAAACATAAAACTCAAAAAATTCATGGTACAAAAGGATTATATGGTCAAGTTTGGTATCAAAATGTAGTTTTTCGAGGTCTCTGAATTCATTAAAACACAGGGTGGCCATTTGAAAACGAAACAGACGAGATTACAGACGAAATAAATTTTTTCGATAGAAATGCTCGGACAGGTCGATTTCTGTTTCGAGGGGGACAACTTAAAATGTAGGTTACGGATGCATAGCGCTTCAACCCTTGCTGCTACAACCCTCACCCCCAATTTTTGAATAGGGAAGATGGGGTGAGTGATACCTCATTTGAAAGGTATTTTTATACTGATTTCAGCACAGTAATTGTTCTTTCATTTTATGCATTAGTTCTCGAAATATTCTTAACTAAGTATTTGAAAATGAAGTGGTGTTTTCATGGCACTTGTAGCGTTTTTTTGTGAAAAATCGACATTTTGAGCTTCAAAACAACCATGACTGTGGCTTCCTTCCTCCAATCCACTGACATAGAAATCTTCAATCAAGATGTCGATTTTTCACAAAAAAACACTACAAGTGCCATGAAAACACCACTTAGTTGAGAATATTTCGAGAACTAATGCATAAAATGAAAAAACAATCACTGTGCTGAAATCAGTATAAAAATACCTTTGAATTGAGGTATCACTCACCCCATCTTCTCTATTCAAAAATTGGTGGTGGGGGTTGTAGCAGCAAGGGTTGAAGCGCTATGCGTCCGTAACCTACATCTTAAGTTGTCCCCCTCGAAACAGAAATCGACCTGTCCGAGCATTTCTATCGAAAAAATTTATTTCGTCTGTAATCTCGTCTGTTTCGTTTTCAAATGGCCACCCTGTATAATCCAAGGCCCTATCTATAACGGTTTAAGTTTTCACCTGCGAAATGGCAGGTAGCAAATGCCTCGTCGTGACAAAAATGACGCTCATCATAACTATGACTACCTGAAGGTAGCAATTGCCTCGTCGTGACAAGAATGACGCGCATCATAACTATGACTACCTGGAGGTAGCCCTACGCCTCGTCGCGATGAAAACGACGCGCATCATAACTATGACTACCTGAAGGTAGCAAATGCCTCGTCGTGATAAAAATGACGCGCATCATAACTATGACTACCTGAAGGTAGCAATTGCCTCGTCGTGACAAGAATGACGCGCATCATAACTATGACTACCTGGAGGTAGCCAAACGCCTCGTCGCGATGGAAACGACGCGCATCATAACTATGACTACCTGAAGGTAGCAAATGCCTCGTCGTGATAAAAATGACGCGCATCATAACTATGACTACCTGAAGGTAGCAAATTCCTCGTCGTGACAAGAATGAATTTTTAATGAATTTGAAGTGCCCATACTGGACACGGAAGTCATACAGTTTGCTACAACATCCCGAATAATTCAGATAATGATTCAAACCACCCCAGCTTCAATTTAATTGTTATTGCTCCCCCACCCCTCATGTAAATTATCTTGTTATCTCCAAATCCGAGAACTTTCAGGCAAATCCAGCATCCCACGTCTGAGGGTGGAAATAGGGATTATTAATGTCCCCGAACAATAGCTGGAATCTGAAGTAAGATCATAATACCTGTAGATGAGGCAGGTAATTGCCACGCACCAAACCCCGCATCCCAAACTCGTGTGATATTGAATAGGCGGATGAAAAAAGTTTATGCATTTTGTCGATTTCAGTTTCTCGATATTTTCGAGGGAAATACGTAACGGGTAATACTGTTGCACTTGAAAATGGCGGTTTAATGGATTCGCGGTGATGGAATGAATATTTAATTGAATGGGAATACGTCACGAGCTCCGTACCAGCGATGGGTCTGTCATAACCATTTATTCGGCAGCAGAATGGATATGCCAATTATGGTTGGGCGAAATGCGTTTGAAAAGCTTCGAAATCACTGATAATCTAGGCGGCTGTTTTTGAATTCAGGCCTCTGAAAATATTCATTCAGAAATATGAGTTTTTCATATTAATTACCTAAAGGGTTTTCCAATTTGACTCTGTCATTTTTTGACGTTTGACAAGTATTAACTACGCCATTAATAAGAATATTTAAATTAAAGTACTCATCAGAAACGTGGACAGTTTATTTCTGGATTTAATAATAAGAAATGAAAATCATACACTTAAAACATGCTGGTATTACAAACCGAGTAGCTCTAACAGACTGTTAAATTATCATAGCAACCATAGTGCCAAACAAAAAGTAAATAGCATTGAAGTTAAGTGATGTAGAATACCATGAAAGGAATTTACAAATTGCTAGAAATACCCTAACACAGAACAATAATCCTAGGTACCTTATAGATAGATGCATTAACAAAATGAAAAATAAGAGGGAAGAAATAACAATAGTATCACAACCTGCCTCTGATGTTCTACAAACATACCATAGATTTGCTTTTATTGAAGGGTTATCTTACAGGATACAGAAGATTTTGAAAGAGTTGAACTGAGTTTGTGCCTTTTATATCATCCTCACCACCAAGAAAAATTTTTTCACAAAACTGAAAGAAGCCACAAAAAAGAACTTTTATCCTCAATCAGGACTGAATGAGAATAAATTAGCTATCACAAAAACGCCTATATCTCTTGAACCAATTGAGAAAAAATTAAAATTGGATCATAGTTAGCTTTGTCATGAACGTCAGAAACATGTGGAACATTTGCTTCATAGATATTCCAATTCTCTTTCGCAAAATGTCAAGAGAAGTGAAAACACGAGAATTTATAGTGAAACTTTTTCAAAATAATCAAAAATGGAGCTTCAAAAGAATCGCAAAAGAGGCTATTGTTAAGTGCTTCAACGGAGATCTTACAATTAACCGCAAGGAAACAACCGGGAGGAAAAAGGGGTTTCATAGCCCACAAAAAGTGAAGAAAGCCATCAGCCTTTTTCAGAAGAATCCTAACCTTTCAGGACGGATAGTGGCCCAAATAGTGGGTTGTTCGCAGTCAACCGTTCAGAAAATCAAGTCGAGTTGTGGGCTTAGAACATACAAAGTGCAGAAAGTGCCAGACAGGAACGCTGTGAAGAATCAAGAAGCGAAATCAAGAGCAAATAAATTAAAAAAAAGATTTCATGAAAAATGTTTCCTGTTGCATGATGGACGACGAAACCTATGTCTTGGCTGATTTCTCGAAACTTCCTGGTCAGGAATTTTATACTGCAGATTCTCGTGGAAATGTTGACGAACAATTTCGCGTGAAGAAACAAGCAAAGTTTCCTAAAAAAATTCCTGGTTTGGCAAGCAATTTGCACTTGTGGGAAAAGGAGCAAATTTTTCGTTGGCCAAGGCTTTGTTGACTCGAAGATATACATCGAGGAATGCTTGAAGAAGCGACTTTTACCATTTTTACGTGAGCACGATGTTTCAACAATCTTTTGGCCAGATTTAGCTTCATGCCACTACAGTAAGGCCACCAAGGAATGGTACGAAGCTAATGAGGTGGTTTTTGTCCCCAAAGAGGCCAATCCACCAAATTGCCCAGAACTCAGGCCAATCGAAAGATATTGGGCCCTGGTAAAAAGAGATTTGAAGAAGAATAAGAAATCAACGAAAACATTACCGAAATTCAACCAAAAGTGGAAGACATTATAAGAAGCATGAATTTTGTAAAAAATAGTTTCGATTTTTTATTGTAAAAACAGTTTTCATTAGAATTAGAAGATGATGCGAAAATGAGTTTGATTTTTGAAATCGGTCCAGTGGTTCAAAAGATATAAGCGTTTTTGTGATAGCGAATTTATTCTCGTTCAGTCCTTAGTTCATAAGATACCTTGCACAAATTGTAACAGTAGCCATATAGAACAGACAAAACAATATTTGCGGGATAGAATTAGACAACACAGATATGACACTCAAAACATCAACAATTAAGAAAAGACGGCTCTGACATATCATACCTTCAAAGAGGGACACAACTTCAACGTCGAAGAGGTTAGAGTACTAGATACAATGGTTACAAAAGGAATATGAGCAAGATGATTTTCATCAATTTTTTCAAAGTTTTATTGTATTTTATAATAACCAGACCGTAGACGAATCCATATATGAAGTTTCATAACAAATAGTCCATCCGATCTCGAGTTATAAATGGTGTAACCAACATCTTTCTTTTATACAGGGTGACTGGTGACGTAAGGGACAACGGCTAAGTGGAGATAGAGGACCTCAAACTGAATGAGAATTTGGGTTTCAAATGTCCCATAAGGGTATTCGTTTCGGAGATATAGGGTGATTTATGAAAAAAATGCTAAATCTATGAACTCCCATATCTTCGTTAATATGATATGTTTTTCGCTGATATTTCACATGTTTGTTCATACAAGCATTCTCTGTCAGCATAAGAAAAAAAAACTTGAAAAAATTGCTGGCCCGTACTCAAAAATTTCAATTTACATGTCAAGTGAGAAATATCACACGGTATATGAGATAAAATAAAATCAAATAGAAATTTGGAAAGAGGGAAAAAAAAACTGATGAAATATCTGTTTTTTGTTTGAATGGCACAAATTTTCTTTCGTTTCTATGATATGTTGAAGTAAGAATATTACAATATTTTTATATTCAAATCATGAAAATTAGTACTACTGATAGAAAAAACCTTGAATTCGAGGTGCTAGAAAGAGCCTGGCATCAAAATATTCCTTAAAATCTTGAAATCTATTTTTATCAATTAATATTTCGATGCCATATAAAATTTCAAAATAAAATTTTTTGTAGATGGGGTGATGAAAGAGTTGGATACTCAAACACAAAAATAGAAAAAGTCGCAAATATAATTCATAAAAAAATCAAGTAAGCAAATGTTCGAAATGAGAGCCGTTCACCGCCATACATTTATTGGCTCTCTTGAACAAATGAAGCACAGCTTTTCTAATCGGAGGAATATTTGTTTTAATTTCTTCGCATGCTTCAGTTATTATTATTTTTGTGTTTGAGTATCCAACTCTTTCATCACCCCATCTACAACAAATTTTATTTCGAAATTTTATATGGCATCGAAATATTAATTGATAAAAATAGATTTCAAGATTTGAAGGAATATTTTGATGCCAGGCTCATTCTAGCGCCTCGAATTCAAGGTTTTTTCTATCAGTAGTACTAATTTTCATGATTTGAATATAAAGATATGGTAATATTCTTACTTCAACATATCATAGAAACGAAAGAAAATTTGTGCCATTCAAACAAAAAACAGATATTTCATCAGTTTTTTCCCCTCTTTCCAAATTTCAATTTGATTTTATTTTATCTCATATACCGTGTGATATTTCTCACTTGACATGTAAATTGAAATTTTTGAGTACGGGCCAGCAATTTTTTCAAGTTTTTTTTTCTTATGCTGACAACTTAGCCGTTGTCCCTTACGTCACCAGTCACCCTGTATATATGGAAGAAGAAGATAAACTTCCCGAGTATTGTAATTTCCGTTTGAGAATGTTTTCATACTGCTCAAAGGTCATTTTTGTGGAGGAGGTGATACCTATTTCTTGATTTTTTTAGACAAAATCGCCTTCCACAACCAAAACTAGATATACAGGATGTGGCGTAACTTAAATATGTCGTTTTCCATCTAAATAGAAGTGGATTCGATGAGAGGAACAGAAGCTCTGACAGTTTGAATTTCCCATTGTTGAGGAAATCAATTCGTGTAATAATTTCTTTGACATCGAAGTGTCGCACTCATAATTGCATCCGAAGTGTCAACCACCTCGATATCTCAGCCTAGAATCTCGCCTCTCCGCACAGTGGCGTCCCATTTTCACCAATTACCCCCGAACCCCACTTCCTGCGAAGACACACCATTATATTCAGGTTATTTCAATCAATCACGCCGCTCTCTAAACTCCCCTGCGTACTATCGAAATTACATCGCGTTCTTTGACAAGCTCCAGTCGTCCGTGAGCTTTAATCGAATATTTTGAGAGAACTAGACCGTTTATTTTTAGAAGCCTAGGCTCGGTCTCGAGCCAGTGGAGCTTGCAGTGAGGATTTGATAAAAATGCGGAATCTGTGCTGCGATATATGTGCGTTGTTTTTTTGTGGGTCGATCAGGGAGAAGAGAGCTTTGGGACAGGTCCGAAGCTAAATATTTTTCCGAAATTCGATGTTAATGATGCCGTACAAATGTTTGCGTGTATTTGAAAAATTCTTGGCCTACCTAGGAACCAATCAATATTTCGATATCAAAATATTTCATTACTCAACATATTCTCCTCTTAATTGAATACATTTATTACAGCGAACCTGTAACGTCTCTAGACCTTTCGAAAAAAATGTTTCTTCTTGCTCTGCAAACCAGTCCTCCACAGCTTTTATTACCTCCTCGTTGGATGAAAATTTACGACCTTTTGAACTTTTTTTCAGTTGAGGAAAGAGATGATAGTCGGACTGAGCCAAATCTGGCGAATAAGGGGGGTGTTTTAGTAATTCTAACCCTAAATCACGAATTTTTTGCATGGCAACATGAGATTTGTGTACTGGGGCGTTGTCCAGTAAAAACAAAATACCTTTGGATAGCTTTCCGAGTCTTTTCTCCTTAATTTTTTCCCGTAGAATGGTCAGTAATATCGAATAGTAATCTCCAGTTATTATTCTACCCCTATCCAAAGAATCAATCATGATTACTCCATGGCAATCCCAAAAAACTGAAGCAAGAACTTTTCCAGCAGATTTTTGGACACGAAACTTCTTAGGTCTTGGAGAACCAGAGTGTCGCCATTCCATCGATTGTTGCTTTGTTTCTGGATCGTAGAAATGTACCCAAGTCTCATCCATAGTAACAATTCGGTTTAAGAAGTCTACATCGTTTTCAAATCGAGCACAGATCGAACGCGATGCATCTACCCTTGCACGCTTTTGGTCAACATTCAAACATTTGGGGATCCATTTTGCAGAAATTTTTCTCATGTCCAAATTGACGTGAACTATATGATGAACTCGTTCGTATGAAATCTTCAGTGCTTCAGATATCCGTTTCAGCCCATTTCGACGGTCTGATAAAATCATGTCATGAACTGCATCGATATTTTCGGGGACTGACACAGAAACTGGCCTTCTCGATCGGTCATCATCTTCAATGGAAAATTTACCTCTTTTGAAGCTTGCAGTCCAATTCTTCACGGTCGCATACGAAGATCACCAAGGGTATTAAGCATATCTTCATAAATCTGCTTACCTCTTAACCCTTTTGAATACAGGTACTTGATGAAGGCTCGATACTCCAATTGGTCAAGTCATAGACCTGGCCTTTTTTGTTACGGCACCATTCGCAGTAGGAAACTTTGTGGTATAATAAAACTAGCTGTTTCCATGGAAATGAGCTATCACACAGAACAGATACACAAAAATAATATGTCATAATATGTCAATCACTAATAATGGCAATTTTGGATTCAGGTATTTCCGCAAATGTATTTATTACCCAAACAGAAATTCAGAAACCTTTCAAAAATTATGAGGAAAGATGAGAACGGACAATTCACGATTGGAACTGATCGCCAAAATCCGATTTACCTGAAATTTCGATAAAAATTCACTGTGATATTCAACCGCTTTTTGATCTGTGAATAGCCTTTCATGGTACTATAAGCCCTATGTAAATTACACAGTAATTGATGTCATATGTTCTTTTTTCGACCATTTCAAACCACGTCGACCGAAATGCTCGAAAAAAGAACAGATGACGTCAATCGATGGCCGCGAAAGCCTCAACAAATTCATCGCCATTTGATTGTGATAATGTCAAATATAGTACCTTCACGATTACGTTATTTGGAATAAATAAAACTATAAAACTAATGATCATCAGTCATAATGTGTGAATAGCGCCATCTGGAGTGGTAAGAACGAAACTTTTCTCATATCTCAACGAAATCTAATCATATTAGACATCTGTACTCCTACGATAAGACATTTTGGTTTTGCCCAACAGCGCAGAGTTGTAGGCAACTCAAATTACACACTATTACAGTGACTATAGAGGGAATATAGTCACTGTACACACTATTTGTTTATATCGCCATCTAACGCGGAGAATATCAAATGGAGTACCAACGAATAAGCAGTAGCGTAACTGTAACTGTAGCGACATCTAGTGGCCTTACTCAAAAGGAGGAAAAGCATTTCCTGTATAAGTAAAATTTTCATCGATTTTTTCAAAGTTTTATTGTATTTTATAATAACCAGACCGTAGAGGAATCCATATATGAAGTTTCATAACAAACAGTCCATCCGATCTCGAGTTATAAATGGTGTAACCAACATCTTTCTTTTATATATATATATAGATAAAAAGCATGAGCAGTGTCCCTCTATTTTAAGCATTATAGATCGCACCCAGTGACAGAACATGCGTCCTTTGTTACAGGTGCAAGACGGCAGCAATACGACGAAGGAGTCCATCGAGCATTCGACGCCGGTCGTCGAGACGGACCCGACGCACCAGCAACAGCAGCTGTGCCCCTGGAAATGCGAGCTGACTAACGAAGCCGGCTACGTTGTCTATTCCGCTCTGGGCAGTTTCTATTTGCCCATGTTCGTGATGCTCTTCTTCTATTGGCGGATCTATAGAGCGGCAGTCAGGACTACTCGGGCGATTAATCAGGGCTTCAGGACCACCAAAGGTCAGGCAATTAAGGGGGGTCCCCCGGGATCCGTGTGTTGTTTCAGTTCCGTACCTTTGTTTGCGAAAGAAATTAGTTTATGTTGATGATATACCGAAATTCAAGGGGGCGCTTTTTTACGAAGTCGTTTACGTGGATGCTCGCCAGGAAATTTTGAATTTGATAACACTTTTGGTTGTGCTTGTTTATTATACTTAAGGTCGCCGTTTAGAGCGAGTAGGAAAACTGAACCGATAGAGGCGCCACCGTGCATTTTATGGAATATCTCCATAGAACTTACATTATAACTATAAGTTCTATGAATATCTCTCTCCTTATGAATGAAATGTACAATGGCTCTCCGAAAATCGCTGACCTATGAAATAAGTGAATATGTACTTATACTCCATTCACAATTATAAAATCACAACTCTGGCATTGAAAATTTGACACAGCAGGAACTAAACTGCTCCACATGTGTAAGGGATATTGACTTAAATTGCGAAAAAATATAGTTGAAATAAGATTTTTGTGATGAAAATTCATATTAATATGATTTCAAGTTGCAAATTAATTTAAGCCTGTAGGGTCTGCAGCGTATACAGGGTGGTTAAGAAAAATCGAGTAGAATAACGGAATTTTATTCCCAGAGAATTTCAAGCATTTTAAGACTATCAATACAATGTATGGCCTCCACGGGCATCAATAACAGCTTGACATCTTCTTCGCACACTACATACTAGGTTGTTGAACATTTCTTGGGGAATTTGGTTCCATAAACGGGGCAGAAGCTCCCTCAGATCATTTAAGGATTCTGGGGTATGTTGATGATTATCTAATCTTCTTTGGCGCATATCCCAAGCATGTTCTATGCAATTCAAATCTGGTGGGTGCGGAGGTATTGGTGAATGTGGAATACCAAGCTCCTTGCGCGCATTCTCAACTATGGCTGCACGGTGCGGTCTAGCGTTATCGTCTAGAAATTGAAAATTTTCACCAATAGCAGCGTGAAAATTTGGCACAACATTGTCAATGACATGCTTCCCATAGTGTAAGGCGGTCATATTCCCATTACAAATGTGTAGATCTGTGCGCCCGTTGAAACATATCCCGGCCCATACCATAACACTACCCCCTCGGAATGGATGGACCTCTTGGACATAGCGACGATTACGGGGTATGCGTGGGATTGTCCATACCCTTATTCTTCGAGAATATGGAAATCGTCAATATCTGGATTCATCAGTGGAAAGGACACTACGCCATTGATCGTTCCAATTGATATGTTGCCTTGCCGATTCCAGTCTTTGACGCTCATGGTCACGTGTTAATGGAACTCCTCTTAATGGACGTCTAGAACCTAGATTCACCTCTCCCAAACGTCGTCTGATGGTTTCGAGGGAAACTTGGACCTCATCTGCATTTTGAAGAGTATTCCGTAGCAGTCTACACGTAGATGTAGGGTTTCTTCTCGCCGAAACGGTGATAAAAAGATCCTGAGCAGGTTATGTTTTTCGTCGCCCACCAAGCCTTGGTCCTTCCAACACGGAACCTGTCTCCCTGAAAATATTCCAAAGTCGAGATATCACACTTTGGTTGACTTGAAGCCTTTAAGCTACAACAACCTGAGTTAGGCCACCAGGTAGCATTCCGATAGTCTTATTAGCCTCATCGTTTGTTAATTTACGTACTGGCATTTTCAGAAAACTCGTTTCAAATCGAAGCCGTTGATAAACTGACTTCATTTCAAAATAAGAACATTCATGGAGCATATATCAAAAGAACCAAACTTGAGAAAAATAAGCGACCAGATTGACGAAATGTCTCATACTGATTTTTATTGGATCTATTCAAGTTGTTATTGAGTTTTAAATGATTTTACAGCGATTTTCTCGAAGAATACATACTTTCAAAAACGATTGAATACGATATCCCCAACTCTTGTGGAGCAGTAGATAAGTATATTTTCGGCTTATTTTCTTCTATTTTGACAGAAAAAAAATGAACTTTCAAAACGAAATCGATTTCAATTATTTCATTAAGAACTCTTATCCTTTCTGAGTTTACCCACAAAATTTCAGTTCTCAAAGTGAAACCATTTTCAAATGCAACTTGAAATAAAAACACACTTCATTGAACGCCCACCTTAATGAATATAAGGGACATAGTACTGATGAAAATAAGAACAAATTTTCTGGAATCAAGGGTCCTAACTCTTTTCACTTCGAATACAGAGTTTGGAAAAAAAATTGATGAAAAAACCAACTGTCAGATTTCAAAAATTATAAGAAAAAACTCTGAAAAAAATCTAAACAATATCTCGAATAAAAAGTTTAGACTGAAACTGAATGATGTTATTCAAGACGAAGCCCACAGCTAAATATCTGCTCTGGATTCAATTATGATCCGAATCCAAATGACGCCACTGTATCATTTTTCCCCAAATTAACGCTATTGTTCGCAGAAAGTCGGCCATATTGAAGCTCGAAAATTCCATCCGCTGAATGACTAAATGGCCGCAATTAAACCCAACTCTGCACACTTAAACAACAGAATTATGCATTTTGGCGCTTATGAAATTCAAATTTGCATTCATTCAAACGTAATCCATCAACATATTTCGCCATCAACATATTAACAGCCAGTTCAGCGTGAGCTCACTCGCTTGATATTGTTTGAGCCGGTTTATGGAGAACGTGTTAAAAACGGATGCAGATAAAATGAAGAGTTTTCCATTGGGGAGGATGTGTTGCAAAACCGTCATAGCCATGTTCAAAATTGAAGAAATGCAACTAAACGCCAACTCTGATTATTATACTAACTGACAAAGAAGCTGCAATACCCAGAAGGAGCAGTTTAAAGTTTGAATTTTTTTTTGTAAAACATAGATAGTATAGCAAGAAGTGAATGTTTAAATTTCTAGACAAAAATCCTGAAGGATTTTTCACGTAATAGTTATTTATGATATGAGTGTCAAAAGTGACGTTTTATTTTGTGAGTGAAAAAGTTTGTGAAATGAGCGGAGCGAATTGAACAATTTCACGAACGAAATAAAATCACTTTTAACACAAATACCATACAATGTTTTTTGTACAACTGCCCTATTTTGATGATGAAATGGGCGAATTTGCAATGACAATAAGCTTCAAAATGCATTTTAATATTCAAATAATCAAAAGGTTGTTGTGAATGGCAAACGTTGCCAACGTTATGATCTCTAACAAATGAGAAAAGACGCTGTCATTTGAATTTCGTTCCTGTCCAATTATCGTCTTGGGTTTTTAAATGCTTATCATGTTTTTCGTTTAATTATTATTAAAAGTGACGATTTTGCTGTTCCTTTGGATATTGAAGAGTCTGCAAGAATAGCAAATCTGGAACTCCTACCTAAAAAATCTGTTCAGCAGTACGATATCGCATATAACAATTTCCTGGCCTGGTGTGAATTGAAATATGTAGAAGGGAACTTCAGTGAACCTGTTTTCCTGGCATACTTAGAAGAAAAATCAAAAATATGGAGTTCATCAACTTTGTGGAGCAAATTTTAAATGATAAATTCAAGCGCCCTTGTTAAAAATGATGTGGATGTTAGTAAATATTTTAAGGTGATAGCATATTTAAAACGGAAAAGTGAAGGATATCGTTCCAAAAAATCGAAAATTCTCACTCGTGAACAAGTTGAAAAGTTTATAAATGAGGCACCAGATGAAAAATACTTGATGGTTAAGGTTGCAACTATTTTCGGATTATTTGGAGCCTGTCGGCGTGAATTGTGTAATTTATCAGTGGAAAACATCGAAATAACAAATAAATCATTGGTTATAAAACTTCCAAACACAAAAACGAAAGTCAGTCGTTCTTTCAGTATTATTGGGAAGAATATTGATATTTTCATAAGTACTTCGCACTGCGCCCTTCTGTCATAAAACATCGTCGTTTTTTCCTGAAATACATGAATAATAAATGCACTGCCAATCCAGTTGGTATCAATACATTTGGGAAAATTCCATCTATTGTTGCCGAATTCCTCAAACTGTCAGAACCAAAGCAATATACAGGACACTGTTTTCGAAGATCCTCCGCTTCACTGCTAGAAGAATCAGGAGCAAATATTACGGATATAAAAAAAAACATGGTGGATGGAAGTCTACGACGGTAGCCGAGGTCTATGTTGATCATTCCATTGCGTATAGAAATGTCATTGCTGAAAAAATTCTCCCAACCTCAACAGATTTTGGATCATCATCATCCAATATTGTACTTCCAGTTTCTACAAGTACTGATGGTGCACCAATGTTAAAAATATTTCTAACACGCTTCCACGTAATCAATCAATTTTAACATTGTTTGCTGTCATTAAAAGTGTCACTTTTAGTGGCAGTTGTACAAAAACATATTTTTCTGAACCACCACAAAGATATCTTGCTGAAGGTACCAAATTCATTACGTCACACCCTCTATAATCTATAGTAAAGATGAAACTCTCAGTTGAAGCAGCGTATACAGACATAATTCAAAGACGATCCGACAGGCGTAAACGTAAACGTTTCCTGCCAGTTGAAACGATCCAAATTAATTATAAATCACAATAACTATGTGAGAATTCTCTTATTCGAACCCCTGCGTCGTACCCCACACAAATGCAATAATTTGTAGTCCTATTTATCCACCCTGCTCTTGTTCTTGATACTTTCCGCTCCGTTGCTCATTCCTGCCATTCGTCTTTGTTGTCTGTCTTCTGCCGCCGCTTGTGTAACTAGACGGAATGTTAGAAAGGGAATATTCTGCCCCAGAGGTCACTCGGCAAACAATTAAATGGCCAAACAAGCCGATGAAATTAGCGGTGTACCTGTCCTTTAGAGATTGTTGCCTGTTTTAGGGCGGATTAGAATTAGGTGAGCCCCTTTGTTGGGGCTATTACATACGTCGTAATCAGGATGGATTCACAAGGAAGCTTGTGGTTTGAGAACGGATTTATTCGGACGTCTATTTAGCCATTTTTGTCTTATAGATTGAGGTCACAACGATCGTCGATCACACGATCACAACGAGTAGGAACACTAATCCGATAGAGGCGCCATCGTGTATTTTATGGAATATTCCATTAAATGGTCTCCCTTATGAATGAAATGTACAATGGCGCTCTCTATCCGAAGATCGCTGAACTTTGAATTTAGTGAATATGTAGGTAAGGCATGAACTAAACGGCTCCACATGAGTATATTGACTTAAATTGCAAAAAATCTATTTAAAATAAGATTTTCGTGATGAAAATTCATATTAATATGATTTCAAGTTGCAAATTAATTTTAGCCTGTAGGTCTGCAGCGTTTACAGGATGGTTAAGAAAAATCGAGTAAAATAACGAAATTAATTTATTCCCAGAGAATTCAAGCATTTCGAGACTATCAATACAATGTATGGCCTCCACGGGCATCAATAACAGCTTGCATCTTCTTTGCATACTACACACGAGGTTGTTGAACATTTCTTGAGGAATTTGGTTCCATAAACGGGGCAGAAGCTCTCTCAGATCATTTAAGGATTCTGGGGTAGGTTGATGATTATCTAATCTTCTTTGGAGCATATCCCATGCATGTTCTATGCAATTCAAATCTGGTGAGTGCGAAGGTATTGGTAAATGTGGAATACCAAGCTCCTCGCGCGCATTCTCAACTATGGCTGCTCGGTGCGGTCAAGCGTTATCATCTAGAAATTGAAAAGTTTCACCAATAGCAGCGTGAAAATTTGGCACAACATTGTCAATGACATGCTCCCTATAGTGTAAGGCGGTCATATTCCCAGGACAAATGTGTAGATCTGTGCGCTCGTTGAAACATATCCCGGTCCATACCATAACACTACCCCCTCGGAATGGATGGACTTCTTGGACATTACGAGGTATGCGTGGGATTGTCCATGTCCATACCCTTATTCTTCGAGAATCTGAAAATCGTCCATATCTGGATTCATCAGTGAAATAGACACTACGCCATTGAGCGTTCCAATTGATATGTTGCCTTGCCCATTCCAGTCTTTGACGCTTATGGTCACGTGTTAATGGATCTCCTCTTAATGGATGGCTAGATTCACCTCTCTCAAACGTGGTCTGATGGTTTCGATGGAAATTTGGACTCCATCTGCATTTTGAAGAGTATTCCGTAGCATTCTACACGTATATGTAGGGTTTCTTCTCGCCGAAACGGTGATGAAACGATCCTGAGCAGGTGTTGTTTTTCCTCGCCCACCAAGCCTTGGTCCTTGGTCTTTCCAACACGGAACCTGTCTCCCTGAACCTATTACAAAATCGAGATATCACGCCTTGGCTGACTTGAAGTCTTTCCTTTTCAACAACCTAAGTTAGGCCACCCTGTAACATTCCGATAGCCCTATTAGCCTCGGCCTTCGTTAATTTACGTCTTGGTATTTTCAGAAAAATCGTCTCAAATCGAAGCCGTTGATAAACTGACTTCATTTCAAAATAAGAACATTTATGGAGCATATGCAAAGAACCAAACTTCAAAAAAAAGGCGACCAGGGGCCCGATCCTCAAATGTCTATTGGGTCAATGTCGCATGCGACATCACCAGATTGTCGAATGAAATCAAAAATTGGTATTCTCAAATGTCGCATTAGACAAATTTCGATAGACAAGAAGACGAGTGGGTTGGAGCCACTCGACATTGCTTTTATCAACCTTATTGTCAAAAATGAAAATTAAGTGTCAGAAGTTTTTTCAATTTGCTCTTGCTTTTTTGCTGATTTTCCGCTAAGAAAAACCACTCTAATCTATGGGAGATGATCCCCCAACATAAGGGGCCTGTAGCGTTCCTCGAACACCTGAAGAACAGAAGAATCATCACTTGGAAGATCGGACCAGTGTGTTTGTTTACTTTTTCACTTTCGACATTGTCATTTTCTACGAATGAAATGAACTTTGAACGTTTGCGAATCCTTTTGAAAATGATGGACGAAGAAGTAGAAATTCTACAAGCTATTCAATACCTGAAAGAATTCAGGAGAATAATGAAGAAGCTGCAGAATTTGTTAGGCATACCCATTGTATTATGACTATTTCAGGACATAAATGATAACATGTTTGTTAAGAGTTTTCGATTATTTAAAGATTCAGTAAGAAATTTAATAAATACCCTGTCTCCCTATGTGGAACCTAGGACTAATGAGTCTGCACTGAATCTAGAAGAAATGGTAACATCGAAACACATATCTTTTTCATTTTGCAGTATCTGAATTAATTTTGATTTTTGTTTTGCCGAGCAATATGTTTTCTCAGCAGTTTCCATCTCGAACCTCGATTGCAGTGAAATTGTCTTTATATTATTTAAACTTCAACCATTGAGTTAATATATTTGAATGCTTCAAAGGAACTTCATATTCTTCTTTGATTCTCAATGCAGAGTTGCCAGATATCCTTACTCGACATAAAATGTCGAGTGCCTTCCCAATGTCGAGTAGTTCACGAGAATACCTAATTCGAAAGTCAGTAGCCATTTGCACTCGACATATTGTCGCGTTCTCCATTTCTGATAGACATTTGAGAATCGAGCCCCAGATTGACGAAATGTCTCATACTGATTCTCATTGAATCGATTCAAGTTGTTATTGAGGTTTGAATGATTTCACAGCGATTTTCTCGAAGATTACATACTTTTAAAAACCCCTTTGAATACGATATACCTAACTCTTGTGGAGCAGTATATTTCTCGCCATATATTTGAATTTGGCAATTCCTTGCTACTTCTGTATTTCAATTTGATTTTAAGAATGAAATTATCTGTAGATTCACTTTTAATCGGAAGTTGAACTATTTTCATGGGTCTTTCGTTTGAAATAAAATAGAAGCTTATTTTCTTCTATTTTTGAAAGAAAAAAAAATGAACTCTCAAAATGAAATCGATATCAATTATTTCATTGAGAACTCCAATCCTTTCTGAGTTTACCCTCAAAATTTTAGTTCTCAAAGTGAAACCATTTTCAAATGCAACTTGAAAAAAAAAAACAAACAACATTGAACGCCCACCTTAACCGAACTACATATACTCCATTCACAATTATAAAATCAAAACTCTGGCCTTGGAAATTCGAAGTTATGACGTTTTTCAAAATATTTTTATGTTCCAATTCAACACTATGTTGCCCTTTCTACATTCTGAGCGTATTTCTCAGAATGTGAATTTATTCGGAAAATGAATGAATCGGAAAAGATGTGATGGACGAAAATAATTAACGTTTATATGAATTGATAGAAAGGATTCCTTTTCTAGTTATTTGCATGAAAACTTCAGGAGATCACTGTTGAAATATATTATTTTTCGCCATGGAAGAAAATTGCATTGCTTTCACATAATTTTCATATGCATGCTTGTGAAGATTTAATGTTAATTATCCTCTTGAACTGAAAGTTCAAGACTTGACGACATAAATTGTTGATTCTAATCAAGAATTCATTAAAAAAAATCAACCCAAAGATATAAGATGAATTGATGGGTAATTACAAGAATCAAGAATAATGTCAATTTTATTTTGTTGATAACTTTCTCAAAATCAATGTTGGGATATAAAACTCGGCTGCGTTTGTTCAAACAACATCTAAAGAAGACATTTTTCACCATCTCGACCTTTGAAAGACGTTTCTTATAGGAGAATTAGGTCTAAGTTCCACCTTATTAGTGAGGTACCTAACTTTTGCAAATCTGCTCAGATATCGCCAAATTTCTTGGAAAACCTGAAAAATATCATCCTAATCGACTTCTCGAGGCTCCATCCGATCCATCTTCTGCGATATCTGTCCAAATAACAGCTTTTTCAACGAAATTCCCGTGTACCCCTTCAACCTCGAAATGTAAACATTCGTCTTGGTCTTGAAAATCGTCCTCACGCTCCAAACTGGTGCTAAAAACAATAAACATACGTTAATCTTGGATATTCGACGAAAAACTCACCTGCAAATATCGATTAAATACCAAAAATCTGCGAACAATTTGTTAACCTAACAAAATGTGGAATATCTTTGATACTTTTACTTTGATGTAAACAAAGAAACTGGCAACGTCGTTTTGTCATTAACGATATTTTCTGTGCGCGCACTGACTTTTCATCATATGTTCTGTGCTTTTCATCAGGGACACCAACTCCTGAAAACGAAACCATGACCTCCTATGTGATTAAATAAAAGTAAATGGAGTATATATGCTTTTGCTTATTTTGACACTTTCGCTTCGAGTACTTGTGGCAAAATTAAAATTAGGCTTTTTATTTCCATGATATTTTCGTCAATTTTCGGGATAAATGCATGCGGAATTATATTTTGCAGAATGTGTATCGATCAGTTTTTCTGTTTTTTGCCCCTGAATTTTTAAATAAATTACAAAGTAGGAACTTTATTCGTCATATTTTCAACCAAGTTCTTTTCCTTATATACGGAGAAAAACGAAAAAGTGAGTATTACACATTCTAGAGAAATGATTAAGCTTAAATTTAAAAAATAGAATGTTGGTCTACGCCGAATATGAACTGAGATATCATGGATATAAAAAGCCCAATTTTTGGAAAGAGCTCGGACGTGTAGCACCTCCTCTTAATAAATTGGTAAACCCCACAAACAAGCCGCTCTATCAATTTATATCTCCACAATATTCGTGGATGACCGGAAGAATAGCCAGCAAACACAAAGACGCCAAACTGGGTAGCCATGTAAAATAGACTAATAGGACAAAGCACCAGCAGGTGCATTAGAGCCACAATTCAGCGTATAACCATGAAAAATTCAGCGAGCTTTGTTCGAAAATTCCCTACCTCAACTTATACACCCTGCGAAGCGCAGAACAGAGAACGTCGCATGAAAAGCTCACTAAATAAAGAGATAACTCGAAAGAATGGTCTCACAGAGGATGAGACAACAGCTACAAATTGGCGGAGGAGGCGGGCACATAAAGCTCATGCTGAAAGATATAAATAGGTCAACTAATTGTGAGTAGAGAGCTCGTAATAGATGGGAGAAGCAACACTGAGTGAGTTGTCTCACATACATTCAGCGTATGTAACCCGTTTAGAGGAATTAGGATGTAGTTTCGACAAGGATGAGGTTATCTACATCAGAAATTCTTCTGAATGAAAATTTCAATTTCTCTCATTTTGTCCATAGCCGTTCTCTTGTTTTTTCGTTTTAGTAAAATGTTTTTGCAGTCGTGTTTTCTGTTTTTTCTTCAAGACTTTGTTTTTGTACAACTGCCATCAAAATTGACATTTTCAATGACAGCAAACAATGTTAAAATTGATTGTTTACGTGAAAGCGTGTTAAAAATATTTTTAACATTAGTGTTAAAAATATTTTTAGCACTCCATTTTCTTATGATGAAATCAGATGAAAAAAATTCAGCAATTGCAAGTTTTTATTAACAATATTTAACAATCATTACTTATGAACATTAATATCAATCGTAAAACTAGAACAAATACTAACATTAATGCCCTGTGACGTTAGGGAGCTTCGCAACACATTATTAGAATCCTCAGCACCATCAGTACTTGTAGAAACCGGAAGTACAATATTGGATGATGATCCAAAATCTGTTGAGTTTGGGAGAATTTTTTCAGCAATGACATTTCTATATGCAATGGAATGATCCACATAGTCCTCGGCTACTGACGTAGACTTCCATCCACCATGTTTTTTATATCCGTAATATTTGCTACTGATTCTGCTAGCAATGAAGCGGAGGATCTTCGAGAACAGTGTCCTGTATATTGCTTTGGTTCTGGCAGTTTGAAGAATTCTGCAACAATAGATGGAATTTTCCCAAATGTAATGATACCAACTGGATTGGCAGTGCATGTATTATTCATGTATTTCAGGAAAAAACGACGATGTTTGATGACAGAAGGACGCAGTGCAAAGTACTTATGAAAATAGTCAACATACTTCCGAATAATACTGAAAGAACGACTGACTTTCGTTTTTGTATTTGGAAGTTGTATAACCAATGATTTATTTGTTATTTTGATGTCTTCCACTGATAAATTACACAATTCTTCAAGCCGACAGGCTCCAAATAATCCGGAAATAGTTGCAACCTTAACCATCAAGTATTTCTCATCTGGTGCCTCATTTATAAACTTTTCAACTTGTTCACGAGTGAGAATTCATCGATTTTTTGGGACGATATTCTTCACTTTTCCGTTTTGAATATTCTTCTTCTTCTTCTTTCGTATATGAGCTGGTAGGTCATATAGGTAGGCGTCAGCCTGTTGATAGTTATTCAGCCTCTTCCGACGTAGATGTCCAGCATTCTTTCCAACGTTTCGGTGGTCTCCCCTGAGTTCTCTTTCCTGTGGGTTTATTCTGCCTTGCACCTTTAACCAGTCTGCTCTCAGGCATCCTCTCTATGTGTTTATTCCAGTACTTTCTCCTCTGCCTTACAAACTTTCCCACATCTTGAATCCCGCTTCGTTCCCTGAGTTTCTCGCTTCTTACCCTGTCCAGTAAAGTCTTTCCGTGTATTCTCCTTATTATCCTCATTTCTGTCGTTCTCATCATTTGTGTTGTCCTTGCCGTATCTGGTCTTGTCATTGCCACGACATAGTTTTCCACGTTCCCAATCTTATTGTTCTTTCCCCACATTTCATCGTCCTTTTCATTGTCCTATCTCTTGTCCTATTCCTAGCTATGGTCGTATATTCAGGGTTCCATCCGTTTTCCGAGGCTTGTTTAGGTCTGTGAGCATATATGAAGTTTTCACCATGTAGGTTGCTGGCCTGACCTGATAACCCTCCTCCTTTATCCGGGCTTGGGACCGGCAGTGGATCAACTGAGCTACTCAATCCACTCAGCAACTCCACAGGCGGAGTTTGAATATTCTATTACCTTAAAATATTTACTAACATCCACACCATTTCTAATAAGGGCGCTTGACTTTATCATTGGAAATTTGCTCCACAAAGTTGATGAACTCCACATTTTTGATTTTTCTTCTAAGTATGTCACGAAGACAGGTTCACTGAAGTTCTCTTCTACATTTTTTTCCCGTTAAAGATCAATAGTTTCGTTGCTTGCGTGGCACGTAGTGCCGTCTTAATTTCACCATTTTTTTAGTGAATTTTAATGATTTCAATGCTTTGTTGAAGCGTGGATCGTTTCATTCTTATTAATGGCGTCAAATGTCAAAGAATGGGAGCTATTCAAAATAACTCTCCTTATCGGAAAAACCTTTATAATCCGAAATTCCCGGAGATCAATACGACCAAAACTCAAAAAGACATCAATTTGCGCTCTTTGTCCATCTTCGATCCTCAATGTGTATTCCACAAAAATCCAATCTATGCTTTCTTGGAAAGGCATTGTCTGAAAAAAATACAGCGCCTACGGACGAATCCGGGTTGAAAACATTCCGGAAGCGTTTCAATCACACCGCGAGCGAAGAAATCAAATCGACCGGATTCCTGGAGCGGAATGGAATCCGGGAAGGGTCTGAGTAAAATGTCAACTTCTTGGCTGAGGGAACCCTGTCAGTGCGATAAATTCCTGATTGGATTTTTGGCCCAACTGTTTGCTGCTTTTTTGATTCAACACCCATACAGGAAATGTCTTTCCATGGTCTGGTAGTACCATCTGGTTGTTTAGATTCTAATTCGATACAATACTAAAATGGTAACTCTTTCTATACTATATATCACCTACCGCAATTCATACGAGGATGTGTTGATATCTAGTTAGCCTAGACCAGTTCCATGCATAAACAAAATATTGCGATACCATATCAAAGAACAATAACTTATTAGAGGTGTCAGTGTAGAGTTCGACGTCGAAAAAGTAAACCAGAGTTACGCAATAAATTAAAAAAAAAGATGTCCACCGAAATTGTAAAAATCGAAGAATTGGAGTATCGAGCCATCATCAAGTAGGTACCTGTATTCAAAAGGGTTAAGAGGTAAGCAGATTTACGAAGATATGCTTAATACCCTTGGTGATCAATGTCCTTCGTATGCGACCGTGAAAAATTGGACTGAAAGCTTCAGAAGAGGTAAATTTTTCATTGAAGATGATGACCGATCGGGAAGGCCAGTTTCTGTGCCAGTCCCCGAAAATATCGATGCAGTTCATGACATGATTTTATCAGACCGTCGAATTGGGCTAAAACGGATATCTGAACCACTGAAGATTTCATAAGAACGCGTTCATCATATAGTTCACGTCAATTTGGACATGACAAAAATTTCTGCAAATTGGATCCCCAAATGTTTGAATGTTGACCAAAAGCGTGCAAGGGTAGAAGCATCGCGTTCGATCTGTGCTCGATTTGAAAACGATGTAGACTTCTTAAACCGAATTGTCACTATGGATGAGACTTGGGTACATTTCTACGATTCAGAAACGAAGCAACAATCGATGGAATGGCGACACTCTGGTTCTCCAAGACCTAAGAAATTTCGTGTCCAAAAGTCTGCTGGAAGTCTGGAAGTAATAAAAGCTGTGGAGGACTGGTTTGCAGAGCAAGAAGAAAAATTTTTTTCGAAGGGTCTAGAGACGTTGCAGGTTCACTGTAATAAATGTATTCAATTAAGAGGAGAATATGTTGAGTAATAAAATATTTTGGCATTGAAATTTTGTTTGGTTCTATAGTAGGCTAAGAATTTTTCTCTATTTCAGTATCGTAATGAGTTCATTACAGTACTAAAAACAGTGCTGTAATGAACTCATTACAGCATTGTTTTCAGTTATATTTTTCGTTTTTTGGTTGTCAGCACTGGCTTCCGCTCCTATCAATTTTCAACACACTTCAATTTGGAAATGTCAATTTCGTAACAGTCACCAACTGCCAAGATACAATACAAAAGTCACTAGGATGAGTTTTTCATTGAATTTCAACAGTATTTCACGAAATTCGACTGAAATAGAGAAAATATCGTCTAATACTCGTTGCAGAATGCAATTCCAATACTCATGCTCGTTTTCGTATTTCACATTCGTATTGAAATAGGAGCCCATGCTGCAACTAGTTTTAGAATATACTATTTAATACAGGGTGGCCATTTGAAAACGAAACAGACGAGATTACAGACGCAATAAATTTTTTCGATAGAAATGCTCGGACAGGTCGATTTCTGTTTCGAGGGGGACAACTTAAGATGTAGGTTACAACCCTCACCCCCAATTTTTGAATAGGGAAGATGGGGTGAGTGATACCTCATTTGAAAGGTATTTTTATACTGATTTCAGCACAGAAATTGTTTTTTCATTTTATGCATTAGTTCTCGAAAAATTCTTAACTAAGTATTTGAAAATGAAGTGGTGTTTTCATGGCACTTTTAGTGTTTTTTTGTGAAAAATCGACATTTTGAGCTTCAAAACAACCATGACTGTGGCTTCCTTCCTCCAATCCACTGACATAGAAATCTTTAATCAAGATGTCGATTTTTCACAAAAAAATACTACAAGTGCCATGAAAACACCACTTCATTTTCAAATACTTAGTTAAGAATACTTCGAGAACTAATACATAAAATGAAAAAACAATTACTGTGCTGAAATCAGTATAAAAATACCTTTGAATTGAGGTATCACTCACCCCATCTTCCCTATTCAAAAATTGGGGGTGAGGGTTGTAGTAGCAAGGGTTGAAGGGCTATGCGTCCGTAACCTACATCTTAAGTTGTCCCCCTCGAAACAGAAATCGACCTGTCCGAGCATTTCTATCGAAAAAATTTATTTCGTCTGTAATCTCGTCTGTTTCGTTTTCAAATGGCCACCCTGTATATCCTCGTATGTCCGATCTAGGGTTTTGAATCATGGAAATATACACAAAATGACAGAGCGTGATAGGGTTATTGGGTTCAAATTCAGAATTCGTGTCCCGAATCAAATTACCCCTTTCGTCTTCGATTTTTCATCCTCCTGCTATCCCCCAGAACTTTTATCGGCTAATTGAAACAAGCCACTGAATTTTCCGTCGAACCCGACTGCCGTAAAATTGGGGCCGTTAGTCGATTTCTCAGGTAGCTTTACACAACCCTCCAAACGTTTATCGGCCAGGAGTGGGTGTTAAATCGAAAGAGGAATTCAGGAATTCATTCTGCAGCATTCGAATCCGAGGATTAGGCCGCTTTATACTGCTGCGGTTTTTTGAGGATTCGACCCGCGAACGCTCCGGGAATAAAGGAGCAGGAATTCACACGTTCGGGGTTTGCTAATTCGGGAAGTGTCACAATGCGATAATCTGGAGGCGTCCCCGAGTCTTTGCATGTTGTTAATTATACAAGAGCTCTCTTGAAGAGAAGAATGGACTGCTGTACCAACTCTTATCACCACGAGAATCAACGAAAATATGAGACTGAGAAATATACCACGAAGTAAACACTGAAAGAATTGTACTCATAACAAAGAGAGAGAGAGACACGAACTGATGGCCCTGATCGCAGAATCGATGAAGATGGGAAAACCATAGAGCTCTGAGTCTTCTTTGTTACCGACGCATTCCATTCGCAGTATGAAATTTTTGGCATTAAGTATGAACAAAAATAAAATAAATATGAATTGTTAACACATGTGTTGGTTGATGAATAAGGCAGGAGATGGAAGAATTTATGGTAGATTTTCCCTTGAAGTCCTCAAGATTCAACGAGTCTTGATCTTCATGAATTAGCTGGCGAAAGTCCCGTTTTGTCTAGAGCTGTTGATTACCGAAAGCAAAAGCCGTCGGCTTTACAGTTGGATAAAATTACATGTACCAAGTTGGTAGAACATTCTTCAGAACATTAATGAGGAAATTGGACTAGCAGAGATCATTAAAATGCAGTCCTAAGGACTGAACGAGAATAAATTCGGTATCACAAAAACGCTTATATCTTCTGAACCACTGGACCGATTTCGAAAATCAAACTCATTTTCGAATCATCTTCTAATTCCAATGAAAACTGTTTTTACAATAAAAAAACCAAAACTATTTTTTACAAAATTCATGGATCATTTCTGGAATTCTTCCCATCATTCTTCTTATAGTGTTCTCAGTCACTTTCTGGGATGCTGTCTTCCACTTTTGCTTGAATTCCGCTAATGTTTTCGTTGATTTCTTAGTCTTCTTCAATTTTTTTTACCAGGGCCCAATATCATTCGATTGGCCTGAGTTCTGGGCAATTTGGTGGATTGGCCTCTTTGGGGACAAAAATCACCGCATTAGCTTCGTACCATTCCTTGGTGGCCTTGCTGTAGTGGCATGAAGCTAAATCTGGCCAAAAGATTGTTGACACATCGTGCTCACGTAAAAATGGTAAAAGTCGCTTCTTCAAGCATTCCTCGATGTATCTCTTCGAGTCAACAGAGCCTTGGTCAGAGAAAAATTTGCTCCTTTTCCCACAAGTGCAAATTGCTTGCCAAACTAGGAATTTTTTAGGAAACTTTGCTTGTTTCTTCACGCGAAATTGTTCGTCAACATTTCCACGAAAATCTGCAGTATAAAGTTCCTGATCAGGAAGTTGCGAGAAACCAGCCAAGACATAGGTTTCGTCGTCCATCACGCAACAGGAAAAATTTTTCAAGAAACCTTTTTTTAATTTCTTTGCTCTTGATTTCGCTTCTTGATTCTCCACAGCGTTCCTGTCTGGCACTTTCTGCACTTTGTATGTTCTGAGCCCACAACTCGACTTAGTTTTCTGAACGGTTGACTGCGAACAACCCACTATTTGGGCCACTTTCCGTCCTGAAAGGTTAGGATTCTTCTGAAAAAGGCTGATGGCTTTCTTCACCTTTTTTGGGCTATGAAACCCTGTTCCTTCCTTGCGGTTAATTGTAAGATCTTCGTTGAAGCGCTTAACAACTCTTGATGCCGTTTCCGGACGAACGCGAGCCTCTTTTGCGATTCTTTTGAAGCTCCATTTCTGATTATTTTGAGAAAATTTCACTATAAATTCTCGTGTTTTCACTTCGCTTGACATTTTGCGACAGAGAATTGGAATATCTATGAAGTAAACGTTCCACATGTTTCTGACGATCAAAACAAAGCTAACTATGTTCAAATTTGATTTTTTCTCAATTGGTTCAAGAGATATAGGCGTTTTTGTGATAGCGAATTTATTCTCGTTCAGTCCTTAGGACGTTATCCTCTTCGTTATTATTCTCTAGAACGTTCAGATAATGAACATTGGAGAGGGAATAGAAAGAGAGCAAGCTTGTGCTGTACTTCAATCTTACAGTCAGTGGGCCCCAATAGCTGATCCGAACTAAGTCACGGTGTTCAGATACTCAGGATCGACTATGTCGGCAGTTATGCACAATGAATTACCTTTAGTCAAGTATCCTATTCAGAAGTCTGAGAACTGAATTTAACTAGCAATACATGTAGTATCAAAAACTCGTTCTGAAGGGTTCTCCAATAATAGGTGTTATTTTGAATATCCCGCTATTTCGGTAGATGTCTCTTTTGAACTGTAATTTTTTGA
The DNA here is from genome assembly GCA_951802165.1 of Adalia decempunctata. NCBI lineage: Eukaryota > Metazoa > Arthropoda > Insecta > Coleoptera > Coccinellidae > Adalia > Adalia decempunctata. The sequence goes on from OX637698.1 coordinate 4,956,336, forward strand.
CATTTGATGAGTAGAAATTACGCCATTAATAAGAATAGAACAGGCTTCAAAAACGCATTGAAAATATTAAAATTCACAATAAAAATTGTAAAAATTTGGCAAAGACGGTTGGTAGAACTCGAACATTTTTGGATCATCTTGTAGCACTTTGTGGAACCGCAATACAGAAATTGGTAATAAAATTTGAGCTGTTAGGACAAGTCAGTGATGTGAAGAATACAACCCGTGTACTTAGCTCAAGAACAGCCGAGAGTTTGGTTGCTGTAGCCGAAAGTGTTGAAGAAAACCCAGGTTTGTCCATTCCTCGTCGTTCTTTGGAATTAGGAATTCCACAAACGTCATTACTCCGTATTTTGCATAAAGATTTGGGTCTTAAGGTTTATAAAGTTCAGTAAACAGAAGACCTCAAGCCGGCCGAACATCAACAACGTCGTGTCTTTGCTGATTGGGTCCTTGAAATGCATGAAAATGATCCGGAATGCCATCGAAAAATCATCTTTGAGTGACGAGGCTCATTTCCACCTCGGTGGCTTCTTCAACAAGCAAAATTGTCGCATCTGGGGCTCGGAAAACCCAAGAGTCATTGTTGAAAAGCCTCTTTATCCTCATCGTGTGACTGTTTAGTGCGGTTTATGTTCCGGCAGGGTCATTGCACATTACTTTCTCGAGAATGAGGCTGGAGCAACAGTTATGGTGAATGGTTTGCGCTATTGAGAGATGATTAATGATTTTTTATTTTTCACTTGTACATTATATGTTTATTTTACCTTAGAAACGGTTGCTATAAATACACTCATTATGCCCGTGGGCATTTTAGCGGGCATTATGGATCATAACGCCCGCTCGTTGTGCGAGAAGCAAAATAAGCTAGAAAGAAATTATTTATTTCGCAGAATTTTAATACTAAAACAACGACAACTCAACAAACGAAAACAAAGTCTTTCTTAATTAAAATTAAAAGTGCAGTTTTCGAATTTCTCTGAAAAATTCCTCAATCGTGAATCTTGGGATGTTTTCGGAACCTGAGGAGCGAAAACTTGACCACAAGTACTTGGAAGTTCGTTCACAAGAGAACCACTAGAGAATTCATGAGAATCTGTTACCGAATTCACAATCATCGTCGATACTTTGTTTTTGGAAAAAATGCTCTGCTCTATGTAACCTTCCGCCACAGATGCACTCTTCCATCTTCCGTGCATTTTTAACGTTTCATATGATGCACCAGCCTCAGTTAAAAGAGTTGCTGAAGTCCGTCTCAAACAATGTCCTGTATATTCATTTGCATTATCCAATTTTAAGTATTTGGCAATCATCGAAGGCACACTTCCTATGGTATTTTTGCCAACAGGTTGGATGGTGCACCGACCATTTCGGAACGTGAGGAAAAATCTAGGATTCTTCACTCCACTGGGTCTCAAGGATATATATTTTCTGACCAGCCCCAAAGCTCCTATTTTTTCTTCCTCTACAATGCTAAATCCTTTTGACATACCGGTTTTAGTTTCGGGTATTTTAACAAGTAAACAGCTACCCTTATCTTCTATATCTTTGATAGACATTTTCACTAATTTATCTCTCCTTAGTCCTCCAAAAACACCCATTATTAGAACTACTTTATGAAGAAGATGAATTTCATCAGGAGCTTCATTGATGAATGTATGAACTTGTTCTGCTGTCAAAACTTTGGATTTCTTCGGAATATATCCTTTAGATTTTATTTTTAAAAACGCTACTAGTCGGGAGAATTGTGAAATATTGATATTTTCATTGACAATCAGTGTAGATTTCAAAATAGAATATTTCGTCCACAATGACCTAGGAGCATAGAATAACTGGAGGGAAGGCTTCATACGCTCGACAGATCATTTTGAACTGCCAAAAACGGCGGAGGTTAGAGTTTCGTGTGACGCCCGATAGATAACGCTGAGATCCTTTATTCAGTAACATGCCAGATATTTTGTTCTATGGCGCTACAATTGCAAAGAATATAATGTGGCTGTCATTGTCATTGATACATTTATGCTTCTTTTTAATTGAAAATGGCCATAAATCATAACATAGACAATATTGATGACATATCATCGCTTTATTCTAATCAACTTTTTATGCGCAATTTTATGGGAAGTCTGTGATCGGTAAAAAATTTGTCAAAACAATATCCTTATCGGAAAAAGCGAACATTCTGGTAAGTATTATTATTATTATACGGGAAGACTGAGGTTTTAACTGTTCTCGTGTATTATACGCAGAATTGTATGGTACCCCGTTTACATTCCCTCTGCTAACACTTACATTCGGAGCGGGAAACAGATTTTTCTTCCTATATTCAATCTGATCCTTGTAGCCATTTCTTTACACGTGCTATATGCATTATATTGTCGGATTTACGAAAAAAAGTATGTATTGCTTTCTTTCAAAAGAATATATTTTGGATATAGTAATAAATGGGACCTAATAAGTAATAACAACGAATAACCATTAAAGATAATTTTATTAAGGATAGCCATGTTGTAGGAAGAAACGACGTTGTCGCCATCTCGTGACCTTGCGGCGAACTGACAAGTTCGGACGTTTTTGGCAGTTCATTTTCGTAGGGGAGCCTTCTCTCCAGTTATTCTATGCTCCTAGCAATGACGCAGGACAAAATTTTTCAGACTGAAATAAAAAAAAATTACCCACACATGAACAAAATGAAAAATAAAATAGCATACCAATTCTTGAAAGTACGCCAATAACACTGTTTCATCTATAGCAATTATTTCATTTTTCAACTTCCATTGATGGAATGTTTCATAATCCTTGTCGTAGACGAGTCTGGATTTTTCTGGTAATAGATTATTCGCAGCTTTGGCTGCATTTTCAATTATATTATTTGGCAAATTGCTATTCATTTCTGTTATTTCTTTAAATCTTCACAACGAAAACAGTAATGATATTCACTTAATAAAATGATGACAGCAATAACGAACTTCAAAATATTAACAAGTGCCATGGTTACTACTGAAAGTTAAATGGAAAAAAAAATCATAGGAGCAATCGAATTTTATTTTAATTAAATGATATATTCGTGAAAAATAAAATCTTGTATGCACCACGAGCGTTATTAGATCCTAACGCCCGGAGGGAAACATTCGGCCCGAGGGATGAATGTTGCACTTGGTACATAAATAACTATTATGGCCGGAATTGGATAGTATTGAGCTGGACAACGTTTACTCCCAACAAAACGGCGCTACGTGCCACACAAGCAACTAAACCATTGAGAATCTCAACCGAGATCTTGTGATTTAACACCTTGCAACGTCTTCCTTTGGGGCCATGTGAAAGAGAAGGTCTACGCCAGGAGCCCAGCGTCGATTCAAGACCTCAAAGAGGGACATAGGGCAGCCCTTTTGCGATTTGCTTATGATAAATTTCATGAAAAGGATATGGTCCTGTAGTCGTGGTCGTGGTGGTCATTTGGCTGATGTTATTTTCCATTATTAACGGTAAATCTTTCTCTTCATAATGAAATAAACATCCGATCATTTATCTAAAGAAAAATGACATTTTTCTTAGAATGTCCAAATAATACCTCTTATTGAAAAACTCTTTCTTAATGTTGCTGCGTTATAAAATTTAGGCTTTTCTGTTGAGACAAATGAATTGAATTGCCAGTGAAAAGATTCAAGAAAAAGAAAAAAACTTGAATCAATGCGAAAATGCTACAGCAAGCCACAGATGTTTCTGAGGAGCATCATTGAAACCTACCAACCAATCAGGCTCCAATTCCACGTCCGCAGCATCCGAAGAAACTTCGCCCGCCGTCCCAATTAACCAATAAAAGTTCCGCCGAACAGGCGTTTCTGAAATGAAAAGACACGGACTCGAAGGGATGACGTGAGTTAAACCCCCTTTTTCTGGAATACCGACAAGCATCTTCCAGATTATTAGTTTCGAGATGAAAGAGATAATAAATGTGTTCCATCGACAAAAGCAATTTTATGCGGCAACCGAAATTCGTTTCAATTTTCTCGGCGGATTTTTTAAGGCGTAATGAAAAGAGCGTTGTTGACTTTTTGGCGGGATCATTACGAATTTGCGGAAAGGCGATATTTCACCATGTTTTCCCGGGGAGGAAAATGTGGTTTTTGTGATCTCTCGAGGTTATCGCTGTATTTCGTTCGAGACAATTTTCTGGATGAAAAAGTCTGAGGCTTCATCTTCATGCCTCCAAAATGCTCAACAAAGGATCGAGACGCGGACCATTAAAATATTCATTTACATAATAATATCGTTAAATTCGCGTAGGATAATTGTTTATTTTAGAGGATGATGAAATAGCATCGATTATTTCACTCACACATGGCTCCGCCAATGAAAAGTCACGAATTCAGTCACACGATATGCAATATATTATCGGCTATTTAGGTAAACAAAGAAATATCAGCGGCTATTTAAAGTGTCAAAATTCGGCATAACATTCATTCAGAATTGAAAATGTACGCAGGGTCCCGAGTTCAAAACTTGGTTGGGATAGCAATTTTTTGCAAAATAATCTATATATATAAAAGAAAGATGTTGGTTACACCATTTATAACTCGAGATCGGATGGAGTGTTTGTTATGAAACTTCATATATGGATTCATCTACGGTCTGGTTATTATAAAATGCAATAAAACTTCGGAAAAATCAATGAAAATTTCACTCATACAGGAAATGCTTTTCCTCCTTTTAAGCGAGGCCACTAGGTGTCGCTACAGTTACAGTTACGCTACCGCTTATTCGTAGGTACTTCGCTCCGTTAGATGGGGTGTACAGTGACTATATTACCACTATAGTCACTGTAATAGTGTGTAATTTGAGTTGCCTACAACTTCGCGCCGTTGGCCAACACCAAAAAATCTTAGCGTAGGAGTACAGATGTCTGAAATGATTAGATTTCATACCACTTCAGATGGCGCTATTCACACATTATGACTGATTATTAGTTATTTTTATAGTTTTATTTATTCAAAATAACGTTATCGTGAAGTAGGATGTCTAGAATAATGGTGTAGGCACTGATTAGATTTTGTTGTGACCAAATTCATTATATTAGCAATGTTTCGTTCTTTCCACTTCAGGTGGCGCTATTCACAAATTATGACTGATTTTTATCAGTTATTTCAAATACTTGAATTTATTATGGCGAACGTGGCGTGTTAATGGTAGACAATTTTGTCAAGCAATAATGTGTGTTTATATTCCTGACATTCTGATGTATATTAGTTCTTAGGAAAAGTGGAAAACTTCCATTATAAAAAGATGCTGTCTGGTGTCATGTCATAATTGACTTTAGCAAATCAGCTGTTGATACATCCATCAAATTGACAACGGAAAATACACTGAAATGATATTGCGGCGCCGCCACGTTGCTAATATTTTCGATTTGATCGAACGTCATTCCATTCAAAAATTGACGGGTGCCTACACAATTATTCTAGACATCTTATCGTGAAGGTACTATATTTGACATCAGCATCATTAGATGGCGATGAATTTGTTGAGGCTTTCGCGACCATCAATTTATGTCATCGGTTTTTTTTTCGAGAATTTCGGTCGTCGTTGTTTGAAATGGTCGTATAAAGAACATATGACATCAATTACTGTGTAATTTGCATAGGACTTATAGTACCATGAAGGTCTATTAACAGATCCAGAAGCGCGTGAATATCACAGTGAATTTTTATCGAAATGTCAAGTATATACGATTTTGGCGATCAGTTAGTTTCGATCGTGATATGTCCATTCTCATCTTTTCTCATAATTTTTAAAATGTTTTTGAATTTCTGTTTGGGTAATAAATATATTTGCGGAAATCACTAAATCCAAAATTGCTATAATTGGTAATTGACATATTATTTTTATGAATCTGTTCTGTGTGACAGCTCATATCCATCGAAACATTTGACAGTTCAAAAATCAGAGAACCAAGCTGTTGATCTCCGATCACCGGTGATTACGATTTGTGAAATCCACCGTAAGTATCATTTAGGCGGAACAAAGTTCGCCGGGCCAGCTAGTCATAAATAAGTCCGGTCTAAAATACAAAAGACCGCGGATTCGAGCGTTCGGAGCGTGTTCGGGAAATGATCTCCCTGAATATCACTCGACTTTAACAAAAAGCTAATATTATTTTCTTCAATTCATCTCGAGCAACTTGTATTTCGACAATTAAATTCGACCAACTGAACATTATTAATCAAAGAATAACTCCCTCGAGCTAAAGCTCTCGGGAGTTATTCAGATTATTAATGTTCATATGGTCTTATCAAATTGTCGAAATACAAGACGCTCTCGATAGAATTAGGTCGAAAATAATAGTCGGCTATTTGTCATAATCTCCGGATATTACCTCCGATAATAGTACTAATTTTCGATATCTGCACTGAAGTGTTCCTGTAGTGTTTGTCTGTACAAATATGTGATTTTTTTAACTATTTTCTGTTTGGTATCACTTATTTTGACAGCTCACTTACGTGTTTTGTGTCACTGTCGAACATCTTCAGTTTGGTCTCTAATTTAATCTTCAAACATTATATTACGAGGATGTATTAATTGATATCTAGTTATAGCCTAGACCAGTTCCATGCATAAACAAAATATTGCGATACCATATCAACGAACAATAACTTATTAGAAGTGTCAGTGTAGAGTTCGACGTCAAAAATAAACCAGAGTTACGCAATGAATTTAAAAAAAGATGTCGACCGATATTGTAAAAATCGAAAAATTGGAGTATCGAGCCATCATCAAGTACCTGTATTTAAAAGGGTTAAGAGGTAAGCAGATTTACGAAGACATGCTTAATACCCTTGGTGATCAATGTCCTTCGTATGTGATCGTGAAATATTGGACTGCAAGCTTCAAAAGAGGTACATTTTCTATTGAAGATGATGACCGATCGGGAAGGCCAGTTTCTGTGTCAGTCTCCGAAAATATCGATGCAGTTCATGACATGATTTTATCAGAACGTCGAATTGGACTAAAACGGATATCTGAAGTATTGAAAATTTCATACGAACGCGTTCATCACATAGTTCACGTCAATTTGGACATGAGAAAAATTTCTGCAGAATGGATCCCCAAATGTTTGAATGTTGACCAAAAGCGTGCAAGGGTAGAAGCATCGCGTTCGATCTGTGCTCGATTTGAAAACGATGTAGACTTCTTAAACCGAATTGTTACTATGGATGAGACTTGGGTTCATTTCTACGATCCAGAAACAAAGCAGCAATCGATGGAATGGCGACACTCTGGTTCTCCAAGACCTAAGAAGTTTCGTGTCCAAAAATCTGCTGGAAAAGTTCTTGCTTCAGTTTTTTAGGATTGCCATGAAGTAATCATGATTGATTTTTTGGATAAGGGTAGAACAATAACTGAAGATTACTATTCGACATTACTGACCACTCTACGGAAAAAAATCAAAGAGAAAAGACGCGGAAAGCCATCCAAAGGTGTTTTGTTTTTACAGGACAACGCCCCAGTACACAAATCTCATGTTGCCATGCAAAAAATTCGTGATTTAGGAATAGAATCAGCAGAACACTTATTCACCAGATTTGGCTCCGTCCGACTATCATCTCTTTCCTCAACTGAAAAAAAGTTTTGAAGGTCGTAAATTTTCTTCCAACGAGGAGGTAATAAAAGCTACGGAGGACTGGTTTGCAGAGCAAGAAGAAACATTTTTTTTGAAAGGTCTAGAGACGTTGTAGGTTCGCTGTAATAAATGTATTCAATTAAGAGTAGAATATGTTGAGTAATAAAATATTTTGAGATTGAAATTTTGTTTGGTTCTATAGTAGGCTAAGAATTTTTCAATATATCCTCGTAAATGCAGGAGGAAACTTAAAAGTCTAGTTCAAGATGCGGATGCATATGGCAATCCAGAGACCCTATTATCCGTGACACACTGTAACATTCCAAGTTTGTAAATCCTAGGAACATTATGAAAAAGAGAAAAGGGCAACCCTGCTCGGAAGAGCTGAGGGTAGAATTACGTTAAAGGGGGTTTTATACTCATATTTTTGGCTTGTGATGTGATCGTCTAAATTTGTAGAACTCTATGTTATGTCGTAGTAATTCAGATTCGTAATAACTCAGATTCGTGAAATATAGGATGGGAAATAATGAGGTAAAATAGATAAATAATACACAAGATTGGACATAAAGATGGAACAAGAGCCTTTAATCGTCCAGCACCATAGTTCGAGGAACTATAGCCATATGAAGGAAAAACGAACGAGAATCAATTGAAACTCAAAGCAAAAAACCTTCTAGCATTACAGATGATATGTTTACAATCCATAGAACAATTATTAACAAGACGAGCACTGGTGATATGTACAATATGGAGCGTCCTATACTCCGGTAAGGTTATTACTGGCACAAATGTGATAAAAAGCAGAATCCAATACATCCAAAGTTATCCAAAGGTTTTAGGCAGATAGAGTGTGTCACCTGATTATTAATGAAATTCATAAGCAGTATCCTTGTAGTTCCTAGTGTGAGAATCCTTCCTTCTAAGTGTTATGTGTGAGATCATAGCAGTCGCGTTGGTTTGGAAGTGACGATAAACTCTTTATATTTACTGTTAACTGATGAACGATGGCACCTTCAAAGCTTTCCTTGCTTATCGGGTACGCCAAGGGCCCAAAGGCGAGGCTTGGTTCACTGGGACGTTCGTTTAAAGAACACCCAGAGGAAGTTTCACTGGCCACTGTTGTGGGGGATGTTTTCCTAAGCACAAGCGATATAAACAGTTTATCCTAGGCCTCCAAACCAGTGATTATTGTACGTAAAATATTATACTAAAGCAACAACTCCAAATGCCTATACCATAGTGTCGAGTGAATAGTTAAATGTGCAATAGACCTTACGACCAGTATAAGAATATTCCAAATGAGTTAGTAGCAGAACAGAGTTCCACAATATTCAATAGAAATGCAATAATAAAATAGAACAAGCTTACATGAGATTAAATCCTGTGAAATGAAACAGTTATTTAAATGGAGATCGTGTACATACCAGATAACAAAGAAGCGTCTTTAAAATATACTAAAATGGCGGATTCCTAGAAGAGGAACTCCATTTCGAAAGAACACTATTGTGAACCAGCATGAAAGTGAAAACACACAGCAGCCGCGTTAAAGTCAAGTGAAAGAGGCCTTTCCATTCGTTGTCGTTTTGGAGGTTAGTTTTTCTGCCACAGAATCGTATGTCTTCGATGGTCACAGAAGAACAAGTTTACTTCATGGTGGATCTTCGATATGATTGAAATCTCCTATTTATAAAGATGCGAATTGCCTAAAGTATTGATTGAAGTCGTACTAATATTCATCATTCATAGAATTATAAAATAATATCAAATAAGTTCATTCAACGTAGTTCCACGTTTCGACAATAGACGTTGCAAAGTTGGAAGCCATAGAGTCTGGCAACGGTGCATTTTATTTGCAGGGTAGGAAATTCAGATATGTTACAACACAAAGAATATTTCAGGAATAAAAGCTTGAAAATTATGCCACCTGCGAATCCTTTTTCGGACCGAACAGAAAAGACAATCCGGATAAACGAAATGGTCAAATTGGTCCCTTTGATTTATATTCAATCAAGTCCTGAATATTTCTCGGGTAAGATAAAAGCCCTTCTGGACCCTCACCCTTAATCCCGGGGGGTAAAATCCAGATTAGCGCCCCGAGAAGAGAAAAGTAAAGCATAAAACGTGCCTAATTTGGCATGGATAAATGCGCCTCTTACAAGGTGGAGAAAGTAAAAACAGCGAACTCAGTAATGGCGGACAATTTGGTTTCAACTCTCTAAACTCATATTTCTGATTTTATTTCCACGGAATCAGAGGAAATGGCTGTTGGGTTTTTATATTTTTATAAGTGCTTCAGTCTTCTTGGAATTGGATAAGCTTTAATGGAAATCTCTATTAAATGTGGATTTATTTTTCGCTTAACTATTCACAGATGAAATGGAGCATCAAAATGCGGGTAATATTTTTCATGGCTGATAAAATAAGGATCCTGTTATTCTTGTCTAGTTCGTTGAATTTGCCTCTTCGCTATTTTATCATCCTTGAACTGATGACAAGAGAGCTTATTGTTATTGCTTTGATGGCAGCTTGACTTGTCAAGGTACGAGGATATATTGAAAAATTCTTAGCCTACTATAGATACAAACAAAATTTCTATATCAAAATATTTTATTACTCAACATAAGCCGTTTTTTCGCGTGAATCACGGTTCAAAACTATTTCAAAAACATTTCGAAGTAAACGTCACCAGTTCATGCATCGCTAAAATGCTACAATTTCAAAACGGTGACGTCATCATAGAAATGTCAATCCAATTTATGAATTTAAAAGTTAGAAACATGATACACGGACATAATAATAAAAATATTTATGACTTGAGGTGTGTTTATTTGTACATAATTATTAGTTTATGATGAATTTGAATGTTCTCGTTCTGATTAACGACTTGTTGAAAAAAATATACGCAATATCCATATTGATTGAATCAAGAGGAAGAAGCCGTATAATCAATTTAAAAAATTTGAACATACATTTTCAAAACTAAATAATATTTCAGAATTCTAAAATAAAGATGTGCTCTACTCGAAGTGATTTATTACTTCACAGGTTACAATGCATTCTAAAAACAAAGCTGTCATATTCAAATAATATTCGATGCAATGAAGAACAGTTAATATTATCATTTATTCAAAATAAAAACGGTGAAAACAAAATAAATCCAACAAACATAACCTATATTCTTCAATCAGCTGATTCCAAACTTCAAACTGCAGTTCGAACTATTCCGCTACCTGCTTTCAAACCGCTTCAAAATATTTTGAACCATTTGGTGCGTGACGTCACCAGTTCGACGCGAAAACACGAATATTTCAAAACGGACGAAATAGTTTTAAAATATTGTCACGCGAGAATTCGGCTATAGTCTCCTCTTAATTGAATACATTTATTAACAGTGAACCTGCAAAGTCTCTAGACCTTTCGAAAAAAATGTTTCTTCTTGCTCTGCAAACCAGTCCTCCACAGCTTTTATTACCTCCTCGTTGGAAGAAAATTTACGCCCTTGTAAACTTTTTTTCAGTTGTGGAAAGAGATGACAGTCGGACGGAGCCAAATCTGATAAATAAGGGGGGTGTTCTAGTAATTCTAACCCAAAATCACGAGCATGTGATTTGTGAACTGGGGCCTTGTCCTGTAAAAACAAAATACCTTTGGATAGCTTTCCGCTTCTTTTCTCTTTAATTTTTTCACGTCGAGTGGTCAGTAATGTCGAAAAGTAATCTCCAGTTATTGTTCTACCCTTATCAAAAAATCAATCATGATTACTCCATGGCAATCCCACAAAACTGAAGCAAGAACTTTTCCAGCAGATTTTTGGACACGAAACTTCTTAGGTCTTGGAGAACCAGAGTGTCGCCATTCCATCCGTTTTTGCATTGTTTCTGGATCGTAGAAATGTACCCAAGTCTCATCCATAGTAACAATTCGGTTTAAGAAGTCTACATCGTTTTCAAATCGAGCACAGATCGAACACGATGATTCTACCCTTGCACGCTTTCGGTCAACATTCAAACATTTGGGGATCCATTTTGCAGAAATTTTTCTCATTTCCAAATTGACGTGAACTATATGATGAACTGGTTCGTATGAAATATTCAATGCTTCAGATATCTGTTTTAGCCCAATTCGACGGTCTGATAAAATCATGTCATGCATCGATATTTTCGGGGACTGACACAGAAACTGGCCTTTCCGATCGGTCATCATCTTCAATGGAAAATTTACCTCTTTTGAAGCTTGCAGTTCAATGTTTTGTAGTACCTGCGGGGTGTTTCTAAACACACCTGTACCCGCAAATATGAAATTTCAAAAGAAACCTTACCTTTTAAGCTTACACACTTTTCCAGCCGAAAGGGAACCTGGATTCGTGCCTTGAGCAAACGCAAGGTCTTATGAACAATTCAATCGTTTTCTGAGAGGGGATGAAATGAAACAAACTGTCATTAAAATCAATAAGATAATAATTTAAACAAAATCTCTTCTACATTTACTGAGCAAAAAAAACAAAGCTGCTATGTTTCTACTTTTTCAAAACCCCAACAGTAAGCATAAAGAAAAACAATGATACCGAAAACCAATAAAATAGAGAGCGACGCAGTACCTTCTGGTATATGTATACCTATCTCAAATAATCATTTATTGAAAAAATGTCTCTCTTACCAGACCAAACACTCCCGAAACACTGATAGTCACAAAAATAAAACAAAATTGATTAATTTCCACATTACCGTTAATTTACTATTAAAATCTTGAAGAACCGACCGAACTTTACTTCCAATTAATATAGGTACTTCCTACGAATTTTGTATTCGAATGTTCCCTCCCATAGATGCACACGTTGTGCCTCTCTATTTCACGCCACTCTAGGCACTCCCGTCAAAATCTCTTTCGGTTCTCCGTTTGTTCCTGAAAATTTGCCTATTTAAATCAAACTCCCCCCTGCCTCTTTGACCCCCTTGGAATATTCTAGAAGAAATTCGTTTGAGACGACGTGGTCTTACACTATTGGTTAAGAAACCATAAAATCTGATGATAAGCAAAAAAAAAACCGTTGACTCCGCACCCCTTCGGTTACGTGACCCCTTGAACTGTTTATCAGAGTCCCTAACAGCTTACGCCTGTCGAAATTTTAATTTATGTTTCTGAGATTGATCCCACACAAGTTTGAATAACTTTCCTCTAGAATTATGGTAAAACTGAATATTTTTCTTTTCGAGATGAAATAATTTCTATTCATTACCCAGGGTACTACAGTTTCACGGTCGCATACGAAGGACATTGATCACCAAGGGTATTAAGCATATCTTCGTAAATCTGCTTACCTCTTAACCCTATTAAATACACGTACTTGATGATGGCTCGATACTCCAATTTTTCGATTTTCACAATCATTTTTTTTAGTTTATTGCGTAACTCTGGTTTTCTTTTTTGACGTCGAACTTCACACTGACGCTTCTAATAAGTTATTGTTCGTTGATAAGGTATCGCAATATTTTGTTTATGCATGGAAATGGTCTAGGCTTCTAGATATCAATACATCCTCGTACCTCAGTTCTCTCAAGCACTCCCAAATCAACTTTCGATAAAATTGATATCTCAGTACAAAAAAAGCAGGGGAAAACCTGCAACGCCTCAAAATAAATTGGGATATTTCCTTCCAAATATAAAATTCCCGATATCTCAGTCCCAAATGAAGACAATGGCGCCTAAACGAAGAAAGATGAATTCAGCATCTTATTTTCGTATTGCTTCCGTCGACGCTTGCCTACAGCTCGTTTTGTATCGTACACCGCTGCAGAAATACACTGGATATGCAGGGAAAACGCTGAATATGCACTGAAATAATGATCAGTCGTTGGAATACCAAAAAGCGGGAAGAACTCCTTTCGAAACCATATCCTCTTTGTATGCACTCGGCGAAGATGTCAATTTGGAGAATAATAGATTCTCCCTTCCGAAATACCTACAGAATATAGATTTTCCGCTCTAGTTCCTTCGCGAATTCATTCGGGGGAGAATTGCGGCGGAGTTATTACGAAAGCCTATTACATTTCAACTGTTGAATATAGAAGGAAAGAAGTCGAGAGCATTTTGCATAATTATGCTTCTTATTCTGTTTATTCTTACTTTTGTCGTTCGTTGTATTATTAGTCTTGATTGGGATAATTCTCGATACTTCCCAATTCTAGATTTTTCCTCCAACAACGATGGAAACTCTTTTTACACGAATATTTAGGCGGACTCCCACTACTCGTGTATTTGGCGAATAAACTGCTTCACATGTGTAAGGGATATTGACTTAAATTGCAAAAAATATAGTTGAAATAAGATTTTGTGATGAAAATTCATATTAATATGATTTCAAGTTGCAAAGTAATTTTAGCCTGTAGGTCTGCAGCGTATACAGGGTGGTTAAGAAAAATCGAGTAAAATAACGAAATTTTATTCCCAGAGAACTCAAGCATTTTAAGTCTATCAATACAATGTATGGCCTCCACGGGCATCAATAACAGCTTGACATCTTGTGCATACTACACACGAGGTTGTTGAACATTTCTTGAGGAATTTGGTTCCATAAACGGGGCAGAAGCTCTTTCAGATCATTTAAGGATTCTGGGGTAGGTTGATGATTATCTAATCTTCTTTGGAGCATATCCCATGCATGTTCTATGCAATTCAAATCTGGTGAGTGCGGAGGTATTGGTAAATGTGGAATACCAAGCTCCTCGCGCGCATTTTCAACTAAAGCTGCACGGTGCAGTCCAGCGTTATCGTATCGAAATTTAAATGTTTCACCAATAGCAGCGTGAAAATTTGGCACAACATTGTCAATGACATGCTCCCTATAGTATAAGGCAGTCATATTCCCAGGGCAAATGTGTAGATCTGTGCGCCCGTTAAAACATATCCCGGCCCATACCATAACACTACCCCCTCGGAATGGATGGACTTCTCGGACATAGCGACGATTACGGGGTATGCGTGGGATTGTCCATAACCTTATTCTTCGAGAATCTGAAAATCGTCCATATCTGGATTCATCAGTGAAAAGGACACTACGCCATTGATCGTTCCAATTGATATGTTGCCTTGCCCATTTCAGTCTTTGACGCTTATGGTCACGTGTTAATGGAACTCCTCTTAATGGACGTCTAGAACCTAGATTCACCTCTCTCAAACGTCGTCTGATGGTTTCGATGGAAACTTGGACCCCATCTGCATTTCGAAGAGTATTACGTAGCATTCTACACGTAGATGTAGGGTTTCTTCCCGCCGAAACGGTGATGAAACGATCCTAAGCAGGTGTTGTTTTTCGTCGCCCACCAAGCCTTCGTCTTTCCAACACGGAACCTGTCTCCCTGAACCTATCCCAAAGTCGAGATATCACACTTTGGCTGACTTGGAGCCTTTCCGCTACAACAACCTGAGTTAGGCCACCCTGTAGCATTCCGACAGCCCTATTAGCCTCAGCGTTTGTTAATTTACGTCTTGGCATTTTCAGAAAACTCGTTTCAAATCGAAGCCGTTGATATACTGACTTCATTTCAAAATAAGAACATTCATGAAGCATATGCAAAGAACCAAACTTCAGAAAAAAGGCGACCAGATTGACGAAATGTCTCATACTGATTTTTATTGGATCGATTCAAGTTGTTATTGAGTTCTAAATGATTTCACAGCGATTTTCTCGAAGATTACATACTTTTAAAAACGATTGAGTACGATATCCCTAACTCTTGTGGAGCAGTATATTTGCCATTTGTCATGTGGCGGGAAAAAGTTCCTGCTTTACCCACATATACACTAATTCCATAGTTCAACGATTTTCGGATAGATAGCGCCATTGTACATTTCATTCATAAGGAATGGAATATTTCCTAAAATGCACGGTGGCGCCTCTATCGGATTAGTCTTCCTACTCGTTGTGATCGGCTACCTTAATTATTAAATGGAAACTGTCAAAACTAATGGGCATTGAAACTCAAAGCAATCTCAATTTACTCTCGAGAAGACGAATTTAAATCAAGGCAACGAAGAAGACTCGAATTTCAAGTAAAACGCCCTTAATTTGACGGAAATTAATAATGGAAAATAAGATGAAACCAATCCGCAGGGAAGGAGGAGAAAGAAAAACTCGAAAGTTCCCTACAGAGACAGTATTGCGAGAAATCGCGAAATCGAGTTATGTTTCTAATTGAATTTTCTTTGAGATTTCCTAGGTTGCTATTCGATTAGTCTATTTCCCGGGTATTTCCACCGTAGACTCAGTAACTTTCCATTTTCTTCCCGGTGAATTTATGAATGTAATAATGCGCAGCATTTAATGACTTCCAGCTAGGTATACAGGGTGTATTAAATTTGAGGCTTTTCTTTTGACAGATGGTAGAACTCATCAAAATATGTAAGTCATTTTACGAGGATGTATTGATATCTAGTTAGCCTAGACCAGTTCCATGCATCAACAAAATATTTCGATACCATATATCAACGAACAATAACTCATTAGAAGTGTGAGTGTAGATTTCGAAGTCTAAAAAGTAAACCAGAGTTACGCAATAAATTGAAAAAAAAAGTCCACCGAAATTTTAAAAATCGAAAAATTGGAGTATCGAGCCATCATCAAGTACCTGTTTTTAAAAGGGTTAAGAGTTAAGCAGATTTACGAAGATATGCTTAATACCCTTGGTGATCAATGGCCTTCGTATGCGACCGTGAAAAATTGAACTGCAAGCTTCAAAAGAGGTAAATTTTCAATTGAAGATGATGACCGATCGGGAAGACCAGTTTCTGTGTCAGTCCCCGAAAATATCGATGCAGTTCATGACATGATTTTATCAGACCGTCGAATAGGGCTGAAACGGATATCTGAAGCACTGAAGATTTCATACGAACGCGTTCATCATATAGTTCACGTCAATTTGGACATGAGAAAATTTTCTGCAAAATGGATCCCCAAATGTTTGAATGTTGACGAAAAGCGTGCAAGGGTAGAAGCATCGCTTTCGATCTGTGCTCGATTTGAAAACGATGTAGACCGAATTGTTACTATGGATGATACTTGGGTACATTTCTACGATCCAGAAACAAAGCAACAATCGATGGAATGGCGACACTCTGGTTCTCCAAAACCAAAGAAGTTTCGTGTCCAAAAATCTGCTGGAAATGTTCTTGCTTCAGTTTTTTTGGGATTGCCATGGAGTAATCATGATTGATTCTTTGGATAAGGGTAGAACAATACTGACCACTCTACGGGAAAAAATTAAAGAGAAAAGACGCGGAAAGCTATCCAGAGGTATTTTGTTTTCACAGGACAACGCCCCAGTACACAAATCTCATGTTGCCATGCAAAAAATTCTTGATTTAGGGTTAGAATTACTAGAACACCCCCCTTATTCACCAGATTCCGCTAATGTTCGCGGATGTTCATAAACCTGGAACAGAGAGATGCAGCCAGAGTAGTATTAAGGTTTTGGTGCCCAAAATTTTTTATAAATTGAACATTTCACACAAGAAATTTTCGGTAAACTGACTTATTTTGATGAGTTCTATAACCTGTCAAAAAGAAAAGCCCCACCTTAAAATACACCCTGCATATACAGGTGTGGGGCAATGAATGGTATAAAATGGTAGAGGACTTTGTGGCGGTTCCGAAAAATATGTTTAATGCACAGTGAAGGGCAGAATTAGTTGTCTACATAAGGAATTATGATTTCTTAAATGTATACTATAGTGGAAAGTTCTCTTATCTTGTCACAAATTTTCTGCTGATTTCAAAAATGTATCATATGTCGCTATTCAGAAAAAAATGTAATACCTTGCTTTTCAGTTCACTGTTGAATTGTAAGTAGGCGGGCGTTACCGTAGCGACGGTTGAATATGCTTGTAAACGCTCCTTTATGGTAGTTATAGCGGCGAGTTGTACCGTACGCGTTCATAAAACGTGCGATTTAGTTTCGGTTTCAAAAAATCGTTGAAAACACCTCGTATTACTCTGAAAAGTGTTGCTATCATTCAATTAAGGAACGCCTTCATTCTGTGGGACAAACGACGCAGCCACGCAGTGTGAAATGCAGTGGCGCACCGAGGGGGGGGGCTGTCGGGCTGCAGCCCCCCCCCGAGCTGTGACAAAGAAAAGTAATTCGAATATTTCCATCTTATTGTTTTTCTAAAAGTAATAATAATTATTTTAGAACAGAATGGAAACTTAAACATTTCCTTTACAGATAGAAATAGGGATTGATATACATATACAGGGTGTTTCATTGGTGAATGAACATACGTTAATCTGAGCTAGAGCTAGGCGAGTCCAAAAAACCGATATATGATAGGTCTAATCAATTCCATAACCGAGATACAGAGTGGTTAATGTATTCACCAAAAATTTCAATTCCTCATAACTTCTGAACCAACTAGTATAGCTGGTTGATATTTGGAACGTATGATTCACTTCTACAGGTCGATCGATTTACTTTTGAATTTCCAAAGAATTTCAGGTCCGTATTTGAAAAATATGGGACTTCTGCCAAGCTGAGATTCACCCTGTATATTGAAATTTTGGGATTTTATTGCGATATTTGAAAAGAGAAGAAAATTTTCAATTGGGTTCAGTAGATTTCATTGTCCCGCAAGTCATTTTGCTCAAAGAGAGCTTAAGGGATAGATCCAATTGAATATTGGAATTCCACAAAATTCTCAGAGAAATCGTACATTATGATGAAATTGATCTCCAGAAGGTACAACGATTTGATCCAGGTGATGAAATTAGAAGAACTAACTTTAGTAGCTGGATTTTACGAAATGAAAGAATGGTCAACAGAATTTTATTATGCAATGAAATACGTAATAATCCAGACATGATCAAAAAAAGTATCAGACATATTTTTTGAAGAGGGCAAGAATGTGTATTGAACAAAATGGTGGTACTTTCGAGCACCTTCTGTATTTCACCTTGAGTTTTTATGTTTCTTCAGTTATTTATTCATCTTTGTTGATTTCAACAAATTTTTTCTCGATGAATAATGTTTTTCCGGAAATAACTCCAAATGATTCCACAGAATATTATGAAATTCGAACGTGCAATTAGTGGGACAAAAAAAATTCAATTAGATCATAATGTACGATTTTTCTGAGAATTTTGTGGAACTCCAATATTCAATTGGAAATGACGTGCGGGACAATGAAATCTACTGAACTTCATTGAAAATTGTCTTCTCTTTTCAAATATCTCAATCAAATCGTAAAATTTCAATATACAGGGTGTTGAATCTCAGCTTGGAAGAAGTCCCATATTTTTCAAATACGGACCTGGAATTTTTTGGAAATTCAAAAGTAATTCGATCGACCTGTAGAAGTGAATCATACGTTTCAAATATCAACCGACCATACTGGTTGGTTAAAAAGTTATGAGGAATTGAAATTTTTGGTGAATACATAAAGTATCTCGGTTATGGAATTGATTAGACCTATCATATATCGGTTTTTTGTACTCGCCTAGGGTAGCTCTAGCTCAGGTTACCGTATGTTCATTTACCAATGAAACCCGGTATAATAACGAATGCGATATATCCATTACTTAAGAAGGTTTTCGCTTGCGGCGCATTTTTTAAATTATATAACTTACAAAAACCTGATTACTCTTGAGCAGCCCCCCCCGAATAAAATTTCTGGGTGCGCCACTGGTGAAATGTAGCTATTTCTCGTTGTAAAGTAGGTACGCGTGTATGATGTGCTTTCGCCAAAGTCCTGAGAGTGCTCTCTTGTCATTCTACACTCGTGAAACTCGAGAGGAGCGTCTGATATGTGCACAAAAGCGCCTGGCACTTTGGTCTGGATGAAAGGTGTGTGCGGTTGAAAAGGAGTTTTTACGTTAATCATACATGGGAGCCTATGTTGAAGAAAAAAGAGCCGGGCTAGTATATTCTGCGTCGACTCAATCTCGTTAAAAGATGGTTTTATATGGAAGCCAATCAGGGTTGGACGGATTAAGAACCTTATTGGATGACCGCGATAGCTACGAACTCAGTCGATCACGCATAGGCTCCTTCTCTCCCATTATTTTGTTTATTAGAAGTAAAAAATGTCGTGAGTGAACTTTTATTGGCCGTTTTTGCCTCAGATAACGAATGGGCACGTTATGGCAGCACCGTTTTCAGTATCTGTGGCCAGTTCATTCATTAATTTCGTTCCGCTATTTTAAATTTGTGTAACTAATGACGTTTTGAACAGTGTTGTCATCAGAATATCGCGTAGGAAAAGTGAAATTTGGATTTATTTCTGAATATTATCAGTAAAATACGTTGAAAATTGATTCGTATGTGTCTTGTTTGTGATAAATTCAACTGAACTGCTCCACATGAGTTAGGTATATTGACTTAAATTGCAAAAAAATATAGTTAAAATAAGATTTTTGTGATGAAAATTCATATTAATATGATTTCAAGTTGCAAATTAATTTTAGCCTGTAGGTCTGCAGCGTATACAGGGTGGTTAAGAAGAATCGAGTAAAAAAACGAAATTTTATTCCCAGAGAATTCAAGCATTTTAAGACTATCGATACAATGTATGGCCTCCACGGGCATCAATAACAGCTTGACATCTTCTTTGCATACTACACACGAGGTTGTTGAACATTTCTTGAGGAATTTGGTTCCATAAACGGGGCATAAGCTCTCTCAGATCATTTAAGGATTCTGGGGTAGGTTGATGATTATCTAATCTTCTTTGGAGCATATCCCATGCATGTTCTATGCAATTCAAATCTGGTGAGTGCGGAGGTATTGGTAAATGTGGAATACCAAGCTCCTCGCGCGCATTCTCAACTATGGCTGAACGGTGCGGTCTAGCGTTATCGTCCAGAAATTGAAAAGTTTCACCAATAGCAGCGTGAACATTTGGCACAACATTGTCAATTACATGCTCCCTATAATGTGAGCCGGTCATATTCCCAGGACAAATGTGTAGATCTGTGCGCCCGTTGAAACATCTCCCGGCCCATACCATAACACTACCCCCTCGAAATGGATGGACTTCTTGGACATAGCGACGATTACAGAGTATGCGAGGGATTATCCATACCTTTATTCTTCGAGTATCTGAAAATCGTCCATATCTGGATTCATCAGTGGAAAGGACACTACGCCATTGATCGTTCCAATTGATATGTTGCCTTGCCCATTCCAGTCTTTGACGCTTATGGTCACGTGTTAATGGAACTCCTCTTAATGGACATCTAGAACATAGATTCACCTCTCTCAAAACGCAAACGTCGTCTGATGGTTTCTATGGAAACTTGGACCCCATCTGCATTTTGAAGAGTATTCCGTAGCATTCTACAAGTAGATGTAGGGTTTCTTCTCGCCGAAACGGTGATGACACGATCCTGGGTGTTGTTTTTCGTCGCCCACCAAGCCTTGGTCTATCCAACACGGAACCTGTCTCCCTGAACCTATTCCAAAGTCGAGATATCACACTTTGGCTGACTTGGAGCCTTTCCGCTACAACAACCTGAGCTAGGCCACCCTGTAGCATTCCGATAGCCCTATTAGCCCTAGCGTTTGTTAATTTACGTCTTGGCATTTTCAGAATACTCGTTTCAAATCGAAGCCGTTGATGAACTGACTTCGTTTCAAAGTAGGAATATTAATGAATAATATGCAAAGAACCAAACTTCAGAAAAAAGGCGACCAGATTGACGAAATGTCTCATACTGATTTTTATTGGATCGATTCAAGTTGTTATTGAGTTTTAAATGATTTTACTTCCAAAAACAATTGAATACGATTTCCCTAACTCTTGTGGGGCAGTATATTTGAATCCTGATTTGAGTTTGCACAGGTATGTTCTACTCTTATCATTTCTGAGTAACAATGGCGTAGATTCTTCGCTTTTTTGAATTTCACTTTTCAGATATTGAGAGGAGGAAAATCAATTCTGAATTTAGCTGACTCTGTTCACCTAACTCAGAATCTGTTTCAATTTCTGGAACATTGTATGAATTCTTCAAAAAGTGTTTATTCGCTTGTGATTTCATTTCGATTCCTCAATACCGTTAACACCACGCCACTGGACCTTTCAAAGTTAGATTCTGCAATGTTGCCACGACCTTATCTATTGATGCTATTCTTCATGCTATTAACGTCCAACTCATTGAATACCAATTTTGGCTTCAACAACTTTCGAATTTATGAAAGAGATGCTGTGTCTCTTCTTTCTATAGTCTAAGGGTAGGACTTACCCATTTGGGCATTTGAAATATTTAAAATCCCCGATGTTAATAATAAGATTTGTTTCCCTCAACTCCTATCTTTCTCCGCAGGATCTAAAGGCCTCAGGAACAGATTCGACGAGCAGCGTCTCACCTTGCGCATCCACAGAGGCAGGGGTTCGACAGAACGACGCCACCACTGCACCGGTTCGCCTCACAGCAACGGCAGCAACAGCACTTTGACCACAATGGGCAGCGGAAGTCCCAGTCCTTCCAATAAGAGGCACGAAAGGATCAAGATAAGCGTCAGCTATCCTTCCAGCGAAAACCTGTCGACGCACAAGCCTACTCCGCCAAACCACCTGCCTGTGGTCATGTCCACATCGCCCAGTAGCTATACGGTGAGGTACTCGGTCAATGGGGACAAAATGGACGAAAGCTCTTCTAGGAACGATGGGAGGTTGAGGGTCCATAGAGGTGGTAAGTTCTTCTTCTTCTTCTTCCTGTGCGGCGCTCTTGGTCGGCCGAACGTAGGCCTTGTGGCCCATTGTTCATTGTTTAATACTAGAGAGACTCAGACCCGAAGGCACGCTGACAAGAATGCCGCGAGCCGACAAGGAGGAGTCCTTGGCACCATAGAGATGGAAGGTGTAGGGCTCCCTAGGTGTGTTAACCTCATTACAGATAAGTTCCCGCACGTGAACATTATACACTGCGCAAAAAAATTAAAGCACATTCTGAAAATCTCAATTTTAATGAAAGTTAACGCTACATTGACTTTATAACTTATTTTTTATGTTCTCTCGGGAAGGTTTTGAACGAAACAAGACACATTAAATGGAAGAAAAATTCAGGATTTCACCGAATCTTATGTGAAAGAAGAGAAATGAACAATTTTCAAAATACTGAAATGCTGATAAGTGATTTAATACTTGGTATTTCCACCCCTTGCGTTAATTACAGCTCGGCAACGACGGTTCATACTCAAAATGAGTGATCTTAAAATGTTCTGATCTAATCCTTCCCAGATTTCTCCGAGTTGGATTCCTAAAGTCATTAAGAGTAGCTGGATGGTTTTCAGAAATTCTCAGCCTTCTATTGAGGTTGTCCCAAACCTGCTCAATCGGACTGAGAACTGGACTTCTTGCTGGCCATTCCATTCGAGAGACTTCAACCTTTTCAAGGTACTCCTGAACGATGCGCGCACGATGGGGTCTGGCATTATCGTCCATAAAAATGAAATTTTCACCAATGTATGGGGCAAATGGCACTACATGCTCTTCAAGAATGTTCCTTATATACTTATCAGCATTCATAGCTCCATTATCAACGACCTCTAGGTCTGTGCGAGCACTCAAAGATATTCCACCCCATACCATAATCGATCCTTTCCCGAAACCAGTAGTATTCAGGAAATTGCACTGAGCATATCTTTCATGTGGACGTCTGTATACATGCAAGGGAACGTCGATCACAATGGTAGAGGCAGAATCTAGACTCATCTGTCAAGAGAACTCTTTCCCAATCGGCCTCTTCCCAATGGATATGCTCTCTCGCAAAATCCAAACGCGCCCTTCGATGGGCTGGGGTAAGAGCTGGGCCTCTTGCCGCGACATAAGGCCTTAAATCATATTCTCTGAGGCGATTTCTTATTGTCTGAGTGCTAATTTGCACCTCATGAGTTTGCTCGAGCTGATTTTGAAGGAGGCGAGCGGTTGCAAACCGTTGTCTCAACGAAGAAACTCTCAAGTAACGTTCTTGAATGGCAGTTGTTACCCGTGGTCTACCCTGTCCTGGTCTTCGGACATTCATACCTGTCTCCCTGAATCGCTGCAACATTCTGGACACACTTGTATGGGAAACTCCAAACCTTTCTCCAATTCTTGTGTATGTCCACCCTTCTTCTCGCAAATTGCGTGTTTCGCGTTGCATAGCGATCGAGTGTAGAAAATCAAACGAAAGAAAAACTATTGATCACTAGAATTGATCGAGAACAACTGATTTTAGAATGGAGCCAATACATTCAAAATCTGATAATATCATATTTTTTATTCCTGCTGGGAGAAAACATCTGTATTGAAGAAAAACGTTGAAAGTGGATAACATATGCATATGCATAATTCTGATAAAAATAATTATCCTTGAGAACACCTTCGGTTGTAGAATAAATTTGAGATTTCCATAATATGCGTTAATTTTTTCGCGCAGTATATGTTCCGCCGTTTCATCCGCGTTCTTGCACCAACGGCACAGGGAACACTCAGTTGGACCCATTCTTTTTAAATGTTTGTTAAACAGATGGCCAGTTAGAGCATCAGTCGCCATAGACAATTGCTTCCTTGAGAACCAAGAGCTTTTTGACCTTCGAAGAAGGCCCCTTGATGAGGAGTCTCGACTGCCTGTGATCCGTTCTCGTGTTCCACTCAGAGGAGAATTTCTTATCAATCTGTCTCTTGAAGAGGTTTTTGATATATGTATGACAGATAGGAAGCGCAGTAAACGTCGATCGAGCCCTTTCTTTGGCTAATTTATCTGCTTTTATATTACTAGAGATAGACGCATGCGCCGGGCACCAGACAACATTGAGAGTGTTATCTGAGCCAAGCGTGCGCAGGGCCTTTCTGCATTCATAAAAGTTCAAGAGGTGCTAAGTTACTTCAGTCTTTATCTCCATCAGGATGAATGGAAAACTCAAGAGACTTCTAATTTTCCTCTGTAAATACAGGGGTTTTTAATAACAAGTGTTATTTTGACATTCAAAGAAAAATGCCATTGTTTTAGATAAATGATCGGTTGTTTATTTCATTATAAAGAGGAAGGTATGCCGTTGATAATGGAAAATAACAAGCCTCACGAATTCCATCTTTGAGGTCTTGAATCGACGCTGGGCTCTTGGCATAGACCTTCTCTTTCACATGACCCCAAAGAAAGAAGTCGCAAGGTGGCCAATTGTGATCTCCTCCAGAAAACACGGTCCGAAGAGTTTTCCCGTAGAAGATCAATGGTTTCGTTGCTTGTGTGGCACGTAGCGCCGTCTTGTTGGATCTGAACGTTGCCCAGATCAATACCATCCAATTCCGGCCATAAAAAATAATTAATCTTGTAATTCTTGCAAAGACACGACGTTGTTGATGATCGGCCGGCTTGAGTTCTTGTGTTAACTGAATTTTATAAGCCTTAAGATCCAAATCTTTATGCAAAATACGGCGTAATGACGTTTGTGGAATGCCTTATTCCCAAGAACGACGTGGAATGGACAAATTTGGGTGTTCTTCAACACTGTCGGCTACAGCAGCAATATTCTCGACTGTTCTTGAGCGACGGGCACGGATTTTATTCTTCACATCACTAACTTGTCCCAGCACCTCAAATTTTTCCACCAATTTTCGTATTGCGGTTTGACAAGGTGCTTCACATTCGCTTTAGGTTACATGATATTCTAGCGAAGCTTCACGGTGATTTACAGCTGGACATTACAGTAATTGACTTATAAATTTTCTAGTGGGTATAAATATAGAAGTGATAGTTTCTATTGGGATCGGACAATGGGCGCATGGCATCGATTCAAGGTCAGAGAAATGAATAAACCGTATGCACTTATCATTAATATTGAATGATAATCTCATGGGCCATTTCTAACTGATATATGGTGAAACGATAGGGAAATTGTGAATAAAACAAGACTATGTTGATCTTCTTCCAAATTTATTTCATTAACCTATAAGTTGACGCCATGATGGACTGTCAAAACTAACCTAAATCCACGTGACAGCTAGTGACATTTCTACCATTTCAAATATGGCTGCCATGACGCCTTGGAAACATTATATGGTCTTGGAACACTCTCTATTTGATAATCATCTCATTTGTTGCTTCAAGGTTCATTGTGCAATTTTTTCCAGGCTCTTCCAGGCGTGCTCTGACCCCAAACAGCGACATAGTAGGCTTAGAAAGACCCCCCACCTCTCCCTCCACAGTGAGCGAAGACGGGCGAACCAAACTGATCTCAAAAAAGATGGGCAAACGCAACATAAAGTTCCAAGTGAAACGTTTCAGAATGGAGACCAAAGCAGCCAAAACCTTGGGCATCATAGTGGGCGGCTTCATCCTTTGCTGGCTCCCTTTCTTCACCATGTACCTCATCCGCGCCTTCTGCGAAGACTGCATCCATCCTCTAGTGTTCTCAGTGTTGTTCTGGTTAGGTTACGTGAACAGTGCCATCAACCCTTTGATTTACGCCCTCTTCTCCAAAGACTTTAGGTTCGCCTTCAAGAGGATCATCTGCAGGTGCTTCTGTAAGGGTGGGGCGGGTAAAGGGTCCAGGAGGGGGTCTGCAGGGTCCCAATTGCAGGACAGGCACTTCAGATCTGCGAGTTACAACAGGCAGGGTAATTCCCTGGGCGAGGAAAGCGATCCAGGGGATCCTGACTCCAGGTGACAAATAAAGGGAATGTCGGCTATTGGTAAGCTGGCATTCGGCATAAACGACCTGATGTTCAAGGTGAAGATGAATGACTGAAGCTGCCGACAGCAGTTGTAGGTTTAATTGAATGTACATAAATAAAACTGATGTCGATGTGTTGAAAAGACGTGTCAAGTTGAATGACAGCTATACTCAGGTCGGTTTCGTTCTAAATTGTAAACGACAATCAATTTCAAGTAACGATAAAACTTAGCGATGACCTCAGCTAAGGAAAGGTCAAGCTCTTTATTGGAGATAGATGCATAGAAACTCTAATCTCCTAACTAAAAACCGTTACCAAAAATTGTAGATCAATCGGCACCCTTGATGCATTTGGTCTAGTTCTGGGATGATCAGCAATATTTCTATACTCCATTCATCACATAAAATCACAACTCTGGCCTTGGAAATTTGACACATTCCACTCTGTATCGAAGTTATGACGTTTTTCAAAATATTGTTATGTTCCAAGTCAACACTATGTTGCCCTTTCTGCATTCTTAGCGTATTTCTCAGAATGTGAATTTATTCGGAAAGTGAATGAATTGGAAAAGATGTGATGGACGAAAATAATCAACGTTTATATGAATTGATAGAAAGGATTCCTTTTCTAGTTATTTGCATGAAAAGTACAAGAGATCACTGTTGAAATATATTATTTTTCGCCATGGAAGAAAATTGCATTGCTTTCACATAATTTTCATATGATGCTTGTGAAGATTTAATGTTTATTATTCTCTTGAACTTAAGTTCAAGACTTGACGACATCAATTGTTGATTCTAATCAAGAATTCATTGAAAAAAAACAACCCAAAGATATAAGATGAATTGATGGGTAATTACAAGAATCAAGAATAATGTCAATTTTATTTTGTTGATAACTTTCTTAAAATCAATGTTGGGATATAAAACTCGGCTGCGTTTGTTCAGACAACATCCAAAGAATACATTTTTCACCATCTCGACCTTTGAAAGGCGTTTCTTATAGGAGAATTAGGTCTAAGTTCCACCTCATTAGTGAGGTACCCAACTTTTGCAAATCTGCTCAGACATCGCCAAATTTCTTGGAAAACCTGAAAAATATCATCCTAGTCGACCTCTCGAGGCTCCATCCGACCCATCTACTGCAATATCTGTCCAAATAACAGCTTTTTCAACGAAATTCCCGTGTACCCCTTCAACCTCGAAATGTAAACATTCGTCCTGGTCTTGAAAATCGTCCTCACGCTCCAAACTGGTGCTAAAAACAATAAACATACGTTAATCTTGGATATTCGACGAAAAACTCACCTGCAAATATCGATTAAATACCAAAAATCTGCGAACAATTCGTAAACCTAACAAAATGTGGAATATCTTCGGTACTTTTACTCTGATGTAAACAAAGAAACTGGCAACGTCGTTTTGTCATTATAACGATATTTTCTGTGCGCGCACTGACTTTTCATCATATGTTCTGTGCTTTTCATCAGGGGCACCATCTCCTGAAAACGAAACCATGACCTCCAATGGCTCCTATGTGATTAATAAATAAAAGTGAATGGAGTATAGGTCGTGACGCTTTGCGGTAATGGAAAAATAGCGCGTCCCCTTTCGAAAGAAATTAAAAGTAGATCAAATACTCACATAAAATCTAATCTGTGTTGAAATGTTGAAAAATTGTCGAGTGCATTATGAGACTTGACATGAGTTTAGGTGTCATTCAAAATAGGTAAAATATATTCGATATAATACTCAAGTGATCCTCAGTGTTGCAAATTACATTACTGGGCAATTTGCTTCCTGCAAAAATTCAACTTTCGATGGCAAGATCGACACAAAATTTGTATCCTAAGATTTGTTTAACAATATTGTCCACTGGGGTGTAACTGCAAAACTACATCAGATTATTATGTTAAGCCATCTCTCAACATTAAAACGAAGAAATAATTATGAATTCGTTTCTCGCAGCAGCAAAACAGGTAATTTTATTTTTCACACCTCAATTTTTGGAACATGACAATTCTTACATTTGTATGAATATTATTTAATGAAACCTATATGGACCACATGCCTGCTGTTCAAAGTCAAAGAGTGATGACTTTGGTAAGAACTGCGTCAACTTGTAATTCGAAAATGGCGGTGAACTTGGAGGTTATGTCAATTCCCAGAGTGAAAAGAGAATAAATATCGATAATGCTAGACTATGTTCAGTCCAGGTCTGAGTTCTTACCAAAGCTCAGCTTTTATCTATATTTGTTCCTATATAAAATTTTCCCAATATACAGACGGTTCATTTTTGTGACAGGATTTGAAAATTCGGATTCGAATTCTATGCTTGGCTTTGCCATCAGAAAATCCAATTTTTTGCATCGTAACTTGTACATAAAAATAATACTATATGGAAGCAAATGTTTGAAAATAATAAGGTGCTGCTTGTACAAATTTGCAATATGTAATAAATAATACGAGTACTAATATTATGAACGTAAAACATAAATATATCGATGTAAATTTGGGCTCAAATAATTCTGGTCTGTATTTTTCTGTAAATCGTCCAAAGAGTGTGTGATATATATAGTTAAGATGTCTTCGTTGTTTGATATTCATACATGAAGTGAATTTGCGACCTGAAATAGAAGTTTCAAACCGAAAAACAATAAGTCAAGTACCCCAAAAACAATGCAAACTTATTATTTTCATACCTATACGATATCCTGAAGTAACTTTCTCTCAAACGAAAGAAATGGACTAGCAGAGATCTAATTTCCGAAATACACCACTGTCACCATCATCAGTGCCACATAACCCTTACTGCGGTAGTTATCAAGCCAGAAACCGGTGGTGTACTTCAGAAATTAGATCTCTGCTAGTCCATTTCCCTCATTGATCCACTACTTTATCTCAAACGTATCAATGCCCTTTATTTACGAGTAGTGCTCCTTGTGGATCTAAACATCCATATGTACTGAATTGACAATTCTGTTTCAAGTCACAATGCCACCCCAAAATTAAACTTAATGTAATAATTATACATTAAAATGGGAAAAGAAATACGTTTCCTCTCGCTGTATCATTGTACAATTAAGTACTAAGCGATGACAATGGCAAATTAGGTTAAGTAAAAATGTGATCAAATTCGTTGATCCGCTATCAATGTTAAACGCGGACAAAATTAAATGAGTATTATGGCATATTTATTATATCTAGTTGTAAGACAAAATTTGCTCTGTAATAAAAATAACTTGATGGTCCTAGTTTTACTGAATCAACAGCTATTTATGTACTTCTTGAAGGTAAGTTTAGTTGAGGTGAGAACGCGCCTTTCAACAGCAGAGCAGGCAACTTGTGATACGTCAAACCTGTGATTTAGTTCACGCCATCTAGGTTTGAGTGCCTGAACTCTACCCAAGCAGAAACCTTCCTGGAGTTGAGCTATTCCCCAAGAGATGGCGCGAAAAAATAACACCTGAACCATAGAATGAGATTAGGATTGTTTAAACAATATTAGCCTTGCTGCTCAGCTAAAAACAATGGGTAAACATCTCAGTTGGTGGAACAGTGAGATTTTCATGTTCCCATGGATACGAGCTGTCACACAGAAATGACTAATGGGGTAATTTTGGCAGCTTATATCCATGGAAATATGGAAATCTTGCTATTCCACCAACTTGAGATGTTTACCCACTTTTTGATCTGAATAGCATTCCAAGTTACTGTAAGTTCTATGGTTGTCTCCACCAATGCATGCGGAAAAATACTACTTTTCTCACGCTCTCAGATAGTTATAGAGTTCATGAATAGAGCAAGGCATCAATAAAAAACACTTAAATTTCACTTTTATTGAACATCAACAATTTTTTTCGAGTAAAATTTCAATACAGAATAAATAACCAAAAACAATGTTAATAAATAAAATATTTCGAAACTAATATATACCAGAAGAGAAATCAAATAGTTCCATGGGTTAGAGGAAAATAGCTCTGAAGTAAAGCCTTGTATATTTTCTTATCTTTGTCTAAGAACAAGCAAAATATCACTCTATCTATTTTATCACCCTCATCCTCCAAGTATCTTCGCACTTGATACGCTGCTGCATGAGCTGCATATAAATTGGGATAACCGTTTAGACCTGTAGAAATACAAGGAAAAGCTATGGTTCTTAAATTTTTGGAAATAAGTAACTCCAAACTTTCTCTGTAACATTTTTTCAATTTTTCAGTATACTCCCCTTGTGGACCAACTGTATGAATTACGTCTGAAATAAAGAAAAGTCTAACCTAGTCCTCATATAAAGATATATTTATTTCTTACATCTAGAAGGTAACTTATATCCTCCAGTTATTCTAGCTTCTCCAGTCTTACAAGGTGCTAAAGTACTGCATTCCAACGCTAGAGACGGTCCTGCTCTGGTATGTATAGCTTGAGAAACCCCTTCACTTACACTAAGCGAAGAATCTACTGCATTAACAATAGCATCTAGCTAAAAATATGCTTTACTGAAGACAACAATTTTTAATTTGCAAGAATTCAAATTGAAACTACATTTAAAAGAAATTCATGCAAAGTGACCTACTGACATTTGGATGAACTCATTGGAATGATTTGAATTTAAGCAAGCATTCGAAAATTACCGCTAACAGAGTGATGTCTCCCTCGAAGATAGAAATTTTCTGAGCCAATGCTTCGTTCTTGCTTATATCCAATGCACAGTTTTCCTTCATGTAAATGGGGTCCGGAAGTATTTCAGTTTCGCACAAATGTTTCCATGTCGGTATCTTATCCACGCTGATGAAGAATTTTTGCTTCCCTTCAGCGTCCAATTTAAGATATTTATCCTTCTCTACTTCCCAGTCATTCATTTTCCCCTTCGGATTCACTTTATTTTACGATCAAACTTTTTGCGACTATTTTAATAAGCGCTGAAATTTGAAAAATGTGCGTAGGAATTTATATATTTCTATGGACGTCCACGGTGGAAGAATTGTGTCCGGTAGTTCATATGAACCGTCGGAACCGCAGTTGTCACTTGTCATATGCCGTAGATTTTCCCCGAAATAGGTAAACTTTTCATTTCTGTTACAAATTTAGTTAATGTAATTTTATATTTGCATTAACTATTATTTATATCATGCGCTTTAGTGATGTTCATTCTCTCGACACTCTTATTTTTACAGGAATAAAAGCTGATTAAAAATCAATATTTTATTTCAAGCAAGTTAACGATACAGCAGAAAGCAACTTAAACAAAATTTAACACATATTTGATAAAGTCAACATTAGTTAGGAAAATAGCTTTGCAGTATCTCCCTGTATATTTGCCTATCCTGCTCTAAAAACAAGCAAAATATCACTCTATCTACTTTATCGTGTTCCTTCTCTAGGAATTTTCGTACTTCATATGCTGCCGTATGAGCAGCAGGTAGATTCGGATATCCATAGATTCCTGTTGAAATACAGGGAAAGGCAATGGACCTCAAATTTTTCGAAATGAGTAACTGCAAACTGTTATTGTAGCAGTTCTCGAGTAAGTTGACATATCTGTTTTCTAACTGCCCTGGCCTGTCTAATTGGGGACCCACTGTGTGTATGACATCTGAAAGAGGATATATCGAAGGTAACCATGAAGTACTTGGTAAGATAATGATTACAGATGTATAGGCTTACATTTAGCTGGTAACTGGTAGCCCCCCGTTATCTTAGCGTCTCCAGTTTTACAAGGGGCCAGAGAGGCACCTTCTAATCTCAAGCACGATCCAGCAGCTCTATGAATTGCTCCATCAACACCTCCACCCCCTTGTAGACGGGAGTTTGCTGCATTCACAATTGCATCAATCTAAAAAAGATCTTGCTTCATTGAGTACAATTCAATAAGGTAGTTATTTCAACACTACCGCTAATTTGGTGATGTCACCCTCGAATATGGAGATTTTTTGGGCCAACTTTTCATTCTTGCTAGCATCGATCGGACAGTTTTCCATTCTAGAGACAGCATTTGGCAATTTTTCAGTTTCACACATACTTTTCCATGTAGGTATTTTATCGAGTGAAATGCTATTTTTTTGCTTTTCTTCTGCTTTCATATTGAGGTATTTATCCTTTTCTCTCTCCCAGTTACTCATTTTTCTTGCAAATTCTGTTCGGAACTTTGAAAAATTCAATTCTCTTGCGGAACCGGAAAGTTTAATCACAAACTGGGAAAACCCTTCTGTTGATTTAAAAAACATCTTTGGTTCGGGAATCACAGAAAAAATTTGTTTTTCTGGAAATTCCCCACTATGGGAAATTCCAACTGCGCAAAAGATGTTTTTCAGATATTTATATGCTGTAACTGGATACTTTTCGAAAAGATTTTCAAACTGATTTGCAAGGTGAAGATTATTTCGAATCATCCATCAAAATTATTCCCGAATTAGGTTTCAATGAGGTAGTTCAAAAGTCCCCTAAAGAGTGACATGTAAACGAAATTAGTTCCAAATAATTCCAATGTTTGGTAATTTTTATATTGCTTCATCGTTTTTTTTTAACGAAAATAAATGAAAGCATAAGTTACCTTACCTCAATTAAGCTGATAATTTGATCATATATAATAGGTGATACAGATTCTTATGTGAATTAAGGTATATTTCTATCTTATTAAAATGTTTGAATTAATTTAATACAGTATGAAATCTGTACTTGCAGAAGAAGCTCTAAGTGATTGAAGTGATTGAAAATGGCTCACTCTGGGGTGGTTCCTAGTGGAAAGCGTAAGGAAATTTACAAATATATTGCTCCATGGCCTCTCTACAGCATGAACTGGTCAGTTAGACCTGACAAGAGGTTTCGTCTAGCACTTGGCAGTTTCGTTGAAGAATATAACAACAAAGTACAAATTGTTTCATTGGATGAAGACAGCAGTGAATTCTCTGCTAAAAGCACGTTCGACCATCCCTATCCCACAACCAAAATTATGTGGATACCGGATAGTAAAGGGGTTTTCCCAGATTTGCTAGCAACAAGGTTAGATTCAATACACATTCTGTATACCTGATCCTTAATTGTCGAATTGTTTTAGTGGGGACTATTTGAGAGTCTGGAGAGCTGGGGAACCTGACACAAGGTTAGAGTGTGTACTCAATAACAATAAGAATTCCGACTTTTGTGCCCCTCTAACGTCTTTTGATTGGAATGAAGTAGATCCAAATTTGGTAGGAACCTCATCCATTGACACAACTTGTACTATTTGGGGTTTGGAGACGGGTCAGATTTTGGGACGAGTGAATTTAGTTTCTGGACATGTGAAGACACAATTGATTGCTCATGACAAGGAGGTTTATGACATAGGTAAGTGAAATCTTTGTATGAAAAAAGTGATATTATTGTTGGAAGATGAAATTCTCTAAATAATTACGTATCCTCAGCGTTCTCGAGGGCTGGGGGAGGTAGAGACATGTTCGCTTCGGTTGGAGCAGACGGTTCAGTTCGTATGTTCGACCTGCGTCACTTGGAACATTCCACGATAATATACGAGGATGCAGCTCACACTCCCTTGCTCCGATTAGCCTGGAACAAACAAGACCCCAACTACCTAGCCACCATCGCCATGGACGCATGCGAGGTAGTCATACTAGACGTACGAGTCCCTTGCACCCCGGTAGCCAAACTAAACAACCACCGCGCGTGCGTCAATGGCATAGCCTGGGCCCCTCACTCCAGCTGTCACATTTGCACCGCTGGAGATGACCACCAGGCCCTCATCTGGGATATCCAGCAGATGCCGAGGGCTATCGAGGACCCCATTTTGGCTTATACCGCTGCTGAGGGGGAGGTTAATCAGATACAGTGGGGTGCGACACAGCCCGATTGGATCGCTATTTGTTATAATAAATCCTTGGAGATTCTCAGGGTTTAGTTTTATCTCTAGGTTTATCCGTGTTTTTTTGCGTTTGATCTTTGGTACTTTTCTTGAGGATGTTTGCGGCGAGATGGAAATCTGATTGTGATTGTTCGAATGCGGGGTGCTTTGAGTGGAATGGACTCTTAAGTGTTTAGGACGAAACAGATCTATTTAGAATTTTAAAAAAGAAATCGGTCAGGTTTCTTTCGAGGCGTAATAGGCCACTTTATTTGGAGCACCCTGTATAGTTTTTGACGTTCTGGCCAAACTATGACGCAGAGGCCATTTTGAACTCTAAAATAAACAGAAATATTGAAATTGACAAATTCTTCTTTGAAACAAATAGAATGGAAGAATAATTGAGAAAATGTTTAGAACATTAACGTTTTAAGGAGCAACTTATACTCTTGGAAGTATTGTTTTATGTGGGCCACTCTGTATAAATACAGAATGAGGGAAAGGGTTTTGGAATTCTATTGATATAATTTTTGAGCATATAATTCTGTATGATACACTCTGTAAGGTAATTATGATTGAGAAAATGGAATGCGTTTGGATTTTGTTTAAGTGGAAGATTCAATTTTTGTTTTAAAATATGTATTTTTAGTCTGACTACGATGTAATCTTTGTGAAATCGTTCTTTTTATACACTTATTAAGGGTAGTGTAGTTTTTCCTGAGTGAGTTTGTGGATTTTGTGAGTATGTGATATATTTATTTTTAATGTAATTTATTTCAATGCAATACATTTTTATAGAATATTATCGATAAATTGAAAGAAACATATTAGTTTTTATTTTAATTCCATACTAACTGGCCCGGCGAACTTTGTTCCGCCTAAATGATACCTACGGTGGATTTCACAAATCTTAATCACCGGTGATCGGAGATCAACGGCTTGGTTCTCTGATTTTTGAACTGTCAAATGTTTCCATGGATATGAGCTATCACACAGAACAGATACACAAAAATAATATGTCAATCACTGATAATGGCAATTTTGGATTCATTTATTTCCGCAAATATATTTATTGCCCAAACAGAAATTCAAAAACATTTTGAAAATTATGAGATAAGATGAGAATGGACATCTCACGATTGGAACTCATCGCCAAAATCCGATTTACTTGACATTTCGATAAAAATTCACTGTGATATTCACCCGCTTCTGGATCTGTTAATAGCCTTTCATGGTACCATAAGCCCTATGTAAATTACACAGTAATTGATGTCATATGTTCTTTTTTCGACCATTTCAAACCACGACGAACGAAATGCTCGAAAAAAGAACAGATGACATCAATCGATGGCCGCAAAAGCCTCAACAAATTCATCGCCATTTAATTGTGATAATGTCAAATATAGTACCTTCACGATTACGTTATTTGGAATAAATAAAACTATAAAAATAATCGATAATCATCAGTCATAATGTGTGAATAGCGCCATCTGAAGTGGTAAGAACGAAACATTTCTCATATATCAACGAAATCTTATCGTTTTAGACATCTGTACTCCTACGCTAAGACATTTTGGTTATGCCCAACGGCGCAGAGTTGTAGGCAACTCGAATTACACACTATTACAGTGACTATAGAGGGAATATTGTCACTGTACACACTATTTGCTTATATCGCCATCTAATCAGGAGAATATCAAATGAAGTACAAACGAATAAGCGGTAGCGTAACTGTAACTGTAGCGACATCTAGTGGCCTTACTCAAAAGGAGGAAAAGCATTTCCTGTATAAATAAAATTTTCATCGATTCTTCCCAAGTTTTATTGTATTTTATAATAACCAAACCGTAGACGAATCCATATATTATGAAGTTTCATAACAAACAGTCCTTCCGATCTCGAGTTATAAATGGTGTAACCAACATCTTTCTTTTATATATATACAGTGCTAGTCAAAAGTCCCCTCCCCCCTCGTATCTTTTGAACGGGTATACTTATAATAATGAAATTTGGAGGGTGGAAATAAACGGATGTAGGCTTCTCAACTGGTCATAACAGGTGACGCAATAGTCATAAATGACGTCACAAGGCCACTGTGACTAATAATTTTAAATGGGACCCTATGGCAAGTGACAGCTCGTTTGAAAGGTATTGAAAATACCTATTCAGTCATACCAATTTTGTTTAGGTTTCGGCTGATTTTGATTGATAAATTGAAGAAATACGAAAATTATTATTGGTCACAGTGGCCTTGTGACGTCATTTATGACTATGCGCACCTGTTATGACCAGTTGAGAAGCCTACATCCGTTTATTTCCACCCTCCAAATTTCATTATTATAAGTATACCCGTTCAAAAGATACGAGGGGGGAGGGGACTTTTGACTAGCACCGTATATATAAGATTTATGGAGTAATGGAAACTTTTTACACCAAAAAACCTCTAAAGCAAACGTTTGCTAGTTTCTTCAAGGAAAATTGGCGATTGAAACAAAAAGTTTACGAAATATTAATTTATTAAGAAAATTCAAGAAAACAGCAACAACATAACGATCTTAATACTCGTTTTAAACTACAATAAATAAATTTAAATTCGCTGTTTAACTTCGGAATGCACGAATTAAGAAACAAATATCACAGCTTCAACAGTCGAATCCAATTCCTACTTCGATCTCGCTGAATATTTCTTCT
Source organism: Adalia decempunctata (assembly GCA_951802165.1). NCBI lineage: Eukaryota > Metazoa > Arthropoda > Insecta > Coleoptera > Coccinellidae > Adalia > Adalia decempunctata. The sequence goes on from OX637698.1 coordinate 4,993,129, forward strand.
TATACTGCCTAATTTTCTCATCAAAGTATTTGTCGATGGACTGAACCTGTCAACGAATCAAAATTAAGAATAATTTGAAGAGAAAATCGAGAATTATGTACCTGAGAATCACATTCTTTTAAGGAATTTAGAACTGTATTTCTCGAATGTGCATTAATCTTTTCCAGATTGAGACAAGCTTGAACGAAACTTTTGGCCCATGTTTTCCAAGCGTCTACTTCTCTCTGTACAAAAAAAAGTAGTAAATTATTTTTTATTACGTCAAGAATGTTCCACTCATTCTCAACCTTTTTTTTGCCTAAAAAATGTGTTAAAAATGGGCTTGACCTGAGAAATAATTACCTCTGCTTCTTTCTGCACCTGCTGAATCAAAAAGTTATACTCCTTCTTCGACATTTCCACAAACTTATTCAATTCTACATAATCGCCTTCGATCTGTCCCAGCCGTTCCTTCAATTCCGCATTTTCCTTCTGTACTGGCGACATTATTTGCGCGTATTTACTCAAAAGTTCGGACAGTTGATCACGATGCAGTTTTTCCTGCTCCTTGAATCTGTTCAGTTTTTGTTGGTTAGCATCGAAGATGTTCTTGTATGTGTCCTCGATTTTGGTCACTTTACGTTCGTATTCTTTGCGCATTTGTTCTTGAATTGAAACTTCGGCTTTTAAAAGTTTCACTTTGAAAAGAGATTCATCTTCTACAGAACCTAAAAAAGAATTTAAATTCCACAGATTCGGGTAAATTATTTTCATTCTTACATTTATCTCCATCGTCTCTAGTTCTTTTATCCATATTATCTTCCAATAATTCCTTAACAGTCTTCTGTAGTTTCTCCACTTCTTTTTGTGATGTTTCCAAACTTTCATTACAACTTTTCACTTCTCTCTCCATTTCTTCAATTTTCTCCTCATATTTCTTCAGTAATTCACATTTATCAGACAACTCATCTTGATATTTCATTAACTCTGATTTGGCTTCCTCCAAATGCTGAGAAGCATCTTCTAACGTCTGAATTGTAACGTTTTTATCTTCTTTCTTCAACGCCTCCATTTCTTTATCTCTCTCTTCCAACTCCCTGACTAAATCTTCGTAATCCTTAATTTTCTCATCCAATTCATCTCTAACTGCCCTCAATTCGATTTCAACACTTTCTTTCTCGCCCTCCAGTAAAGTTTTTGAGCTGTTCAATTCATCAATCAATTCCGTAAGCTTTCCAATCTCTTTCTCTGATTCTCTAAGGTTACGATTACATTCTTCCGCTTCTTTCATCCAAGTTTCTTCAGATTCTTTGTATTTTCTCATTATTATGCAACTTAAATTCACCTGATTTATCCAACTTGCAATTTTGACTTCGATGAATTTCTTGTCGACACTCTGTTCGTTATAAACGTTCCAAAAGTTTTCTAAATCTGATCTTAAAGTAGATAGGTCTTTGAGTTCAGTGTTTTCGTTACTGTTCAATTCTTTGAGTTGGGCAGTGAGCTGATTGTATTGTTTGTGTAATAATTCGTAATTTGTTTTATAATTTTCTAGATCCTTCAAGTCTTTCAACAGTTCCTCCCTTTCTTCTTTCAATTTTTTATTTTCATCTGTTAAGTACACTTCTTTATCATTATACCCTTCTTTTTCTTTAAGTTTTTTTTCAAGAGCAAATAAACTTTCTTCACTTTCACGAAGCTTCAACTTCAAACTTTCCATGTCGGAATCCCCAATTGTAGATCTCAATTCTTCTACTTCTGCCTCGGAATAAGCTAACTTTTGCTGTAATTCCTTGATTTTTTCTTCCGCGTTTAATAATTCTTCGTTCATTGTTTCGAGTTCAGGTAATTTATATTTATTTGAGAGATTTTCGAGATCACTCCTCGTTTGTTTTATCATATTTTCGATTTTATCTTCTAATTCGACGTTTATTGAAGTGAGTTGATCTATTTCTTGTCGTTTATCGTTTAAAGAGTCTTGTAATCTTTTCATTTCGTTTTCTATTACCGCAATTAATTGACTATGTTCAGATCTACCTTAAAATTGAAGTATGTGAGCAAATGAATGTGTTCATAAAGAAATAGGACAACTTACTGCATTGTATTTTTGGGAAAGACGAATTTTTGATGCTTCTATATTCTAAAAGTTCTTTCATATCGTTCTCATAAAACCTCAAATGAAAAAATTCAAAATATTAAAAGCAAATAGATTAAATTTCACCAATATTTAATCTGAAATATTATTCTTTTCTTCAAATTCTGTTCTTCACTCGTGAAATTCAAACTTTTATCGATTTTAAAACAGTTTTTTATAAGAAATTATGTACTCACTTTGTTTTAGATTTGAGGGTAGTAACTTCAACATCTTTATCTAGAAGCATTTTTTTCAATCTTTCATTATGGACAACTAAAGTATCATAGTCCTAAAGAAATTAGAAAAATCAGAAAAGCAATTTTTCGAATCTATTGAAAACTCACCAACGATTTTCTTTTGAAAGAATTTGAAAGCAAAATTGGTTCACCTGATTCAAATTTATGTATTCTGTCTGCAAATATAATAATTAGATAACTCTAGAAGTGGATTAAAAAACAAATTTACTTCTATAATGTTCATTTTCCTTCGTCAACATTTCTACCAAATTCAGTAAGTCCTTGCATTGGTTTTGAGCACTTTCTATATTGTCATTCAATAATTTTATTGTATTATTCTGGATTGACTCATTTTCGCTACTATTTTCAATGGTTCTTTGCAAATCAGTCTCCAAAATAATTCTATCTTTCTCCTAAAAAAATCGAAATATAAACCAGAAAAATCATTCTTAAAGTTTCTCACCAGAATCTCAATCTTTTTTCTCTGTTCCTCAAGAATAGATTCCAATTTTTCAATTTGCTCCTTATGGTTGTTCTGCAGTTCTTCAGCATTAAATACGCGAGCTGCAATATTGTAAGGACCTGTTTCCATTGTAAATTTAAGTTGTAACTCTTCGATAGTATTTTTATAAGCTTGAACATCGAATTCCAACTACAAATATGCTCTAAGTAGTGAACAATCCAAAAACTTCATTCAATAAACTCACCTGTTCCACAGTTTTTTGCAACGAACTAATTTCAACATCTTTAGACGCTAAACTCTTTTCTTGTCCACTTATAATATCTACCTTCTCCACTGAAAAACATCGATTGAACTTCAAATATACATTTTACAAGACTGAGTACTGACCTAATAAAGATTTTGTATTTCTGAGAGATATCTCGGCTTGTGAAGTTTCGGCTTCTTGCAGAGTTAGTCTACGTTTCAGGCTGTCAATATCTTTTCCAGTTTTTTCTTTATATTCATCGAATTCCCCTTTCAAGGTTTGAATTTCTTTCATTCGGATATCGTACAGAAGCTTCAGTTGCTCATAAGGTGTTTGTACGTCTTTGTAAGCTTGGTCTATGTATTCGGCTGAAGCTACTGAAATATTGGTCGAGGAGTTTATGGTACTATCGTCGTATTTGAATTCGTCCAGAGCATTTATCAGAAGATTTTGAAGCTGAAATGGGACAGTTTAATAGTCGATAGATGGAAATTCTAATGAGAGTTACCTCTTCGCGCCTTCGTATTTGTTCTTCCAAATCTTCAGCTTCTTCTTGATTTTCATTGTTGTCCACTATGTCGAGACCTTTTCCCTGGAATAAACTCATTCCCGGATCATCCATAGTGAAATAATTCCAGTTTAATTGTAATTCTTATCCTGAAATATTCAAAAATTCAAATATCTTGACTTGTTAGTAAACATAACCAATAATCAGTGATATATATGGAATTCTATGACCTGGTGGACAGTTCACTCAGATTTTCTATGGTACTGAGTTTTTGACAGATGAAATATAGGTTAGTTTACTTTAACCTCACAAATTTGAAGAAAACATTGCATAAACTTTTGCAAACATTTTAATTAAAATGAATAAAGCACTATTGAATATTACAAAAACGCGTGAGTAATTTCAATTGCAAATTTCTTGGAAGATTTTTTATTTTCGAAATTTCAGGTGGTTTAGTTTCTTTTAGGTATTCTACTTCAACCCATAATAAACCAAAAAGAAGTTTTTTTATTTCAACCCCTATCTATTACGTGAATGCAGGAAAGTATCTTCAGTATGAAGAGTTATTGCTTTAGTTAATACAATGGTTTTGATATTATAGAACCTCACATTGGACACTTGTATACATCATTATTGGCTGATACGTTAGCTCGTTGGCATCATCTTTGTGATAAAAACACGAAAATAAAACTAACAACTGGTACTGATGAACATGGGTCTAAAATTCAACAGGCATCTGCCAAAGGCAATTTGACTCCTAAAGAGTATTGTGATAGAATTGTGCATAGTTATCAGGATCTAGCTCAAAGTTTTAATATTAATTATACAAATTTTACCAGAACAACAGACGAAGTTCACTTTAAGACTGTTAAAAAGTTTTGGGTAGGTTTTGAACATACTTAAAAGTAATTCATTGGTATATTTTTCATGTTCGTTACAGAATGTTCTTGAAAATAACAATTCTATATATTCAGCAAATTACGAAGGTTGGTATTGCGTTTCTGATGAAACTTTCTTGACGTCATCTCAATTGAGGGAAAAAGAGGACGAAAGTGGGAAGAAAATATTCGTATCAGAAGAAAGTGGTCATCCTGTGGAATGGACTGAAGAAAAAAATTATTTATTTAGGCTGAGTAAATTTCAAGACGATTTGATTTATTGGTTGAAAAAGAATGGTGAGTAAAGATGTAATCAGAGCATAACTGTGAAGTCAGCAGTCATATATTCTTTTAATTTGTCTATGATTTTGCAAACATTGGTCCTCTGTGGTTCTTGGTAGGATTTCCAATGCTGCCAATCTTTCAATTATTTTGTTGGTGGGAATGGAGTAAAGATTAGTTATTTTAGTTTAAAATTGAGATATTATGGAATTTCAAGCTGCTTGAAAGATGCTACTAGGTGATTTCTTCTAAAGTATCTGTGGAACACCAATTTTCTTTCAGAAAACACAGTTAAACCAAAGAAATTCCACAAAATATTGTTCGATTATATAACACGGGACAATTTGCCCGATATATCAGTGTCAAGACCTTCTTCCCGGGTCAATTGGGGAATTCCTGTACCCTCAGACGATTCCCAGACAATTTATGTGTGGTTGGATGCACTTGTGAATTATTTAACTGCTGCCGATTACCTGAAGGACTCAGTCGGCTTTAAGAAAAATTGGCCGCCCGATGTACAGGTAATCGGCAAAGACATCCTCAAGTAAGTACAGAAACTGTTCTAATTTGATGAAACAAATCAATTTGGAGTTTTATTTTCGTTTCGAAGTGAATGAACATAGAAATGAAGTGTGATATGGAAGTTCTATGTTTCCTGTAAAAACTCTATGTTCTGGATACAGAGTAACTTATTTTTCAATTTATTACATAATTATACTCCATTCACAATTATAAAATCACAACTCTGGCCTTGGAAATTTGACAAATTTGACACATTCCACTCTGTATCGAAGTTATGACGTTTTTCAAAATATTTTTATGTTCCAAGTCAACACTATGTTGCCCTTTCTACATTCTTAGCGTATTTCTCAGAATGTGAATTTATTCGGAAAATGAATGAATTGGAAAAGATGTGACGGACGAAAATAATTAACGTTTATATGAATTGATAGAAAGGATTCCTTTTCTAGTTATTTGCATGAAAAATACAAGAGATCACTGTTGAAATATATTATTTTTCGCCATGGAAGAAAATTGCATTGCTTTCACATGATTTTCATATGCATGCCTGTGAAGATTTAATGTTTATTATCCTCTTGAACTGAAAGTTCAAGACTTGACATCAATTGTTGAATCAAGAATAATGGAACATTATATCCCTCTACTCACTACTGGAATCCAAATAGTTGAAGGGAGTTCTGATGCAACAGGAACTTTTTCTTGGAACATAACCTTGATAGCTAACTTAACCCATTAGCGCTCAGCGTCCTCTTTTGAGGACGGCTATTACTTTTTGCGATAAGAGATAGATGAAGCTTCTCTCCTTATGTTTACATATTTGACAGTTGATTTGAAACTATTTTCAGTTACCCTGATCAATTTCTACTGAAAAATATTTTTTTTTTCGAAATTGTGCAGCTTTATTTTTCGGACTTTTGTCGATCCATTCATCGTCGAAATGATCAGTGTACTTTTGTTATCAATTTTTGCTGGTGAGTAGTTTTATATTTATAAATAGTTTTTTTATACTAGTAAAATTATTACGGTAATATGGTATTCAGTTATTTTGCATTACTTTTTTCATGAAGTGATGACAAAGTATGTGTCCTCAAAATAGGACGCTGGGTTTTGACTAGTTCGTGATATTATTTCAGGTCGATTCAAGACTCTCGCAATGAGCCGTTCTAATCACGTGTTCAAGTCAATGGAAGAGGCTTTGGAGTATGCCACATCAGCGCAATGTGATATCGATTTATTAGCTCTTCCAACAGATGTTGATGAGCTTACCGATGAAGATGATATTGATGACAAGGCTCTCAATTTTCCGGTGGTAAATGATGTAGTAGGCCATGTAGAGGTTCAAGTTGCACATGAATCGGACGCAGAAGAATCTGGTGAAGATGATATTCCTTTTTCAGCGCTGAAAAGGAGATTGCTCGAGAAAAGAAGGAAAAAGTAGCTGTTCCGCAACCACTCGTAGTAAACAACTACAATAAACATATGGTAGGAGTCGACCACCACGATAAGCTTTTAGAAAAGCTATAAGGGGAAAAAAGTGGTACTGGAGCCTTTTCACAAGGATGATTGACATGGCAATTGTGAATTCCTGCATCCTCTATTGGCAAATAAATGGAACCCAATCCATCTCCATGAAAGATTTCAGACGACAAGTTGCCGTGACATACCTACCTCAAATTGCGCCATGGAAGAAGAGTTTTGAAGGGACGTCCTTTATCATTTCCTACCACCTCAAAAAGTCAATCTTTCGATGATGTGAGATATTAAAATCTTGGACATATTCTGAGCAAATGGGAAAATCAGCGCCGTTGTCAATTCGAAAGATTTACTGAGATACCAAGGACATTTTGTGTAAAATGTGGAGTGACCTAATGCATTTCTTGTTTTCCTAAATATCATAACAAAACATTGAAATAGTGATGTCGTACAATAAATGTAAAATATTTTTGAGAATAAAGAATTTTTTTATTCATTAATGAAAATGTATAATTTTGTTGAAAAAAAAATAAATCATGTGACAGCCCAGCGTCCTCATATGAGGACAGCGTTTTTTTTCTACTTATACATTTTTTTTCTCATTTAAATTATTTTTACCTTCGAGAAGGGTATATTATACGCATCATATACAAATTTCGGAGTAAAATTAAAAAAAAAAACTAATTTGGGCGTTAATGGGTTAATAAAAATAAGAGTAGAAGATATACATTTCATTTATTTGATCTTATGAACAAGGAGCAAAATATTCTGACTGTATAGTAATTTATTAGTTTAAAAAATATTCATACCTACATTACAACCACAGTAGGTTTGTACAAATAATATGGAACAGGTCAAACATATGCTTCACATTTATCATTCACCTGTTCTAAAATAAGACACAAACTCCTCCACATTATAGGGCCCCTACAGCATTAAAAGCTTGTGTCTCTTTTGAAAGAAGTAGCACTAGATATAATATATTCTTTCGATTAAGAGCAAATACCAACCGTTGAATGTTACATACACAAATTTCTTCAAAATGGACTTATACGAAGTGGTTCTTTTTCTGAAACGTGAAAACGATCAACAATAATCATTTAGAGACCGATGATGGCCATCCAAAACCCGTTTACTTACGATAATCGTGCAATTTCATTCTGCAAGTTCTTTCCTCATAATTCCTCGAAAATCCTACCTGAACCATATTTTCCGGTCGCTTTCGTGAAAAGATCGTATAAGGAAGCCTTTTTTGTCCATTTACACATTCCAAATAAATTTTGAGCACCAAAAACGATACCGAAACTAACCAAACTTCTGGGGGACCGGAATTTCGTTTGAAATCTTTAAAAAACGGCCAGATACCTGAAAAAAAACTTCGTTATCAAGTGTAAAAAAGGCGATTAGTACTTACTTTTGCTTTATTCATGCTTATAAATCGATTTTTGGTCCAATTCAAATTTGCCGTTTGTACCCATGTCAAAATATCTTTGATACTTTTACTTTGATGTAAACAAAGAAACTGGCAACGCAGTTTTGTCCTTTAAGATATTTTCTGTACGCGCACAGATTTTTTATGAGGTGCACCAATTCCTGAAAACGAAACCATGGCCAGAGTTGTGATTTTATAATTGTGAATGGAGTATAGAAGTATTAATTTTCTGTTAGATTCCACGGTATCTATTGGCCAGCATTTCTCATGGCTGCCAACCTGGAACCACCAGGTACTTTACTCTGCCATTCCCACTGGATCGTAGCTGCAGAAAAAATGTCGAAATCCAAAGGCAATATAATAGATCCGTTCGAGAGAGCAGAAATCTACACCAATGACGGCCTTAGGTATTTTTTGCTTCGAGTTGGCGTGGCCCATAGCGATGGAAGTCAGTATTTCTCATATCGGAAAGCTTTTCCGGTTATCCAAGAGTTTTTTCAGATTATAATGACTCGAAGGCCATTCGTGTCCTCAACGCCGAACTAGCGGACACCCTAGGCAATCTACTGAGCCGTTGTACCGGCGAAGTTTTGAATCCTAACCAAGAATTTCCGAAGATGAACAGAGAGGTTTTCAAGAGCGTTTCAGAGCTGGACGTCACCAAGAAATTGTTGGAAAATCTGATAAGCCTGCCAGGTTAGTCTCCAAAATGGCTGCAAAGTGACTTATCTGTCACTTTCCCGAAATTCAAGCATCAAAATATGCGATCATTCCATAGAAATCATAATATATATACTTACTCTAGAATGCTAATTCCTTCTAGTTCCGCAGCGAAAAACGTGCCGCATAGGCAACTGATTCACAATGTGCGCATGCTCACCATTAGGAAATTTCACGTAGAACGATGCCAAGTCCCTAAATGTTTTGTCGCTTCTATTTTAAGTTCAATATAATTAAACAATAAAAATATTCCATTGAGTAACAAACTTATTTTATAGCTCATGCGCGGCTTCCTACGACTATTAGACACATTAATATCATAAGTGAATTGCAATATTTGTGGAATTGGTGAGAAAATTAGAGCAGTAATGTAGTAGGTTTCACTAAATAGATATAGACCGCGCAACACCGCTTTTTCTGTCTCATGGCAAAGGACTTTGAAATGACCTTAGTGAAAGTTTAGGCAGGAACGGGTTAGTGTCAGTCTGCAGCCACAGTTTAGTTTACTGCATAGACAAACTAGTTTACTGGTGCGTAACTGTTATTTTCGTGTTTGATATTCTTCGTGTGCATTTTGCTTTTGTTGTGTGTTGTGTTCGATTTGGATTTTTTCGTATCCGATAAACAATGAACTGTATAGTGTTGTGGTGTCCTTGTCTTGACCGGTTAATTTCCCACTCGAGTATGTAAACTATGTGCACCTTTTCATTCATATAAACTGTTAGAAATTTATGATTTACGCTTTGCTTTTCATTCGATTGACACATATCTATCCACTCGTACCATGAGATTGGTTCTTTATATAGCAAAAGAACGCAATTCATTATGAAAAATCATGAAATCTTGTGAGTAAACCATCTTTTAATGGATAATTCGAACTCGAAAATAAAATATATTGAAGTAAAACTTTGCAGTTTCATTCAGATAAGATAACAGATTGATTTTGGAATATACTCGGAACTGAAAAAGACAAATGACTTGGAGAACAAGGGCGGATTTACGGGGGGGGGGGTTACTGGGGGTAACTTCCCCCCCCATGAGTATCGAAGACCTAAGAAAAAGGTGGTGCACATACAATATTTCATACATATTTCACCTGATTTTATGGTTTTCAATCGTAATTACCCCCCCCCCATGATCGTTATTACCCCTCCCATGAAATAGAGCTATATCCGCCCTTGTTGGAGAATGAATGTAGGTATCAGAATTCACTCATGAAACGATGCAGAGTAACGCATTGGCAGATGTACAATACATTTTCATGTTTCCACTATTTTCAGGAACACCGAAGAATAGAACTGTCCTGAAGGGATATATTAGTATATTTTGCTCATTTGATTTTTTTTTCTGTACTTTACCAAGAGATTCGTTGTTTGTTAACCAGAATTTGTCTTCCTTGATCCTTGAATTGATTTTTATACCGAAAACGGGTTTTTTCAACGCCTGAAGAGGTTTTGGAACAATGAAAGATTTTCAGCTTATCTTCCAGTCGCTGATGATTCCAAATTTACCATTCAAATAGCTGTTGAAAATTATCAATATGTTCAAAACAACTAGTAAGTGTCGAATACTAATTATGAATTGATTAAATCCAACTGCAACAATAACAGCATAAAATTTTATTGAAGCCGACCCTGTTCAGAAACAACCTGATGGCACGTATGCGCGTTGTGGACCACACTGAGATTTTTACAACACTTTTTCCAATTGATTTAGCATTCTAGAGTAAGTATATATATTATGATTTCTATGGATCATTCGAGGTAGAACACAAAATGACGTTTTTTGAACATATATAGTGTAGTCTGCATCATTTTCGTCGTGTCTTCAAGCGAAAAATACGTCTTCATAAACTTATAAAGTTATTACTAGGTCAAGATTTCGTATTTTCAGTCAGCACTTCGAAAATAATTGCGATCATTAAAAAATTTCAGGTTCATTAAAAAGTTTCTAGTCGTACTCGTTAGTTGCAACAAGAGTTGAGTGAATGTACCTAATAAGACGTCGAAGTGTGAATTCTGATTGGTTAACTCATTAGGGACCTCGGCGTGAAACATTGGAGAGGGTTTTTATAACTAGGGGAAACTTGTTTCTGTTACGGTTTATTTTTTTCGTGGACTTACCGAAAGATACCTCAATAATTCAGAAGTTATTATTATAAAATACGATTTTGAATAGAAATATATTATTTTTAAGGTACTTGTGAAACCAACTACAACAACTACAAAATTTACAAAGTGGTAGACGCGATCATAGCAACATTACATTCCGCAAACTTGTTTTTCGAAACTATGAAGCCTTGGGAACTGAAGAAAGCGCCCGAAATGAAAGATACCCTGGATGTGGTTTTGCACATCACAATGGAAACTCTAAGGGTGACGGGAGTCTTACTTCTTCCAGTAGTTCCTGATTTATCCTCGAACCTTCTGAGAAAATTGAATATTCCGGAGGATAGATGGGATTTTCAGGAGACAAAGATTTTTTCGTGGAACACCAGCGGTTTTGAGAGTATCAAATTGTTACCTGATAAGGTTGTGTTGTTTAGGAGGATTTTATTGGAGAATAAACCTAAAATGAGGAGATCTGATTGATATAACTGAGTTTTATTTTTCCTAATCAAACTCCTTTTCCATCTAGTGAACCAAGGAATATACAGGGTGAGTCTTTGACTTGTACATATATTTCAACAGTAGATTCCTCTCATCAAACGAAACACTCTTTTCCTTTACCATTTTTCAAAATTCGGTTTGGCTTGGGAGATACAGGGTGTCGAAAATCCATGAAAAAAAACACTTTTTTGTTTATATCTTCGGAACCGTTATTTCGAATGAACTGAATTTTGGTTGAGTTTTTACTCTATTCATGGTGCATATTCCTCAATCGAATATCTTTACTAGTATAAAAGTTACAGGGTAGTCCACTCATCAATACACGCTAAAACACCATAAAACCACTTTAAAAAGATAAACGGTTCATATTTTCGAAAGAATCAATCATTTAAGAAACTAAAAGTATTCATATTTGTTTTCAATAAAACGCGTCGTTTTCGAGTTATTTCCAATTTTAGCCGGAGAAATTTGACGTAAAAATCATTCATTTCAAGAATAATCTGAATGCGTCTCTGAATTAAATATCATCGAATATTATTCCTTTTCTGGTCTTTAATAGTATATTCTAAAACTAGTTGCAGAATGGGCTCCTATTCCAATACGAATGCGAAATTCGAAAACGAGCGACGAAGGAGCGAGTTTTTGAACGCATGAGTATTGGAATTGCATTCTGCAACGAGTATTAGACGATATTTTCTCTATTTCACTCAAATTTTGTGAAATTCAACGAAAAAATTCAAATTATAGGTCCTAGTGACTTTCATATTGTATCTTGGCAGTTGGTGTGAATGTTAGGAAATACGAAAATTGACGTTTCTAAATTGACGTCTGCTGAAATTTAAAAGGATCGGAAGTCATTGCTGACAACCACAGAACGAAAAATGTTACTGAAAACGATGCTGTAATGAATTCATTACAGCACTGTTTTTAGTACTGTAATGAACTCATTACGATACTGAAATAGAGAAACGAGTTTACAATGTTGTCACAATATATTTATCAACTTTGTCGAGATATTTTAATAATAAAATCCCACAAATGTGGGAGATAAAATTGAACACCAAGGAGGATTTAATACGCACAGTTTCTATTGAAAATTCATAGTTACCGGTCCATATTGAAGTTGAATGTCGATGGAATACAAAATTCGGATATGAATGATGAATCTCGATAAAAACTACTTATTAAATTGAAATTAATGAAAAATAATACGATACCTGATAATCTGTGGCGATGTTTCTATCTAAACAACACCCTCTTGGAATTTTATAAACTCGACACGGTTGAAATTCTATTAATTCACTTCACATAATGATCACATTAGAACAATAATTAACTGCATGAATGTATTCGGAACTTCACATAATGTTTACAGTTTGTTCAGAGACTCTGGTTTGTTATTATTTAACGTTGGCGTCCAGATAACCATACTTCGGTTTTCGATCTACGCATGCGTGGTAAAATTTGGCGGCAAAGTCGATTTATGATGGAAACGGCAGAATTCATAGATATTTATACCACGGTACACAAATGTATCGTGATTTAAACTATGTTTCGTAAAAAATTCTTAACCTCAATAAAAATATCATCAAGCTGACAACATCTTCTAGAAATTTCTGTGCAAAAATTCACAGAATCGATACAAATCAGATTAGGTTAGGTTTTTTAATAATAAATCTGAATGAAAAGTCTCTCTTCATGATATTGTTTGGGAATTTCGAGGAAAATATGAACAAGTTATTAGTGTTTACAAACTAATCTGCAGAAAAATCGAAGGAGGAACTTATTTTGGTGGAATACATGTGGCTTTTTAGTTGCAGATATAATCCGATGAAACTAACTGTTTTTGTTGAAATTATCGTGTTTGCAACATTTTTATTCCAATAAGGTTAGTACTTGACTACTTGAGTATTCCCTAAATTGGGCCTAAATGTATGAACTCAATTTCTATCGAGAAATTTGAACTTTGAATCAATTCCACAGTATCATTTCAGGGACGTATTTAGCCCAATGTTTTTTTTCAAATATTCAAATTCGGAAAACATGGAAAATGAAAAAAAGGTTTCTTTTGGCCTCAAGAATCTTCAGTTAAAATATATGTACAATTCTAAGACTCACCCTGTTTTGAGTGTTTTCTACCAATTTTTTAATGACAGCATTAACATCAGTACTTTGAGGCTTGAAAACAACAGGAAATAAAAATATTCTTATGAAGAAATAATTTTATTTGAAGAATGTACATCTAAAATTATATAGATATAAGCATATATACTTTACAATAATTTATCAGAAATTTACACATTCTCTCGACGACAAAAAATGAATTTGTTACTGTAATTGGTTTTCTTCTTTTTGATGCGGAATTAATTTTATGAGAATTTCTTCCATTTGATCACCTTGACTCTCATAAATTGAGTCAGGAAAAGAGTGAAGATTTCTTGGATTCAATTGCCAAAAAAATGTTTCAATTTGAAAACATGAATTTCTGCTATAATTCAGTATATTACATTCGGTGATAGAGACTTAAAAATGATGATATTTCGCATGGTTTTCCTTGGCTCTCACCCTTACTCATTTATCAGCGTCGTTGAACCTCAAATTCCTGGTGAACCTGTAGATCAAATCCATGGCCCATACAGGCTGATCGTGAGGCACCATATGCCCAGCATCTCTAACCATCAAATCCGTCAAATTACCAGCAACTTTGACAAAACCAGCTACTTGCGAGTCGACCAACCAAATATTCCTATCGGCGTTTCTATACTCTTCAGACCTCGAGAAATTCAATTTCTGCAAATAGTTAACAGTTAAGGGATAAGCGACGATGATATCGACTTGTCCACTGTACAACAGCACCCTGTAGTTGTCTATGAGTTCTGGGAGCAAATGAACTACCGACTTCATTACGTCTGCGTTTAAGGCTTCGTTGACCAGGCCGCCATCTTGGAATTCGGAGTTGCCTACGTGGATGGCCTTACGGATGTCGTTGGTTTGGATGAAGGCGTCCATTAGAGGTTCATCGTCTTCGTCTTGGGCGAAGAGATAGTTGTATACGTTGGTGATGCCTGTGATGTTCATCATGTGGGAGAGAATTTCATCTTGGCAGTTTCTAGCTTCAGCATATCTTCCTTGTTTGATTAAATCTACGCTTTGGTCTCTGATACTGTCCATGATGTTTTTGTCTTTCAAGTCTACTATACCATGTTGGTACAAGTATTCCCCATAGTTCAGCTGGTTGATCGGGTCTGTCCAGCCATTTCCGATAGCTAGACCTTTGAGGTTTATCTTTGAACCAGTAGGAAGATTACGATTAGCCTTCAGTATATAGTGGGAAATTGCTGGTATGTAATGACCTCCATAAGATTCTCCAGTGATGAAGAACTCGTTACCCCTCAGCTCTGGGAACAACTGGAAGAACTGCTGGATAGCTTGGAACAACTCGCTACTAACCTGGTCTTCATCACGGACATATCCTTCAGCGTCCGTGAAACTATAACCAGCACCCGCAGGGTTGTCAATCCAGATCATGTTATGTCTTTTGGTCCACGTTTCGTTCCTCAAAACCACTTCCCTCTCATTCTTCATCTGGAAAGGCCCATTTTCTGAGAACAAACCGAAGAGTGACGTCGACCCTGGACCTCCTTGGAGCCATAAAACGACAGGGTCATTCAGAGGGTCACTTTCTGAAGGACAGAACCAGGTGAAGAGGTTGGTGTTGTGCGTTTTGTTGACTGTGAAGAAGCCAGAGTAGTGGGTGATGTTTTGGAAGGCTTTGTGAGACACTCTGGCCGCTTTCCTGGCTTCTTGGATCCTTCCATCTTCGATGTAGGGTGTTAGGATGAGTGGTTCGCCGTTGTCTTCATTTTCGTCGATTGGTTGCGATTGGATTTTTTTGTAAAAATTAGGGAATCTACTAACTGAAGCCGCGAATTGAGCCAGGACACAGAAAGTCAAGATGTAGACCGTTGAGCGGAACATGATTGATTGAGATGAATGTGTGAAAGTCCATCATATTTTAATGGAAATCATTTCCGCGTATTATCTTATCGTGAGTGTTCCTAATTGTGGTATATTGTATTCGAGATCTCATCTGTAGAGCAACGGGTTTCGCAATAGGGTCAATATTTATTGTCCGATTCTGAAACGAGTTTTCAATATTTTTTTGGATTTATGTAAAGTGAGGATTTCAGAGGATTCACTGCCATGTTGAAATCCCTTCTTGATTTCTCGTCTTCCTTTCCGTTCCACCTTTAACACACACTTGGATTTTCGCATCGATTAAGTACGTTACGCTTATCACGGTTGATGACAATTAACAAAGCTAAAAACAGCAACGAGTAGGAAAACTAATCCGATAGAGGCGCCACCGTGCATTGAAATGTACAATGGCGCTCTCTATCCGAAAATCGCTGAACTATGAAATTAGTGAATATGTTGGTAAAGTAGGAACTATTTCTCGCTATATACACTGCGCAAAAAATTAACGCACATTATGGAAATCTCAAATTTATTCTGCAACTGAAGGTGTTCTCAATGATAATTATTTTTATCAGAATTATGCATGCATATGTTATCCATTTTCAACGTTTTTCTTCAATACAGATGTATTCTCCCAGCAGGAATAAAAAAAGATGATATTATCAGATTTTTAATGTATTGGCTCCATTCTAAAATCAGTTGTTCTCGATCAATTCTAGTGATCAATAGTTTTTCTTTCGTTTGATTTTCTACACTCGATCGCTATGCAACGCGAAACACGCAATTTGACCCAAGAGGAATGTGCCCAAGCGGTAGTTTTGCAAAAAGAAGGGTGGACATACACAAGAATTGCAGAAAGGTTTGGAGTTTCCCATACAAGTGGGTCCAGAGTGTTGCAGCGATTCAGGGATACAGGTATGAATGTTCGAAGACCAGGACAGGGTAGACCACGGGTAACAACTGCCATTCAAGAACGTTACTTGAGAGTTTCTTCGTTGAGACAACGGTTTGCAACCGCTCGCCTCCTTCAAAATCAGCTTGAGCAAACTCATGAGGTGCAAATTAGCACTCAGACAATAAGAAATCGCCTCAGACAATATGATTTAAGGCCTCGTGTCGCGGCAAGAGGCCCAGCTCTTACCCCAGCCCATCGAAGGGCGCGTTTGGATTTTGCGAGAGAGCATATTCATTGGGAAGTGGCCGATTGGGAAAGAGTTCTCTTCACAGATGAGTCTAGATTCTGCCTCTACCATTGTGATCGACGTTCCCTTGTATACAGACGTCCACATGAAAGATATGCTCAGTGCAATTTCCTGAATACTACTGGTTTCGGGGAAGGATCGATTATGGTATGGGGTGGAATATCTTTGACTGCTCGCACAGACCTAGTTATCGTTGATAATGGAGCTATGAATGCTGATAAGTATATAAGGAACATTCTTGAAGAGCATGTAATGCCATTTGCCCCATACATTGGTGAAAATTTCATTTTTATGGACGATAATGCCAGACCCCATCGTGCGCGCATCGTTCAAGAGTACCTTGAAGAGGTTGAAGTCTCTCGAATGGAATGGCTAGCAAGAAGTCCAGATCTCAATCCGATTGAGCAGGTTTGGGACAACCTCAATAGAAGGCTGAGGAGTTCAGAAAATCATCCAGCTACTCTTAATGACTTAGGAATTCAATTCGGAGAAATCTGGGAAGGATTAGATCGAAACATTTTAATATCACTCATTTTGAGTATGAACCGTCGTTTCCGAGCTGTAATTAACGCAAGGGGTGGAAATACCAAGTATTAAATCACTTCTCTTCTTTCACATAAGATTCGGTGAAATCCTGAATTTTTCTTCCATTTAATGTGTCTTGTTTCGTTCAAAACCTTCCTGAGAGAACATAAAAAATAAGTTATAAAGTCAATGTAGAGTTAACTTTCATTAAAATTGAGATTTTCAAAATGTGCGTCAATTTTTTTGCGCAGTATATTTGAATTTGGCCAATCTCTGCCAATTCCGTATTTCAAGTTGTTTTTCTGAACGAAATTATCTGTAGATTCACTTTTAATCGGAATTTGAACTATTTTTATGGGTCTTTCGTTTGAAATGAAACAGAAGCATGAGTTGGTTTATTTTCTTCTATTTTTGAAAAAAAAAAATTTACTTTCGAAATGAAATCGATTTCAATTATTTCATCAAGAACTCCAATCCTTTCTGAGTTTACCCACAAAATTTCAGTTCTCAAAGTGAAACCATTTTCGAATGCAACTTGAAATAAAAACACACTATGTACATTGAACGCCCACCTTAAGTTAGTAAACATGCTAAGTGAGAAAAGACACATCGTAAGTTATAAGTGAGGAAGAGATTTGTTGGTGTCATCTTAAATTCCACCGTTGTCGAGGTGGAGATAACAAGAAGTCTGGAAAACCAGGTGAGTCATCTTCTTTTTCTGATTTTTCTATACTTTATTAAGTTATTTTACCGTAATACTGGCCAGTAATCAGAATAGATCTGGCTCGATGGTCTACATATAATCTTCAGAGTGAAAAAAAACATAGAAGTACAAAAGAAAAAATACACACAAATATAAAACAACAAAGAGTAAAAAACAGACTCGCTAAATAATGGTGGGGAACAGTGTGGACGGTTCGTGGAGAAAAATTCATCTGCGTGTGTTATGATCTACATTACCGCTCGTTGAATAATATACTTTTATTAATTTAATTTAGATTGTTGCCCTACATGTATTTGAAAGTGTATAAGGTATAAGGATTCAATGAGACAGAAGCAAAACTACTTGCGGCGTATTTAAATTTGACTTGAAAACATGTCGTCCTTATTGGCAAACCCTTTCAAAATACGAACACTTGCTCCCGAAGGGAACAATGAGATTGTTTGAAGCGATGATAAAGTTACAAAGACGGGATGATAATTGGATTAGTATTAAGAAGCATTTTTGAAATTTCCAATTTCTATTCATTCAGGAAAAATGCGGATATATTTGATGATCCTCACAGATATCAGTGCCGTGCTAATTCAAGAATCATATTCCTGGTATTTTGAATAGAGACAGGTTGATAATTTTTAATTCTCTACATTACAATTAGATTTGATATTCAGCGAAAAAAATCGTGAAGTGTCTTCCTATTAATTTCATACTGACACTTCTTTTTGAAGTCCTTTCCCAAACAATGAGATTGAGTTAAATTTTCGTGGAAATAATTCTGAAATAAATCATGAAAAAAAAATGTTTAAAAAAAAACGTGGACAATAATTTTTAATAAATATTCTATTTACTTATCGAGTATTTCCATAATCCATATGCTTTCAAAAAACTTTGATGGGCTGAAAATTCGTCATGTGAAAGCATAGCTTATTTGCATTCTTTTTTCAACCCTGAAAACTTGTGAATCTGATGGAGAGGAAGAATAAAATGAGTTAAAAAGTTTTGAATTCTTTATTTCAAATCGGCAGGTAGGAATGGTATATTATTATTTACGATGATTCGAGTGAGTAAAATTCAAATTCTCACATTCCAGTATCATTTGTTACATCCCAACTGAAAGAACTTTTCAGGGCTTCACAGAATATGTCGTCCATAGCTATTCTTGTTTCGTCCTTATGCCACTTCATCATTGTCACCTTCGAAACAATTTCGCAAATTTGAGTGGATACTATGAATGGTAACAGAGGAAGAAAAGTTTTGTTGTTGTTGATTGTTAATGGTGAACATATAAACTTTCCTTTACGAACCCCCTACTACTTCGAAAAAAATTTGCATTCCCATATCGCAAGGCTTTACGTCATTATTGAAGAAATCATGCACAGTTTTTCTAGTCATCTCATTCGAACATTCATGTTGAATTTGGTCTTCGAAACATTTTTGCATGGCTGGGAAATGACTGAAAATGAAATCATTAGAATTTTAGGATTTTACGTGGAATTTAATTCAATTGTATACAGGGTGGCCATTTGAAAACGAAACAGACGAGATTACAGACGAAATAAATTTTTTCGATAGAAATGCTCGGACATGTCGATTTCTGTTTCGAGGGGGACAACTTAAGATGTAGGTTACGGACGCATAGCGCTTCAACCCTTGCTACTACAACCCTCACCCCCAATTTTTGAATAGGGAAGATGGGGTGAGTGATACCTCATTTGAAAGGTATTTTTATACTGATTTCAGCACAGTAATTGTTTTTTCATTTTATGCATTAGTTCTCGAAATATTCATGTGTTAGTTAATTTTATCACTTAAATTAATTTTTTGCGAATAATTGACATTTCGTGCTTCCGAAACACCAAAATTTCCGTACTTGTATTTGAAATTGCAAAACATCTACCACTGGGCAAATGAAGTCATACCGTACGTGTTAATGCTACTAGGGTCAGATGTTCGACTAGCTGTTTTATTCACTGAAATCATTCTCCAACTGTACGGTATCAGAACGATTTGAAGTATTGATCTAAGAAATAAGACTTTTCAAAGTAAAGTAAATAATTTATCAAAAACTCACAGTCATGGTTGTTTTGAAGCTCAAAATGTCGATTTTTCACAAAAAAACACTACAAGTCCATGAAAACACCACTTCATTTTCAAATACTTAGTTAAGAATATTTCGAGAACTAATGCATAAAATGAAAAAACAATTACTGTGCTGAAATCAGTATAATAATACCTTCCAAATGAGGTATCACTCACTCCATCTTCCCTATTCAAAAATTGGGGGTGAGGGTTGTAGTAGCAAGGGTTGAAGCGCTATGCGTCCGTAACCTACATCTTAAGTTGTCCTCCTCGAAACATAAATCGACCTGTCCGAGCATTTCTATCGAAAAAAATTATTTCGTCTGTAATCTCGTCTGTTTCGTTTTCAAATGGCCATCCTGTATAATCCCAGTAAAGCAGATGGTTCTTGAAGTACGTGGTAAAGCAAAATTATTCGAAGTCTCACCTACATTCCACCCATAAATCTTTTTCATTTTTTATTGGTACTGAAATATCATGCCGGCATTTTCTACTCAATTTGACACTTTCAGCTACACATGGATTCAACAGTTCTAAAATATTTTCAAAGAGCAATTAGAAAGTAATTCACATCAGAGTTTCTTCTATAAATTAGTTTGGAGTAATATTTAGGGACCCCATATACCAACAAAAAAAAAACAGAAGCTGAGCTCCGTTTTTCTTTTGCCAATCCGATAACCTTTTGTTATGTTTTTTATATTTGTCTTTCAAGCTAGAAAACTGTTGAGTATGAGGTTGAGTTCTTACCTAAAATACGTTCGCCGTCCAATCCACATAAGAATTTTGCTTTGTCAATTACTGAATCTATAATCGAGTTTTTCATTGCAGTATTCAAGGGCTCTTCACATTTTTTAGTTTCGTCCAAAAGTCCTTGAAAGCAAGGCTTGAAATGACGAACAAAAGTGTCGCAAAAACTACTGTTATATCTTATATTCTTGATACATTCTCTTGCATTATTCTGTTCTTGCTGGGATACACAAAAACATATTTAAGGTGGTGAGAACGATTGGAATTATTTTCTTACCACAATGACTTCTTTTTTACAACTTCTCGGGACTAATGTTGGTATTAAATCTAAGGCATATGTCTGAAAATAACCAATTTCTTCCACTTCAGCCCACTCGTTGGCTTCAACATTAATTTGACTTCCAAAGCCTTAAAGTAAAAACTAATGATCGAACAACAAATCGTTGATTTTTGGGAAAATTTTACCTGCTATGAATAAAATGATGAATACTTTCATTTTTACTCCTCTATAGATAACTTAACATGTTAACATGTCGCCTAATTCGATTCGAAAACAAATTCTCAAGAAATGTTTTTGACGATCTTTGACCTCCATATCGAAAGTCATAACACGAAGTGGTCCCATAGATTATTGTATTGAAACCGGATAAAAATATCGTTATTATCCTTAGAATAGAATTTCAATTTCAAGAATGGACAATTTTTCTCTATTTGTGATACTTCTGACAGTTCTGACACGCAACTGACCACTACTCCATAACACTTTTTAGGTGAACTGTGTTTACGACCAAAATGGTGCTCAGGATATTTTTCCAAAACGTCAACTATTTCAATCTCGATAAAGAACAGTATTTTATTTCAGTATTAATGACATATTTTATCATTGAAATATCCTGATCTCCATGTGAATAACATACACGAGCTCTCTTGGAGAGAAGAAATGGACTGATGATACCAATTCTTATTGCCTCGAGAAATCAAAGAATAAATGGATGTTTGATAGAATGAATACCACAAAGTAAATAATGAAGGAATGGTACTTACAGTTGTTTAGACGAAAAGTTACGTATCTGCTTCTTTCTGGTTTCATGTGGTGTTGTGCAGGGTAAAAGTTCTTATCACATACGAATTCACTTTGTATAAAGGGTGGCGATAACTGGCGAACTAAAGGCCGACGACGTGGCAAGTATTTGTTAAGGGCTTCGAGCTAAGCCGTGTAAAAACGATATGCGACTAAGGCAGGTTGCTGGAGAACTGAGCAGGTATATGCTTGTGAGATTTTTGGAACAGCCATAGAATCGCACAGAGCACAGAAGATCTCGGTCTTATTCTTAACCGAGTAAGCCCATCCTATATATAAACTTTGTGGTATATAAAATATATGTATGAATTCTGAACACCATGCAAAAATAATTGTAATTCAAGATCCCCCTCCACTCGAAACTCCACCCCTACTAGCAGATCCCCCTCCACTCGAAACTCCTCCACTGCTTGCAGAACCCCCTCCACTCGAAATTCCTCCACGACTTCTTTTTCTTCTTCCACTCACAACTTCCCCAGGGCCTGCAGTTGCTCCTCCACTCGAAACTCCCCCACCGGTTGCAGATCCCCCTCCACTCGAAACTCCACCCCTACTTGCAGTTCCTCCTCCACTCGAAACTCCTCCACTGCTTGCGCTTCCCCCTCCACTCGAAACTCCTCCACTATTTCTTTTTCTTCTTCCACTCACAACCTCCCCAGGGCCTGCAGTTGCTCCTCCACTCGAAACTCCCCCACCGGTTGCAGATCCCCCTCCACTCGAAACTCCTCCCCTACTTGCAGATCCCCCTCCACTCGAAACACCCCCATCGCTCGCAGATCCCCCTCCACTCGAAACTCCACCCCTACTAGCAGATCCCCCTCCACTTGAAACTCCTCCACTGCTTGCAGAACCCCCTCCACTCGAAACTCCTCCACGACTTCTTTTTCTTCTTCCACTCACAACTTCCCCAGGGCCTGCAGTTGCTCCTCCACTCGAAACTCCCCCACCGGTTGCAGATCCCCCTCCACTCGAAACTCCTCCACTGCTTGCAGTTCCCCCTCCACTCGAAACTCCTCCACTATTTCTTTTTCTTCTTCCACTCACAACCTCCCCAGGGCCTGCAGTTGCTCCTCCACTCGAAACTCTTCCACCGGTTGCAGATCCCCCTCCACTCGAAACTCCTCCCCTACTTGCAGTTCCCCCTCCACTCGAAACTCCTCCACTGCTCGCAGTTCCCCCTCCACTCGAAACTCCTCCACTATTTCTTTTTCTTCTTCTTGTTTTTGCTGTATCATTATGACGGCATTCAAGTTGGTCTTCGAAACGGTTTTGCACTGCTGGGAACTTACTGAAAATAAAATATTGTTCAACGAAAATCTCATCAAAAGCAATACGCAATGTAAATGTACTCACCTACAAATGATTGATAATTTTCTTCCATATTTTATTGGTTCTGTTACGTTTCTCCTACAATCTTCACTCAATTTGATAATATCGATCACACATGGATTCAATAATGCTACAAAATAAGAATGTATTTGAGATTGCATGAAGAGAAATCGAAATAAGCAGATTAAAATAATAGTCCATAGTCTCTAGTCTATAGTCTATAGTCTATAGTCTATAGTCTATAGTCTATAGTCTATAGTCTATAGTCTATTGTCTATAGTCTATATTCTATAGCCTATAGTCTATATATAGACGATAGTCTATAGTATGTAGTCTTTAGTTTACAGTCTATAGTCTATATATCCTTTCCTATAGTTGCGTTCGTTAAATACATATCCGCGGATTGAAGGGAGAGAATACGAACACAGATCATCTAATTAATTGGGATAAGAATATACAATTAAGTGACTTCGGAGCAGAAACGGTGAGGAAAGTGTCGACAGATGGAATGAAGGAACCCAACGTGGACACTTCCCTCACAGTTTCTGCTCCGAAGTCACTTAATTGTATATTCTTATCCCAATTAATTAGATGATCTGTGTTCGTATTCTCTCCCTTCAATCCGCGGATATGTATTTAACGAACGCAACTAATAAAGGCCACCTAGATTCATAGATTTATAGGAGATGAAGTCTCTGGAGACTGGAGAAATAAGGCTACCAACATAAAAATGTATTTAGGCTCACCCAAAATATGTTCTCCATCATATCCGCATATCAGTTCCGCTTCGGCAATAGAGGAATCGAGTATGACGTTTTTCTTTGCCAAGTCTTCAGGTTTTTCACATTTTTTAGTTTCCTCCAGAAGTTCTTGTACACAAGGCTCGAAGTGATGGACGAAAGTATTGCAGAAACTACTGTTATATCGTATATTCTTGATGCACTGAATTGCACCTTCTTTTTTCTCCTGGTATATAATAGGAAAAAAATTAAGTTGGAAACGATGATGAGTTATTTTTCTTACCTTTATATTTTCTCTTGTAGTTTTTTCACAATCTCTAAGAGAGACTGACGATAATCCATCTATTACAAATGCTTGGAAAACTCCAATATCTTCGTCGGTATACCAATAATGGGCTTGGATTTGATTAGCACAACCTTAAAATTTTCATTATTGGACTTTTGTAATTTCGGATTTCAGAATATTTTACCTGCTAGGAATAAAAAGATCAAAACCTTCATTTTAGCTTGTTTACGAACGACTGCAGATAATTTGCAATATCAAACAAATATTTTGTTTCAATTGTGAACTGTGGCACCAACCAAGGTCCAAACATTCCTACACAACAATACTTTTATATCTCAATCATCCTAATTAGTATCTGTTAATTTGCGGATGTCCATTTTTTACAATGTGTTTTGTTTATGGTCTATGTTTTTTTGGATAAGAGCTTGTCGATTTTCTGGGTCCTAATCGATGCGCAGGTAGAGCACAATGTCAAAAAAAGTACATATTCTGTAACTATTTAATTAAATCCATCAATTTTATTTACAATAATTGGTTTTAACATTCAGTACAAGCATTGAGTTTAAAATATACATAGAGACACAAACCAGTTCATTGATTTGATGCACAAATTTTTGGCAGTTTACTTGCCAATTTGCGAAAAAGCACTCCTCTTTGATGATTTGAATAAGCTTGGTAATGATTGGATATACAGGGTGTTTGGAGGGTGAGTAGCCATAAGTAAATGGTGGATAGGTGATGCTCTTGGCTACTTGTTGCGCCTAATAAAATAACATTTTGCCCAAAGTTCAAGGTGTTATAATTTTTTTACCATTTTTATAGAAATTCCCCATTTTTCTCATTAAAACCTTGAATTTTTTCAAATTTAATGCTCGAGGTGCCTATAAAATGATTTATTTCCTTAGTCTAGTCTTGTCTTATTCAGATTGAATCAAAATTTCATACAAACGTCTTCAAAAAACCTGACAGCGTCGTATCAAACTTCAAAATGAAAAAAAAAAAAATGTTGTGTCCACTTTACAAAGTGAAATAAAAAAAATTTACATAGTGTTGGGTTTTAAAAAGGCTTTAAAAACTTCTCTAGTTAATACTCTTTGCAATAGTATGTAACATGTACCATTAATAATCAGATAACTCAACAAAAAACCGTTTTGTCTTCAAGGATGCCTTGAAAGGATGACGACAAAACTATTCCATTGAGCATGCAAAATCTTTTCTCTCATTCTACCACAGCTAAAGATAGCGTGCTCTCTCTATCATCGGCTAACAATACTCCCAAGGGCGTCGCCAGGGAGGGGGCAGCTGCCCCCCTGTTCACCCCCCCCCCAATCAGAATAGAAAAAATGAACTGATTATCGTATATTATGCTTTTATTTCATAAGTTTTTAAGGGATTTTTGAGCTCTAGGGGGGGGGGGAACTGCCTCCCGTGGGTAATTACTACATTTGCAAGTCATTTCATAGGCCTGCAGTAATGCAGTTTTGAGTTCACTCAACATTTCGGTGGTTCATCAACATATTCTGTAGAAAACTAAAGATAGAGAACTTCAAATCATTTATTTTAAATCTTGTTCAAATTGTTGGCCATTATTTCTAATACATGCGTAACATCTCTTTCTTATTTCCGTTGTGGTATAGCTTAGTCCAATTTCTTGCTTCATTATCACAAATGCATTATCTATTTTTTCTATTAATTGCTCTCTTGTGTCAATGGTTTCCATTCGTAAATTCGTTTTGCTTCTCGACCATTTCCATCTGCTTTGCCGTACGCCATCAAAATATCGGCGTATTCTTCGTTAGTAAAAGCAGCCATGTGTCACGTGAAGTAGCAACAATAAGTCTCGACTAAATAAATGCACGACTTTGACACCTGCTGTACAAAGGGCGGGGGCCAATAGGAGCAGTGTTGCCAATCGAAATTGCACGAAATACTGAAAAGCGTGGAACAGAATACTCGTATTTTACTCGCAGTAGTATGAAAATCTTCACATATTCCTTTCAATATAATAAATCACTAAATTCGTATCATCCACACAATATTAATTTTATTTGAGATGTCTAAAAACATTTTATTCAATGATTTGAAGTTCTCTAATTTAAGTTTTCTACAGAATATGGTGATGAACCACCGAAATGTTGAGTCAACTCAAAACTGCATTACTGCACCTTTACTGCAGGTCTTCGAAATTACTTGCAAATGTAGTAATTACCCACCAGTTTTTGAGCTGGGGGGGAGGACACGGGGGGCAGCTGCCCCCCCTAGAGCTCAAAAATCCCTTGAAAACTTATGAAATAATATAACAGAATTAGACTAGTAGAGATCTAGTTTCCAAAGCACACCACCAGGTGGCACCACCACCAAAAAAAACCAAAGGAATCTCGACACAGAAGCATCCCGCTGTTTATGAAAAATTAAATATTTTTAAAAATTCAAAGAAAATCTATTTATAAATACTTGTGAATGAAGAAAAAATTGCATGTTGTCTCAACGAAGAAACTCTCAAGTAACGTTCTTGAATGGCAGTTGTTACCCGTGGTCTATCCTGTCCTGGTCTTCGGACATTCATACCTGTCTCCCTGAATCGCTATGCAACATTCTGGACACACTTGTATGAGAAACTCCAAACCTTTCTGCAATTCTTGTGTATGTCCACCCTTCTTCTCGCAAAACTACCGCTTGGGCACATTCCTCTCGGGTCAAATTGCGTGTTTCGCGTTGCATAGCGATCGAGTATAGAAAATCAAACGAAAGAAAAATTATCACTAGAATTGATCGAGAACAACCGATTTTAGAATGGAGCCAATACATTCAAAATATGATAATATCATCTTTTTTTTATTCCTGCTGGGAGAAAACATCTGTATTGAAGAAAAACGTTGAAAATGGATAACATATGCATGCATAATTCTGATAAAAATAATTATCAGTGAGAACACCTTCAGTTGTAGAATAAATTTGAGATTTCCATAATGTGCGTTAATTTTTTTGCGCAGTGTATTAATCAAACACTAAATCGCCGATGAGTTTCATTATTTTACCTACTGTAAATAAAATGATGAATACTTTCATTTTTACTTGTCTATACATAACTTAACAATGTGTTTGAATTCGTTTCGGAAACAAATTCTCAAGAAATGTTTTTGACGATCTTCGACCTCGATATCAAAAGTCATAACACGAAATTGTCCTTCAGATTATCAAATTGAAATAACGTTATTATCTCTGGAATAAAATGTCAATTCAAGTATGGACAATTTTGCTCTATTTGCGATACATAAGACACGCCACTATTCAGGGAGGAAAATTCTTTCTTTGTGATATAGGTCCTGTTCTGTCCTCATCAAGTTTTGTCTGCAGTTTTTGTAGCTTTGTATTTCTTGCTTCCTGAGATGAGAATATTTGCATCATAATGAGTAAAACACGATGTTTGATATACATTTTATTTGAAAATGTACATATTTCAATCACTTGCATATATCGTTTGTTATACCAACGTGAAATTTTCAACTGCTTAAATTACGGCCCAATTCAAAGTACAAGGTCATGAACACATTGCAAGGTTTCACGTCAACGTTGAGTACTTCATGTAGGGTTGTTCTTGCCATTTCATTAAGACGGCATTCTTGTTGAAGTTCACCTTCGAAACAACTCTGCACTTCTGGGAACTTACTGTGAATAGAATATCGTACAATATGAATCAACTAAATTGAAATGGACGCCTTATATAACTCTTCAATATAAATGTACCCACCTACAAGCGAATGTTAGATCTGTTTCATATTTAATTGGATCTGTGACGTTTCTTCTACATTCTTCACTCAATTTGATGCTGTTGATTACGCATGGATTCACTAATTCTACAAAAAGAGGAGAATTCGAAAAAAAGCAAACTAAAATAGTCTATAGTCATTAGTCTATAGTCTATAGTCTATAGTCTATAGTCTATAGTCTATAGTCTATAGTCTATAGTCTATAGTCTATAGTCTATAGTCTATAGTCTATAGTCTATAGTCTATAGTCTATAGTCTATAGTCTATAGTCTATAGTCTATAGTCTATAATCTATAGTCTACAGTCTTATATCTTCTCCAATAAAGGACACCTAGATTTATAGGATTTGAAGTCTCTGGAGACTAGAGAAATAATGTCAGCAACCTAAAAATGTATTTGGTCTCACCCAGAATATGTTCTCCATCAAATCCGCATATTAATTCCGCTTCGGCAATAAAGGAATCGAGTACGACATGTTTCATCGCCAAGTCTTCAGGTTTTTCACATTTTTTGGTTTCCTCAAAGAGTTCTTTTACGCAAGGCTTGAAGTGATTGACGAAAGTATTGCAGAAACTACTATTATATCGTATATTCTTGATGCACTCAACTGCACTCTTTTTTTTCTCCTGTTATACAATAAAAAATATTCAGTTGGAAACAAAGATTGAAGATATTTTTCTCACCAATATGTTTTCTCTTGTTGTATTTTCACAACCTTTATTAAATCTGACTGTTGATAATCCATCTATTATAAATGCTTGGAAAACTCCAATATCTTCCACGTCGCTAAACCATTGATTGGCTTGGATTTGACAAGCAAAACCTTAAAATTTTCATTATTGGACTTTGGCGATTTCGGATTCCAGAATATATTACCTGCTAGGAATAGTATGATCCAAACCTTCATTTTCGCTTGTTCAATAACGACTGAAAAGTTCGGATAAATTTCAATCTCAAACAAATATTTTGATTCAATTTCGAACTCTGACCTCAAACAAGGTCAAAATTTTCCTAAACGATACTTTCATAACTCAATCATCCTATTTTATCTGTTAGATTGCGGATGTCCATTTTTTACAGTCTGTTCTGTTTATGGTCAATCGTTTTTTGTCAGAGGTTGTCAATTTTCTGGGTCCTAAATCAATGCGCATGGCAGGGCGTGATGTTTTGGAAGGCATTGTGAGATACTCTGGCTGCTTTCCTGGCTTCTTGGATCCTTCCAGCGTCCGATAGAGGCGCCACTATGCATTTCATGAAATATCTCCATAGAACTTACATCATCCGAGGTAATATCCCGAGACTATGACAAATAGCCGACTATTATTTTCGACCTAATTCTTTCGAGAGCGTCTTGTATTTCGACAATTCGATAAGATCAAATGAACATTAATAATCTGAATAACTCCCGAGAGCTTTAGCTCGAGGGATTACTAGAACACCCCCCTTATTCACCAGATTTGGCTCCGTCCAACTATCATCTCTTTCCTCAACTGAAAAAAAGTTTAAAAGGTCGTAAATTTTCTTCCAACGAGGACGTAATAAAAGTTGTGGAGGACTGATTTGCAGATCAAGAAGAAACGTTTTTTTTTGAAAGGTCTAGAGACGTTGCAGGTTCGCTGTAATAAATGTATTTAATTAAGGGGAGAATATGTTCAGTAATAAAATATTTTGACATTGAAATTTTGTTTGATTCTATAGTAGGCTAAGAATTTTTCAATATATTCTCGTAGGAACTGAACTGTTCTGTCCTCATCAATTTTTATTTGCAGTTTTTGTAGCTTTGTATTTCTTGCTTCCTGAGATGAGAATATTCGAGTCTCAGTAAGTAAAACACGATGTGTAATATACATTTTATTGGAAAATGTAACTACATATTTCACTTGCATATCGTTTGTTATACCAAAGTCAAATTTTCAACTGCTCAAATGACGGCCCAATTCAAAGTACAAGGTCATGAGCATATTGCAAGGTTTCACGTCAACGCTGAGGACTTCATGCAGGGTTGTTCTTGCCATCTCATTAAGACTGCATTCTTGCTGAAGTTTGCCTTCGAAACAGTTTTGTATTGCTGGGAACTTACTGCAAATAAAATATCGTTCAATATGAATCAACGACATTGAAATGGACGCCTTATATAATTCCTTAAGTCCTTACTAATATAAATGTACTCACCTACATACGATTGATAGATCTCTTTCATATTTAACTGGATCTGTGACGTTTCTTCTACATTCTTTACTCAATTTGATACTGTTGATTACGCATGGATTCACTAATTCTACAAAAAGAAGATAATTCGAAGAAATCAAATTAAAATAGTCTTCAGTCTATAGTCTACAGTCTATTGTCTAAAGTCCATAGTCCATAGTCTATAGTCTACAGTCTTATATCTTCTCCAATAAAAGACACCTGGATTTATAGGATTTTAAGTCTCTGGGGTCTAGAGAAATAATGTCAGCAACCTGAAAATGTATTTAGTCTCACCCAGAATATGTTCTCCATCATAACCGCAAATCAATTCAGCTTCAGCAATAGAGGAATCGAGTATGACATGTTTCATTGCCAAGTCTTCAGGTTTTTCACATTTTTTGGTTTCCTCAAAGAGTTCTTGTACGCAAGGCTTGAAGTGATTGACGAAAGTATTGCAGAAACTACTATTATATCGTATACTCTTGATACACTCAACTGCACTCTTTTTTTTCTCCTGTTATACAATAAAGAAATATTCAGTTGAAAACAAAGATTGAAGATATTTTTCTTACCAATATATTTTCTCTTGTATTTTCACAAATTTTATCAAATCTGACTGATGATAATCCATCTATTACAAATGCTTGGAAAACTCCAATATCTTCCACCTCGGTAAACCATTGATTGGCTTGGATTTGACTAGCAAAACCTTAAAATATTCGTTATTGGATTTTTGCAGTTTTGTATTCCAAGATAAGTATATTACCTGCTAGGAATAAAAAGATCAAAACCTTCATTTTCGCTTGTTCAATAACGACTGAAGAGTTCGGATAAATTTCAATATCAAACAAATATTTCGATTAAATTTCGAACTGATACCAAACAAGGCCAAAATTTTCCTAAACGATACTTTCATAACTCAATCATCCTATATTATCTGTTAGATTGCGGATGTCCATTTTTTACAGTCTGTTCTGTTTATGGTCAATCTTTTTTTGTCAGAGGTTGTCAATTTTCTGGGTCCTAAATCAATGCGCATGGTAGGATTGGTAGGGCGTGCTGTTTTGGAAGGCATTGTGAGATACTCTGGCTGCTTTCCTGGCTTCTTGGATCCTTCCAGCGTCGATGTAGGGTGTTAAGGTCGCCTTTCAGAAAGAGTAGAAAAACTAATCCGATAGAGACGCCACCATGCATTTCATGAAATATCTCCATAGAACTTACATTATCCGAGGTAATATCCCGAGACTATGACTAATAGCCGACTATTATTTTCGACCTGATTCTTTCGAGAGCGTCTTGTATTTCGACAATTCGATAGGATCAAATGAACATTAATAATCTGAATAACTCCCGAGAGCTTTAGCTCGAGGGATTACTAGAACACCCCCCTTATTCACCAGATGTGGCTCCGTCCAACTATCATCTCTTTCCCCAACTGAAAAAAAGTTTATAAGGTCGTAAATTTTCTTCCAACGGGGAGGTAATAAAAGTTGTGGAGGACTGATTTTCAGATCAAGAAGAAACGTTTTTTTTTGAAAGGTCTAGAGACGTTGCAGGTTCGCTGTAATAAATGTATTCAATTAAGAGGAGAATATGTTGAGTAATAAAATATTTTGACATTGAAATTTTGTTTGATTCTATAGTAGGCTAAGAATTTTTCAATATATTCTCGTAGGAACTGTTCTGTCCTCATCAATTTTTATTTGCAGTTTTTGTAGCTTTGTATTTGTTGCTTCCTGAGATGAGAATATTCGAGTCTCAGTAAGTAAAACACTATGTGTAATATACATTTTATTGGAAAATGTACCTACATATTTCACTTGCATATCGTTTGGTATACCAAAGTCAAATTTTCAACTGCTCAAATGACGGCCCAATTCAAAGTACAAGGTCATGAGCATATTGCAAGGTTTCACGTCAACGCTGAGGACTTCATGCAGGGTTTTTCTTGCCATCTCATTAAGACTACATTCTTGCTGAAGTTTGTCTTCGAAACAGTTTTGTATTGCTGGGAACTTACTGTAAATGAAATATCGTTCAATATGAATCAACGACATTGAAATGGACGCCTTATATAACTCCTTAAGTCCTTACTAATATAAATGTACTCACCTACAAACGATTGATAGATCTCTTTCATATTTAACTGGATCTGTGACGTTTCTTCTACATTCTTTACTCAATTTGATACTGTTGATTACGCATGGATTCACTAATTCTACAAAAAGAAGATAATTCGAAGAAAGCAAATTAAAATAGTCTTCAGTCTATAGTCTACAGTCTATTGTCTAAAGTCCATAGTCAATAGTCTATAGTCTACAGTCTTATATCTTCTCCAATAAAAGACACCTGGATTTATAGGATTTTAAGTCTCTGGGGTCTAGAGAAATAATGTCAGCAACCTGAAAATGTATTTAGTCTCACCCAGAATATGTTCTCCATCATATCCGCAAATCAATTCAGCTTCAGCAATAGAGGAATCGAGTATTGCATGTTTCATTGCCAAGTCTTCAGGTTTTTCACATTTTTTGGTTTCCTCAAAGAGTTCTTGTACGCAAGGCTTGAAGTGATTGACGAAAGTATTGCAGAAACTACTATTATATCGTATATTCTTGATACACTCAACTGCACTCTTTTTTTTCTCCTGTTATACAATAAAGAAATATTCAGTTGGAAAAAAAAATTGAAGATATTTTTCTTACCAATATATTTTCTCTTGTATTTTCACAAATTTTATCAAATCTGACTGATGATAATCCATCTATTACAAATGCTTGGAAAACTCCAATATCTTCCACCTCGGTAAACCATTGATTGGCTTGGATTTGACTAGCAAAACCTTAAAATATTCGTTATTGGACTTTTGCAATTTTGGATTCCAAATAAGTATATTACCTGCTAGGAATAGTATGATCAAAACCTTCATTTTCGCTTGTTCAATAACGACTGAAGAGTTCGGACAAATTTGAATATCAAACAAATATTTTGATTAAATTTCGAACTGATACCAAACAAGGTCAAAATTTTCCTAAACGATACTTTCATAACTCAATCATCCTATATTATCTGTTAGATTGCGGATTTCCATTTTTTACAGTCTGTTCTGTTTATGGTCAATCTTTTTTTGTCAAAGGTTGTCAATTTTCTGGGTCCTAAATCAATGCGCATGGTAGGATTGGTAGGGTGTGCTGTTTTGGAAGGCATTGTGAGATACTCTGGCTGCTTTCCTGGCTTCTTGGATCCTTCCAGCGTCGATGTAGGGTGTTAAGGTCGCCTTTCAGAAAGAGTAGAAAAACTAATCCGATAGAGACGCCACCATGCATTTCATGAAATATCTCCATAGAACTTACATTATCCGAGGTAATATCCCGAGACTATGACTAATAGCCGACTATTATTTTCGACCTAATTCTTTCGAGAGCGTCTTGTATTTCGACAATTCGATAGGACCAAATGAACATTAATAATCTGAATAACTCCCGAGAGCTTTAGCTCGAGGGATTACTAGAACACCCCCCTTATTCACCAGATGTGACTCCGTCCAACTATCATCTCTTTCCCCAACTGAAAAAAAGTTTAAAAGGTCGTAAATTTTCTTCCAACGGGGAGGTAATAAAAGTTGTGGAGGACTGATTTTCAGATCAAGAAGAAACGTTTTTTTTTAAGGTCTAGAGACGTTGCAGGTTCGCTGTAATAAATGTATTCAATTAAGAGGAGAATATGTTGAGTAATAAAATATTTTGACATTGAAATTTTGTTTTGTTCTATAGTAGGCTAAGAATTTTTCAATATATTCTCGTAGGAACTGTTCTGTCCTCATCAATTTTTATCTGCAGTTTTTGTAGCTTAGTAGTTTTTGCTTCCTGAGATGAGAATATTCGAGTCTCAGTAAGTAAAACACGATGTGTAATATACATTTTATTGGAAAATATACCTACATATTTCACTTGCATATCGTTTGGTATACCAAAGTCAAATTTTCAACTGCTCAAATGACGGCCCAATTCAAAGTACAAGGTCATGAGCATATTGCAAGGTTTCACGTCAACGCTGAGGACTTCATGCAGGGTTTTTCTTGCCATCTCATTAAGACTACATTCTTGCTGAAGTTTGTCTTCGAAACAGTTTTGTATTGCTGGGAACTTACTGTAAATGAAATATCGTTCAATATGAATCAACGACAATGAAATGGACGCCTTATATAACTCCTTACTAATATAAATATACTCACCTACAAACAATTGATAGATCTTTTTCAAATTTTATTGGATCTGTGATGTTTCTTCTACATTCTTTACTCAATTTGATACTGCTGACTACGCATGGATTCACTAATTCTACAAAAAGAAGAGAATTCGAAGCAAGCAAATTGAAATAGTCTTCAGTCTATAGCCTACAGTCTATAGTCTATTGTCTAAAGTCCATATTCCATAGTCCATAGTCTATAGTCTACAGTCTTATATCTTCTCCAATAAAGGACACCTAGATTCATAGGATTTGAAGTCTCTGGGGACTAGGGAAATAATGCCAGCAACCTAAAAATGTATTTAGTCTCACCCAAAATATGTTCTCCATCATATCCGCAAATCAGTTCAGCTTCAGCAATAGAGGAATCGAGTATTGCATGTTTCCTTGCCAAGGATTCAGGTTTTTCACATTTTTTGGTTTCCTCAAAGAGTTCTTTCACGCAAGGCTTGAAGTGATTGACGAAAGTATTGCAGAAACTACTATTATATCGTATATTCTTGATACACTCAACTGCACTCTTTTTTTTCTCCTGTACAATAAAGAAATATTCAGTTGGAAACAAAAATTGAAGATATTTTTCTTACCAATATATTTTCTCTTGTTGCATTATCACAACCTTTATCAAAACTGACTGATGATATTCCATCTATTACAAATGCTTGGAAAATTCCAATATCTTCCACGTCGGTAAACCATTCATTGGCTTGGATTTGACTAGCAAAACCTTAAAATTTTCATTATTAGACTTAGGCAATTTCGGATTCCAGAATATATTACCTGCTAGGAATAGTATGATAAAAACCTTCATTTTCGCTTGTTCAATAACGACTGAAGAGTTCGGATAAATTGCAATATCAAACAAATATTTTGATTCAATTTCGGACTTTGACACCAAACAAGGTCAAAATTTTCCTAAACGATACTTTCATAACTCATCATCCTATTTTATCTGTTAGATTGCGGATGTCCATTTTTTACAGTCTGTTCTGTTTATGGTCAATCTTTTTTTGTCAGAGGTTGTCAATTTTCTGGGCCCTAAATCAATGCGCATGGTAGGACGTAATGTATTGGAAGGCATTGTGAGATACTCTGGCTGCTTTCCTGGCTTCTTGGATCCTCTCAGCGTCGATGTAGGGTGTTAAGGTCGCCTTTCAGAGCGAGTAGAAAAACTAATCCGATAGGAGCGCCACCATGCATTTCATGGAATATCTCCATAAAACTTACATTATCACTATAAGTTCTATGAAATTCTCTGTCCTTATAAATGAAATGTACAATGGCGCTCTCTATCCGAAAATCGCTGAACTGTAAAATTAGTGAATTTGCAGGTAAAGCAGGAACCACTTCTCGCCATATATTTGAATTTGGCCAATCTCTGCCAATTCCGTATTCAAGTTGTTTTTCTGAACGAAATTATCTGTAGATTCACTTTTAATCGGAAGTTGAACTATTTTCATGGGCCTCTCGTTGGAAATAAAACAGAAGCATGAGTTGGCTTATTTTCTTCTATTTTTGAAAGAACAAAAATGAACTTTCACCTCTTAACTGGAAGAAATTTGCAAGGCTTCACAGAAAATGTCATCCATAGCAATTTTTGTTTCGTCCTTAAGACACTTCTTCAATGCCATTCTCCAAACAATTTTTCAAATTTGAGTGGACACTATATAGAATAGTATAAAAGGAAGAAAAGTTTTGTTGTTGTTAATTATTCACAGTGAACATGTGAACTTTTATGGTCGTAACAATCCTTTACGAACACCCTACTGCTTCGAAAAAAAATTGCATTCCCAAATCACAAGTTTTTGTAGCATTGTATTTCTTGTTCCCTGAGATGAGAATATCAGGAAATATGTATTTGGGTCTCAATTAGTAAAACACGATGTATAATTCACATTTTATTGGAAAATGTACATATTTCAATCACTTGCATACGTTTGTTATACCAAAGTGAAATTTTTAACTGCTCAAATGACGACCCAATTCAAAGTACATGATCATGAATGTATTGCAAGGTTTCACGTCAACGTTGAGGACTTCATGGAGGGTTGTTTTTGCTATTTCATTAAGACGGCATTCTTGCTGAAGTTTGCCTTCGAAACAGTTTCGTATAGCTGGGAACTTACTGTGAATGGAATATCGTTCAATATGAATCAACGAAATTGAAATGGACGCCTTATACACTGCGCAAAAAAATTAACGCACATTATGGAAATCTCAAATTTATTCTACAACTGAAGGTGTTATCAATGATAATTATTTTGATCAGAATTATGCAAGCATATGTTATCCACTTTCAACGTGTTTCTTCAATACAGATGTTTTCTCTCAGCAGGAATAAAAAAAGATGATTATCAGATTTTGAATGTATTGGCTCCATTATAAAATCAGTTGCTTTCGATCAATTCTAGTGATCAATAGTTTTTCTTTCGTTTGATTTTCTACACTCGATCGCTATGCAACGCGAAACACGCAATTTGACCAAAGAGGAATTTGCCCAAGCGGTAGTTTTGCGAGAAGAAGGGTGGACAATGGACATACACAAGAATTGCAGAAAGGTTTGGAGTTTCCCATAAAAGTGTGTCCAGAATGTTGCAGCGATTCAGGGAGACAGTTATAAATGTCCGAAGACCAGGACAGGGTAGACCACGGGTAACAACTGCCATTCAAGAACGTTACTTGAGAGTTTCTTCGTTGAGACAACGGTCTGCAACCGCTCGCCTCCTTCAAAATCAGCTTGAGCAAACTCATGAGGTGCAAATTAGCACTCAGACTATAAGAAATCGCCTCAGAGAATATGATTTAAGGCCTCGTGTCGCGGCAAGAGGCCCAGCTCTTACCCCAGCCCATCGAAGGGCGCGTTTGGATTTTGCGAGAGAGCATATCCATTGGGAAGAGGCCGATTGGGAAAGAGTTCTCTTCACAGATGAGTCTAGATTCTGCCTCTACCATTGTGATCGACGTTCCCTTGTTTACAGACGTCCACATGAAAGATATGCTCAGTGCAATTTCCTGAATACTACTGGTTTCAGGGGAGGATCGATTATGGTATGGGGTGGAATATCTTTGACTGCTCGCACAGACCTAGTGGTCGTTGATAATGGAGCTATGAATGCTGATAAGTATATAAGAAACATTCTTGAAGAGCATGTAGTGCCATTTGCCCCATACATTGGTGAAAATTTCATTTTTATGGACGATAATGCCAGACCCCATCGTGCGCGCATCATTCAGGAGTACCTTGAAGAGGTTGAAGTCTCTCGAAAGGAATGGCCAGCAAGAAGTCCAGATCTCAATCCGATTGAGCAGGTTTGGGACAACCTCAATAGAAGGCTGAGAAGTTCAGAAAATCATCCAGCTACTCTTAATTACTTAGGAATCCAACTCGGAGAAATCTGGGAAGGATTAGATCAGAACATTTCAAGATCACTCATTTTGAGTATGAACCGTCGTTGCCGAGCTGTAATTAACGCAAGGAGTGGTAATACCAAGTATTAAATCACTTATCAGCATTTCAGTATTCTGAAAATTGTTCATTTCTCATCTTTCACATAAGATTCGGTGAAATCCTGAATTTTTCTTCCATTTAGTGTGTCTTGTTTCGTTCAAAACCTTCCCAAGAGAACATAAAAAATAAGTTATAAAGTCAATGTAGAGTTAACTTTCAATAAAATTGAGATTTTCAGAATATGCGTTAATTTTTTTGCGCAGTGTATAACATCAATAATATAAATGTACTCACCTACAAACGAGTGATGAATCTCTTACATTTCCTATTGGATCTGTGACGTTCCTTCTACATTCTTCACTCAATTTGATACTATTGATTACGCATGGATTCAATAATTCTACAAAAAGAAGAGAATTCGAAAAAAGCAAACTAAAATAGTCTATAGTCTTTAGTCTATAGTTTATAGTCTTAATTCTATAGTTTATAGTCTATAGTCCATAGTCTATAGTCTATATTCTATAGTCTATAGTCAAAAGTCTATAGTCTATAGTCTTATATCTTTTCCAATAAAGAACACCTAGATTTATAGGAGTTCAAGTCTGTCGATACTGGAGAAATATGGCCAGCAACCTAAAAATGTATTTAGTCTCACCCAAAATATGTTCTCCATCATATCCGCATATTAATTCCGCTTCGGCAATGAAGGAATCGAGTATGACATTTTTCGTTGCCGAGTATACAGGTTCGTCATATCTTTCAGTTTCCTCCAGGAGTTCTTGTACGCAAGGCTTGAAGTGATGGACGAAAGTATTGCAGAAACTACTGTTATATCGTATATTCTTGATACACTCAACTGCACTCTTTTTTCTCTCCTTGCATACAATAAAAAAGTATTCAGTCAAAAACAAAGATTGAAGATATTTTCCTTACCTCCATCATTTCTTTTGTAGTTTTGTTACAACCTGTAATATAACCGACAGCTGATAATCCTTCTATTACATATGCTTGGAAAATTCCAATATCTTCCACAGTGGTAAGCCATTCATTGGCTTGGATTTGACTAGCAAAACCTTAAAATTTTCATTGTTGGACTATTGCATTTTCGGATTTCAGAATATTTTACCTGCTAGGAACAGAATGGTCAAAACTTTCATTTTCGCTTGTTCAATAACAACTAAAGAATTTGGATAAAATTCAATATGCAACAAATATTTTGATTCAATTTTGAACTGTGACATCATACAAGGTCAGGATTATGCTAAAAAATATACTTTCATATCTCAATCACCTCATTTAATATCTTTCAGATTGTGGATGTGCATTTTTGCAGTCTGTTCTTTTTATGGTCTATCTTTTTTCGTGTAGGAGCTTGTCAATCAATACTTGGGACTGCCAAAAAGAAAAAGTACATATTCTGTAACTATTTAATTGAATCCAACATTTTTATTTACAATAATTGGTTTTAACATTCAGTATAAGTAAAAAACATCCACT
The DNA here is from genome assembly GCA_951802165.1 of Adalia decempunctata. Classification (NCBI taxonomy): domain Eukaryota; kingdom Metazoa; phylum Arthropoda; class Insecta; order Coleoptera; family Coccinellidae; genus Adalia; species Adalia decempunctata. The sequence goes on from OX637698.1 coordinate 5,032,444, forward strand.
ATTTACATCGAAGTGAAGTTTGAGTAAATAAAATTATCAAATCTTGTTACCTAAAGAACAAATTGAAAATAATTATTGCTTTCCCAAAGAAATATCCAAGAACTTGTCTTCAACTTTTTTTCAAAAAATATCACATTCTACTAGTATAAAGAGAGCAAACTTTGTTGTTGAAATGAAATTTATGGTTCTATGTTTTTGATAAAATCAAACTAAACTTTTTTCAAGGATCACACAAGAAATTTTCAACAGTTGCTCAGGAAGATATCATCACAATTATATTTGACATAACCTATCACTTCATGAGTTCAATAGGTTTCTATACTACAATACAGTGACTATTTTCATATGACTATATTTCTCTTAGGTTTGTATTTTTTACAGAATGTACAATCTTTTATTACAACCCTGTAAAGATCTCATTCTCGCTCTATAGGTTCAAATATCTTTCAGCACATATAGGTCTTTGAACAATTGGAGTCTGAACTATTCACAATATTCTATAATTTCTATAAATGAGAATTTCTGATCAATATGATCTACTATACACTTAAGATTTAAGAATTTAGGAAAAGATTATCTACAGCATTTTTCTTCGTGAAAAATGAGAAATTTCTGTGAAATAACACAGAAAAGTATCACAATATGACTAGAAACTATAAATTGATGATACATATTTAACATCACAAGAATAATTCAATTCATCCACGAATGTCGACTGAATCAAATTTAAATAATATGTAGAGCGTGTTATGAAATGCCAATTTGATTTCGTCGGAGTCGTGGACAAAGTTTAGTATTCTACTCGTACACTAAGGAAGTGTTACCTTTATTTTGTGACACACTGTCTTTGGAGTGCGTCTTGTTTTTACGATAAAGGTGAAGTGAATTCTAGATTATTCGATACCCCCTCCCTTTTCCTTCCGAACACCTTGAGATATGACGATGAATGTTCAGGAAATCAATATTTCGGACTGACTCGAGATGAGTTTTCTCTCTTATGTTTCGAAGTCTCATTAATCGTACCTGGGAAGCACAATAAATCCTTGTCTTTAGAAGTTTGCGAGTAGATGCTTTGTCCTTCTCTCAGATCTTTAATCTCGTTGGATTTTGCTTGATTTCCATGGAGACGAGTCGTGTCAGGTCTTAGACCATAGAAAGAGGAGACACACCTTTCAATAATAAATAGTGAAGCCAAGTTTCAAAATCATCAGAACTGAACTGGGTGATTGTAATACTACGGAATCAAAATGTAGTAGAAATTTTTGCAACGTTGTGACGTTCGTTGAATTTTCTAATAAATAGACTCTCAATCAAAATGAAAAGTTTCTTAGATTGAAATTCATTTACTCATTTGTGCGTGAATGCCAGAAACGAGTATTGGTTTCTTCAACTATTGTGCATTCTTCACATTACATATACAAGTATATGTAAATGTTCGCGAAACGGATCGATCTTTTTGCCCCAGATTAATGTATAAAAACATTTGGCAATACGGTTTTTTGTCCAGTTCATTCGTCAATTACGTGCCGCCATCTTTATTCTATGAAATTTCTGACAATTCGAACAGTGTTATCAACAAGATTTTGAGCTTCATTGTATGTTAAAAGCGTGATTTGGATTTATTTTTGAATATCTCCAGCTAAATACGATAAGAAAATGGTTCGTAAGTGTCTTGTGTGTGGTAAATTGGACTATTTGAATCCTAACTTGAATTTGCACAGGTATGTTCTAATCTTTTCATACTTAGTATCAGAGGCGTAGATTTGTAGAATTTCACTTTTCAGATTCCATTCTGATATTGAGAAGAGGAACATCTGGTTCTCAATCCTGAATATTACTTGATGATCTTTCTCAGAAACTATTTGTATGTTCCGAACACTTTGAGCTAAAAGATTTAGTCATTCGAGTGAATGGTACCAGAGATCTCAAAAATGATGCCAATCCCCTTCTTGCCAAACCAATCTTCGAACTTTCGTCCTTAAGGTAAGTTTGTGGGAATTTTCAGAGGAAGAACCAAAATATTGAAATCAAATATTAGCCATTTCATCAAAAAAATCATCATTGTGCCGGTACTCTGGAAACTCAACAGAGGGATGGATCAGATATAAGCATCTCACATATGATAAATTCGATAAATTGATAAGTCTCTTCCCAGTACCTGTTCTCCTACCGGCAGGTGGAATGGTTGCAATTTTTGTTGCATTAGTGATTAATTATATCTGGTGTAATCTGTTTTGCAGGGTTGAAAGAATTGAGCCAGTGGAGAAATGAGATTCATCTTCCTGTTTCACTGAGGCACCATCTTCTTCTAAAATTAGAAGAATAAGGTAAATATTTCATCTCAAATCTCTTAAATTCCATTAACTCTGACAACTAAGTCATGATCATATCAAAAAATCTTCTCTTCTTTTCAGGCATTCATTAATTCAGGAGTTGCAAGAGATTCGTTTCAAAGAATGTTGAAAGATCCAAGCAAGCAGGAGTACAACGTACAACCCATCATTGAAAGCCTTTGCATTAACATTGGCCTCTTTTTTCCCCAAGAAAAACATTCATCAACAGCCCTCCCCTTTTAGAAACTATCTCAAAGTATAGATCTGTGGATGGAAGTCCAGGTATCATAAAAGAAACAGACTGCTCTGGTCCAAAGACAAGAAGAAGTTTCATATCCCTGGTACTGGTACAAGATTCTCAGGATATGTTAATATTGGTACCAACTTGGATTCTGCCTTCCAAATAGAACTATGACTATCGAATGTATATATGGCTTTGAGAGGAGAAGTAAAAAACAAATGGATCTATTTTCAATATCAATGTTTATTTTAATATCGCATTCAGTAGATTTACTATGGTTTTATGATTGTATTATGTTCTTCTTCATGATGTGGATAGTGGATGAATAAATGAGGTTCATTTTCTTCAAGGAATTATGCTAAATTTTGTGGATAAATAAAGAAGGCATGAATTATTGTTGCTTTTTTCATACTGAACGCCGTTCATAGGCATATAATGTACGCTCGGCAATTCGCCGCCCCGTAGGTTTTCATCTCAAATATTGATGACTCGGTTTGATGCTTGTTGCAGCCATTACTTATCATATTTGTTACAACGTGATAAAATACCTCAATTTATTATAAAATCTCGTGAAGAGGAAAATCTGATTCCTTCACATGAATTTACACATTTTTGTGGTCAGTTTCAGCATTTGATGAATCGTGTAGTTTATTTTATATACCTTAATTGACTTCCTAAAGAATCAATTGTTTTTCTATAATTTTTCATACTTATTTTCACTAATTCCAAGTAATATAAAAAAGCTACGCATTTTAATATGTTCAATAATTCATTTGCATCAATTACGAATCTTCAAATATATTTATAGTACAAAATAATTTCACATTTCTATAAACCACCCTCGTACCAATATTGAAAGAATTCGCCATAAAAAGATTATAAGCTCGTTATTTTATTTCCATTCTTCAAAATCAATAACTCCACACCACTGGATTTTTCAAAGGTAGATTCTGCAATGTTGCCACATAAATGTAAAATGATATTGCTATCTTCGTCCCACTCATTGAAATCTGACTGAATTTTGGCTTCATCAATTCCCGAATTTATGAATGAGATGCTGTGTCTCCTCTTTCTATGGTCTAAGTGTCAGGTCTTTCCAATTAAAATTTCGGAGAACTCCAAATTTGGTGCAGTGATTGAATGTGTTTGTTGTTGTGGTATTGTAAAAATAAAGTTTTTTTTAATTTCAATACTCGGGATCTTTCAAACGTAGAGTTCTGGTGATGAGTGTTTAACTTGATATCTTTTCAGTCCTACCCTATAGGAAATCTAGTTTTCCCCGAAACTGTGCGTCATATTGAAGAACAATTTCTCAAAATTATATTTTTAGTCAAACAATTTTTCCTCCCTTGAATAAAAGAATTAATAATTTCGCATCCCATTGAAAAATTTTTCTTTCCCCCTTAACCCATTTTCCTATCTCACGAGAGGATCATCTGTGCATTGCTAAGGCGCAGCGTTTTTCCGCATATCGGATTTTCCCTCTTCTCGTCCAATTTCACAACAATCTTTTCCCCAAATAGATTTGTCACTCTTCAAAGCCACGCTCCCACAGATTCCGACTTATCCTTATCAGTTATCCCATATTTTCTGTAGCTTTGCATTTTCCTATTTCTCTTAAACAAGACTACCGGAAAGTTTCTGACTGCTGCGAATGGAAATCTTACTGTTCTGACGTAGGGAAATGGGTGGAAATGCATTTGGGAGTTGGAAAATGCGGCCACGTGCAAGAGATTGCAATGGAAAGTCTTTTAGACCATTGAAAGTTGAACGTTGCAAAAATTTCTACTACATATTTTTGAATCCGTTGTAGTAAAAATCAGTATGAGACATTTCGTCAATCTGGTCGCCTTTTGTCTGAAGTTTGGTTCTTTGCATATGCTTCATGAATGTTCTTATTTTGAAATGAAGTCAGTTTATCAACGGCTTCGATTTGAAACTAGTTTTCTGAAAATGCCAAGACGTAAAAACGAACGCTGAGGCTAATGGGGCTATCGTAATGCTACAGGGTGGCCCAACTCAGGTTGTTGTAGCGGAAAGGCTCCAAGTTAGTCAAAGTGTGATATCTCGACTTTGGAATAGGTCCAGGGAGACAGCTTCCGTGTTGGAAAGACCAAGGCTTGGTGGGCGACGAAAAACAACACCTGCTCAGGATCGTTTCATCACCGTTTCGGCGAGAACAAACCCTACATCTACGTGTAGAATGCTACGGAATACTCTTCAAAATGCAGATGGGATCCAAGTTTCCATCGAAACCATCAGACGACGTTTGAGAGGGGTGAATCTAGGTTCCAGATGTCCATTGAGAGGAGTTCCATTAACACGTGACCATAAGCGTCAAAGACTGGAATGGGCAAGGCAACATATCAATTGGAACGATCAATGGCGTAGTGTCCTTTTCACTGATGAATCCAGATATGGACGATTTTCAGACTCTCGAAGAATAAGGGTATGGACAATCCCACGCATACCCCGTAATCGTCGCTATGTCCAAGAAGTCCATCCATTCCGAGAGGGTAGTGTTATGGTATGGACCGGGATATGTTTCAACGGAAGCACAGATCTACACATTTGTCCTGGGAATATGACCGCTTTACAATATAGGGAGCATGTCATTGACAATGTTGTGCCAAATTTTCACGCTGCTATTGGTGAAACTTTTCAATTTCTAGACGATAACGCTAGACCGCACCGTGCAGCCATAGTTGAGAATGCGCGCGAGGAGCTTGGTATTCCACATTTACCAATACCTCCGCACTCACCAGATTTGAATTGCATATAGAACATGCATGGGATATGCCCCAAAGAATATTAGATAATCATCAACCTACCCCAGAATCCTTAAATGATCTGAGAGAGCTTCTGCCCCGTTTATGGAACCAAATTCCTAAAGAATTGTTCAACAACCTCGTGTGTAGTATGCAAAGAATATGTCAAGCTGTTATTGATGCCCGTGGAGGCCATACATTGTATTGATAGTCTTAAAAAGCTTGAATTCTCTGGAAATAAAATTTCGTTATTAACTCGATTTTTCTGAACCACCCTGTATACGCTGCAGACCTACCGGCTAAAATTAATTTGCAACTTGAAATCATATTAATATGAATTTTCATCACAAAAATCTTATTTTAACTATACTTTTTCGCAATTTAAGTCAATATCCCTAACTCATGTGGAGCAGTTTATTTTGCGATAGAGAAGAGATACAGGAAAATACATAATTTCTTCATTTTTCATTGGAAAATATTCATTTAGCAGATTCAAAGTTCAAAATTCACTAAAAGATTCACGGTTTCAGCTTCAAAAACCTTTCAAATTTATCTGGTCTAGCTTAAGAGAAAAGACATGATCCTCTTGGCCAAACCCTTCGACGTTATGCCTACTACTTTTGATTGAAGGCCTGATGGATGAAAATCTGCTGAGGAAACAGGCATATGAGTATATGGTCCTGTTGTGAGAGCTCCTAGGGACTTCATACGATTTATAGGAATGGTAGATGATCTCCTCGGGAACTGATTCAGTAGGGTGTAAGAACAAAAGACCAATTTGGTCTCAGTTCTTGAAGCTATAATCATATAATAATGATAGCTCAGGAGATCAGTATCAGCATCTATACTCCATTCACAATTATAAAATCACAACTCTGGCCTTGGAAATTTGACACATTCCACTCTGTATCGAAGTTATGACGTTTTTCAAAATATTTTTATGTTCCAAGTCAACACTATGTTGCCCTTTCTACATTCTTAGCGTATTTCTCAGAATGTGAATTTATTCGGAAAATGAATGAATTGGAAAAGATGGATGGACGAAAATAATTAACGTTTATATGAATGGATAGAAAAGATTCCTTTTCTAGTTATTTGCATAAAAAGTACAAGAGATCACTGTTGAAATATATTATTTTTCGCCATGGAAGAAAATTGCATTGCTTTCACATAATTTTCATATGCATGCTTGTGAAGATTTATTGTTTATTATCCTCTTGAACTGAAAGTTCAAGACTTGACGACATCAATTGTTGATTCTAACCAAGAATTCATTAAAAAAAATCAACCCAAAGATATAAGATGAATTGATGGGTAGTTACAAGAATCGAAAATAATGTCAATTTTATTTTGTTGATAACTTTCTTAAAATCAATGTTGGGGTATAAAACTCGGCTGCGTTTGTTCAAACAACATCTACAGAATAAATTTTTCACCATGTCGACCTTTGAAAGGCGTTTCTTATAGGAGAATTAATTAGGTCTAAGTTCCACCTCATTAGTGAGGTACCTAACTTTTGCAAATCTGCTCAGATATCGCCAAATTTCTTGGAAAACCTAAAAAAAGTCATCCTAATCGACCTCTCGAGGCTCCATCCGATCCATCTACTGCGATATCTGTCCAAATAACAACTTTTTCAACGAAATTCCCGTGTACCCCTTTAACCTCGAAATGTAAACATTCGTCTTGGTCTTGAAAATCGTCCTCACGCTCCAAACTGGTGCCGAAAACAATAAACATACGTTAATCTTGGATATTAGACGAAAAACTCACCTGCAAATATCGATTAAATACCAAAAATCTGCGAAAAATTTGTAAACCTAACAAAATGTGGAATATCTTTGATACTTTCACTTTGATGTAAACAAAGAAACTGGCAACGTCGTTTTGTCATTAACGATATTTTCTGTGCGCGCATTGACTTTTCATCATATGTTCTGTGCTTTTCACCAGGCGCACCAACTCCTGAAAACGAAACCATGACCTCCTATGTAATTAAATAAAAGTGAATGGAGTATATGCAAAGGGTTAATGCTGTGTTAAAATCTCCTCTTAAGCTTCCCTAAAGTGGAGACAGATTTAGATCAACTCAGCCACTCTGATATATGCAATCTTTAGACCATCGTGTCTTGCAGGTCATGCTGATGTCAAATGGCGCTAACGTCAGCCCCAAAAAAGTCCTTATCAGTGGAGTTAACCCTGGTTTGTCTAACAGACTCAGTGCTGAAATGCTCGCTTGAAAACTCCCCGAAAGAACCGTTCCTCTTGGTGTTAACGATCACTGTCTTAGCCCCATAGTCAGTAACGTACTTGTCGTTCTGATTTAGAGCCACAGACTGATAACCGCACCTACACCAAGAAGGATAATGCGCTGTCAAGATCTTCTTGAAAGCTTCCCTGAACTCCGTGTTAAAAATAGAGTAAATGATAGGATTGAAGGCGGAGTTTGAATACCCCAACCATGTCAATATCTTGAAGGTTATGTCCGGAATGCAAGTCTTACAGAACGCGGCGACGATGTTCATGCAGAAGAAGGGTACCCAGCAGATGAGGAAGACGCCCATGATGATCCCTACCGTGATGGCCGCTTTGTGGTCGCTCACGTGGTAGGGGGAGCTGTGGTGGTTTTGTAGTTGGATGTGCAGAGCCTTGTTTTGCTTGACGCTCTTTCGTTTGCTCTTGCAGGTCAGACTTTCCGGGAGGTCTATGGGTCTGGTGATGGCCCTGATGTTCTTCACGTGTTTCTGGGCGTAGCAGTACAGTCGGCAGTAGATACCTGGAAGGGAGATCGAGTTTGAATAATCGTTAAGATAGCCCTTAAGGTTATATCCTTAGAATATCTAGTGAAGGTACAGGTAATGAGAAAAATTTAAATAAGAGAGCGTTGTCCTCTCCCAACACGAGGATATATTCAAAAATTCTTAGCCTACTATAGAACCAAACAAAATTTCAATGTCAAAATATTTTATTATTCAACATATTCTCCTCTTTATTGAATACATTTATTACAGCGAACCTGCAACGTCTCTAGACCTTTAAAAAATATATTTCTTCTTGCTCTGCAAACCAGTCCTCCACAGCTTTTATTACTTCCTCGTTGGAAGAAAATTTACGACCTTTTAAACTTTTTTTCAGTTGAGGAAAGAGATGACAGTAGGACGGATGTTGGGTAGAATTTCAGTTAAACAACTGAAGTGCGCTTCAATTTTACTGAATGAGAAATTTACCAAATTTCTGAATAGAAAAATAAGAGAGCTAATGGACTGTATATAATTATGATGTTTTATTGAAACCCCACACAAATGAAAGGATAAATGCACCCAAATTAACAATTGCAAGGTCTTACCTATTTCAGCAAAACGGCCAACCAGATCTCGTCGGTTACTCCTATTTCCATGAACAGAGTGATCGAGCTCGACAAACGAACATGGAATGAAGCTTATGACGTTAAAATCCGTTGCTAAAAATGTCAAAGTAGGAACACTTATCCTTGTGGCCAAATAATAACCACGCCACTGGTAACAGTACTTTGAACTAAATTCGCACAAATAAGTGGTCTGAAATGAATGTACTTAATTCGAATGAATCGAAATCACTAGAATTTGAAACACAAGAAAAACTGAACTTTTCTAGATTCACGAAAGGAAACAGAATAAATTTATATTATCGGTAGCAGATATATGTATTCACGATTACGGGAATCAATGAACTGAATGAAAAATATGGAAAATATAAAAACGCAACATATGCGCGCTCCACAGAACTGACGCGCCTACACTACATATGGGATTTCCCTGAGTACGGAAGAATTAAATTAATTTTGAAATGAATGAAAATGAAAAATTCAGAAAAGTCATCTGAACCGTTCACTTGGCGTGAACAACGGAGCCAAATCTGGTGAATAAGGGGGTGTTCTTACCCTAAATCACGAATTTTTTGCATGGCAACATGAGATTTGTGTACTGGGGCGTTCTCCTGTAAAAACAAAGTACCTTTGGATAGCTTTCCGCGTCTTTTCCCTTTAATTTTTTTCGGTAGAGTGGTCAGTATTGTCGAATAGTAATCTCCAGGTAAATCTGCTTACCTCTTAACTCTTTTGAATACAGGTACTTGATGATGGCTCGATACTCCAATTTTTCAATTTTCACAATTTCGATGGACACCTTTTTTTTAAATTGCGTAACTCTGGTTTACTTTTTTGACGTCGAACTCTACACTGCCACTTCGGATAAGTTATTGTTCGTTGATATGTTATCACTTATCGCAATATTCTGTTTATGCATGGAACTGGTCTAGGCTAACTAGATATCAATACATCCTCGTAAGTACATCTCATCTAGCGATGTTATGATTCAAAAGCAAGGATTCAGAAGAGCTTCAATAAAAAGCTATGCGATAGGAAGAACAGGAAAGGGAATACAGTATCCAAAATTTCGAAGTGAATACCATCTTTTACTTTTAAATTATATCTACACATCACACTGATCTACTTATTACATGGATCTATCAACGAGGTAGATCTACGCGCTCTACTAGTAATAATACTACACAAATATAAAAAAAATGAAAGAATGACAAAGAAACATTATTTTCCTTTTCCTCTGAAATTGAAGCTAGTCAAACGGTGCTGATAAAACATCAATTTTTCAATTTCCGATCAACTAAATGTCAATTCAGTTCGAAACACCACACTCCAGTCGGGAACCCTAACAAGCCGTGAATAAAATCAATGGAGGGAAATTCTTTTTTATTCCTTTGTAATTGAACTGAATATTGGATATTGCCATCAGTAACCGTTTCATAATGAACTTTTGTCCAGGCAAAGGTAATTGGCCACAGCTGCTAGTTCAGTGGCGTCTCATGGTCTCTGGAAATATGAAGACTACATTCATACAGTTCATCCAAGAATTATTGACATCTCGGGGGACTTTGGTAATATTTTGAGTTGAAGAATTCAGGTTGGTGTTGGAAATAACACTGACGTTTGTTCTGTCATTAATATTCGAAAACATTCGGCAAATAATTGCGCAACTTTGGAATGAGACTCTTGAAGAATGTACAACTAATAAATGGAAATCCTACACAGAGCACTTTGAAAAATAAATGAGAGAAGATTAGTCAAAATATATAGGATGTTATGATATTGCTGACATAAAGCCTTTAATTATGAACATGACGAGTTCTGCCCAGATGAGGAAATATTAATAGTGGTTGTTGAAGCAGAATAATAGGTATATTCCATTTTTGATATTACATATTTTCACCCTTCGTTGTTCACAAATAATGAAAGTTACAATGTCATGACAAAATTCCTCAAATATTAAATAGATCCATTCGTTAAGTTTTGTTTCTGTCTTGATATCCATTACAATTTTTCCAGTACATTCACTTTGCAGCCACACGCTTCAAATTATTCACTAGATTTTTCTGGTTTAGCGAATATTCATATTGAACTTTGGAAAGAAACATGCTTATAAATCATCCACGATATTTTTCGTTATCGGACCAGAATTTCCAGGCTGTATATGCTCCTATAGTTCATCGTTCGAAAATATATCAATACAAGATGAAAATAATATACTGCTGGTATACAGATTCACACGATGGTAATCGTATGTGATAATTGAGGACACTTTCATGTTCAAAGTGCCTTCTAAAAAATATCATTTTGATTTTATGGTTAGATTTATACAGGGTGAGTCTTTGACTTGTACATATATTTTAACTGTAGAATCCTCTCATCAAACGAAACACTTTTTTTCTATACCTTTTTTCGAAATTCGGTTTGGTTTGGAAGATACAGGGTGTCGAAAATCCATGAAAAAAACACTTTTCTGTTTATATCTTCGGAACCGTTATTTCGAATGAACTGAATTTTGGTTGAGTTTTCATTCTATTCATGGTGCATATTCCTCAATCGAAACCTATTCAATATCTTTACTAGTATAAAAGTTACAAAGTAGTCGACTCATCAATACACGCTAAAACACCATAAAACCACTTTGAAAAGATAAACGGTTCATATTTTCGAAAGAATCAATCATTAAAGAAACTGAAAGTATTCCTATTTTTTTCTCAATGAAACGCGTCGTTTTCAAGTTATTTACAATTTTACCCGCAGAAATTTGACGAAAAAATCATTAATTTCAAGAATAATCTGAATGCATCCCTGAATTAAATATCATCGAATATTATTCCTTCTCTGGTCTTTAAACGAGTTTACAATGTTGTCACAATATTTATCAACTTTGTCGAGATATTTTTTAATAATAAAATCCTCCAAATGTGGGAGATAAAATTGAACACCAAGGAGGATTTAACACGCACAGTTTCTATTGGAAATTCATAGTTACCGGTCCATATTGAAGTTAAATGTCGATGAAATACAAAATTCGGATATGAATGATGAATCTCGACACAAACTACTAATTGAATTGAAATTAATGAAACGATACCTGATAATCTGTGGCGATGTTTCTATCTAAACAACATCCTCTTGGAATTTTATAAACTCGACACGGTTGAAATTATATTAATTCACTTCACGTAATAATCACATTAGAACAATAATCCACTGAATGTAATGAATGTATTCAGAACTTCACATAATGTTTACAGTTTGTTCAGACTGTTCAGAGACTGCTTCGTTAGTTTGTTATTGTTTATAGTTGGCTCCAGATAACCAATATTTCGGTTTTCGCTCTACGCATGCGGGGTAAAATTTGGCGGCAACGTCGATTTATGAAGGAAACGGCAGAATTCATAGATATTCATACCACGGTACACAAATGTATCGTGATTTATACTATGTTTCGTAAAAAATCCTTAACCTCAATGAAAATATCAGCAAGCTGACAACATCTTCTTGAGATTTCTGTGCAAAAATTCACAGAATCGATACAAATTAGATTAGGTTAGGTTGTTTAATAATTAATCTGAATGAAAGTCTTTCTTCATGATATTGTTTGGGAATTTCGAGGAAAATATGAACAAGTTATTAGTGTTTACAAACTAATCTGCAGAAAAATCGAAGAAGGAACTTATTTTGGTGGAATAAATGTGGCTTTTTAGTTGCAGATATAATCCGATGAAACTAACTGTTTTTGTTGAAATTATCGTGTTTGCAACATTTTTATTCCAATATGGTTAGTACTTGAGTATTCCCCAAATGTATAAACTCAATTTCTATCGAGAAATATGAACTTTGAATCAATTCTACAGTATCATTTCAGGGACGTAATGAGCACATTTTTTTTTCAAATGGCTATATCTTTTTAACAGAGCCGAATTCGGAGAAATGGAAAATAAAAAAAAGGTTTCTTTTGACCTCAAGAACCTTCAGTTAAAATATATGTGCAAGTCAAAGATTCACCCTGTATATTTATTGCTTTGATGAAAGCACAGAAACTTTTTAGTGACTTTTGTAGCTAGAAATAAAGTTGCGACTGGACTCAAAAGGCTTGGTTTGATGTCAATAATTCTTGGATGGACTATGCACTGATTTCAATCAGTTAAAGGCTATTTTCTGAATTACATCAGGCTGCTATCGGCAACATATTCATTTCTCGATGTAACACGTTCACCCATTTTCGATCGTTACATCTGCAGTGTGGCTTGTGGCACCGTCTTGTTGAAACTCTATCGAACCACACATGCCAAAGCCACTTATATCAATTGACTATTTCTCAAAATTATTCTTGCACTGAATAGATCAATCGTAAACAGGAAAACTGTCGATTCGCAAGAACCAAAACAAATTTCTTGTAATTAATTTACCCCAACATTAATTCTCACGCCCTTAATCCGAAAAAATCCGATAAAAAAGTTTCCGTACCCGATCGCAAATCCTGATCGATTTCCGAGATGCGAAACTGTCCAGAAAAAACGACCTTCCAAACTTGGAGCATATTTCCATTTGGCACGACGCTTCGGGGTAGTTTCGAAAGGACGGGGAAGTTTTAAAACTTGGAACATCGTGAGGGTGAGCTAGTTCGACAACTGGTAGTCCGGAAGAGAAGTGCCCAAATTGGGACTTATCAATTTGCATGTTTGACACCGTCTTTCGGTCTTTCGTCGCCAACTTGTAGATCCCGGGGGATACAAGTCCTGTTTTGGGGGTTAGATTTGGGCCAGAAGGGACTAGATTTCACGCAGATTCGGTTCTGTAAAACCGGATCATTTGTTTTTCACCCTATAGCCTTATTTATTGAATCCTCAAAAGGATATGTTGCAACATAGCCCTTGAGCAATCTGAAACACCGCACCTCATCTGCGAACTTTCCTAGTGATCACTGTGACATTCCAAGTTTGTAAATCCTAGGAACATTATGGAAAGAGAAAAGGGGCAACCCTGCTCTGAAGAGCTGAGGGTAGAATAACGTTAAAGGGGGGTTTATACTCATATTTTTGGCTTGTGATGTGATCGTCTAGATTGGTAGAACTCTATGTTATGTCGTAGTAATTCAGATTGGTATTAACTCAGATTAGTAAAATATAGGATGGGAAATAATAAGGTAAAATTGATAAATAAAACACTAGATTGGACATAAAGATGGAACAAGAGCCCTTTATTCTTCCAGCGCCATAGTTCGGGGAACCATAGCCTATGAAGGAAAAACGAACGAGAATCAATTGAAACTCAAAGCAAAAAACCTTCTAGCATTACAGATGATATGTTTACAAACCATAGAACAATTATTAATAAGACGAGCACTGGCGATATGTACAATATGGAGCTTCCTATACTCCGGTAAGGTTATTACTGGCACAATTGTGATAAAAAGCAGAATCCAATACATCCAAAGGTTATAGGCATATAGAGTGTGTCACTTTATTGTTGCGCAGAGCTTTTACAGTTCCATGTGTAAGAATCCTTCCTTCCAAGTGTGTGTGTGTGTGATTTTATTCGCGTTGGTTTGGAAGTGGACAATAAACTCTTTAGATTTCCTGTTAACTGATGAACGGTGGACCCGGGACGAAGCAATCCGGCCTAGGATACTTGCCCGGCTCACCAAGGCCAATGACCAAGGCTTGTTTTACTGAGGACGTTCGTCTAAAGAACTCTCAGAGGCAAGTCTCCTCCACGATGCTAGGGAGGATGTTTTCCTTAGGCACAGGCGATATAAACAGTTTACCTTAGACCTCCAAACCATGTTTCCCCTGTACGTGAAATATTATACTAAAATCAACAACTCCAATGCGTATACCATAATGTCAAGAGAATAGTTAAATTGCAGTAGGCCTTACGAACTTTAAAATATACTAAAATGGTGGATTCCTAGAAGAGGAACTCCATTTCAAAGGAACACTATTATGAACCAGAATATAAAAGTGAAAACAGACCGCAGCCGAGTGAAAGTGAAGTTAAAGAGCGCCTTCCATTCGTTGTTGTTTCGGAGGTTAGTTTTTCTTCCACAGAATCGTATTTCTTCGATGGTCACAGAAGAACGAGTTTACTTCTTGGTGGATCTTTGATATGATTAAAATCTCCTATTTATAAAGATGCGAATTGCCTAAAGTATTGATTGAAGTCGTACTAATATTCATCATTCATAGAATTATAAAATAATATCAAATAAGTTCATTCAACGTAGTCCCACGTTTCGACAATAGAGGTTGCAAAGTTGGGAGCCATGGAGTCTGGCAACGGTGCATTTTATTTTATTGCAGGGTAGGAAATTCAGATATGTTACACACTTGAGAAGTTTATTACAATAAGACGTATAATCAAGACCCCAAATTTACCAAACACCCTGTATATCAACCTTACAAATTACGAACCGTCAATAACCCTTCGCAGAGGACATTCCTCTTACCTACCTATCATAACAATACAAGGAACGTAGAAGGAAATGCAACTGGAGACCACGGCGTACGTGGGGGTCAGATCCAGGGCGCAAGTGGGGTAATTCTGCCCGCCGGCATTGTAGATCAGAGGCTGGGGGGGCCGGTGCAGCCCCAGCGAGATTGGCACGAAGGAGATCAGAGCCGCAAGAAGCCATATCGCTGCTATTGTCCCCAGAGCTACCCTCCTGGTCACCCATCTGCCGTATCTGAAAAGTAAAAACGGAATTATGGTATCTGTTTGGCTAATAGACGAGTCCCTTCTTGCTGGCCAACTGTTTAAAAATACCTAAAAATCCCTTTCCTTTTTTTCGCAATGATTCAACTCATGAGTCTATCCTGAAAATATTAGATGTCACGAAGATCTTCATCGGAAGCTATAAAATTTCGTTTTCTCATGTCTTTATTAATGGAAATGCTATAAATCTATGACTTTCGGAAAAAATCCAACCTAGCAAACGAGTAATATGTCGTTCCAGGGCCGGCCTGGGCAGGCGGGGTACCGGGGAATTCCCCGGTGGGCCCCCTCATGAGGTTTGTGGGGGCCCTTGTCTAAAACGGTGCTATACTTATTACTGAAACATATTAGATTTATTTCGGTTAATGGCTGTACTAATTGAACGAGGTGAATATTATGAGGACGAACTAAATTCAACTTGACTGACTGTTCTGGAAAAAATTCAAACTTCTGGTAAATTTGATTCCAAGACTATATCAGAAGCTTCAGCTTTTCAAAATTACTTTTGCAAGTATTATGCTGTTTTCTGTCCTTTACAACGAGCCAGTGTTTTTCATACCTTGCGCACCGGCATCCAAATACCTTCAAACCTATGGAATTGATCTAGTTCAATCATACAATATGGTGATGCATGCCAAGAGTGTTATTGAAAGTTTATTTGAAAAATTTGGACAAATAAAAAGCCAAACAGATAAATTCATATATTTCATTAGCAAAAAATTGAAAGAAGAAGGACATGACATTGATATTGAGAAAACTTTGCTAATGTTTGTTTGAAAGTGAAACTTTCTCGAAGTATCTCAGATAGGTTTGCTAATAATGAAACGCATTATAAAAACTTTCAATTGCTTGACCCAAAATATTTCCCTCGAAAGCGGGAAGATTTGTTAACATTTACGGAGGCTTTCACGACGATTTCCGAATTTTTAAATGTTGATAAACAAAACCTGATCTCAGAATTGAGCTCATTTTCTGCAATATTTTCAGAAATGATAAGAGACTCAAATATAAATTGCCAAGATATATGTGTTAATTCTCGGTGCCGAAGCTGCTGTTATTTAGTATTGACAAAAATGAACATGCATTCGTCGGCGTATTTTAATATACAGGGTGTCCCAGAAGTACCGCACTTCCTTAAGGGGATCGAAAGTGAAAAATATTCTAAGCCCAAATATCCATGTTTGAAATTTTTTGATAACGTAGTTCATTAGTTATTAATTAATGAAAGTGACCAATCAGGAGCGCGCTACAGAAGATTGAGTAAGCAGTGGGGACGCGAAAGTGAGACGCCAGTCTCGGTTTACTGCGTGAAAAGCCGGCAGCAGCTCTGGCGTCTCACTCTCGCGTCCCCAACTACTTACTCATTCTTCTATAGCGCGCTCCTGATTGGTCAGTTTCATTAATTAATTACTGATTAACTACTTCATCAAAAAATTTCAAACATGGATATTTGGGCTTAGAATATTTTTCACTTTCGATCCCCCCAAGGAAGTGCGGGACTTCTGGGACACCCTGTATATGTTGTGTATAAGTATATATTAACTTTAGTTAGGTATCATGTACCCAGGTAAAATGAAACGGTATTTTCTAAATTAAAATTAATAAAATCCAGAATTCGTTCCACCATTGCTCAGGAAACCCTTGGAGCACTAGTGTTAATGAATGTGGACAGTGATATTACTGATAATATCGACAACCATATAATAATGAATATTTTGAGCATGAACCATGTTTTTAAAAACATGCTTCAGCCAAAGAAGGTGTCCCGACTGATATTTTGAGAGTGACTATGTTTTTGTCTTGTTTTTTTTGGAGTGCTTATTTTTGTTTGATTATATAATTTGTGTCAAATTATATAATTCAGATGTGTTGTATTTTTGTACTTTTGTCAAACGTTAGGGTTGCCAACCTTCCGGGATTGGCCGGGATTTTTCCAGAATTCAATGTTTGGGGTTGGGGATTATTCTGAAATTGGCTTCCGGGTTCACCTTAAATTACGTTACTCTTTCAGAATCTGAACCAGTACGCTGGTCCTTAGCCTCTGGAGGCACCCGCGACAAGCGCTCTGGGGCCCCTAAAAATTTTTTCCCGGTGGGCCCCCACCATACCAGTCCGGCCCTGTGTCGGTCATCTTTTTACGTGCTTCTTAGCTGCGTTTTATACCCAGGTATTCTTGAGGGATATTTGAAAGTTTTTACTGTTTCCAGAGAAGATCAGTTAGTATTGAAATAACAATTGTTCAGAAGGTATTTATATCAATCAGTCTTATTCTGTTTGAAATATTATCCACACATTTATCATACTTCAGGTTACAAGGTGTCTTGTTTGAGTTTTATTTTCTGGTGCCGTTTTAACTGTTGAGGAATTTTGATCCCAATATCAACAACATGAGTATTATGAAGTTGATCCTCGTAATTCGAGGTACTGAGCTGTGACTTCATCTTTCTATAAGATGGAAATTAAAAAAGGTCAAATATCTGAGCGAAAGGATTTATGCTTTGATTCTCATGATATATTTGAATTTTAGGCCAGTAGATTGATTATACAGGGTGGCCATTTGAAAACGAAACAGACGAGATTACAGACGAAATAAATTTTTTCGATAGAAATGCTCGGACAGGTCGATTTCTGTTTCGAGGGGGACAACTTAAGATGTAGGTTACGAGCGCATAGCGCTTCAACCCTTGCTGCTACAACCCCCACCCCCAATTTTTGAATTGGGAAGATGTGGTGAGTGATACCTCAATTCAAAGGTATTTTTATACTCATTTCAGCACAGTAATTGTTTTTTCATTTTATGCATTAGTTCTCGAAATATTCATGCGTTAGTTAATTTTATCACTTAAATTAATTTTTTGCGAATAATTGACATTTCGTGCTTCCGAAACACCAAAATTTCCGTACTAGTATTTGAAATTGCAAAACATCTACCACTGGGCAAATGAAGTCATACCGTACGTGTTAATGCTACTAGGGTCAGATGTTCGACTAGCTGTTTTATTCACTGAAATCATTCTCCAACTGTACGGTATCAGAACGATTTGAAGTATTGATCTAAGAAATAAGACTTTTCAAAGTAAAGTAAATAATTTATCAAAAACTCACAGTCATGGTTGTTTTGAAGCTCAAAATGTCGATTTTTCACAAAAAAACACTACAAGTGCCATGAAAACACCACTTCATTTTCAAATACTTAGTTAAGAATATTTCGAGAACTAATGCATAAAATGAAAAAACAATAACTGTGCTGAAATCAGTATAAAAATACCTCATCACTCACCCCATTTTCCCTATTCAAAAATTGGGGGTGAGGGTTGTAGTAGCAAGGGTTGAAGCGCTATGCGTCCGTAACCTACATCTTAAGTTGTCCCCCTCGAAACAGAAATCGACCTGTCCGAGCATTTCTATCGAAAAAATTTATTTCGTCTGTTTCGTTTTCAAATGGCCACCCTGTATACCAATGTAAGCAAAGTACTAGTACTGGAAAAAACTGTTTTCAATTGCTCTTCAAGGAAAAGTAAAAACAGGGCTATTCGTTCTCATGAATTTCCTATGAAAGATGCCTCAACACCAAATATCACTAATGCCTTTGGCATGTTGAATACATTGGACTGGAGAAAAGCATGGAAAGACAAACTATTGATGGGAAACCTTGCAGCAAATAATATATGCGTTTGTTCCCTTCAAGTGGATGATTATTTCAAGTTAATTTCAGATTTATATCCAGATTGAAAAATCCATAAATGGAGTGCTTGAGAGGCAAAATTTTAGTATTAAGAAAACTGAAAATGTTTGTGAAGTTTCTCCATCAACTGCGAACAATAATTTTAGAGAACATATCGTGTATTCAGGTGATATTCTGAGATGTGGTATCCACTGGTCCAGTTCTGATCTTGAATTGATGTATTTACCACTTTCCATTAAAGAATATACTATGATTTAAAAGTGATACTTGATTAGAATGATTTTCTAGTACAATGATCTTAATTTCTCATGCGGCATCAGAACTTATTCGCATCCCGATCACAGTTTATGGCAGGTATAAATCCTTTTGTGCTATTATTCTGTAGTCAGTTTCCATGCAAATAAAGAACATTCAAAACAATAATTTATTTTCCTAATTTCTTTTAAATTCCTCGGAGAATTTCGATCCAATTAGAAGGGAAAGGCCAATTTGTACACATATCTTCTATATATATAAAAGAAAGATGTTGGTTACACCATTTATAACTGGAGATCGAATGGACTGTTTGTTATGAATCTTCATATATGGATTCGTCTGGTTATTATAAAATACAATAATACTTCATTTGATATTCTCCGCGTTAGATGGCGATATAAACAAATAGTATGTACAGTGATTATATTCCCTCTATAGTCACTGTTATAGTGTGTTATTTGAGTTGCCTACAACTCTGCGCTGTTGGGCAAAACCAAAATGTCTTAGCGTAGAAGTACAGATGTCTAAAATGATTAGATTTCGTTGAGATACGAGAAAAGTTCCGTTCTTACCACTTCAGATGGCGCTATTCAGACATTATGACTGATGATTAGTTATTTTTATAGTTTTATTCATTCCAAATAACGTAATCGTGAAGGTACTATATTTGACATTATCGCAATTAAATGACGATGAATTTGTTGAGGCTTTCGCGGCCATCGATTGATGTCATCTGTTCCTTTTTCGAGCATTTCGGTCGTCGTGGTTTGAAATGGTCGAAAAAAAAACATGTTATGACATCAATTACTGTGTAATTTACATTGGGCTTATAGTACCATGAAGGGATATTAACAGATCCGGCAGCGGGTGAATATCACAGTGAATTTTTATCGAAATGTCAAGTAAATCGGATTTTGGCGAACAGTTCCAATCGTGAGATGTCTCATCTTTTCTCATAATTTTCAAAATGTTTTTTAATTTCTGTTTGGGTAATAAATATATTTGCGGAAATAACTGAATCCAAAATTGCCATTATTAGTAATCGACATATTATTTGTGTATCTGTTCTGTGTGACAGCTCATAACCATGGAAACATTTGCCAGTTCAAAAATCAGAGAACAAAGCCGTTGATCTCCGATCACCGGTGATTATGATTTGTGAAATCCACCGTGATGAGTGTCATTTAGTTTAGGCGGAACAAAGTTCGCCGGGCCAGCTAGTATTTAATGAACTAGACAATACACTGTTAATATTACATTAATTCACTGAAAGTTTATATGATCTCCACGAATTCGAAGAAAATATCTATATAACAATCAGTTTCACATATTGCAACAGGTTTTTAAACGAATGGTCCTTCTTCGGAAATGGATGAAATTCAAATTTGATATTTCTGCAGTATCTTGAATCATTCTTAAACTGTTAATAGAAACATCTCATTTATGAGAAAAGTTATTATACAAAACAAAGACTCCAGCGAAATCCTCATTTGATTCGAAAAATTCAAATTCTGCATACAAACATTTTGGTGGGGATATTTATTTTCCTATTCATTGATGAAAACCTAAGAAAAGAAAAATTTATAGCTTCCGATGAAGACCTTCGCGAAATCTGATATTTTCAGGATAGACTCATTAGGATTAAAGCTTTCACTTAAGAGTTGAATCATTGCGAAAAAAGGAAAATGATTTTTAGGTATTTTTAACAGTTGGCCAGCATGAAGGGACTCGTCTAATGGACAGAGAGGTGGGGGGCGATGAAGATTTGTCAGTTTTCAGTGTTTTATTCTAGGCCGTTCGCTTTGTTGACTATGAAAACTTTCTTTCTTTGGACACTGTTTCGAACTATTTATTATTATTATCAATGAACCAAACGCGTGGGTAAACGGTCCCTGCGTCTACGGGGACTTCAAAATCCAGTCTACACCTCTGCTTTTCCATATTGAAAATTGAATCTTCTCCTTCGATCTTGGCGTTCCGCGTAAGGCCTCTAATGGCGGTTTGAGATGGCACCTTGGCTGAGCCGCATCTCCCACGGGACGGGATGGAACTCCGTCTTGAAAAGGTTTGCAATTTCACTTACATATTGAGGACGGGATCTTGGTGGATGCAACGATATAGAAAACGTGCCTGGAAATGTGATTTAGCGCGAAAACCTGCGGGGAGACGGTTCTGGGGATAATTCCCGGTAGATAATTTTTCCTGCGCCGTTAATGTCGGCGGACCGAGAGGAAGGAGGGACGTGCCGGGAGAAATCGTGGAGATATTCGATGGAAAATGTCTCTGTGGACCAGGGAAATTTGAAAGTTTAATACAGGGTGTCTCAAGTTCGAGTGCCTATTAGACGTTTCTAGAGAACGGGACATATTTGAAATCTGAAAATTGGGATTATGATATTGTTCGAAATTTTCTACCGACCTAAAATAGTTTCAAGGCCAGAGCACTTCCAGTTATACAGGGAGTGAAAATAAATTTGCTAAAAAAAGTTTTTTTCAATCTTTTCGTTTCTGATATGATGGAGTATTCAATGCTGAATACATTTCTGTTAAAAACATTGTATTCATTCAAATAGTTTTCAGGATATCGGAAAAAAACCTGAAAAAAAGTAAAATATTCATAGCCAGTATCATGCTCATTTTTCTTATTCTGAACATCCCGAGGGTGTGCCGTTCGCATTTAAACATTCCGTACTCGCGTTTGGCACCAAGCGCGAATAGCGCTCTGCCATTGGCCTGACGAACTGGAACTGAGAAACCAATCACACTTCGAATGCGAAACGGCATCTCTGAGCCATGGACATCTCTCACAAAATGTGAAAAGGGATCAGCCTAATGCTATTAAACATGGATCATCCCACTGAATATTTCCTCCGCATATATGTTCATGTTCATTATATATTTGATTATTTCATAAAATACCGTTACCCACTTGCACTGTCGTTTTTCTTCTGTATTTTCCTTGCTTGAAAAATCTAGAATACATATAGGAATACCTATCTTTACTTAAAAATAACAAACAAAAAATATACAAGGGGTATAGCCGTATCATCCAAGGTCGTGAATTTCCATAGGTTCTCGGCTTGTTTAGGGCTTGTTGAGAGAAACACAACTATTGTTGTTCTCTGTCTATATTTCGGACCTTTATTAGCTCCTTTTTCAGAACATTAGCTGCTATTTAGCTGGTTTCTTCAAAGCGAGTTGCTCATGTCTTGACGAAGGACCCAATCGGTCCGAAATATAGACAAAGAACAGCAATAGTTGTGTTTCTTTCAACAAGCCCTAGACAAGCCGAGAACCTATGAAAACTCACAACCTTAAAAATAACTCAAATCGCTTATAACTTCTTTCGGTATCAACGATTTCCTACACATATAATATAGAGGTTCAATAAAGAAAGAATAAAAATAAATCAAACTATAGGTATTAACGTCCTCACTCTGCTCGCGCGTGTTATATCAGTTGATTAAATTTCTTCATTTTGATTACCTATTCTCATCTCCATTTGATTTTTCAATAAGGGAGGTAGAGATGTTTTTTGTCTGAACTGCAACCCAACCCACCATAATACTCAAGATTGTATATTGGATTTTTATGGAAAGTTGGAAAGTGATTGAATTAATCGAATTTTCGTGTTTAGAAAACGTACGAAATGATTGTACCCCATTCAAACTAGACGTTTCCATTTCGTTGCTTCAAAATTGAAAAGTTCTTTCTTTATAACTTTTCATCTCAAAAGTATTCCATTTAGATGCTGCAGAATATAAATTACCTACATTATACCAGTAAAGATTCATTCATCACTTGGAATAATCCCACTTTCAATTAGATGAATAAGATGATAAATACCGAACTTCAATTGAATTACGCTTATTACACCTATTATTATACGATTATGTTTCGCATTCGAAGTGTGATTGGTTTCTCAGTTCGAGTTCGTCAGGCCAATGGCAGAGCGCTATTCGCGCTTGGTGCCAAACTCGAGTACGGAATGTTTAAATGCGAACCGTTCTCACAACGTCAAAGTAGAAGAACGTGGAGAGGTCATGCATCTTTTGAATTTCATAAATATCATCACAGGGTGTTCCAAATTTTGTGTCGAAAACTGTGATCGAAAATTGGCCATAACTTCTGTTTTTCAAATTAGAACCCTATTTTTTTATGATTGCGTTGGATTCTGCGAAGAAAAATAATGATAGCACTCTCAGATGCTCTTGTTCCTAAATTCAGTAATTCTCGAGATTCGAGCTTTTCTAGATTCATGTAGTACGTAGATTCAAATTCATCGAATCTGAACAGATTCGATGAAAATCTTTATGAAACCATAGTAACAACTTATAATTAGACCTGCCACTTGTGAATTATCAATGGAATAATTTATCTTCTATGGTCACAGAATATTCTCATGCAACATATTCGATGAATATTTTCATGGAACCATTGAATAAAATCGAAAAGTACAGATAAAACCTTAAATTAGACCTGTCACTTGTGAATTATTGATGGAAAAATGTATCTTCTTTGGTCACAGAATATTCTCAAGTGAAAGATCAGATGAATTTGATTCTACGTACAATATGAATGCAGAAAAGCTCAAATAACTCGGGAATTACTGAATTTAGGAGAAAGAGCATCTGAGAGTGCTATCATTACTTTTTTTCGCAGAATCCAACGAAATTATGAAAAAATAGGGTTCTAATTTGAAAATCAGAAGTTATGGCCAATTTTCGATCACAGTTTTCGACACAAAATTTGGAACACCCTGTGATGATATTTATGAAATTCAAAATATGCATGACCTCTCCACGTTCATCTACTTTGACGTTGTGAGAACGGTTTACACTAAGGATGTTCAGAATAGGAAAAATGGACATGATAGTGACTATGAAAATTTGACTTTTCCTCAGGTTTTTTGTCGATATTTTGAAAACCATTCGAATGAATACAATGGTTTTGACAGAAACTTATTCAGCATTGAATACTCAATCATATCGGAAACGAAAAGATTGAAAAAAAAATTTTTGAGCAAATTTATTTTCACTCCCAGTATAACCGGAAAAGCTCTGTCTCTAAAAATATTTTGGGTCTGTAGAGAATTTCGAACAATATCATAATCCCAATTTTCAGATTTCAAATATGTCCCGTTCTCTAGAAACGTCTAATAGGCACTCGAACTTGAGACACCCTGTATAGGTGATATACAGAGTGTTCCCCAATTGGAAGGGAGATTCCTTACACAATTTTGAGAAGTAAAAGTCCTACAATCACAACGTTTCTTTTTCGAGATACACGGTGTTGAAGTTTGAATTTTTGTCAAGTTTTTCCACACAGTATCTCCACTTCAAGAGACATTCGACTGGAATTTGGCATTTAAAGGGTTCTCCATTAAGAGGTGTTATTTTGACATTCATAGAAAATGCCGTTTTTCAAGATATACAGGATGGGCTTTTCAAAACGATACAGACGAGATAACGAGCGGAATAAATTTATTTCGAAAAAATGCTCGGACACGTCGATTTTTGTTTCGAGGGGGACAACTTTTAAGGTCAAATTCACAACTATATCGCTTCAACCCTTAGTGTTAGAACACCAACCCCTAAATTTTGAATGAGAAAGATAGGGTGAGTGATACCTCATTTGAAAGGCCTTTTTATCATGAAATCAAATATCAAATATATTCCACATTTTGTTAGGTTTACAAATTGTTCGCAGATTTTTGGTATTTAATCGATATTTGCAGGTGAGTTTTTCGTCGAATATCCAAGATTAACGTATGTTTATTGTTTTTAGCACCAGTTTGGAGCGTGAGGACGATTTTCAAGACCGGGACGAATGCTTACATTTCGAGGTTGAAATGGTACACGAGAATTTCGTTGAAAAAGCTGTTATTTGGACAGATATCGCAGTAGATGGATCGGATGGAGCCTCGAGAGGTCGATTAGGATAATATTTTCCAGGTTTTCCAAGAAATTTGGCGATATCTGAGCAGATTTGCGAAAGTTAGGTACCTCACTAATGAGGTGGAACTTAGACCTACTTCTCCTATAAGAAACGCCTTTCAAAGGTCGAGATGGTGAAAAATGTATTCCTTAGATGTTGTTTGAACAAACGCAGCCGAGTTTTATACCCCAACATTGATTTTAAGAAAGTTATCAACAAAATAAAATTGACATTATTCTTGATTCTTCTAATTACCCATCCATTCATCTTATATCTTTGGGTTGATTTTTGTTAATGAATTCTTGATTAGAATCAACGATTGATGTCGTCAAGTCTTGAACTTTCAGTTCAAGAAGATAATAAACATTAAATCTTCACAAGCATGCATACGAAAATTATGTGAAAGCAATGCAATTTTCTTCCATGGCGAAAAATAATATATTTCAACAGTGATCCCTTGTACTTTTCATGCAAATAACTAGAAAAGGAATCCTTTCTATCAATTCAGATAAACGTTAATTATTGTCGTCCATCACATCTTTTCCAATTCATTCATTTTCCGAATAAATTCACATTCTGAGAAATACGCTAAGAATGCAGAAAGGGCAGACTTGGAACATAAAAATATTTTGAAAAACGTCATAACTTCGATACAGAGTGGAATGTGTCAAATTTCCAAGGCCAGAGTTGTGATTTTGTAATTGTGAATGGAGTATATATTATGCAGCTCTATAAACCGATAGCTGCACTCTCAATAAATCGATCCTACCCTAAATCGGATCTCCCTTAAACACGTCCCGGTCAAGCATGGACTTCGGGCGAAATTTATATGGCGATATTCGAATCCCTTAATCTCCAAAATGGCCATTAGATCCAAAACCTCAAATCCTTCGGAAACGAGAAACCTGATACGGCGGACGAATATCCAACGCTGCTAGTTTCAGAGTTGTTCTTCTGAACGTTGCAACAGCATGCACCGTGATACCCTCGCGCTGTTCCGATTATACAGCAGGCCGTTTCATTAACTCCGAAATCGGATCGTGTCCAGCAATTAGTCTTTCCCATTTGTCATTTTTATTGGGTTGTATTTTGCGGATATCGAATTAATTTCGGGACTAAAATGAACGGTTTCGGAGAAAGGTCTCATTGTTGGGAGCTTATAATTTAACGGGTATATCAGGCTAGTTAATATTCTGGTTACGACTTCGCGAAATGAATTATGACCTGTACTACCCTGTATACACAAATCGTTAAAATTCTTGGCCCCCTCTTTCAAATATCAACTTGTGGAAAGAACATTATAAACTGCTCCACATGAGTTGGGGATATTGATTTAAATTTCAAAAAATAAAGTTAAATTAAGATTTTTGTGATGAAAATTCATATTAATATGATTTCAAATTAATTTTAGCCTGTAGGTCTGCAGCGTATACAGGATGGTTAAGACAAATCGAGTAAAATAACGAAATTTTATTCCCAGAGAATTCAAGCATTTTAAGACTATCAATACAATGTATGGCCTCCACGGGCATCAATAACAGCTTGACATCTTCTTTGCATACTACACACGAGGTTGTTGAACATTTCTTGAGGAATTTGGTTCCATAAACGGGGCCGAAGCTCTCTCAGATCATTTAAGGATTCTGGGGTAAGTTGATGATTATCTAATCTTCTTTGGAGCATATCCCATGCATGTTCTATGCAATTCAAATCTGGTGAGTGCGGAGGTATTGGTAAATGTGGAATACCAAGCTCCTCGCGCGCATTCTCAACTATGGTTGCACGGTGCGGTCTAGCGTTATCGTCTAGAAATTGAAAAGTTTCACCAATAGCAGCGTGAAAATTTGGCACAACATTGTCAATGACATGCTTCCTGTAGTGTAAGGCGGTCATATTCCCAGGACAAATGTGTAGATCTGTGCGCCCGTTGAAACATATCCCGGCCCATACCATAACACTACCCCCTCGGAATGGATGGACTTCTTGGACATAGCGACGATTATGGGGTATGCATGGGATTGTCCATACCCTTATTCTTCGAGAATCAGAAAATCGTCCATGTCTGAATTCATCAGTGAAAAGGACACTACGCCATTGATCGTTCCAATTGATATGTTGCCTTGCCCATTCCAGTCTTTGACGCTTATGGTCACGTGTTAATGGAACTCCTCTTAATAAAGTCTAGAACCTAGATTCACCTCTCTCAAACGTCGTCTGTTGGTTTCGATGGAAACCCTTCTGCATTTTGAAGAGTATTCCGTAGCATTCTACACGTATATGTAGGGTTTCTTCTCGCCGAAACGGTGATGTAACGATCCTGAGGAGATGTTGTTTTTCGTCTCCCACCAAGCCTTGGTCTTTCCAACACGGAACCTGTCTCCCTGAATCTATTCCAAAGTCGAGATATCACACTTTGGCTGACTTGGAGCCTATCCGCTACAACAACCTGAGTTAGGCCACCCTGTAGCATTCCGATAGCCCTATTAGCTTCAGCGTTTGTTAATTTACGTCTTGGCATTTTCAGAAAACTCGTTTCAAATCGAAGCCGCTGATAAACTGACTTCATTTCAAAATAAGAACATTCATGAAGCATATGCAAAGAACCAGAAAAAAGGCGACCAGATTGACGAAATGTCTCATACTGATTTTTATTGGATCGATTCAAGTTGTTATTGAGTTTTAAATGATTTTACAGCGATTTTCTCGAAGATTACATACTTTTGAAAACGATTGAATACGATATCCCTAACTCTTGTGGAGCAGTATATTTTTGCATTTCGAAATCATTTTTCACTCAGAACTCTGCGAAACCATGTTGAATTAATAAAGGCCCTAATGAAACCTCACAACTTCTGTCCGATTGTTTCCTCGTAATTATCTGAATAATTCCGTCAAACTTTGTACAGACTAATTCAAGTCCACTTTCAATGAAAACTCAGTTATTCAACTCTTTAATTCCTCAGAACTCAATTATGTATTTCGAAATCATCCAAGTCCTTGTACAGAAAGGCCTAGAGATTCATCCTCAAACTCTGACATACAATGAACAACGTTCAAATGAAAAAATTCACAAACAAATTTTGAAATTTGAATTTAATTTTAATTCTTCGCAACCCAAAAAAGTTTGTTAAGGTGGAGCGTTCAATGAAGTATGTTTTTATTTCGAGTTGCATTTCAAAATGGTTTCACTTTGAAACCTGGAATGTTGTGAGTAAACGCAGAAAGGCTTGGAGTTCTTAATGAAATAATTTTAATCGATCTCATTTCGAAAGTTTTTTCTTTCATAAATAGAAGAAAAAGAGCTCATGCTTCTGTTTTATTCCGAACGGAAGACTCATGAAAATAGTTCAACTAAAATCTGTGTAGAATTGGCTGAAAATTAAGTATTATGTAGTTTATGATGTACTGGTCACAACGTGATTTAATGGACAGTTTTTTGAATACAGGGTGTTGAACATGCAGGGGTAAATTGTTGCTTTCCTTTTTTTGTTATAAATAGTGATTCTTATGAATAATTTCAATCTTGATATTGTATAAACGAGTGACGATAAGAAGTCATAAGACGTATTCAGAGGTGTTCTATTATACAATGCTGAGATTTTTTGACGTTAGGTACTATTATGAAAGTGCCTTCAAAATTTACTGCATTACACTAAAGTTTCAGCCATTTTCCATAACAACTGTGCGGAATACTTTAAGCCTTCATTAATATCGAGATGAAATTTCTTTTTCTGCAACTGACAGTCTCGAGAAAAAATCAACGCTTTCATAATTACTTAATTAAAAATAGAATTAGAAGAAACGCCATCAACTCAATTTTTACGTTTCTGAGAAATTGTTTTTGGGTATTTCCAATTTGAAGCTTGTAAGGCAGGGTTTTAAGTGAAATTAGTTTGTTGAATATTAAACTTTGTTCGAAATTGAATCTGCTGCGCTTTTCCATGGCAAGAATAGAATCAACAGCGATTCTTTGGCGGCTACTAAATGGTGAATGCGCCAGTTATTGGTATTTTTGTTCTTTCTCGAATATCAGATCTTTCTTTTGGCTCAACTTCCTTATAATATGTTGTGAAGATGTAAAACACAGCTATACGCATATGGAATAACCCATCATTTCGAAGAAAACAATAGTTATGATAGAAATGAACATAATTTTGTGAGAAATATGACCAAAATTGGATGAAAGTGAAGTTTGACATTTTATTCCGGTTCAAGATTGAAAATCCTCTGAAAATCACTACAAAGCTCAGAGTAATCCACAAAGGAACACAGTATAACCTCATTTCGATCAGGATTCCAGTGCTTGGCGTTCCTGCTGTTCCATTATTTATGCCAATATCTGTTGAGCTTAATCAGCTTCTCTTTATCGGTATTCCGTGTTCATTAATTAAATAATAATGGATCGCTGCGAAGCTAATACATCTCTTTTCCCCTGTCGATTACATCACGTTAATTTATTCAAAAGGATTTCGAGCTGATGAAAATTATCGCGCATTTTGCCTGGATTATCCTGACAACATGCTAAGTGAGACTGAAGGGAATCTCTTGAACCCTCAGCAAGACGTATGGGGTAGAATGAAATCAGGACTGTAATCTTAGAAGACAGAGTGTTTTTGTTAGGATTCTAAGAAATTGAAGAAAAAGGCATTGGAAATTCCGTTCTGATTAGGTCTTTTGTTGTAATAGACAACTTTGTTCTTGTAACTAGACTTGAGTGTTCCTTGTGTGATGTATTCTTTAGTGTTTTGATCTCTGGGTGGTTGTCTAATTCCAAGCCCTCAAACGAAGATATGATATTTGACAAAGTAACTGCAACACCCAGAAGGAGCTGTTTAAATTTTATTCTTTTTGGTAAAAGATAGATAATATAGTAAGGAGTAAATGATTAAAATTTGGTGAAAAAACGAAGGGTTTACAATTTTTTTAATAAAGGACCCCGCACTTTTGGTAGGTAAAGTGGCGACCGGTCAAATTTCCTGAAAATTTGGTATGTTATTGTACCCGACTCATTGACCAAAAGTGTGAATGGGCCCAACCCAATCCTATGGCTAGTTTTCTAAATACGGGGTGTTAAAGTTGAAAATTGCCCAGATTTTCGGATTTATTTGCTGATTATTAAGAGTTACATTGGATTTCTGTTGCATACACGCGTTTACTACATGATCTAGGTATGAAATTAGAGGATACGTATGATTAAAAATATTTATATTTACCGGGTGATTCACGAATATATGACGGTAGTTTTTTTCCAAAATTAACTTTTTCTACTGTGACGTCAGGAGGGCATATTTTTGAAATGTTCTTTCCGATTTAGTATTATGACGACAAAATATTGCACAGTGCATATTTTTTATACAGGGTGTTTCACAGAGAGAACCACTAGACATAATCATATTTTTTTAGGATTAATTCGAAATCCTGTATTTTTGAATTGATTTTTGGAAAAAGTAATACCACAAACATATGTGTGTCTCTAATCTCCAAAATATTCAGGGTGGTTTATTCATAGGAAGGTATTCAATTTTGGGAAAAGTACAAAAAACATGAACACCCTGTATTCGAAAATTTCCTCGGTCCAATGCAACTATTTTATCACTATATATTGATTCCCACAACATCTCCCGAGGTATGAATTTTAAATCCGATACTATGACCAGTTTTCGAGATACAGGGCGTAAAAGCGGAGAATAACTTATTTCATCATTTTTTTTTTCAAATTGAAAAGCCGGATTGATTTTATGTTGCGCCCATGAGTTCAGTATGAGTACAGATCAGATGCACAAGGAAAGGTTCAGCTAAAATATTTACTGTTACAGGGTGATCCACGAATAAATCACAATAGCTTTTGCAAACACTCGATAATTCTACAGTTTCATCACAGAGAAATTATTCCATGAAGTTAATACCTAGTCGTTCACAATTTTCAGTCTGAAACACTTCATAATAATTAGGTACATTTCATACAGAGTGAGCCATAAATAATATGCTTTGAGATAATTGAAAGGAGAACTTTTCTGGTGAATTTTGAATAACTGTCTAACATTACATCAAGTGAAGTATTTCAGACTGAGAATTGTGAACGACTATAGGTATTAACTTCATGGAATAATTTCGCTGTGACGAAACTTTAGAATTATCGAGTGTTTGCAAAAGCTATTGTGATTTATTCATGAATAACCCTGTAACAGTAAATATTTTAGCTGAACCTTCCCATGTGCATCTGATCTGCTCTCATACTGAACTCATGGATGCAACATAAAATAAATTCGGCTTTTCAATTTAAAAAAAAATTGATGAAATAAGTTATTCTCCGCTTTTACGCCCTGTATCTCGAAAACTGGTCTTAGTATCGGATTTAAAATTCATACCTCGGCAGATGTTGTGGGAATCAATAAAAAGTGATAAAATAGTTGAATTTGACCGAAGAAATTCTCGAATACAGGGTGATCATGTTTTTTGTACTTTTCCCAAAATTGAATACCTTCCTATGAATAAACCACCCTGAATATTTTGGAGATTAGAGACACACATATGTTTGTGGTATTACTTTTCCCAAAAATCAATTCAAAAATACAGGATTTCGAATTAATCCTAAAAAAATATGATTATGTCTAGTGGTTCTCTCTGTGAAACACCCTGTATAAAAAATATGCACTGTGCAATATTTTGTCGTCCTAATACTAAATCAGAAAGAACATTTCAAAAATATGCCCTCCTGACGTCACAGTAGAAAAAGTGAATTTTGGGAAAAAACTTCCGTCATATATTCGTGAATCACCCGGTAAATATAAATATTTTTAATCATACGTATCCTCTAATTTCATACCTAGAACATGTAGTAAACGTGTGTATGCAACAGAAATCCAATGTAACTCTTAATAATTGGCCAATAAATCCGAAAATCTGGGCAATTTTCAACTTTAACGCCCTGTATTTAGAAAACTAGCCATAGGATAGGGTTGGGCCCATTGACACTTTTGGACAATGAGTCGGGTACAACAACATACCAAATTTTCAGAAAATTTGACCGGTCGCCACTTCACCTACTAAAAGTGCGGGGTCCTTTGTGAATAATGTGTTTGTCCACCGTGATTATTTATACACTCCCCAACATGTCTTGGAATTGATGCTATAAGATGGTCTATTTCTTCTTGAGGGATACAATGTATATTATTCTCTGCATGAATATTTCGATTTTGATTTTTCCTTGTGGAATTCATAGTGTGTAATGAGGTTCAAGATGTTTGTTTGTTGGTGTTTATAAGGAATTAAGTCTGTCTTTTTATTATACTTTTACTGTACTTATGATGTTTTCCCATACTGTTAATATTTCAGTCAGTGGAAATAAAATATTATTATTATTCTTCATCGGTCTCCCGTTCTCTTGAGCTGGTAATTCTTCTATGAACCAGTGAAAAAAACATTTCAGTTCCTTCCACTAGTTCAGAAATTTTTTTTTGTTCCAAGTCAACACTATGTTGCCCTTCCTACATTCTTAACGTATTTCTCAGAATGTGAATTCATTCGGAAAATGAATGAATTGGAAAAGATGTGATGGACGAAAATAATTAACGTTTATATGAATTGATAGAAAGGATTCCTTTTCTAGTTATCTGCATGAAAAGTATAAGACCTCTGTAAGACTCACTCCCAGAGAGTGACTGTGATGTAAAAGACCTCTAACATATTCCAGAGAATAAAACAGAGTGCCCCAATCCATTCTGCTTCTTGCCAACATCGCAAATTCAAGGAATCCACAAAGGTTGTCAAGAACACACCGCTTTTTTCGGTAAAAAATTACGAACTACACCATGATTGAAACGAAATTTTCAGGACAGTGGGTTCTTTGGTAACATGCTGGGAAATCGCAGATGGGGCGAACCCTCATATATTCCGTTTCCAAATATCGATTTGATGATTCATATCCTTGGAGTTTTTGACGCATTATGTGAGGGAATTTTATGCCCTGTCAAGTCCGATGAAGAACACAGTCGTGAAGTCAGCTGTTCCCTTCAATTCCACGAACAAAAAGAATATTTTCATTGGAAAAGAGGGAAAGATCGCTTTCGGGTTTTCTCATGGCCAGCAAGCATAAATTCTTCTGGAATTCCTCTACAGGGCCTTTTCTTTCAACAGGATCAGGATTATATGGCCCAGAATCATTTATTTGAGAATTGTCATGTAAAAAGATCAAACACAAATGAAAAAACAACCAACATTAAAAAGAAACATATGAAAACAAACTAACACAAACAAAAACAAAATTGGAATGAAATATACTGCTCCACAAGAGTTAGGGATATCGTATTCAATCGTTTTTAAAAGTATGTAATCTTCGAGAAAATCGCTGTAAAATCATTTAAAAATCAACAACTTGAATAGATACAATTATAAATCAGTATGGGACATTTGAAATGAAGTCAGTTTATCAACGGCTTCGATTTGAAGCGAGTTTTCTGAAAATGCCAAGACGTAAATTAACAAACGCTGATGCTAATAGGGCTATCGGAATGCTACAGGGTGGCCTAACTCAGGTTGTTGTAGCGGAAAGGCTCCAAGTCAGCCAAAGTGTGATATCTCGACTTTGGAATAGGTTCAGGGAGACATCAGGTTCCGTGTTGGAAAGACCAAGGATTGGTGGGCGACGAAAAACAAAATCTGCTCAGGATCGTTACATCACCGTTTCGGCGAGAAGAAACCCTACATCTACGTGTAGAATGCTACGGAATACTCTTCAAAATGCAGATGAGGTCCAAGTTTCTATCGAAACCATCAGACGACGTTTGAGAGAGGTGAATCTAGGTTCTAGACGTCCATTTAGAGGAGTTCCATTAACACGTGACCATAAGCGTCAAAGACTGGAATGGGCAAGGCAACATATCAATTGGAACGATCAATGGCGTATTGTCCTTTTCACTGATGAATCCAGATATGGACTATTTTCAGATTCTCGAAGAATAAGAGTATGGACAATCCCACGCATACCCAGTAATCGTCGCTATGTCCAAGAAGTCCATCCATTCCGAGGGGGTAGTGTTATGGTATGGGCCGGGATATGTTTCAACGGGCGCACAGATCTACACATTTGTCCTGGGAATATGACCGCCTTACACTATAGGGAGCATGTCATTGACAATGTTGTGCCAAATTTTCACGCTGCTATTGGTGAAACTTTTCAATTTCTAGACGATAACGCTAGACCGCACCATGCAGCCATAGTTGAGAATGCACGCAAGGAGCTTGGTATTCCACATTTACCAATACCTCCGCACTTACCAGATTTGAATTGCATAGCACATGCATGGGATATGCTCCAAAGAAATTTAGATAATCATCAACCTACCCTAGAATCCTTAAATGATCTGAGAGAGCTTCTGCCCCGTTTATGGAACCAAATTCCTCAAGAAATGTTCAACAACCTCGTGTGTAGTATGCAAAGAAGATGTCAAGCTGTTATTGATGCCCGTGGAGGCCATACATTGTATTGATTCTTAAAATGCTTGAATTCTCTGGGAATTAAATTTCGTTATTTCACTCGATTTTTTTTAACCACCCTGTATACGCTGCAGACCTACGGGCTGAAATTAATTTGTAACTTGAAATCATATTAATATGAATTTTCATCACAAAAATCTCATTTTAACTATATTTTTTAGCAATTTAAGTCAATATCCCTGACTCATGTGGAGCAGTTTAAGTATTGATCAACAAAAACAAGACGAATAAAAACTAATAAGAACAAAAAACAAACAAACTTAAAAACTCTCGAAATAATGCATAAATACAGAAATAAACACATAATGCTTATCAAATTGTTCACGAACGTCTGAAACAGCCTCATCAACTGGTTCCCATCCACACAAGCTCTGCAACAATAGACCTCATCATTTCCTCTCCAATTTCCCCTGCACTGCAGTCGACGTTAAATTTTCAACGTGAAACTCTGGGAAACGCGCTCGCTAAAACGGAAATTTTTCCAATTTCTCGCACTTCCCTTACGAATTAGGCTGAAAATTTCTCTCAATCAAGCAATCTGCGGATCCCATTTGGAATCTTATCTCGACTCTGTACACAATTAATGGAAAGTTGCGGAAAAAGAGGCGCTAGCGTCGCTTTCCACTGAAAATCTGCATCTCTGCTCGTACATATAGAAAATTGAATCTTCTCCAACGGCTGGAAAGCTCATCCGAGGGGGGTAATGGTACGAGGAGGCACAGGAAGAATTCTGTCAAATTGTACATTAGGATTTCGTGGTGTTTTCACGTCTAGGAAAGGAAATTCGATACTTTGTCTTGCTTCTCAATTCACTGTTGAATTATAAGTAGGCTGACGTTACTAACGCGACATATTATGTGTAGGACTTATGTTTTTATTTTCAGTTAAATGTTTTTGCAGTTTGGTATGTTTTTTAATCATTTCTTTTTGTTTAAAATCTTATACCGATAAATTCACATCGTTTACAATATTTTCTTGGCATTTTCCGACCTCGCAATTGTCCGTACATGCAGATCGCTTTCAATTAATTCTTCTCACCTCTTTTATGTTATCGGATCCATATTATTCGGTGAAGCAATTATAAACGCGGTGGTTTAATGTAATGGAAATGTGGAATTGCTGTAGATATGCTGCTGAAGGTGCAATTATCACAGTTCTATTGGATCGACATGTGCAAAAGACAGATGCATGGAACCGAAATACACTCAGGCTGAAGGTCATCATCCAGTTCCATTATTTGCCTCGACTGAAATTGGTATTTTCAACACCAAATATATGAATTAATGAATTTTCTTATGCATCTACTAATTTTGCGTTGAGACCTTAGACTATACAGGGTGTATTTAAAGGTGAGGCTTTTCTTTTGATAAGTGATAGAATACATCAAAATAAGTCATTTTACCGTCAATTTCTTACATTTTTTTACAAGTGTGATTGAAATGTGTTGAATTATGTGTTGTAAATATTTTGTAACTGTTCTGATTATCTTGTTCTTTATTATCTTGGTTGACAGGCCATATAACTTTTTAATGGCATAATATTATTTATACACGATTTTACATGTATTTTGTGATCCAGTATGAATAAATGAAATGAAAAAATGAAATGAAATGTAACTACTACTCTGGCCTGCATCTCTCTGATCATCATATCTCTACATCTCTGCACCAGGTTTATGAACATCTGCGTTGGGTGATTTCTTAGCAGAAATCTTGTTCTGTACAACTTATACGCTGAACTGGCATTTTGTTTTGATTCACCATAAATTAAAAGCAATTTTTTTAACCAATCGTGACTTTCCGTCAGGCAGGAAGAGTTATCCAGGTCTCTATACTCCATTCACTTTTATTTAATCACATAGGAGGTCATGGTTTTGTTTTCAGGAGTTGGTGCTCCTGATGAAAAGCACAGGACATATGATGAAAAGTCAGTGCGCGCACAGAAAATATCGTTAATGACAAAACGACGTTGCCAGTTTCTTTGTTTACATCAAAGTAAAAGTATCAAAGATATTCCACATTTTGTTAGGTTTACAAATTGTTCGCAGATTTTTGGTGTTTAATCGATATTTGTAGGTGAGTTTTTCGTCGAATATCCAAGATTAACGTATGTTTATTGTTTTTAGCACCAGTTTGGAGCGTGAGGATGATTTTCAAGACCAGGACGAATGTTTACATTTCGAGGTTGAAGGGGTATACGGGAATTTCGTTGAAAAAGCTGTAATTTGGACAGATATCGCAGTAGATGCATCGGATGGAGCCTCGAGAGGTCGATTAGGATGATATTTTTCAGGTTTTCCAAGAAATTTGGCGATATCTGAACAGATTTGCAAAAGTTACTCACCTCACTAATGAGGTGGAACTTAGACCTAATTCTCCTATAAGAAACGCCATTCAAAGGTCGAGATGGTGAAAAATGTATTCTTTAGATGTTGTTTGAACAAACGCAGCCGAGTATTATATCCCAACATTGATTTTAAGAAAGTTATCAACAAAATAAAATTGACATTATTCTTGATTCTTGTAATTACCCATCAATTCATCTTATATATCTTTGGGTTGATTTTTTTTAATGAATTCTTGATTAGAATCAACAATTGATGTCTTGAACTTTCAGTTCAAGAGGATAATAAACATTAAATCTTCACAAGCATGCATATGAAAATTATGTGAAAGCAATGCAATTTTCTTCCATGGCGAAAAATAATATATTTCAACAGTGATTTATTGTACTTTTCATGCAAATAACTAGAAAAGGAATCCTTTCTATCAATTCATATAAACGTTAATTATTTTCGTCCATCACATCTTTTCCAATTCATTCATTTCCGAATAAATTCACATTCTGAGAAATACGCTAAGAATGTAGAAAGGGCAACATAGTGTTGACTTGGAACATAAAAATATTTTGAAAAACGTCATAACTTCGATACAGAGTGGAATGTGTCAAATTTCCAAGGCCAGAGTTGTGATTTTATAATTGTGAATGGAGTATATGTTCACGAAGAACCAATCGATTCTCAGTTTTCCGATCCCATCAATCTACCGCTCACTTATACTTCCATTTTCCAAGACCTGTTCCTCAATCTCCACAGTTTTCGACGAGCATCATCCCCAATTTGCGTCGAATCTTGCCGCTCCGCAGGTTACCTAATAATCCATTAAATATCTTCGTGGGGATGGAGATATCACACAACTTCTTACGTCCCCATCGAACCCCCACGTCGACAAATTGGGTCGTTAGATTACACCCTATTTTGAGACAATTCTATCTCGTCGGAGTGAGTGGTATGATTTAAGCGGTTGCTGGGATGTGGTTTTGCATAAATTCGTGTTGTTTGGAAGGGTTAGGGGTTGGAAGTCGTGTTGATATAGACGATACCGATGTTTGTCGATAGGTTGAGTAAGATTGTAGGCGAGGAGATACGTTGGACAATGCTGATTAACAATAAACAAACCTCATTTGGATGCGACCAAAGAAACGGGAGCTATGACGATTTGAAAATTCGATTTTTTTTGAAAAATGCCATTTGACAAACGAAAATCTGAACTATGACAGATAGAGCCTTGGAACCTTCTTTATTGAATAGAGCGTCCCCGAAAACCTACATTTTGATACCAAACTTGGCCATGTAGCCCCTCTTATCCTTGAATTTTTCTTGATTTATGTTTTCCATATTTCATTTTCGAGTTTTGTTCTGAAGCTCAAGGCGTTCAGAGTTTTGGTGTTATGGGTCAGCAAAATGGGTTTATTTAGAGATTCGAATGGGTTGAAGAAATTTTCGATTGAATGAGAACTTTAGATTCTCGAGGGAATGCGTGTTGATGGCAAATATGGTGTTTTTGGGGGGTCTTACCCCTTATGCATTTTTCACCCAAAAAGTTGAGATTTTCGATCTCGATTTTATTCTTTATATCGATACTTTGGACAATGCTCATTTAGAATATACAAACTTCATTTGGATCCGACCAAAGAAACGGGGCTATGACGATTTGAAATTTCGATTTTTTGAAAAAATGCCATTTGACAGGTGAAAATCTAAACTATGACAGATAGAGCCTTGGAACATTCTTCATTGAATAGAGCGTCCCCGAAAACCTACATTTTGATACCAAACTTTGCCATGTAGTCCCTCTTTTCCTTGAATTTTTCTTGATATATGTTTTCCATATTTCATTTTCGGGTTTTGTTCTGAAGCTCAGGGCGTTCAGAGTTTTGGTGTTATGGGTCAGCAAAATGGGTTTATTTAAAGACTCAAACGAGTTGAAGATATTTTCGATTTAATGAGGAAGTTAGATTTTCCAGGGAATCCGTGTTGATGGCGAATATGGTGCTTTTGGGGGGTCTTACCCCTTATGCATTCTTCACCCAAATAGTTGAGAATTTCGATCGCGATTTTATTCTTTATATCGATACTTTGGACAATGCTTATTAACAATATACAAACTTCATTTGGATCCGACCAAAGAAACGGGAGCTACGACGATTTGAAATTTCGATTTTTTTGCAAAAATGCCGTTTGATAGGTGAAAATCTAAACCATGACAGATAGAGCCTTGGAACCTTCTTTATTGAATAGAGCGTCCCCGAAAACCTACATTTTGATACCAAACTTGGCCATGTAGCCCCTCTTATCCTTGAATTTTTCTTGATTTATGTTTTCCATATTTCATTTTCGAGTTTTGTTCTGAAGCTCAAGGCGTTCAGAGTTTTGGTGTTATGGGTCAGCAAAATGGGTTTATTTAAAGATTCGAATGGGTTGAAGACATTTTCGTTTGAATGAGAACTTTAGATTTTCCAGGGATTCCGTGCTGATGACGAATATGGTGTTTTGGGGGGGTCTTACCCCTTATGCATTTTTCACCCAAAAAGTTGAGATTTTAGATCTCGATTTTATTCTTTATATCGATACTTTGGACAATGCTTATTTACAATATACAAACTTCATTTGGATCCGACCGAAGAAACGGGAGCAATGACGATTTGAAATTTCGAATTTTTTGAAAAAAATCCATTTGACAGGTGAAAATCTAAACTATGACAGATAGAGCCTCTGAACATTCTTCATTGAATAAAGAGTCCCCGAAAACCTACATTTTGATACCAAATTTGGGCATATAGCCCCTCTTTTCCTTGAATTTTTCATGATTTATGTTTTCCATATTTCTTTTTAGAAATTTGTTCTGAAGCTCAGGGCGTTCAGAGTTTTGGTGTTATGGGTCAGAAAAATGGGTTTATTTAAAGATTCGAATGGGTTGAAGAAATTCTCGATTGAATGAGAAATTTAGATTTTCCAGGGATTCCGTGCTGATGACGAATATGGTGTTTCCAGGGGGTCTTAGCTCTTATGCATTTCTCACCCAAAAAGTTGCGATTTTCGATCGCGATTTTCTTCTTTATATCGATACTTTGGACAATGATTATTAACAATATACAAACATCTTTTGGATCCGACCAAAGAAACGGGAGCTATAAAGATTTGAAATTTCGAATTTTTTGAAAAAATGCCATTTGACAGGTGAAAATCTAAACTGTGACAGATAGGGCTTTGGAACATTCTTTATTGAATAGAGCGTCCCCGAAAACCTACATTTTGATACCAATTTTGGCCATATAGTCCCTCTTTTCCTTGAATTTTTCTTGATATATGTTTCTCTATTTCAGTTTCGTAATGTGTTCATTACAGTACTAAAAACAGTGCTGTAATGAATTCATTACAGCATCGTTTTCAGTAACATTTTCCGTTTTGTGGTTGCCAGCAATGACTTCCGATCCTTTTAAATTTCAGCAGACGTCAAGTTGGAAATGTCAATTTTCGTACTTCCTAACATTCACACCAACTGCCAAGATACAATATGAAAGTCACTAGGACCTATAATTTGAATTTTTTCATTGAATTTCACAAAATTAGAGTGAAATAGAGAAAATATCGTCTAATACTCGTTGCAGAATGCAATTCCAATACTCATGCGTATCCCATTTGACTGGTGCAAATCTAACCTATGACAGATAGAGCCTTGGAACCAAACTTGGCCATATACTACCTCTTTTCCTTGAATTTCTCTTGATTTATGTTTTCCATATTTCATTTT
Organism: Adalia decempunctata; assembly: GCA_951802165.1. NCBI lineage: Eukaryota > Metazoa > Arthropoda > Insecta > Coleoptera > Coccinellidae > Adalia > Adalia decempunctata. The sequence continues at coordinate 5,073,330 of OX637698.1, forward strand.
GAAGTTTTGTTCTGAAGCTCAACGCGTTCAGAGTTTTTGTGTTATGGGTCAGCAAAATGGGTTTATTTAAAGATTCGAATGGGTTGAAGATATTTTCGATTGATTGAGAAATTTAGATTTCCCAGGGATTCCGTTCTGATGACGAATATGGTGTTTTTGGGGGGTATTACCCCTTATGCATTTTTCACCCAAAAAGTTGAGGTTTTCGATCTGGATTTTATTCTTTATATCGATACTTTGGACAATGCTTATTAACATTATACAAACATCATTTGTATCCGACCAAAGAAACGGCATCTATGACGATTTGAAATTTCAAATTTTTTGAAAAAATGCCATTTGACAGGTGAAAATCTAAACTATGATAGATAGTGATTCGAATTATGTTTCATTGGATTCAGCGACCTCGAAAACCTATATTTTGACACCAAACTTGGCCATATACTCCATCTTTGATACGAATTTTTCTTATCTTATTTTATCATTAAACGATGAAGCTTATAATACACAAAAAGTACCTACATAAGAATCGAAAATATTGTTTAGGAGCAATTTTTCCGCGACTATTCTATTAACCGATAGGAAATTTCCTTGCCGATCTTGTGGTGTGCTTTTATTCAGCTAGAACATACTAAATTCGCACAAAACAGAGTAGCCGGCTACTCGTATTTTTGTTCATATTTTAAAAACTAATTTTTTTATCAACATTCTACTTGCATATTCGTGATCTACGACCTTGAATTAGTTAATAAAGTGACTTTGGTCGATTTAAACTGACCCGGTCCGATTTAGTTCGGTATGAAAATTTCTTCGATCGGAGTCGTACAGAAACTTGAAAAAAAAATATAAATTTTTCTCTAGTCATATCAACCCGGGTTAGATTCTATATAGATTCAAGGTCGTAGATTGCGGATATGTAATCAGATTTCTCCTAGGATCAATATTTTAGGAAATAAATGGCTTTTTGGGAAAATTTTTATAAAAATTCCTCTCAAATTTTGGGAAATATCTTATTTTTCGAAAACCTATCGTCCTAGCTCGATAATTTGCACACCATTGAATCGGCGAGGAAATTTCCTATCGATTAATGGAATAGTCGCGGGAAAACCGCCTTACATCGTTTTTTACAGCGGTCGAAAGTTGGTCGCCACAGATTAATGATGCGTTTTGATATAATGGCTACGCTATATACTCCATTCACTTTTATTTAATCACATAGGAGATCATGGTTTCGTTTTCAGGAGTTGGTGCCCCGGATGAAAAGCACAGGACATATGATGAAAAGTCAGTGCGCGAATAGAAAATATTGTTAATGACAAAACGACGTTGCCAGTTTCTTTGTTTACATCAAAGTAAAAGTATCAAAGATATTCCACGTTTTGTTAGGTTTACAAATTGTTCGCAGATTTTTGGTATTTAATCGATATTTGCAGGTGAGTTTTTCGTCGAATATCCAAGATTAACGTATGTTTATTGTTTTTAGCACCAGTTTGGAGCGTGAGGACGATTTTCAAGACCTGGACGAATGTTTACATTTCGAGGTTAAAGGGCTACACGGGAATTTCGTTGAAAAAGCTGTTATTTGGACAGATATCGCAGTAGATGGATCGGATGGAGTCTCGAGAGGTCGATTAGGATGATATTTTTCAGGTTTTTCAAGAAATTTGGCGATATCTGAGCAGATTTGCAAAAGTTAGGAATCTCACTAATGAGGTGGAACTTAGACCTAATTCTCCTATAAGAAACACCTTTCAAAGGTCGAGATGGTGAAAAATGTATTCTTTAGATGTTGTTTGAACAAACGCAGCCGAGTTTTATATCCCAACATTGATTTTAAGAAAGTTATCAACAAAATAATATTGCCATTTATACATTTATTTGACCGATAACCCTATCCTCATTAATATTGACATTATTCTTGATTCTTGTTATTACCCATCAATTCATCTTATATCTTTGGGTTGATTTTTTTAATGGATTCTTGATTAGAATCAACAATTGATGTCGTCAAGTCTTGAACTTTCAGTTCAAGAGGATAATAAACATTAAATCTTCACAAGCATACATACGAAAATTATGTGAAAGCAATGCAATTTTCTTCCATGGCGAAAAATAATATATTTCAACAGTGATCTCTTGCACTTTTCATGCGAATAACTAGAAAAGGAATCTTTTTTATCAATTCATATAAACGTTAATTATTTTCGTCCATCACATCTTTTGCAATTCATTCATTTTCCGAATAAATTCACATTCTGAGAAATACGCGAAGAATGTAGAAAGGGCAACATAGTGTTGAATTGGAACATGAAAATATTTTGAAAAACGTCATAACTTCGATACAGAGTGGAATGTGTAAAATTTCCAAGGCCAGAGTTGTGATTTTATAATTGTGAATGGAGTTTACCTATACATCTCTCTACTCACCTCAACGGATCCTTGATATGTATGTACCTATCCAGAGAAATAGCGCACAAATTCAAAATGCTGGCCGTTGAACACATGACATCAAAGGCGATCCAAGTGTCGCAAAATTCAGCACCAAAAATCCAGTAGCCCAGGATATCGTTGACACCTGCGAATGTCATCACCAGGCAAGCAACGAAAAGGTCTGCTATCGCCAGCGAAGCCAAGAAGAGATTCCCTATTCTTCTTAGACCTCGATCTGTGTAGATGGCCACACATACCAGGATATTCCCGGCCACGGATGTGAAGATGAGGACTGCCAGGAAGATGCCTTCAAAAAAAAAGGAGATGTCACATTTTGAATGTTCCGAAGTTTTCGCTTGACACTAATCACTGCAAATGGCGTTTTTACATTGAGAGAATACGTTGTTGCTGGTTGATTTTTGGGACAAATAATAATAAATATTCATACTTTACAAGCTGTACGACGATGTATCTAGTTAGCCTAGACCAGTTACATGCATAAACAAAATATTGCGATACCATATCAACGAAGTAACGAGAGTAACGCGATAGATTAAAAGAAAAAGATGTCCACCGGAATTGTAAAAATCGAAAAATTGTAGTATCGAGCCATCATCGATTACCTGTATTTAAAAGGGATAAGAGCAGATTTACGAAGATATGCTTAATACCCTTGGTGATCAATGTCCTTCGTATGCGACCGTGAAAAATTGGACTGCAAGCATCAAAAGAGGTAAATTTTCCATTGAAGATGATGACCGATCGGGAAGGCCAGTTTCTGTGTCAGTCCCCGAAAATATCGATGCAGTTCATGACATGATTTTATCAGACCGTCGAATGGGGCTAAAACGGATATCTGAAGCACTGATTTCATACGAACGCGTGCATCATATTGTTCACGTCAATTTGGACATGAGAAAAATTTCTGCAAAATGGATCCCCAAATGTTTGAATGTTGACCAAAAGCGTGCAAGGGTAGAAGCATCGCGTTCGATCTGTGCTCGATTTGAAAACGATGTTGACTTCTTAAACCGAATTGTTACGATGGATGAGACTTGGGTACATTTCTAAGATCCAGAAACAAAGCAACAATCGATGGAATGGCGACACTCTGGTTCTCCAAGATCTAAGAAGTTTCGTGTCCAAAAATCTGCTGGAGAAGTTCTTGCTTCAGTTTTTTGGGATTGCCATGGAGTAATCTTGATTGATTTTTTGGATAAGGGTAGAACAATAACTGGAAATTACTATTTGACATTACTGACCACTCTACGGGAAACAATTAGAGGGAAAAGACGCGGAAAGCTATATCCAAAGGTGTTTTGTTTTTACAAGACAACGCCCCAGTGCACAAATCTCATGTTGCCATGCAAAAAATTCGTTAATTAGAGTTAGAATTACTAGAACACCCCCCTTATTCACCAGATTTGGCTCCGTCCAACTATCATCTCTTTCCTTACCTAACTGAAAAAAAGTTTAAAAGGTCGTAAATTTTCTTCCAACGAGGAGGTAATAAAAGCTGTGGAGGACTGGTTTGCAGAGCAAGAAGAAACATTTTTTTAAAGGTCTCGAGACGTTGCATGTTCTCTGTAATGAATGTATTCAATTAATAGGAGAATATGTTGAGTAATAAAATATTTTGTCATTGAAATTTTGTTTGGTTATAAAGTGGGCTAAGAATTTTTCTATATATCCTCGTATATCGTCCTCACCAAGAAACCCTTTAGCTTCTAAGTTTGCTTTGAAAGAAAACTTTTGACTCGTTCATTTTTTCGCAGCTTTACATATATTACAAAATGATGCTGGAGGGTGTGGATGCAATTTCCCTAATTTCGCTGCCCTAGACTGAAAGCAGAGATTAACTTTCAAAAATTCAACGCGCTAGTATGCAAAGTACTAGAAAATTCAACGAGAAACCCCTTTCAAACATGCATAAATGTTCAGGCGAATTTTTACGCTCAAAAAAACTGGAGCGCTATGCGAACAAAGTTCGTTTCTGAATCCTGCATGGGCAAGAAAATCGATTTTCCTGCCGTTTTTTCATATCTGGATTGCGCTGGAAGTACAAGTATAACTTCACGCTTATCGCTAGTACCGTGTTTATTTTAACTACTGCCATGAACTAGATCGTAACAATTTAATCTTGGAGCTTTCAGAAATCCTGTTGCTTTGTTCCATTGGCAACAAAATTCAATATGCAGGATTTATAGGGATTGTCTGCTGAAGGAATCTCAAGAACTATGGCAACTAGAAGAAGAAAAATGATAACAGCTCCTTTTTTCTGACTAATCGGATAATGAAAACACATCCAGTCTATCGTTCATAGATTCTGAGTTATGAACGAAAATTGAAAAATTGCCATTTTCAATAATGCTGAATACACGTATCTATTCGAAATCTGTGGTTACATTCTATAGACACTTTTTTATAGGTACGAGGATATATTGAAAAATTCTTAGCCTACTATATAGAACCAAACAAAATTTCAATGTCAAAATATTTTATTACTCAACATATTCTCCTCTTAATTGAATACATTTATTACAGCGAACCTGCAACGTCTCTAGATCTTTCGAAAAAAAAATTTTTCTTCTTGCTCTGCAAACCAGTCCTCGAGTCCTCCATAGCTTTTATTACCTCCTCGTTGGAAGAAAATTTACGACCTTTTAAACTTTTTTCAGTTGAGGAAAGAGATGATAGTCCGACGGAGCCAAATCTGGTAGAAAAGGGGGATGTTCTAGTAACTCTAATCCTAAATCAAGAATCTTTTGCATGGCAACATGAGATTTGTGTACTGGGGCGTTGTACTGTGAAAAAAATGCCTTTGGATAGCTTTCCGCGTCTTTTCTCTTTAATTTCTTTCCGTAGAGTGGTCAGTAATGTCGAATAGTAATCTCCAGTTATTATTCTACCCTTATCCAAAAAGTCAATCATGATTACTCCATGGCAATCCCAAAAATCTGAAGCAAGAACTTTTCCAACTGATTTTGGACACGAAACTTCTTATGTCTTGGAGAACCAGAGTGTCGTCATTCCATCGATTTTGCGTTGTTTCCGAATCTTAGAAATATACACAAGTCTCATCCATAGTAAAATTCGGTTTAAGAAGTCTACATCGTTTTCAAATCGAGCACAGATCGAACGCGATGCTTCTACCCTTGCACGCTTTTGGTCAAAATTCAAACATTTGGGGATCCATTTTGCAGAAATTTTTCTCATGTCCAAATTGACGTGAACTATATGATGAACCCATTCGTATGAAATCATCAGTGTTTCAGATATCCGTTTTAGCCCCATTCGACGGTCTGATAAAATCATGTCATGTTGCATCGATATTTTCGGGGACTGACACAGAAACTAGCCTTCCCGATCGGTCATCATCTTCGATGGAAAATTTACCTCTTTTGAAGCTTGCAGTCCAATTTTTCACGGTCGCATACGAAGGACATTGATCACCAAGGGTATTAAGCATATCTTCGTAAATCTGCTCACCTCTCAACCCTTTTAAATACAGGTACTTGATGATGACTCGATACTCCAATTTTTCGATTTTACAATTTCGGTGGATATCTTTTTTTTAATTTATTGCGTAACTCTGGTTTACTTTTTTGACGTCGAACTCTACACTGACACTTCTAATAAGTTATTGTTCGTTGATATGGTATCGCAATATTTTGTTTATGCATGGAACTGGTCTAGGCTGAATAGATATCAATATATCCTCTTAATTCAAGTATAATATGATATAATTTTCAATCCAGCGATTTCTAGAAATGAGGAGGATTTATGATTCATCAAATATAAACTATAGTCTTGAATTAATCATGTCTAAACCGGTTTGGAAACGAATCTTGAATTTATTTATTATTTATATTTAATTACGGAGAATCTATAAAAGTTCTTGAATACTGCTTTCAATAAAACCTTTCCCAAACTTTTTCCAACCACCCTGTCTATTTCGAATAGGCCAGTGAGAACACGTTTTAATCAGTTTCGCTAAACAATGGAAATCGATCTTGAACACGAAAGAGGTGGACTTGGCAGACGCCTTGAGGTATTGCAGACTTCGTAAATAAAGCAATTTATATGTAAATAGCACGAAGAGGCACTGTTGATGCCGAAATGAAAAACCCCACTTGCAAAATTGGAAAAACTTCTGTATTCTTTCAGAATTCGAGGCGTGTGATTGGATCAATCGAAATTCGACGAAAAGTTGATTGAAAGGATGACTTTATATCAGGAGACTTTTTGAATTGTTAAACACTTTGTAATGGATTGCGCGAAGGTCATTTTTGTGGACCTAATGATTCTTTCTTGAGGTTTGTCGAAATTGAATTTTACGAATATTTTAGATCCGACTCTGGGTTTGAAATATCAACGAACTACATGCACAAAACGTACTTACTGATATTTATATTTAATTCTATTCGTATGAATGTGTTTTTTTCGTAATTTTCCTTAACTAGATTTCTTATTACCAGTTTTCTTCGTTTTTAGTAGTTACAACTTATGAACTGGAAGAACTATCTTACCCACTATCAGAATGGACATCATGGAAACGGCATCTTCCTCTTCTTGTATAATCGTGTAGTCTGTTTCATTTGGAATCTGTAATTGAAAACATTAAATCAGGTTCAATTTTGAAGCATCATATCCTTTTTTATCGAGTTTCATATTAATCAATCATTCATTACAGCATCGTTTTCAGTTACATTTTTCGTTTTGTGGTTGTCAGCAATGACTTCCGACCCTTTGAAATTTCAGCAGACGTCAATTTGGAAATGTCAATTTTCGTATTTCCTAACATTAACACCAACTGCCAAGATACAATATGAAAGTCACTAGGACCTATAATTTGAATTTTTTCATTGAATTTCACAAAATTTGAGTGAAATAGAGAAAATATCGTCTAATACTCGTTGCAGAATGCAATTCCAACACTCATGCGTTCGAAAACTCGCTCCTTCGTCGCTCGTTTTCGAATTTCGCATTCGTATTGGAATAGGAGCCCATTCTGCAACTAGTTTTAGAATATACTATTATTGAATAGAGCGTCCCCGAAAACCTACATTTTGATTCCAAACTTGGCCATGTAGCCTTGAATTTTTCTTGATTTATGTTTTCCAAAATTCATTTACGAGTTTTGTTCTGAAGCTCACAGCACCCAGAGTGTGGGTGATATCGATCACCAAAATGGGTATTCTGAATGATTCGAAAGGGATGAAGACATTACCGATTGAATAAAACAGTTAGATTTTCCAGGGAATCCGTGTTGATGGCAAATATGGTGTTTTTAGGAGGTCTTACCCCTCAGGCATTTCTCACTCGAGAAATTGAGATTTACGATATCGATTTTATTTTTTCTATAGATACTTTGAACAATGCTTATCAACAATTAACAGACCTCATTTGGATACGACCAAAGAAACGGGAGCTATGACGATTTGAAATTTCGATTTTTTGTAAAAAAGCCATTTGACAGGTTTGAAAATCTGAACTATGTTAGATAGCGATTCGAATTATGTTTTAATGAATTCAGTGAACTCGAAAACCCATATTTTGATACCAAACTTGGCCATATAGCCCCTCTTTGACACGAATTTTTTATATCAAATTTTTTCCATAATTCATTTTCGAGTTTTGTTCTGAAGCTCACAGCACTCAAAGTATGGGCGATTTGGATCACCAAAATGGGTATTCTGAATGATTCGAATGGGATGGAGACATTATCGATTGAATAACAGAGTTAGATTTTCCAGGGAATCCGTGTTGATGGCAAGTATGGTGTTTTTAGGGGATTTTACGCATTTTTCACCCAAAAAATTTAGATTTACGATATCGATTTAATTTTTTTATAGATACTTTGAACAATGCTGATTAACAATTTACAAACCTCATTTAGATACGACCAAAAAAACGGGAGCTATGACGATTTGAAATTTCGATGTTTCGAAAAAATGCCATTTGACTGATGAAAACCTAAACTATGATAGATAGCGATTCAAATTATCTCTTGAAGTTAACGATCTCGAAAACCTATATTTTTATACCAAACTTTCTTATATAGTCCCTCTTTCACTCGAATTTTTTATATTTTATTTTTTCCAAAATTAATTTTCGAGTTCAATTTTATATCAACAAAAATTATTTGTTAATAATAATATTTATTCTTGAGATCGATAATGTAAACTTGTTATCCTCATTTCATTATTCAACTGTAGCACTTTATTTTCGAATTTTGGTTTAGCAGTAGGTATATGTCCCTTTTATTCGCGCGCTTCTGTTTTTAATACACATGTTTATTTCTTTTTTTGTTTGAATATTCTTTCTAGAGCTACGATGTTGAAGAAAGGTAATGCAAATCATTATCCTGGTAAAACAAGATTGAGAGATATATCTATTGTTTGTTGATCAATATTTAACTCATCTCTTTCGATTGATAAATTGAATATATAGCTCGGTATATTTTTTCACTGGCTGAACACCTAGATGACGATATTGAATATTAAAATTATGGAAACCACACTCAACCCCACACACCATCTAGGGTAAGATTTAGTATACGTTCTCCAGAGGGCAATATTCTGATTGTATTTTATTTGTTCTTTTCAGGGTTTTTGTTTTATTCCTTCTGATGTAGATTGATACAATGGACAATGGTCCCTCAATATAAGGGCATCTACGCCACTGTCAATGTTTGGATAAGTACCCCACAGGGGATTTGTAGATGGTAATGTAATGTATATTCACTATTAGTCTTTTAATATAATAATAATTTATTCCCCTTTAAGACATAATACAAATGTATAGATATAGTCGTCGAGCAAAAAATGAAATAAAACAAATACAATTAGTGGAAAGCCAAAATAAGAACTAAATAATAGTTGACAACAGTGATAAACAAGAACTTAAATAATAGTATTACCCAAAATCTCTTGAACACTGTAAAATCATTCTTTCATGAATATTGATCTCACTTTTTTCTTAAATTGTTTTTCATCGAATAGGTTTAGGTAGGAATAGTTTCAGATAGAGATCGGTTTAGATAGAAAGCCGCAGATTTTTAGATAAGTGGCGTTTTTTTACAGATTTAGGGAACTTCACCTTGCCTTTTTTATTTCTCCACCTCTGGAATCAATTCCTAAATTCAGTTTTAATTATTTTCCAAATGACAATTGATTTTTTTGGTAATTTAAAACATCAACGTTTGACTTTGGACCCAACATTTATAAGACAAAGTACCCCTAATTTGGAACAAGGAATCACTCTTTGAAATCTTTCGCATCAATTCAGAAATACCTGTATTTCGATTTAAATATTGAATAGAGAACATAAGACAGTATTTGCAGTTTATCCATTTTTCCTTTTCACAGTTGGATATATTATCTACACTGATATACAGAGTGTTTTTAATATGCACTTTTGTAAAATGTGCATTCTTTTGATCGAAAATTCGAAAACCTTAATCTTATTTCACATTTTTCTGAATGTTTATGATGCCAGCTTTAAAATAATTCGAAATTAAGATATATTGCCCCAAAATGAAAAAGCAGTCATACACCTTCTGAAAAGAATCTTCCGCAAATACCTTTCTGAATAATAAATCAGTACGTTCGAAGCCGGATGTCTTTTCTCAATACCATAAATTATGATTACCAAAACCGACGAAACATCAAAGGAACATCTTTGTGAAGGTTTTATGACACTGGATTAACTTTACGCTCTTGCTGAGAGTCAAAATGATGCTTTTACACAAAAATCCTCTTCAGGAAATCTGACTCAACACAGAAAAGATTTGTAGGACCCTAGTAATGGGTTCAAAATAATATTGAAGAAGGAACAAAAGTTTAAATTTCGTGTGAGCCTTTTGTCGATAGCCCCCAATAAACTACCCCATCATCCCATTGTAAATTCTCAAAATTGACTACAGGTACTGCAAAACGTTAAAAGGCAATTATGAATCTGCAGGGGCGTAAACGAGGCAGTTCATTGGCTGAAATCTGAGTAAGAAAAAAGTACAAATAGCAACTTAGATCAGTTGGTTTCAAACATTCCTCTACGACTCCTGAAGCAAAGCATCATCATGGATTCACGTTATTTGAATGCTCGTGTGAAGATGACACAAGTTGAAAATAATAGAAAGTATTCATACAACGAGTACGTGATGAGGAGGTTCCTCCATGATGTGAGGAAGCTGCAAACGGAGGAGCCTCCTAAATGCAGGCCGCATATAGCAGCGCCTGATCCAAGCTGTCTACCTATGCCGCCGAGGGCATGGACTCAATAAGATGGCAAGGGAGAGAATTATTGTGTTATGGTGATCATTTATTTTTTTGTGTTTTTATTTATTTTTTATTCAATTTATTTTCTGATAATATAAATATTCATGAAAGTTGTGTTTTCTTTTTTTAATTCTTCTGCACTCACTGGTTTATTTGGATTTAATCTAATGTTTTACCTCTTAGCAGTCTTGATGACTTCTTATTTAGTTAGGAATTTCCAGGAAGTGAATCCAGTGAATCAACGCATTTAAGATCTCAAAGGTAAGTAGATGATTTTTTTTAAATAAGTGTCTAAATTTTGAACAGGGAAAAGATTGTTTATTGTTTCTATGTATTTTTTATTGATTTCATTTTCTGTCAATATAAATATTTATGAAAGTTGTGTTTTTTTTAATTCTTCCGAACATACTGGTTTATTTGGATTTAACATTATATTTTACTCCTTGGCAGTCTTGATGACTGCTTATTTAGTTAGAAATTTTCAGGGAGTGAATTAAGAGAAACAACGCATCTAAGATCCCAAAGGTAAGTACAATTATTTTTTCGAATAAGTGTCCAAATTTTGAACAGGGGAAAGATTGTTTATTGTTTTTATTTATTTCTTTACTGATTTTAATTTCTGCCAAAACATATATTTATTAAAGTTGTGTTTTATTTTTTAAATTCTTCTGAACTTACAACTTATTTGGATTTAACATATTGTTTTACCTTTTAGCTGTCTTGATGACTACTTATTCATCTCAAAGGTAAGTACAATTTTTTTTTCAAATAAGTGTCCAAATTTTGAACAGGGGAAAGATTGTTTATTGCTTTTATTTTTTTCTTTACTGATTTTAATTTCTGCCAATATAAATATTTATTAAAGTTGTGTTTCCTTTTTTTAATTCTTCTGAAGTTACTGGTTTATTTGGATTCAACATAATATTTTACCCCTTGGCAGTCTTTATGACTGCTTATTTAGTTAGAAATTTTCAGGGAGTGAATTCAGAGAAACAACGCATCTAAGATCCCAAAGGTAAGTACATGATTTTTTTTAATAAGTGTCCAAATTTTGAACAGGAGAAAGATTGTTTATTGTTCTTATTCATTTCGTTTCTGATTTAAATTTCTGCCAATATAAATATTTATGAAAGTTGTGTTTTCTGTGTTCTCGCTGATTTATTTGGATTTAACCTAATATTTCACCTCTTAGCAGTCTTGATGATTGCCTATTTAGTTAGAAATTTTCAGGAAGTGAATTTGGAGAAAGAACGCATCTAAGATCCCAAAGGTAAGTACAATTTTTTTTCCAAATAAGTGTCCAAATTTTGAACAGGGGAAAGATTGTTTATTGTTTTTATTTATGTCTTTACTGATTTTAATTTCTGCCAATATAAATATTTATTAAAGTTGTGTTTCGTTTTTTAATTCTTCTGAAGTTACTGGTTTATTTGGATTCAACATAATATTTTACCCCTTGGCAGTCTTGATGACTGCTTATTTAGTTAGAAATTTTCAGGGAGTGAATTCAGAGAAACAACGCATCTAAGATCCCAAAGGTAAGTACATGATTTTTTTCAATAAGTGTCCAAATTTTGAATAGGAGAAAGATTGTTTATTGTTTTTATTTATTTCGTTTCTGATTTTAATTTTTGCCAATATAAATATTTATGAAAGTTGTGTTTTCTGTGTTCTCGCTGGTTTATTTGGATTTAACCTAATATTTCACCTCTTAGCAGTCTTGATGATTGCCTATCTAGGTAGAAATTTTCAGGGAGTGAATTTGGAGAATCAACTAATCTAAAATCTCAAAGATATTGATTGACCTTTCGACATTTTTTTTTAATAAGTGTACATATTTTGAATAGAAATTAGAAGAAAAAAAAATTTTCAGGGAGCATCAAAGATCTCAAAGATGAGTTTGTACCTACATACATAATTTTTTTAAATAAGTGTAAATTAAGAACTCCAATCCTTTCTGAGTTTACCCACAAAATTTGAGTTCTCAAAGTGAAACCTTTTTCAAATGCAACTTGATTTAAAAACACACTACATTGAACCATGCGAACCATGAGTTTTTTTATGTAAAACACATTGACGCATCCGAATTTGCTGTGCAAATGCAAATTGGTCCGCTGGTGTGACAGCTGGGGGGGGGGTAAAAACCTTGTGCAAATTCAATATCTCCGTCACTGGCACGTCTATTGAACCGAGTAAAAAACAAGAAAGTAGCTATTATTAGTGGCAATGCGTGTACAAAAACTCAATTCTCTAATTCAAACGATTACTGAGATATTAACGAAAAACTGAAAAAAATATACATTTTTAACACCCTGTATCTCGGAAACAAAGACCCGAAGGAACAAATGGAAGAGAAAAAAAGGTTATTTTTTCATAAGAAATCTGTTGATGCATTTATTTAGGAAGACCCTGTATATCGCGTCACAGCATGGCGACTGAAGAAAATTCAAGGATGTCCTCTCTATCTAAGCTAATACGTTTGTTCTCAAACCCTTGACACCCCGGGAGGCTCACAAGTGATGTAAATAGCTTTATCATGTTATGCTTTTGTTCATTCTCCACAAACTTGTTACCCTAATTCCATTATTCAAGTGTAGCATTTTATTTTCGAATTTTGGTTTAGCAGTATATGTCCCTTTTATTCGCGCGCTTCTGTTTTTAATACACATGTTTATTTCTTTTTTTGTTTGAATATTCTTTCTGGAGCTACGATGTTGAAGAAACGTAATGCAATTCATTATTCTGGTAACAAGATTGAGAGATATATCTATTGTTTGTTGATCAAGATTTAATTAATCTCTTTCAATTGATAAATTGAATATATAGCTTAGTATATTTTTCCACTGGCTGAATACGTAGATGACGATTTTGAATATTAAATTTATGGAAACCACACTCAACCCCATACACCATCTAGGGTAAGATTTACTAAACTTTCTCCAGAGGGAATATTCTGATTGTATCTTATCTGTTCTTTTCAGAGTTTTTGTTTCATTCTTTCTGATGTAGATTGATACAATGGACAATGGTCTCTCAATATAAGGGCATCTACACCACTGTCAATATGTGGATAAGTACCCCACAGGGGATTTGTGCATGGTAATGTTCTGTATATTCACTTAATATTAGTCTTTTAATATAATAATAATTTATTCCCCTTTAAGACATAATACAAATGTATAGGTATAGTCATCGAGAAAAAAATGAAATAAAGCAAATACAATCAGTGGAAAGCAAAAATAAGAACAAAACAATAGTTGACAACAGTGATAAACAAGAACTTAAATAATAGCATTAGCCAAAAACTCTTGAACTCTGTAAAAGCATTTTTCCATCAATATTGATTTCACTTTTTTCTTAAATTGTTTTTCATCAAATAGGTTTAGGTAGGAATAGTTTTAGATAGAGATCGGTTTAGATAGAAAGCAGCAGATTTTTAGGTAAGTTGCGTTATTTTACAGATTTAGGGAACTTCACCTTGCCTTTTTTATTTCTCTACCTCTGGAATCAATTCCTTAATTCCGATTTAATTATTTTCCAATTGACAATTGATTTTTTTGGTAATTTAAAACATCAACGTTTGACTTTGGACCCAACATTTATAAGACAAAGTACCCCTAATTTGGAACATGGAGTCACTCTCTGAAATCTTTCGCATCAATTCAGAAATACATATATTTCGATTTAAATATTGAAGAGAGAGACGGTATTTGCAGTTCATCCATTTTTCCTTTTCACACTTGGATATATTATCTACACTGATATACAGAGTGTTTTTAATATGCACTTTTGTAAAATGTACATTCTTTTGATCGAAAATTCGAAAACCTTCATCTTATTTCACATTTTTCTGAATGTTTATGATGCCAGCTTTAAAATAATTCGAAATTAAGATAAATTGCTCCAAAATGAAAAAGCAGTCATACTACACCTTTTGAAAAGAATCTTCCACAGTAACCTTTCTGAATAATAAATAAATAGTTTCAAAGCCGGATGTCTTTTCTCAATACCATAAATTATGATTACCAAAAACTGACGAAACATCAAAGGAACATCTTTGTGAAGATTTTATGACACTGGATTAACAATACACTCTTGCTGAGAGTCAAAATGATGCTTTTACACAAAAATCCTCTTCAGGAATACTGACTCAACACAGAAAAGATTTGTAGGACCCTAGTAATTGGTTCAAAATAATATTGAAGAAGGAACAAAAGTTTAAATTTCGTGTGAGCCTTTTGTCGATAGCCCCCAATAAACTACCCCATCATCCCATTGTAAATTCTCAAAATTGACTACAGGTACTGCAAAACGTTAAAAGGCAATTATGAATCTGCAGGGGCGTAAACGAGGCAGTTCATTGGCTGAAATCTGAGTAAGAAAAAAGTACAAATAGCAACTTAGATCAGTTGGTTTCAAACATTCCTCTACGACTCCTGAAGCAAAGCATCATCATGGATTCACGTTATTTGAATGCTCGTGTGAAGATGACACAAGTTGAAAATAATAGAAAGTATTCATACAACGAGTACGTGATGAGGAGGTTCCTCCATGATGTGAGGAAGCTGCAAACGGAGGAGCCTCCTAAATGCAGGCCGCATATAGCAGCGCCTGATCCAAGCTGTCTACCTATGCCGCCGAGGGCATGGACTCAATAAGATGGCAAGGGAGAGAATTATTGTGTTATGGTGATCATTTATTTTTTTGTGTTTTTATTTATTTTTTATTCAATTTATTTTCTGATAATATAAATATTCATGAAAGTTGTGTTTTCTTTTTTTAATTCTTCTGCACTCACTGGTTTATTTGGATTTAATCTAATGTTTTACCTCTTAGCAGTCTTGATGACTTCTTATTTAGTTAGGAATTTCCAGGAAGTGAATCCAGTGAATCAACGCATTTAAGATCTCAAAGGTAAGTAGATGATTTTTTTTTAATAAGTGTCCAAATTTTGAACAGGGAAAAGATTGTTTATTGTTTCTATGTATTTTTTATTGATTTCATTTTCTGTCAATATAAATATTTATGAAAGTTGTGTTTTTATTAATTCTTCCGAACATACTGGTTTATTTGGATTTAACATTATATTTTACTCCTTGGCAGTCTTGATGACTGCTTATTTAGTTAGAAATTTTCAGGGAGTGAATTAAGAGAAACAACGCATCTAAGATCCCAAAGGTAAGTACAATTATTTTTTCGAATAAGTGTCCAAATTTTGAACAGGGGAAAGATTGTTTATTGTTTTTATTTATTTCTTTACTGATTTTAATTTCTGCCAATACATATATTTATTAAAGTTGTGTTTTATTTTTTAAATTCTTCTGAACTTACAACTTATTTGGATTTAACATATTGTTTTACCTTTTAGCTGTCTTGATGACTACTTATTCATCTCAAAGGTAAGTACAACATAATATTTTACCCCTTGGCAGTCTTTATGACTGCTTATTCAGTTAGAAATTTTCAGGGAGTGAATTCAGAGAAACAACGCATCTAAGATCCCAAAGGTAAGTACATGATTTTTTTTAATAAGTGTCCAAATTTTGAACAGGAGAAAGATTGTTTATTGTTCTTATTCATTTCGTTTCTGATTTAAATTTCTGCCAATATAAATATTTATGAAAGTTGTGTTTTCTGTGTTCTCGCTGATTTATTTGGATTTAACCTAATATTTCACCTCTTAGCAGTCTTGATGATTGCCTATTTAGTTAGAAATTTTCAGGAAGTGAATTTGGAGAAAGAACGCATCTAAGATCCCAAAGGTAAGTACAATTTTTTTTCCAAATAAGTGTCCAAATTTTGAACAGGGGAAAGATTGTTTATTGTTTTTATTTATGTCTTTACTGATTTTAATTTCTGCCAATATAAATATTTATTTAAGTTGCGTTTCCTTTTTTTAATTCTTCTCAAGTTACTGGTTTATTTGGATTCAACATAATATTTTACCCCTTAGCAGTCTTGATGACTGCTTATTTAGTTGGAAATTTTCAGGGAGTGAATTCAGAGAAACACCGCATCTAAGATCCCAAAGGTAAGTACTTGATTTTTTTTAATAAGTGTCCAAATTTTGAACAGGAGAAAGATTGTTTATTGTTCTTATTTATTTCGTTCCTGATTTAAATTTCTGCCAATATGAATATTTATGAAAGTTGTGTTTTCTGTGTTCTCGCTGGTTTATTTGGATTTAACTTAATATTTCACCTCTCAGCAGTCTTGATGATTGCCTATTTAGTTAGAAATTTTCAGGGGGTGAATTTGGAGAATCAACGAATCTAAGATCTCAAATTGACCTTTTGACATTATTTTTTTTAATAAGTGTACATATTCTGAATAGGGGCAAATGTTGTTGAAATCAGAAGAAAAGAAATTTTTCAGGGTGCATCAAAGATCTCAAAGATAAGTTTGTACCTACATACATAAGTTTTTTTAAATAAGTGTACATATTTTGATCAAGACCTAAGATTCTTAAGATTTGAAAAAATGGAACAATAATCTATTTTTTTTAATGAGAATTATGGGGATCAAAAATCACCTCTGATTCATGATAAATAATCTCACACATAAACTAAAATCCCAAATTTTCCATGCTATGAAATAACAATTTAATATGAAACGTCTTAAATTTGTTTAAAACTGCCTTCATTTCTTTGTTACTTTTTCGAATTCAATCCCTTCTCATACCAATGTCAATAACTTCGTATTCACATAAGTAAGAAAGATGAATTCTTTCATTTTGAAATATGTATAAAAGACGCATTTTTTGTACGGTCAACCTGTCAGTCTCACCTCGTTGGTACAATTCATGAACACCCTGTATTATTCTGAGCTCTACTATGTGTCATTCAGCATATACTCCATTCACAATTATAAAATCACAACTCTGACCTTGGAAATTTGATAAATTTGACACATTCCACTCTGTATCGAACTTATGACGTTTTTCAAAATATTTTTATGTTCCAAGTCAACACAATGTTGCCCTTTCTACATTCTTAGCGTATTTCTCAGAATGTGAATTTATTCGGAAAATGAATGAATTTGAAAAGATGTGATGGGCGAAAATAATTAACGTTTATATGAATTGATGGAAAGGATTCCTTTTCTAGTTATTTGCATGAAAAGTGCGAGAGATAACTGTTGAAATATATTATTTTTGCCATGGAAAAAATTGCATTGCTTTCACATAATTTGTATATGCATGCTTTTGAAGATTTAATGTTTATTATCCTCTTGAAATGAAAGTTCAAGACTTGACGACATCAATTGTTGATTCTAATCAAGAATTCATTAAAAAAAATCAACCCAAAGATATAAGATGAATTGATGGGTAATTACAAGAATCCAGAACAATGTCAATTTTATTTTGTTGATAACTTTCTTAAAATCATGGGATATAAAACTCGGTTGCGTTTGTTCCAACAACATCTAAAGAATACATTTTTCACCATCTCGACCTTTGAAAGGCGTTTCTTATAGGAGAATTAGGTCTAAGTTCCACATCATTAGTGAGGTACCTAACTTTTGCAAATATGCTCAGATATCGCCAAATTTCTTGGAAAACCTGAAAAATATCATCCTAATCGACCTCTCGAGGCTCTATCCGATCCATCTACTGCGAAATATGTCCAAATTACAACTTTTTCAACGAAATTCCCGTGTACCCCTTTAACCTCGAGATGTAAACATTCGTCCTGTTCTTGAAAATCGTCCTCACGCTCCAAACTGGTGCTAAAAACAATAAACATACGTTAATCTTGGATATTCGACGAAAAACTCACCTGCAAATATCGATTAAATATCAAAAATCTGCGAACAATTTGTAAACCTAACAAAATGTGGAATATCTTTGATACTTTTACTTTGATGTAAACAAAGAAACTGGCAACGTCGTTTTGTCATTAACGATATGTTCTGTGCGCGCACTGACTTTTCATCATATGTTCTGTGCTTTTCATCAGGGGCACCAACTCCTGAAAACGAAACCATGACCTCCTATGTGATTAAATAAAAGTGAATGGAGTATATGTAAGTACACGGATTGAATTTAGAAAAAGCTGTGAAGATGCATAGCTAAATTTCCATATTTGGTCGCAGCATCCACCACAGGACCACCCGGAAATGCCGAAATATTCCGGGAAACTTGCAGATGCCCGTAAATAAATCAACACCGGAGTTCTGCGGTTATTCAGACCGTTCCATAGTGCGACAATCGCGTACGTATTATGGCCCCTATTTATCAGCGACCGACTAATCTCAATTTCGTGGAGAAAATGGAATTAATTCATTTGCATACGGATCTAATCGCATGACGGAGTGTGCATGAGCCCTTGTGGTATATTCCGATCATCAGAAAGTCCACGGTTGCCAGGTAGCATGCAGGGCGAAAGGGAATTGTTAGTGAGCTACAGAGCTCCCGTATTTCGTTGTACTTTGGGGGGCTCTAGCTGATCTTTGGTTTTATGTGGAGCTAGATTGGGAGGAACTGAACTCAAGGCTGGACATCCCTGGATGTCCCTGGCGGCTAAGAGCAACAAAGGGACCGCTAAGTAGTGTTCACATTGAGGTCGCCGATCACAACGAGTAGCATATAAGAGCCACCGTGCATTTTATGAAATATCTCTCCTTATGAATGAAATGTACAATGGCGCTCTCTATTCGAAGATCGCTAAACTATGAAATTGGTGAATATGTACAGGGTCTCCAAAATTCGATGATCACTGAGAGCATCTCGAGAACCACAAGGGTTAGAGAAAAAATGTTCAAGGACTTCCGATCTCTTTTTTCAAAATAATAAATTGCCAGCAAACAGATCCGAGATAGCTGAATTGGTTCTCGAATTACAAGGCGTTTTTGAAAAATTGCTGTTTCAAATATTTCGCTATATCTCGTTTTCTGTTGGAGATATCAAATTATATAGGCGGAAAAGTGAAGATTTAAATCAGCTAGAAAATAATTTCGAAGAATGTTTGAGAGAAATCAACAGTTTGCACATTCACAACGCAGTGAGAGGTGTTATACGGCGTTGTTGGAAGTGCATAAATAATGGAGGCAAACAATTCGAACATTTATTGTAGTTTTTTTCAGAATTCATTCGTATTGAAGTTTTTATTCGATTAATGTTAGTTTTTCATAGAATCGATAATAAAATATCTCAAAATAAAAGAAAAATCTTTATATGCAGGCTATCCCAATTCAAGGACAACGGAACAGATTTTCGAAAAACCGGTTACAGGATGATACTCGGTGGATCTGCGGCTAATAAGCAATGATGGAAAATATAGGGTGTCCCATTTAAAAAAACACAAACTTCTCTCTAGCACTTCAAAGTCGAATAATTTTTCGGATCAGATGGGAGCAGCGTATAGGCGATAGAAATTACAAAAGAAATCTTTTTGGAATTTTCGTGATATCTCCAACAGAAAATGAGATATAGCGAAATATTATAGAAACAGCAATTTTTCAGAAACCCCCTGTAATTCGAGAACCAATTCAGGTATCTCGGATCTGTTTGCTGTCAATTGATTAATTTGAAAAAAGAGATCGGAAGTCCTTGAACATTTTTTCTCTAACCCTTATGGTTCTCGAGATGCTCTCAGTGATCATCGAATTTGGGTCACCCTGTACGAGGATGTATTGATATCTAGTTAGCCTACACCACTTCCATGCATAAACAAAATATTGCGATACCATATCAACGAACAATAACTTATTAGTAGTGTCTGTGTAAAGTTCGACGTCAAAAAAGTAAACCAGAATTACGCAATAAATTAAAAAAAGATGTCCACCGAAATTGTAAAATTCGAAAAATTGGAGTATCGAGCCATCATCAAGTACCTGTATTTAAAAGGGTAGGCAGGTAAGCAGATTTACGAAGATATGCTTAATACCCTTGGTGATCAATGTCCTTCGTATGCGACCGTGAAAAATTGGACTGCAAGCTTCAAAAGAGGTAAATTTTCCAATGAAGATGATGACCGATCGGGAACGCCAGTTTCTGTGTCAGTCCCCGAAAATATCGATGCAGTTCATGACATGATTTTATCAGACCGTCGAATTGGGCTAAAACGGATATCTAAAGCACTGAAGATTTCATACGAACGCGTTATGTTGTTAAAAAAAAGGTAGTTTTATATGAATATTGAGAGATATCGCGGTTCAAAGATGGGAAGAAACTTTTTTTCATTTCTTGTATTTTTCTCGTAAAATGTACCGTTTTGAAATAAAAGCAAGAATGTAGATCAGTTCTAAAATAAAAAGGATTTACATTTTATTTTTTCATTTCAAAACGGTACATTTAACGAGAAGAATACAAGAAATGACAAAGTTTCTAACCAAACCAGGCTATCCGTATTCAACTTTATACAAGTTGTTGCGTAAGTTTTGTTTAATTTATTAAACAAAAATAATAGGGGTAGTCTACTTCAACCCCCTCCACTCACTCTAAAAATATGAAAAAATATCAAAAAAATGTGTTTTCATAATAATTATACTTCCATAAAAAACATCATTCTATCGTTTTTCGTTTTTAAGATATAAAATAAAAACATCATTTTTCGGCCATCTTTGAACCGCGATATCTCCCTAACGTTTGACTTCTGATCCAACATTTATATTACAAACTACCCTTTATTTTGAACAAGGAATCAACTTTTGAAATCTTACGCATCAATTCAGATAGACCCTGTATAAAGTATAAAATGATTTTTCAATAAAAAAAAATTGGGTCAACTAAAGCACGTCCCTTTTGTGGGTAGAGTCGCATTAATGAATCCAACGAGAAAAATGAATTTGACAATAGCTGTCAAAGAAATCGACCATGATCCCTGATTTGTTTCAGAAAAATATTGGGAATTTTTTATCAACAATTCGCCAGCATTTTATACGTTCTGGTGACGCGATATGAACAAAATTTTGCATATATGTAGATCAAAGACGTATTTCTTCATCTGAATGCCATATTTCATCTAGATAGATTCTTTACTTTTGAAATTCGTGATATGAATAATATAGAGAGAGGTCGAAAAGTAATATTTATTAAAAAAATTAAGGATGTGAAACATAAAGTTCGATGAATAGAAGTTCAATATGGTCACCAGCAATCTCCTTTTGCCAAAAAAAAGATTTCAAATGAAAATAATAAATAATATACAAAATAACAATATGAAACACAGATAATCCATATTTTCTATAAATGCAAAATAAACTGTCTGTCTGTCAACAAAACAAATTACTCAGAAATATCGATCTAAAATCCATTATCTATTCATGAATAAATTCACACATTAAACCTACAGAATATTCTAGAACAGGAATCATTCGAATAACTGTTGAAATACCTGACAACAAAATTTACAAGATTGTCTGGAGAGGCTTAAGATTTCGGCATTCACTTCTTGATCCTTTTCGCAGAAACCATTAAAATGTACTCGAATGGTTATAGATACAACTTTTCAAAACCCATTCAACTTTCCGAAAACTATCGTAAAAATAAGCAAATAAGGTTTCCGAAAACATTTTGAGAGGATTGAACATCGGTCCACTTGGAGGTCATAAATCTTCATTTTGATTTATGAGGCTTTGTCATAAGCTCTTTCCATACTCTGGAATGTTATGTTGTAACTTTGAAAAACAATAAGACGAAATTCTACAAATATCGTTGGAACCATTTCTGATTTGAAATTTTTTCACCTCACCAAGAATCACTTATACAGGGCGATCAACTTCGAACTCGCACAATAGAAAAACTGATTTAAAGAAAAATATGCCAATTAACATACTTTCCAAGAAACCGTCAAGTCGAGTGTTCATTCTGTATATTCTCGAATGGAACCGAATAATGAACAGACTGGAATATAATTCAACTAAGTTGAAGACATGCAAAATATGTCTTCGACGGGCGTCAAACTTTGGGCAATCTATATTAATGAGAAGTTTGACGAATATTCAGAGTTCATGCAACCAGTTTGAGGAGAATGAACAAAAGCATAACATGATAAAGCTATTTACATCACTTGTGAGCCTCCGGGGTGTCGAGGGTTTGAGAACAAACGTATTAGCTTAGATAGAGAGGGCATCCTTGAATTGTCTTCAGTCGCCATGCTGTGATGCGATATTATACAGGGTGGCCATTTGAAAACGAAACAGACGAGATTACAGACGAAATAAATTTTTTCGATAGAAATGCTCGGACAGGTCGATTTCTGTTTCGAGAGGGACAACTTAAGATGTAGGTTACGGACGCATAGCGCTTCAACCCTTGCTACTACAACCCTCACCCCCAATTTTTGAATAGGGAAGATGGGGTGAATGGTACCTCAATTCAAAGGTATTTTTATACTGATTTCAGCACAGTAATTGTTTTTTCATTTCATGCATTAGTTCTCGAAATATTCTTAACTAAGTATTTGAAAATGAAGTGGTGTTTTCATGGCACTTGTAGTGTTTTTTTGTGAAAAATCGACATTTTGAGCTTCAAAACAACCATGACTGTGGCTTTCTCCCTCCAATCCACTGACATAGAAATCTTTAATCAAGATGTCGATTTTTCACAAAAAAACACTACAAGTGCCATGAAAACACCACTTCATTTTCAAATACTTAGTTGAGAATATTTCGAGAACTAATGCATAAAATGAAAAAACAATTACTGTGCTGAAATCAGTATAAAAATACCTTTCAAATGAGGGATCACTCACCCCATCTTCCCTATTCAAAAATTGGGGGTGGGGGTTGTAGCAGCAAGGGTTGAAGCGCTATGCGTCCGTAACCTACATCTTAAGTAGTCCCCCTCGAAACAGAAATCGACCTGTCCGAGCATTTCTATCGAAAAAATTTATTTCGTCTGTAATCTCGTCTGTTTCGTTTTCAAATGGCCACCCTGTATGTTTTTTTCAGTTTTTCGTTAATATCCCAGTAATCGTTTGAATTAGAGAATTGTGTTTTTGTACACGCATTGCCACTAACAATTGCTACTTTCTTGTATTTTACTCGGTTCAATAGACTTGCCAGTGACGGAGATATTGAATTTGCACAAAGTTTTTACCTACCCCCCTCCCCCCGGTGTCACACCAGTGGAGCAATTTGCATTTGCACAGCAAATTCGGATGCGTCAATGTGTTTTACATAAAAAAAACTCATGGTTCGCCAAAGTTTCGTTCAAAGTGGGCGTTCAATGCAGTGTGGTTTTATTTCAAGTTGCATTTAAAAATGTTTTCACTTTGAGAACTAAAATTTTGTGGGTAAACTCAGACTGGATTGGAGTTCTTAATGAAATAATTGAAATCAATTTCATTTTTTTTTCTTTAAAAAATAGAAGAAAATAAGCCAACTCATGCTCCTGTTTTATTTCAAACGAAAGACCCATGAAAATTGTTCAACTTCCGATTACAAGTGAATCTACAGAGCTTATTTCGTTCAGAAAATCAACTTGAAATACGGAATTGGCAGAGAATGGCCAAATTCAAATATATAGCGAGAATTAGTTTCTGCTTTACCTACGAGGATATATTGAATAATTCTTAGCATACTATAGAACCAAACAAAATTTCAATGTCAAAATATTTTATTACTCAACATATTCTCCTCTTAATTGAATACATTTATTACAGCGAACCTGCAACGTCTATAGACCTTCCAAAGAAATTTTTCTTTTTTTTCTGCAATCTAGTCCACCACAGCTTTTATTACCTCCTCGTTGGAAGAAAATGTACGACCTTTTTTTCAGTGGAGGAAAGAGATGATAGTCGGACGGAGCCAAATTTGGTGAATTAGGGAGGTGTTCTAGTAATTCTAACCCTAAATCACGAATTTTTTGCATGGCAACATGAGATTTGTGTACTGGGGCGTTGTCCTGTAAAAACAAAATACCTTTGGATAGCTTTCCGCGTTTTTTCTCTTTAATTTTTTCCCACAGAGGGTTCAGTAATGTCGAATAGTAATCTCCAGTTATTGTTCTACCCTCATTCAAAAAATCAATCATGATTACTCCATGGCAATCCCAAAAAACTGAAGCAAGAACTTTTCCAGCAGATTTTTGGACACGAAACTTCTTAGGTCTTGGAGAATCAGAGTGTCGCCATTCCATCGATTGTTGCTTTGTTTCTGGATCGTAGAAATGTACCCAAGTCTCATCCATAGTAACATTTCGGTTTAAGAAGTCTACATCGTTTTCAAATCGAACACAGATCGAACGCGATGCTTCTTTTGTCAACATTAGAACATTTGGGAATCCATTTCGCCGAAATTTTTCTCATGTCCAAATTGACGTGAACTTGAGGAATCATTCTTTGAAATCTTTCGCATCCATTCAGAAACACCCTGTATAAAGTTTGATACAACCCTTCGAAATCATATGCGGTATTGTCATGTTATATACTTGGTTTGTTATAAATACAGGTGTGGTTAAAAGTTGGAATATTTTTCTATTATTTGTTTTTTTAACATTTAACATTTCGGTGTTTTCTTCCTATGTACCATATGTATTTGTGATTAAATCTAAATGTGGGGAAATGAAAGACTTATGAGTTCAAAATATACATTTATTCACAAGAAATATACATAAAGATGTCAATGTATGCTGATCTAGGTTCAGAAGTTATCTTCACTTCTGATCCTCAGTCTATTCGGTAACTAGAATGACATCATAGTTTCTGTGCATTTGAGTTCTTCCACCTGTTCCTCCTCATCCAGTTCTGTTCTCAAAATGGCTTTTCAATTCCCGGGAACCCATAATCGCCAAATAACTCGAAGCGATTGTACTTGTTGTAGCACTGGAGCCAAATTTGGCACCCAGTCATCTTCCTCTCTCAACTCAACATTCGAAAACCGTCATTTTCTCGAATGGTACCTCCAAAGATGTTGAAACCTCAACTTCCACCTTGGACGATTCAACGAGGGATCCTTCATCAATGGAGCTACACTCTCTCGTGTATAGCCCCAGAAAAAAGTCTTCGTAAGAGGGCACCTCATCTATCAAATCGATCCAGGTGTCCTTTGGGCCTAACAACATGGATGGAGAGACTGCTGAGAAAGATGTCAATGTCTCTTTTGCCGTTTCGTATCTGGAGTTCAAGGTAGAATTGAAAAAGCTTTCTGTTGCTTCGACTGCTACCTCGGTTTTGTCCTGGAAAAATCAAGAGGAGCACTTTTAATATGAAAACAGTAATTCTGTATCTTATTATTTTTGTCTACGACCATTGAATAAAGTGTTCATAATCTAATCTTCCCGGTTTTATGAGAAACTTTCAATATGAAATGTGAGTATGTATTCTTATATTTCTTCAATCAAGAGACATATTAAGTTTAAATTTAGAATAAAAACAAACTTGATTAAATACACAAAACAAAGCTTCTTTAAATTCATTCATACATTGTGAAAACGAAGAAAAATTAGAACAATACATTGTATATTACCCAGCCTAAGGTTGTGATAACTGATAAAACGAAAACAATATTTAAAAATATCAAAACTAATTGAACTGGTTTCTCACTCTAATAGCTTTTTAAACGATTCGCACAGAAAATATCTTAAAAATACGAACATAACACATTTTTTACATTTACAAACGAGTAACGACCATATTCTTACCTGATTAGTTGAAGATTCCATGATGAATAGATTTTTATCTCTAAAGATTCGTCGAACTGTTTAAAAAAGGTTTTCACTCGAAAGCTATATTTTGAAACTTTTAAAATAATATTTGTACTCAAGCGGTACTGTAAGTACCTTATTGACGATCACAGAATCACATTCTTTTTCTTTTTGAACATAGAACCAACGATTCCACTTTAGAGTTTAAAAAACTCATGGTATATTTTAATTAGATTTTGAAATTTAACCTATACTGACACATTTCACCGTGTATATTTTGAAAATAGGTTATAGTCATTTTCCTGTCAGATGAATAAGCAACGTTGTCCTTTCTACATAGAGGTCGTAGTAAATACGTGTTCATCAAAATGTTCATTTACTTTGGGAAAATAATGAAATTGAGAAAATATTATGTGGATTCATTAATTACAATACCTGGCGAAAATTGAAGAAACTTGTCTATAAATACTGGAAATATTTCAAGTATATAGCTAAGCATGGTTGGAAGATTCAGTTATGCAATTTGCTTGTACGGAAATCAAGAATTGAATGTTGAAATTTTACTGAAAAATAATGTACAGAATAGTCCTTTATTATGTGATAGTTCATTCGAAAAAAGAATAGAGTACTCAAATAAGCCGACAGAAAAACTTATAAATGAACAGTGAAATTCCCCTTATTTCAATATTCTGAAGAAATGAGCCTACAGAAGACCTTTAAATACTTTTTTGCTTGAAATACTCCAGTATGAAAACGTAGTTATATTATAAAACCTAATTCATTTACAAACTTTAAAAAAGAGTAAATAGAAATTAGCATTGGCAACGTTTCTGAGAATCATTTGACATTTAATGAGTACCAACCTGCTTCAGTTTTAAGGAAAAAAACTTGATAAACCTGAATCATGAATTCAACTTCTTATACGTATATTAATTCAGAGTAACAGGTTCGTATATTTCGTTTTTATGGGTGTATTTGTGTTTTGTGGATTAATAATATACAAGGTGGCAAGAAAAACTTCGGACAAATTTTGCTGTGGTCTGGAACAAAAGTATTTCAGCGCAGCCAAATAATTTATTCTCTTGGTTTCTCTCCACTTTCCTGTACTAATATGTGAATTTTCAGTTTGATATAATTTCATTTCACAGAGTTTTAGAATGTCAAACAAACGTAGTACGATTTTGGAGCTGTTTCGTCAAGGTAGGCGTCAATGCGAAATCGTTCGTTTGCTCAATGTGCCTCGTGTCCGATGCAATTCGTCGTTTCAAGGAGCTTGGCCATGATGGTCGTCGTCCAGGAAGTGGTAGAAAACGCACTGACGATACACCTAGCAATCGCAACATCGTCAAGAAGCGAGTCAATGGAAATCCGAGGGTTTCTATGAGGAAAATCGCCTGTGAGACCGGTATCAACCGCGAATCAGTCCGTCAAATTGCTAAAAAGGAGCTCAACCTCAAGCCATACAAGCTCCAAAAAGTTCAACTCCTCACGGAGGAAAACAAGCGCGTACGACTCCAAAGGTGCCGCCAACTCCTTCGTCTCGCCGCCGGTCTGCAATGGGAGCGAATTCTCTTCACAGACGAGAAGCTTTTCACCGTAGAACAATCCCACAACCACCAAAACGACAGTCTGGTCCGTAGAGGCTCCCGGTACATCGGCCATCGTCGAACACCGTCAAAATCCGGTAGCCGTCATGGTCTGGGGCGGAATTTGCGGCAGTGGTAAAACTCCCTTAGTTTTCGTGGATCAAGGGATCAAAATCAATCAAGAAGTCTACCGCTGCGACATCCTCGAGGCCGTAGTACTTCCGTGGGCCAAGCAGCACTTCGGCGATACGCATTGGACCTTTCAACAGGACTACGCTCCGGCTCAGAGAGCGAAAATGACGCAAGAATGGTGTAAGACCCATTTTCCTTGTTTCATCTCATCTGCAGAATGGCCGCCCTACTCACCGGATCTCAACCCAATGGAATACAGCGTGTGGTCGATTTTGGAGCACAGGGCTTGTGCTAAAAAACACAAAAATTTGGAGTCGCTGAAGCAATCTCTGCGCCGGGAATGGAACCGATTAACGCCCGAGGAGCTGCGGCCCATTGCCGAAAATTTCAAGGAGCGTCTGAAGCTGTGTATCGCCGCCAAAGGAAGCCACTTCGAAACGGCTTAAATATATTATTAACAAATGTTCAAGCTATTATTATTTGTTCTTGTTTTGTTCAATTTATTCTGTTTAATGAAGTTAAATGAAAAAGAATTTGTCCGAGGTTTTTCTTGTCACACTGTATTTATAATGTTTTCTCGATGTTCATTTATGAAAATCTGTTATAATACAAGCATTTTTATTATGGAGAGTTTAGCTTGCATAATCTTACTGTTTTGAAATTTCCATTCATTTCGAAATTCTCATATGAACAAGCTGCTTTTCAATTCCCAAATAAGGTGCTGATTTGTAAGCATAAAAGAGTCAAGTCTTTCTCTCCATTACTCATATTGCTGTTCTGCTGTCTGCCACTTGACAATCAATCTTATTTTTTCGGTCGTTCCGATATTGTATCACGATAACATTTCGCTATTTCCATGCATTTATGTATTCGCTTAGTGTTGATTGATGACAGGAAAACGAAAACACAATATACCCTTATCAGTCGGTAGATATTAACGACTCAACCCTTTCATTTGTTATTCCAACTTCATTTATCGTTTCAACACGCTTCAGCATGAAAACCATATGGAATTCACGATGCCGATAATATACACGGTGGTATATTCTTCCCCAAACTCATTTTTTTCATGTTGCATGAGGTATTCTATTCTATTTTCCTATTACAATGAGTTAGTAGCTTTTCTTACTTACAAAAGTTTTAAAATTTTCTTTAAATCCTGAAATCAACTCAAAATTATTGATTGTATAACTATGGGATGAAAAAAGTGCTCAAATATGGCTGCCGTACATTTCAAAATCGTATTAGCCCTTTTGGGAAACCCTCTCTTCGTGGATCGGCGGTCCAAAAATATACGCTTTGTCTATTCTCAACCCTTCGGCCGTGAAAGACTGTTGAATGCATGTTTCCATTCGAGAGGACAAGTTCGAACATTTTTCAATCTCCAAAGCATTCCGAGCGCCATTCGTTTGGCCATATCAACAGTTACAAATTGAAACCCGTTCTGTCTGTCTGTCTATCACATCACGATGGAATATC
The DNA here is from genome assembly GCA_951802165.1 of Adalia decempunctata. Taxonomy (NCBI): domain Eukaryota; kingdom Metazoa; phylum Arthropoda; class Insecta; order Coleoptera; family Coccinellidae; genus Adalia; species Adalia decempunctata. Next base: position 5,102,825 of record OX637698.1, read on the forward strand.
GAGCTCCCAACAAATGCTGCCTATCTGGAAATGACGAATGACGTACATTTTTTTGTCCGTCAGTATTATAGGTTCATTTCCGTTTCTCCTTTGTGATTGGCTCAATGCAATTGGTGGGATTACCTATACAGGGTGTCCGTAATAAAACGCACTAAAAGCATTTTTTGTATAACTGCCATTAAAAGTGACACTTTTAATGACAGCAAACAATGTTAGAATTGATTGTTTACGTGGAAGCGTGTAAAAAATATTTTTAACATTAGTGTTGAAAATATTTTTAGCACTCCATTTTTTTATGATGAAATCAGAGGAAAAAGATTCAGCAATTGCAAATTTTTATTATCAATATTTAACAATCATTACCTATGAACATTAATATTAATCGTAAAACTAGAACAATTACTAGCATTAATGGCCTGTGACGTTAGGGAGCTTCGCAACACATTATTAGAATCCTCAGTACTTGTAGAAACCGGAAGTACAATATTGGATGATGATGATCCAAAATCTGTTGAGGTTGGGAGAATTTTTTCAGCAATGACATTTCTATATGCAATGGAATGATCAACATAGCCCTCGGCTACCGTCGTAGACTTCCATCCACCATGTTTTTTATATCCGTAATATTTGCTCCTGATTCTGCTAGCAATGAAGCGGAGGATCTTCGAAAACAGTGTCCTGTATATTGCTTTGGTTCTGGCAGTTTGAGGAATTCGGCAATAGATGGAATTTTTCCAAATGTATTGATACCAACTGGATTGGCACTGCATTTATTATTAATGTATTTCAGGAAAAAACGACGATGTTTGATGACAGAAGGGCGCAGTGCAAAGTACTTATGAAAATAGTCAACATACTTCCCAAGAATACTGAAAGAACGACTGACTTTCGTTTTTGTGTTTGGAAGTTGTATAACCAATGATTTATTTGTTATTTCGATGTCTTCCACTGATAAATTACACAATTCTTCACGCCGACAGGCTCCAAATGATCCGAAAATAGTTGCAACCTTAACCATCAAGTATTTTTCATCTGGTGCCTCATTTATAAACTTTTCAACTTGTTCACGAGTGAGAATTTTCGATTTTTTGGGACGATATTCTTCACTTTTCCGTTTTGAATATGCTAACATCCACACCATTTTTAATGAGGGCGCTTGACTTTATCATTGAAAATTTGCTCCACAAAGTTGATGAACTCCATATTTTTGATTTTTCTTCTAAGTATGCAAGGGAAACAGGTTCACTGAAGTTCCCTTCTACATTTTTCAATTTACACCAGGCCAGGAAATTGTTATATGCAATATCGTACTGCTGAACAGATTTTTAAGGTAGGAGATTTCCTCTTCTTGCAGACTCTTTAATATCCACAGGAACACCCAAATCGTCACTTTCATTAATAATTGGACTCTCGACAAACATATTAAGCAGTTAAAAACCCAAAACGAAAATTGGACAGGAACTAAATTTAACAACCTTTTGATTATTTGGATATTAAAATGCATTTTGAAGTTAATTGTCATTGAAAATTCGCCCATTTCATTATCAAAATAGGGCAGTTGTACAAAAAACATTGTATGGTATTTGTGTTAAAAGTGATTTTATTTTGTTCGTGAAATTGTTCAATTCGCTCCGCTCATTTCACAAAATTTTTCACTCACAAAATAAAACGTCACTTTTAACACTCATGTCATAAATAATTATTTCGGTAACGCTTCTGTTGGCAATTAAAATATTTGAAAATCAATACGTACTATCTTTTTGTTTAATAAAATAGGGCATTCAGAAACACGAACGAAAACTGGGATTCGATATAAAGAAATATCAAATATCCCATAAAAACATTTACCTTTCGCCATCAAACGAATATAACTCATATTTCCGGATATTTTCAATTCCATTTCGGCTGTTTTGTAATCCAGAATCTGAATAAACAAAATGCGATACCTATTCATATTTTATCACGACGTATAAATGAAATCGAATGTTAAATGCTATAGGTGAAATACTGGGTCAGAATGAAGGTTATGTAAAACTATAAACTAAAAGTTCGTATAAACTTTAATATAGCGCAGTTTGAAGTCAAATACGGCGCCTTAATTTGACCTAGTTCCATTTGTTTCATGTAGAGATTACTTCAAAAATGCCAGGAGGGTTATTAAGTTTTTTCCACCGACATTGAAATGGCTCGTTTTCGTTTTTACACTCCAGTTGTTCCTAAAAGCTTTATAGTTGTAAATGAATATTTCATTAATTATACTGGAACAACAAGAAAAAGTGGATTTAATGAATTTTAATCAATTCATGGCTAGGGGAATTTTTCGTATAAAGGGTTTTGCAATAAAAGGTGCTATTTTTGACATTTGACAAGTAGAAAGTACGCTATTGATAAAAGAGGAGTGATTCACGCTTCTACAATGTGAAATCAATAAAATTCACTAAAAAAATGGTGAAAATTTGGCAGAGACGATTTGTAAGACTAGTACATTTTTGGGTCGTCGTAAAGCACCTTGTCGAACCTCAATAAAGAAATTGGTGGACAAATTTGAGCTGTTGGGATAAGTTAGTGATGTGAAGAATACAACCCGTGCACGTCGCTCAAGAACAGCCGAGAATATTGCTGCTGTATACGAAAGTGTTGAAGAAAATCCGGGTTTGTCCATTCCTCGTCGTTATTTGGATTTAGGCATTCCACAGATGTCATTACACCGTATTTAGCATAGAGATTTCTGTCTTAAGGGGCAGTATCACCTTTTGAATCGTGGTAAATCTCCATTCAAAAGTGGTCTCTTTATTTCACGTGTAAGTACCCTAATTTACGACGTAGAGACTTGATTTTTTTTTCAATTGAAGTTGAAGAACGTCCCGAGGGCAAATAGTTTTTTTTTCGATTTAATCAGTTTTTCAATTAAAAAAACCAGGGTAATCGTTAGATCTGGGGTTATTGAATATGATTTTCGTTTTTCATGAGTACAAGCTATATTTTTGAAATAATAATCATAAAATTTTTGTAGTTTAAAGAGGATTAAATTGCCGAGGGCAAATAGTTGCGATTTTTCCCAAAAAATGATGAATAACCGTCGGAAAAAAATCATTAAGTGTAGTTTCCAAAACGCTGAAGTTCAACCTGTTTTTGTTCAATTGAAAAACTGATAAAATCGGAAAAATCGCAACTATTTGCCCTCGCCAATTTGATCTTCTATAGACTACAAAAATTTTCATGATGATTATTTCAAAAATATAGCTTGTACTCATGAAAAACGAAAAACATATTCAATAACCCCAGATCTAACGATTACCCTGGTTTTTTTAATTGAAAAACTAATTAAATCGAAAAAAAGAAAACTATTTGCCCTCGGGACGTTCTTCAACTTCAATTTAAAAAAAAATCAAGTCTCTACGTCGTAAATTAGGGTACTTACTCGTGAAATAAAGAGCCCACTTTTGAATGGAGATTTACCACGATTCAAAAGGTGATATTGCCCCTTAAGGCTCATAAAACTCAAGCTGACCGATCATCAACAACGTCTTGTCTTGTTGCTTAGGGGGTTTGGGACAATCGGGGAACAGCTCGATTCAAACTGTCTCATTTTTGAGCGCTTGTTTGGCACAATGATCAGGAACAAGCCGATCTCATCGAGTTAATGACCATCCCTCGTAAGACATTTAACTTCTGTCCTAATATTACGTCTGCAGCATACTGACTTGAGACAACTACCCAAGAACATTGCTGAAGATCGTTTAGCATCACAGTCGTTGACTCCAGAGTAGATCCGTGCAAAACATGCCCATTGAACGACAATATGCGACAAGAGAATGAAGATTGCAATATTACCAGAGACTGAATCTGTCCAATTTACATAACTTTCGATCTTTGAGTAGCGTTCATTAAGGAGAGGGTCGAATAGTTTGAAACTCGTAAGGGTAGGATGGAGTTTGAATAGAGATGGGGTAATTTAGGGTTGTTGTGTGGCATCAAACAAAAAGGGGTGGGAGGGTGCTGCGATGTAATAGATTTGGGAAGAATGCAAGGCAGTCGAATTAAAATATCCTTCAAAAACTCAAAAATTGTAATTTTATTAACGAAGCGTGAATGGGAATTTTTTCTTGAAAAGTAGAGGTTTTTGATACCTATTTTATAGTTATATCATTGAGTTTAAATATACATAGAGACACAACCCAGTTCATTGATTTGATGCACAAATTTTTGGCAGTTTACTTGCCAATTTGCCAACTTAAGTTTCGGCACATAGTAGCTACTAGAGAAACTATATTCGTCCGATCCATTTTGTCACTAGATTTATAGATCTATAGATTTATAGAAATCTGTAGGAGATTTATTTTCCTCTAGTTCTATGAATCGTAGGCAGGGTCGGATTCGTCCAAATTAGTTACAAACGGTGTGATTCAATAATGATGAACTATTAGCCATGAATTTCTCCAAAGGAGTGTTCTCAGGTAGGAAATGAGGGGTGAAAATGTTTCTTGGAGGGACATAAAAGAAACGTACTTAATCGATGAAAAGAATTTGTCTTTCTCGTACTCTCTTGAAGATAACTGAAAACCACATAAATCCAAACGCCTTCCAGAAAATAAAGGTTAAATTGACCACGCAGATTTTCATCAGAACTTTATATTCGGCTATGAGAACAGTCATTGCAACTGGTGAGCTGAGGTCGAGAAGTGCCAATTTAACTGCTCAGTTCATTCTGAAAATGAATGATCTTTTCGACTGCCTCAATTCGAATGGAAAATTTGAGGGAAATTATCAGCAATACAAACTCTGACGGAATCAATTGAATTCATTAAGTCTTGGACAGTTGGGAAAAATATTCCCAATTGTTTCAACGGTTTGATACAAACCATCAGTAGCATCCTTCAATTGTGGGAGGAGACGAAGGAAACATTTCCATATTTGATAAAAAGTCGGCTCAACCAGGACCCAATCGAGAATTCATTCTCCAAAATAAGACAGCGTAGGGGTTATGATCCAAACCCCTCAGCTCGATGCTTCAGATTTGGGTTGCAGTCGGCCATGACTGGTTGTCATGAAAAATGTTCCGATAATTCTAACTGCCAAGACGACAATGATTTCGACCTGTGTCCTGTGTACAATGGGAGAATCTGAAAGTAGGCCCATTGATGTGGTTGGTTGGACAGATTCCACCAACGGTGAGCCTAGTGAGGGACGAGGGTTGGTATATAAAGGATAAAGAGTTAATTGAACCCCTAAATACCCTAGAATCCAACTCAATCGCAAGTTTCTCGGGGTATTTGACGAGGAACATTGCCAAAAAAAACAAATGCGGTAAGTGGGAAAAAGCACTCCTCATTGATGATTTGAATAAGCTCGGTAATGATTGGATATATATTGCAAATCGAAATCGGATACATTTGAGAATTCCCCCAACCGATTTCAAACATTTTATGAGGAAAGCGCTGTTGGTCATAAAGAAAATTATCGTCTCAAAATCAGAAAAGATATGACTTCAAAGGTATATTTGAGGAAAATTGAAAAAAAAAAAGAATTTATAGAAGATTGGAACTCTCCGTTAACTCCAGAATTTGAAAAGCACATCAGGATTCATTTGTTGAAACAACTGATTAGAGTGAAGCTGCAGAAAAAAAAACCAAAGGAATCTCGACACAGAAGCATCCCGCTGTTTATAAAAAATTAAATATTTTTAAAAATTCATAGAAAATCTATTTATAAATACTTATGAATGAAGAAAAAATTGCATGCATTTATTTTTTCATAAGACAGTATTTTATATTCATGAAAGATCAAAAATAATTGTCGTTTTATTGCATCAAAAAAATCAGGTGATGAAATACTGGACATCCCACATTTCCATATGCCGGTCCTGATCGTCATCGCATTCAGCTTCGGAAATAGTGCCTTATAGTTCAGCTACTTACCGCCAGATGCGGGAGTAAAAATTTTCTCTTCTCTGAAACACACTTATCCATCTATGAACCGGTGAAGGAACTACACAAAATTTAGCTTCAAATCGTTGATCTGGGCTGTGTCTCTATGTATATTCAAACTCAATGCTTTTATTGAATTCACCGACTTCGAAAACCTATATTTTGATACCAAACATTCTTATATAGTCCTTCTTTGACTCGAATTTTTTATGTTTTATTGTTTCCATAATTCATTTTCGTGTTTTGTTCTGAAGCTGACAGAACTCAAATTATGGGTGATATGGATCATCAAAATGGTTATTCGGAATAATTCGAATGGGTAGAGGACATTATCGATTGAATAACTTTGTTATATTGTACAGGGAATCCATTAGTAACAAAAAATTTGGATTCATCAAATTTATTTGTTAACATATAATTTGAAATTACTCTAAATCTTCCTGGATCTCCCAATCATCCATTATAAGAGAAGAATTAACGCTGCCCTTAAATTGAACAAGAGAAACTTTATCCGATACCTTTTTCTACTTCACAACTTTCTCGATAAAACTTCGTAACTTCCCTTACAGATTTATGATTACACCCGAACAGAAACTGAAGATTCAGTTTCGCTAATAAGCATGTACACTCAAAGAGCTCTGCGAAAAAGTTGATTCATCTATCTATCGCTCCAGGGATAACTTGCTATCTGTGAGGGATGCGAGTTTTCAATTTCATTCAGTCGATTCCGTATTCCATTTGGATGCTTTCCGTTATTACATCTTCACAAAATAGACAGCCCTAATTGGGTAATTTCCTCATCTGTGTAATAAGCTAGATGGGCCTGTTTATGGAAGGGAAGGTAGAAAAGTGAGATGAGCAAAGTTCGGAGTCATATATTGCAGCAGTATACCCCATTCACAATTATAAAATCACAACTCCTGGTCTTGGAAATTTGACAAATTCCACTCTGTATCGAAGTTATGACGTTTTTCAAAATATTTTTATGTTCCAAGTCAACACTATGCTGCCCTTTCTACATTCTTAGCGTATTTCTCAGAATGTGAATTTATTCGGAAAATGAATGAATTGGAAAAGATGTGATGGACGAAAATAATTAACGTTTATATGAATTGATAGAAAGGATTCCTTTTCTAGTTATTTGCATGAAACGTACAAGAGATCACTGTTGAAATATACATATTATTTTTCGCCGTGGAAGAAAATTGCATTGCTTTCACATAATTTTCATATGCATGCTTGTGAAGATTTAATGTTTATTATCCTCTTGAACTGAAAGTTCAAGACTTGACGACATCAATTGTTGATTCTAATCAAGAATTCATTAAAAAAATTCAATCCAAAGATATAAGATGAATTGATGGGTAATTACAAGAATCAAGAATAATGTCAATTTTATTTTGTTGATAACTTTCTTAAAAACAATGCTGGGATATAAAACTCGGCTGCGTTTGTTGAAACAACATCTAAAGAATACATTTTTCACCATCTCGACCTTTGAAAGGCGTTTCTTATAGGAGAATTAGGTCTAAGTTCCACCTCATTAGTGAGGTACCTAACTTTTGCAAATCTGCTATCATATATCGCCAAATTTCTTGGAAAACCTGAAAATATCATCCTAATCGACCTCTCGAGGCTTCATCCGATCCAGCTACAGCGATATCTGTCCAAATAACAGCTTTTTCAACGAAATTCCCGTGTACCCCTTCAACCTCGACATGTAAACATTCGTCCTGGTCTTGGAAATCGTCCTCACGCTCCAAACTGGTGCTAAAAAAATAAACATACGTTAATCTTGGATATTCGATGAAAAACTCACCTGCAAATATCGATTGAATACCAAAAATCTGCGAACAATTTGTAAACCAAACCCAAACAAAATGTGGAATATCCTTGATACCTTTACTTTGATGTAAACAAAGAAACTGGCAACGTCGTTCTGTCATTAACGATATTTTCTGTGCGCGCACTGACTTTTCATCATATGTTCTGTGATTTTCATCAGGGGCACCAACTCCTGAAAACGAAACCATGACCTCCTATGTGATTAAATACAAATGAATGGAGTATATGTACAGGATTTTCCAAAGTAGAGATGAATTTCCTGCAAGCTTGGTCAATAACCCTGTTCACTTTCAATCATCCGATCATTTATCCAAAAAAATGTCAAAATAATTCATTAATTAATTATTGGTAAATCCTTCAGATTATTTGGATTTATAAGAATATATTATGTAGTTTGTTCCACTTCCATCGAACATGGTTCATATTTGGATATCGGCCATTGTGATCTCGTCTCCCTCAGTCATTGAAATTTCAAGCGGAAGTCTCTCTCAGTCATTGAAATTTCAAGCGGAAGTCTCTCCCGTTTCCGTTTAAACATGTTGCATCTTCCGCAATAACATGAAGACAAGTTTTTCGATCCCATTTTACGATCCATTTATGGTCGCTTTCCAGGATAAAAGTCAATATACGTGTTTGTCCAATCCACTCGTTGGGGCATAAAAATAAAATGGGATAGATATTCAGGTTTTATTGCATTTCAATATAATGATTCCTTTTCGTTCTATACTACCCTTATATCATGAATAAACAAAAGCTGCAACGGTCAACGTTGGGAAGTACAAGATAATGTTAGGAGGATGTATTGATATCTAAGCCGAATTTTCGCGTGACAATATTTTGAAATATTCGTGTTTTCGCGTCGAACTGGTGACGTCACGCACCAAATGGTTCAAAATAATTTGAAGCGGTTTGAAAGCAGGTAGCGGAATAGTTCGAACTGCAGTTTGAAGTTTGGAATCAGCTGATTGCAGAATATAGGTTATGTTTGTTGGATTTTATTTTGTTTTCACCGTTTTTATTTTGAATAAATAATAATAATAACTGTTCTTCATTTCATTGAATATTATTTGAATGTGACAGCTTTGTTTTAAGAATGCATTGTAACCTGTGACTGTGAAGTAATAAATAACTTCGAGTAGAGCACACCTTTATTTTAGAATTCTGAAATATTATTTAGTTTTGAAAATGTACGTTCAAATTTTTGAAATTGATTTTACGGCTTCTTCCTCTTGATTCAATCAATATGAATATTGCGTATATTTTTCTCAACAAGTCGTTAATCAGGACGAGAACATTCAAATTCATCATAAAATGATTGGCGTCCAATTTGAAAATACAAGATTTAATAATAATATACAAATAAACACACCTAAAATTAAAAATATTTTGATTATTATGTGCGTGTATCATGTTTCTAACTTTTAAATTCATAAATTGAATTGACATTTCTATGATGACGTCACCGTTTTTAAATTGTGGCATTTTAGCGATGCATGAACTGGTGACGTTTACTTCGAAATGTTTTTGAAATAGTTTTGAACCGTGATTCACGCGAAAAAATGGCTCTAGTTAGCCTAGACCAGTTCCACGCATAAACAAAATATTGCGATACCATATCAACGAACAATAACTTATTAGAAGTGTCAGTGTAGAATTCGCCGTCAAAAAAGTAAACCAGAGTTACACAATAAATTGAAATAAAAAGATGTCCAACGAAATTGTAAAAATCGAAAAATTGGAGTTATCATCAAGTACCTTATTTAAAAGGGTAAAGAGGTGAGAAGATTTACGAAGATATGCTTGATACCCTTGGTGACCAATGTCCTTCGTATGCGACCGTGAAAAATTGGACTGCAAGCTTCAAAAGAGGTAAATTTTCCATTGAAGATGATGACCGATCGGGAAGGCCAGTTTCTGTGTCAGTCCCTGAAAATATCGATGCATTTCATGACATGATTTTATCAGACCGTCGAATTGGGCTAAAACGGATATCTGAAGCACTGAAGATTTCATACGAACGCGTTCATTATATAGTTCACGTCAATTTGGACATGACAAAATTTTCTGCAAAATGGATCCCCAAATGTTTGAATGTTGACCGAAAGCGTGCAAGGGTAGAAGCATCGCGTTCGATCTGTGCTCGATTTGAAAACGATGTAGACTTCTTAGCCCGAATTGTTACTATGGATGAGACTTGGGTACATTTCTACGATCCAGAAACAAAGCAACAATCGATGGAATGGCGACACTCTGGTTCTCCAAGACCTAAGAAGTTAGTGTCCAAAAATCTGCTTTAGAAGTCCTTGCTTCAGTTTTTTGGGATTGCCATAGAATAATCATGATTGATTTTTTGGATAAGGGTAGAACAATAACTGGAGATTACTATTCGACATTACTGACCACTCTACAGAAATAAATCGAGGAGAAGAGACACGGAAGCTATCCAAAGGTATTTTGTTTTTACAGGACAACGCCCCAGTACACAAATCTCATGTTGCCATGCAAAAAATTCGTGATTTAGGGTTAGAATTACTAGAATACCCCCCTTATTCACCAGATTTGGCCCCGTCCGACTATCATCTCTTTCCTCAACTAAAAAAAAATTTAAAAGGTTGTAAATTTTCTTCCAATGGGAAGGCAATAAAAGCTGTGGAGGACTGGTTTGCAGAGCAAGAAGAAACATTTTTTTTGAAAAGTCTAGAGACGTTGCAGGTTCGCTGTAATAAATGTATTCAAATAAGAGGAGAATATGTTGAGTAATAAAATATTTTGACATTGAAATTTTGTTTGGTTCTACAGTAGACTAAGAACTTTTCAATATATCCTCGTACAAAGTTAAATGAATATTCCTAATTTCGATAGCTTCGACTAAGCATTTCCACTCCAGAAACCTGATATCGCAATTCAGTGATTTTCCCTTCCAAAACGCTCAAAACCAGAAGAATAAATGAGCCAATACATCGACAATTGCCGACCTGCAAACTCGCTTCCGAAAATTAACGCATATGACAAAATCTGACAGGCTACCAGGCCTGACAGGGACGGATTACTGTCTGTCGTCAATTCCACGTAATTGTTGGGCACAAATCCATAATTGCTTCTCGCCTAATTGCATTTTCACGGCTCCGAATATGTTACGAATCAGTGATTCTTCGTTCTGAAAGCGATGCTTTCGAAAATTCCCGATAATTTTCGGTTGGACGATAAATGAATCCGTTTCCTGTCACTCCCAGCGGACGTTTTGCGATTGAGGTTACGCAAAAACATACACTGTGCAAAAAAATCAACGCACATTATGGAAATCTCAAATTTATTCTACAACTGAAGGTGTTCTCAATGATAATTATTTTTATCAGAATTATGCATGCATATGTTATCCACTTTCAACGTTTTTCTTCAATACAGATGTTTTCTCCCAGTAGGAATAAAAAAAGATGATATTATCAGATTTTGAATGTATTGGCTCCATTCTAAAATCAGTTGTTCTCGATCAATTCTAGTGATCAATAGTTTTTCTTTCGTTTGATTTTCTACACTCTGTGCAACGCGAAACACACAATTTGACCCAAGAGGAATTTGCCCAAGCGGTAGTTTTGCGAGAAGAAGGGTGGACATACACAAGAATTGCAGAAAGGTTTGGAGTTTCCCATACAAGTGTGTCCAGAATGTTGCAGCGATTCAGGGAGACAGGTATGAATGTCCGAAGACCAGGACAGGGTAGACCACGGGTAACAACTGCCATTCAAGAACGTTACTTGAGAGTTTCTTCGTTGAGACAACGATTTGCAACCGCTCGCCTCCTTCAAACTCAGCTTGAGCAAACTTATGAGGTGCAAGTTAGCACTCAGACAATAACAAATCGCCTCAGAGAATATGATTTAAGGCCTCGTGTCGCGGCAAGAGGCCCAGCTCTTACCCCAGCCCATCGAAGGGCGCGTATGGATTTTGCGAGAGAGCATATCCATTGGGAAGAGGCCGATTGGGAAAGAGTTCTCTTCGCAGATGAGTCTAGATTCTGCCTCTACCATTGTGATCGACGTTCCCTTGTATACAGACGTCCACATGAAAGATATGCTCAGTGCAATTTCCTGAATACTACTGGTTTCGGGGGAGGATCGATTATGGTATGGGGTGGAATATCTTTGACTGCTCGCACAGACCTAGTGGTCGTTGATAATGGAGCTATGAATGCTGATAAGTATATAAGGATCATTCTTGACGAGCATGTAGTGCCATTTGCCCCATACATTGGTGAATATTTCATTTTTATGGGCGATAATCCCAGACCCCATCGTGCGCGCATCGTTCAGGAGTACCTTGAAGAGGTTGAAGTCTCTCGTATGGAATGGCCAGCAAGAAGTCCAGATCTCAATCCGATTGAGCAGGTTTGGGACAGCCTCAAAAGAAGGCTGAGAAGTTCAGAAAATCATCCAGGTACTCTTAATGACTTAGGAATCCAACTCGGAGAAATCTGGGAAGGATTAGATCAGAACATTTTAAGATCACTCACTTTGAGTATGAACCGTCGTTGCCGAGCTGTAATTAACGCAAGGGGTGGAAATACCAAGTTTTAAATCACTTAGCAGCATTTCAATATTTTGAAAATTGTTAATTTCTCTTCTTTCACATAAGATTCGATGAAATCCTGAATTTTTCTTCAATTTAATGTGTCTTGTTTCGTTCAAAACCTTCCCGAGAGAACATGAAAAATAAGTTATAAAGTCATCAATGTAGAGTTAACTTTCATTAAAATTGAGATTTTCATAATGTGCGTTAATTTTTTTGCGCAGTGTATTTCGAATGTTGATTGAAGCTCACCGCTCGCTAGTCCGGCCGTTAACTTACTGTGCCGTGTCGTTCCGTGCCTTGACGTGCCGAGCCGGGTGGTGCAGTGCCGGACTAAGTGAGCTTCAATCTGAAGGAAATTTTCGAAACAGCTTGAATTCCTCTTGTAATCGTTCATTCTCGCTGTATTTCCAGCAATTCTTCACAATTACAGTATCACTGACCATATTTCAATATGGTAGGATTCCCAGGCTTCCTTTGCATAATTCATAAACCCAATAACCCAATAACAAAGGACCAACGATGGGACCATAAAATTCGCAACAAAATTTTTCGAACGGAAATATCAAGCAAGAAGATTAATTCCGACGGAGGCTTATGATGGCCATTTCACGTCAACCCTTCAATCCGCCGCGTGCGCATCCCCCGCCCAAAGTTACGACTCTGGAAATGATAACAAAACTTTGTTATTCGAGACAGTATCATCTGGGAATTATAATTTTATGCGCAATAATATTAAACCGGTGAAAAACCGGTCAGCTTATTCAATTCCGCTTTCCCGCAATTTTCCGACGTAGGAAAAGTCGGTCGTTAGGACGGTCGATTTATTCATGAATTCCGAAGTGATTTTTTACGCGTAGTTGTTTGAATCGGCCACTTGGTGCCCTTTCCTGCTCCCGACAAGCTTAAGATACTGATTCCTGCAGGAAAATCGACTATGGATGGGATTTGTAGGAGGAAAAGCTCTTGAAAATGGCATTTGATTATCTGGGATGGGAATTTCACCTTTAATAATGTTCAAGCATAGTAAAGACTCGGTACAAAAAGGTTTTTCAAAAAGGGGTGTTATTTTCACATTCAAAGAAAAATGTCATTGTTTTAAACAAATGATCAGATGTTTATTTCATTATAAAGAGGAATGTATGCCGTTAATAATCATTGAGTTTAAATATACATAGAGACACAACCCAGTTCAACGATTTGAAGCTAAATTTTGTGTAGTTCGTTCACCGGTTCATAGATGGATAAGTGTGTTTCAGAGAAGCGAAAATTTTTACTCCCGCATCTGGCGGTAAGTAGCTGAACTATAAGGCACTATTTCCGAAGCCGAATGCGATGACGATCAGGACCGGCATATGGATATGTGGGATGTTCAGTATTTCATCACCTGATTTTTTTGATGCAATATAACGACTATTATTTTTGATCTTTCATGAATATCAAATACTGATGTATGAAAAAATAAATGCATGCAATTTTTTCTTCATTCATAAGTATTTATAAATGGATTTTCTATGAATTTTTAAAAATATTCAATTTTTTATAAACAGCGGGATGCTTCTGCGTCGAGATTCCTTTGGTTTTTTTCTGTCCCTTGTACAGCTTCACTCTAATCAGTTGCCCCAACAAATGAATCCTGATGTGCTTTTCAAATTCTGGAGTTAACGGAGAGTTCCGATCTTCTATAAATTCATTTTTTTTTAATTTTCCTAAAATATACCTTTGAAGTCATATCTTTCCTGATTTTGTGACGATTATTTTCTTTATGACCCTCAGCGCTTTCCTCATCAAATGTTTGAAATCGGCTGAGGGAATTCTCAAATGTATCCGATTTCGATTTGCAATATATATCCAATCATTACCAAGCTTATTCAAATTATCAATGAGGAGTGCTTTTTCGCACTTACCGCATTTGTTTTTTTTTTGCAATGTTCCTCATCAAATACCCCGAGAAACTTGCGATTGAGTTGGATGCTAGGGTATTTAGGGGTTCAATTAACTCTTCATCCCTCATATACCCTCACTAGGCTTACCGTTGCCCGAATCCGCAGAAGAAATGGTCGAATCTGTCCAATCAACCACATCAATGGGCCTACTTTCAGATTCTCTCATTGTACACAGGTCGAAATCATTGTCGTCTTGGCAGTTAGAATTATCGGAACATTTTTCAAGACAACCAGTCATGACCGACTGCAACCCAAATCTGAAGCATCGAGCTGAGGGGTTTGGATCATAACCCCTACGCTGTCTTATTTTGGAGAATGAATTCTCGATTGGGTCCTGGTTGAGCCGACTTTTTATCAAATATGGAAATGTTTCCTTCGTCTCCCCCCACAATTGAAGGATGCTACTGAAGGTTTGTATCAAACCGTTGAAACAATTGGGAATATTTTTCCCAACTGTCCAAGACTCAATCAATACAATTGATTCCGTCAGAGTTTGTATTGCTGATGGCTGATAATTTCCCTCAAATTTTCCATTCGAATTGAGGCAGTCGAAAAGATCATTCATTTTCAGAATGAACTGAGCTATTGAATTGGCACTTCTCGACCTCAGCTCACCAATTGCAATGACTGTTCTCATAGCCGAATATAAAGTTCTGATGAAAATCTGCGTGGTCAATTTAACCTTCATTTTCTGGAAGGCGTTTGGATTTAGGTGGTTTTCAGTTATCTTCAAGAGAGTACGAGAAAGACAAATTCTTTTCATCGATTAAGTACGTTTCTTTTATTTCCCTCCAATAAACATTTTCACCCCTCATTTCCTACCTGAGAACACTCCTTTGGAGAAATTCATGGCTGATAGTTCATCATTATTGAATCACACCGTTTGTAACGAATTTGGACGAATCCGACCCTGCCTACAATTCATAGAACTAGAGGAAAATAAATCTCCTACAGATTTCGATAGATGAGTAGTGACAAAATGGATCGGACGAATATAGTTCCTTTAGTAGCTACTATGTGCCGTCACTTAAGTTGGCAAATTGGCAAGTAAACTGCCAAAAATTTGTGCATCAAATCAATGAACTGGGTTGTGTCTCTAATCTCTATGTATATTTAAACTCAATGTAATAATCGAAAATATCATCACATAATTCATGTTACTTCCACAACTCATACAAATTTAATGACATCTCATATGTTGGACCATCAACTAACTTTGGGGGTAAAGTGTCTTCACTGACTATTTTTCGGGCGGATTGAAAAAAGTTTACAAACTTTCAACGTTCACGTTTTTTGTGGGATCAGATACCCAACCCGAGAATAAGGGAAGCTCGTGTGGAAAATTATTATCGTGTAGAAAACCCAATTTTCTCATTATTCATACAACGCTTTTCCTCCTTACAACTTACAAGTCCCTTAACTTAACCACTTATTCAGTGAGTGAACACTATCTTCCAGCTCAACTACGCATATAAATTCATGTTGATATGCAAAGTTTTGATTATTACAGGTTCACACAAAGGCGGTTTGTTACAGAATTGTCTCGTGTATTAGATTAGCTGTGAAGTCATTTACATGGAGGCTTCGGAGAATGCCTCAAATGGCTTGTTCCTAACTGGATGAACCATGTAATTTTATGGCAAAAATCTTTTGTGTTCACACGTGTAAAATGTTATTATAAGAGGATATATTGAAAAATTCTTAGCCCACTATAGAACCAAACAAAATTTCAATGTCGAAATATTTTATTGCTCAACATATTCTCCTCTTGATTGAATATATTTATTACATCGAACCTGCAACGTCTCTAGACCTTTGAAAAAAATTTTTCTTCTTGCTCTACAAATCAGTCCTCTACAGCTTTTATTACCTCCTCGTTGGAAGAAAATTTACTACCTTTTTAACTTTTTTTCAGTTGAGGAAAGAGATGATAGTCGAACGGAGCCAAATCTGGTGAATAAGGGGGGTGTTCTAGTAATTTAACCCTAAATCACGAATTTTTTGAATGGCAACATGATATTTGTGTATTGGGGAGTTGTCCTGTAAAAACATAATACCTTTGGATAGCTTTCCGCGTCTTTTCTCTTCAATTTTTTTCCCGTAGAGTGGTCAGTAATGCCGAATAGTAATCTCCAGTTGTTGTTCTACCCTTATCCAAAAAATCAATCATGATTACTCCTTGGCAATCCCAAAAAACTGAAGCAAGAACGTTTCCAGCAGATTTTTGGTCACGAAACTTCTTAGGTCTTGGAGAACCAGAGTGTCGCCATTCCATCGATTGTTGCTTTGTTTCTGGATCGTAGAAATGTACTCAAGTCCCATCCATAGTAACAATTCGGTTTAAGGAGTCTACATCGTTTTCAAATCGAGCACAGATCGAACGCGAAGCTTCTACCCTTGCACGCTTTTGGTCAACATTCAAACATTTGGGGATCCATTTTGCAGAAATTTTTCTCATGTCCAAATTGATGTAACTATATGATGAAGGCGTTCGTATGAAATCTTCAGTGCTTCAGATATCCGTTTTAGCCCAATTCGACGGTCTGATAAAATCATGCATCGATATTTTCGGGGACTGACACAGAAACTAGCCTTCCCGATCGGTCGTCATCTTCAATGGAAAATTTACCTCTTTTGAAGCTTGCAGTCCAATTTTTCACGATCGCATACGAGGGACATTGATCACCAAGGGTATTCAGCATATCTTCGTAAATCTGCTTACCTCTTAACCCTTTAAATACAGATATACTTGATGATGGCTCGATACTCCAATTTTTCGATTTTTACAATTTCGGTGGACATCTTTTTTTGATTTATTGCGTAACTCTAGTTTACTTTTCTGACGTCGAACTCTAAACTGACACTTCTGATAAGTTATTGTTCGTTGATATGGTATCGCAATATTTTTTTTATGCATGGAACTGGTCTAGGCTAACTAGATATCAACACATCCTCGTATTATGTACATTTTTGAACGAGTTTCAACTCTCCAAGGTTTGCTGATCAAGATTCAGCGGCGATAATGCTTGTTTGGTCGTTACAACACCGCGTATTCGCGTACGATTCTTGACATTTCCACCCTTCCGAATATAGCTGCTCTTGCACTGTGAAAGCAGATTGTCTTCCGGGAAATCTCAAAGGATAATAATCAGGACCTTTCCTGAAAATAGTGGTGTTTGTCGCGAAACCTTTAGGACGAACGACGAAGGGTCCAGTGAAACGTCATCGTGAATTTTTCAATATGAGTCCTGTCCAAACTAAACCACGCTCTTTTCGTTTCCAATATTTGCGTTCCATCTTTCCCTCAGTTTACAAAACGGCCAATTCTTTCGTTTCGGTGCCAGAAAACTCGTACCGATCCCACGGGCTTCCAGAATTCTTCCGGGATATCCCCACCCCAACCAGCATTTTTGTTTGCTCAACTTCTCACATTCACGCGCCGGAGTTTTAAGTGGATTTTTTCCGGGAGAATTATTTACGGATGGCAGAACGCCGAGCTTCCAATAATGTGATTATTATGGTTTTAAAACGCCATGAGGCCGCGTGGAAAATTAATGTTCTAGTGGATGGTATCGATTTTGATTAAACGAAATGAATCACGTTTTCATTAGGGCCGTGTGGCAAACCTGCTAATTGTGGATTCTGTGATAGAAAATAATGCCACTTTTACAATCTAATTTTCATACGTAATACCACTAGAGATGGAATTTTGCAGGCAAAATTTCTCGATTGTGATATGAAAGTTTGTTGCAGGCGAGTGATTTTGGAAAAAATGTCATGAGCGAAATTTTCGAAAAGCAACAAACTTGAATATTACAAGAGAGAAATTTTACCTGCTTAAATTTCATCTCGAGTGGAATTCGGCTTGAGTATTCCACGAGAAAATAGGGTAATATGTTCACATTTGACGTGTATTGCGCTATTTGGCAAATTAGAATTCATCATAGATTAACTAAACCACTAAACGTTGTTTGTTCTCTCTATGGTATTCATTTCCGAAGCTATCTATGAATTCGAGAAACGTCAAAAATTTTGTCGCTGAAAAACCAACATGTTGGTTTTGCCGACTTGAAAATTTTTTCGGGATAAAACGATCGTTGCTACGGAAACTTCCTCACTAAAAATGAAAAGATTGGAATAATCAAATGAAATCATTTAGTTTAAATATACATAGAGGAACATCCCAGTTGGACGATTTGGAGCTGATTTTAGTTGTAGTTCCTTCACCCGTTTATAGAGGGACAAGTGTGTTTAAGAGAATCGAAAGTTTTTACCCTCGCATCTGGCGGTGAGTAGCTGAACTAAAAAGCACTATTTCCTAAGTCGAATGCGATGACGATCAGGAACGGGGTATGGAAATGTGGGATGTTCAGTATTTTATCATACCTGATTTTTTGGATGCTTCGAAACGACAACTAATTTTGCCTATAGAGGAAAATGAATATTCTACAGATTTCTGTAAATGAATAGCAACAAAATGATTTTTTGTACAACTGTCATTAAAAGTGATACTTTTAATGACAGCAAACAATGTTAAAATTGATTGTTTACGTGGAAGCGTGTTAAAAATATTTTTAACATTAGTGTTAAAAATATTTTTAGCACTCCATTTTCTTATGATGAAATCAGATGAAAAAAATTCAGCAATTGCAAATTTTTATTATCAATATTTAACAATCATTACTTATGAACATTAATATTAATCGTAAAACTAGAACAATTCAAACATTAATGCCCTGTGACGTTAGGGAGCTTCGCAACACATTATTTGAATCCTCAGCACCATCAGTACTTGTAGAAACCGGAAGTACAATATTGGATGATGATGATCCAAAATCTGCCGAGGTTGGGAGAATTTTTTCAGAAATGACATTTCTATATGCAATGGAATGATCAACATAGCCCTCGGCTACCGTAGTAGACTTCCATCCACCATGTTTTTTTATATCCGTAATATTTGCTCCTGATTCTGCTAGCAATGAAGCAGGGGATCTTCGAAAACAGTGTCCTGTATATTGCTTTGGTTCTGGCAGTTTGAGGAATTCGGCAACAATAGATGAAATTTTCCCAAATGTATTGATACCAACTGGAATGGCAGTGCATTTATTATTAATGTATTTCGGGAAAAACGACGATGTTTGATGACAGAAGGGCGCAGTGCAAAGTACTTATGAAAATAGTCAAATCACTTCCCAATAATACTAAAAGAACGACTGACTTTCGTTTTTATGTTTGATAGTTGTATAACCAATGATTTATTTGTTATTTCGATGTCTTCCACTGATAGATTACACAATTCTGCAAGCCGACAGGCACCAAATAATCCGAAAATAGTTGCAAACTTAACCATCAAGTATTTCTCATCTGGTGCCTCATTTATAAACTTTTCAACTTGTTCACGAGTGAGAATTTTCGATTTTTTCGGACGATATCCTTCACTTTTCCGTTTTAAATATGCTATTACTTTCCTTAATTTTGCTCACGATGCTTTTATCGCCCAGTGGTTTCGCTGTGAAACCACTGATTTTTATAAAATCTAATAGAAAAAATCGAAAATCGAAAAATCAGTTGAAAAGAAAATGAAAAAAGAAACTAAAACAAAAAAAATTAATTCTGCCCGGAAAGGGTTAAAATATTTACTAACATCCACACCATTTTTAATAAGGGCGCTTGACTTTATCATTGAAATTTTGCTACACAAAGTTGATGAACTCCATATTTTTGATTTTTCTTCTAAGTATGCCAGGAAAACAGGTTCACTGAAGTTCCCTTCTACATTTTTCCATTTACACCAGGCCAGGAAATTGTTACATATATGCAATATCGTACTGCTGAATATATTTTTTAGGTAGGAGTTCCAGATTTGCTCTTCTTGCAGACTCTTCAATATCCACAGGAACAACCAAATCGTCACTTTTATTAATAATTGGACTCTAGACGAACATATTAAGAAGTTGAAAACCCAAGACGAAAATTGGACAGGAACGAAATTCCAATGACAGCGTCTTTTCTCATTTGTTAGTATCATAACGTTGGCAACGTTTGCCATTCACAACAACCTTTTGATTATTTGAATATTAAAATGCATTTTGAAGTTTATTGTCATTGCAAATTCGCCCATTTCATTATCAAAATAGGGCAGTTTTACAAAAAACATTGTATGGTATTTGTGTTAAAAGTGATTTTTTTTGTTCGTGAAATTGTTCAATTCGCTCCGCTCATTTCACAAACTTTTTCACTCACAAAATAAAACGTCACTTTTAACACTCATATCATAAATAACTATTTCTTCAAATGCTCGTAAAGGTGCATACAAACTGTTGTCACGTCACGTGAGCTCACGCGAAGAAATGGGAAGAAGATATGGAGAATATAGCTGCTTTTACAGTTGCTGGTGATTCTCATAGAAGGGATTCGATTTACCAAATGAATCAACGTAAATGTAAATTTGCGGAATATAGATCTTGCGTGCTTTCAGTGCTATAAGGTGACAGCAGATACAATGTTGCAAAAATTTTTACTAGATTTTGATTCCGTAGTAGTATAATCACCCAGTTTAGTTCTGATGATTTGGCTTCACTATTTATTATTGAAAGGTGTGTCTCTCTTCCTATGGTCCAAGTTCCATGCATTATCGTGGTTGCACATTTTGGGAAGATGGCGTGATGTGACGTGACGTGATAACAATGTGTCTGCACCTTAACTCCTAAACGAAAACGGATCGGACCTATGTTCATAGAAACAAAAATGTTCGCAAGAACTCAAAAGTCAAAGTTTTTCATAGAGCTTTCAGAACACCCGTTTCATTCCAAAAAGACCTCGCAGGAATTCCGACTTCTTTATTCAATCTGCATAATTCAAAACAAATTGCCTATCACCCAAATTACCAAACTCACAGACAAAATCGTTTTCGATTCCCCATCAAACCTACCGAATCCAATCAAGCAGTATCTGTGTCATTTTATCGGTCCTTTGTCTACAATTTTCCCCTTTGATTCAACTCTTAACGTACTTCAGTAATTGGAACTCCTAATCAACAGCCAACGGAAGTATCAGGAATCTGTTGATCACCCATAACGTTGTGTTAATTCTCAAGGACACGTGATTCCTTTGCCTTCACATAAATCACCGAGACGAATCCAGAAGGCTAGCCCCACGTGTCCTTTAATCTTCGTAATTAATCTCTTCGGAATCCGGGGAAATATGGTGGATAAAAGCGTGTCGCTTTGATGTACATAAATGATTCTTATTCATGAGAAACTCTCAATAACCTATGCCATCAGCGTTTGATATAATTCAGGTGCAACATGAACATTTGGAAGGAAATCAGATCATCATATCTCTTGATTAATGTTGGATTTCATTTCCACATTCAGGGTGGACCATACAGGGTGTCCCAAGTTCGAGTGCCTATTAGACGTTGCTGGAGAACTGGACATATTTAAAATCTGAAAATTGGGATTATGATATTGTTCGAAATTCTCCACAGACCTAAAATATGTTCAGAGCCAGAGAGAGCACTTCCGGTTATACAGGGAGTGAAAATAAATTTGCTAAAAAATTTTTTTTTTCAATGTTTTCGTTTCTGATATGATTGAGTATTCAATGCTGAATACATTTCTGTTGAAACTATTGTATTCATTCGAATATCATGAATCCAGAAAAGCTCCAAACAACTCGGGAATTACTGAATTTAAGGGCAAGAGCATCAGAGAGTGCTATCATTATTTTTCTCCGCAGAATCCAACGCAAAAATAAAAAAATAGGAATCTAATTTGAAAAACAGAAGTTATGGCCAATTTTGGATCACAGTTTTTTACACGAAATTTGAAACACCCTGTGATGATATTTATGAAATTCAAAAGATGCATGACCTTTCCACATTCTTCTACTTTGACGTTGTGAAAACGGTTAACACTCAGGATGTTCAGAATAAGAAAAATGAACATAATACTGACTATGAATATTTTACTTTTTTTCAGGTTTTTTTTCGATATTTTGAAAACTATTCGAATGAATACAATGGTTTCAACAGAAATGTATTCAGCACTGAATACTCAATCATATCAGAAACGAAAAGATTGAAAAAAAAAATTTTTTGAGCAAATTTATTTTCACTCCCTGTATAACCGGAAGTGCTCTGGCTCTGAAAATATTTTAGGTCTGTAGAGAATTTCGAACAATATCATAATCCCAAATTTCAGATTTCAAATATGCCCAGTTCTCCAGAAACGTCTAATAGGCACTCGAACTTGGGACACCCTGTATATTATTTTTCGCCATGGAAGAAAATTGCATTGCTTTCACATAATTCTCATATGCATGCTTGTGAAGATTTAATGTTTATTATCCTCTTGAGCTGAAAGTTCAAGACTTGATGACATCAATTGTTGATTCTTATCAAGAATTCATTAAGAAAAATCAACATAAAGATATAAGATGAATTGATGGGTAATTAAAAGAATGAAGAATAATGTCAATTTTATTTTGTTGATAACTTTCCTAAAATCAATGTTGGGATAAAAACTTGGCTGCGTTTGTTCAAACAACATCTAAAGAATACATTTTTCACCATCTCGACCTTTGCAAGGCGTTTCTTATAGGAGAATTAGGTCTAAGTTCCACCTCATTAGTGAGGTACCTAACTTTTGCAAATCTGCTCAGATATCGCCGAATTTCTTGGAAAACCTGAAAAATATCATCCTAATCGACCTCTCGAGGCTCCATCCGATCCATCTACTGCGTGATCTGTCCAAATTACAGCTTTTTCAACGAAATTCCCGTGTACCCCTTTAACCTCGAAATGTAAACATTCGTCCTGGTCTTGAAAATCGTCCTCACGCTCCAAACTGGTGCTAAGAACAATAAACATACGTTAATCTTGGATATTCGACGAAAAACTCACCTGCAAATATCGATTAAATACCAAAAATCTGCGAACAATTTGTTTTCCTAACAAAATGTGGAATATCTTTGATACTTTTACTTTGATGTAAACAAAGAAACTGGCAACGTCGTTTTGTCATTAACGATATTTTCTGTGCGCGCACTGACTTTTCATCATATATTCTGTGCTTTTCATCAGGTGCACCAACTCCTGAAAACGAAACCATGACCTCCTATATGTGATTAAATAAAAGTGAATGGAGTATACCTACAATATTTTAGTGACAAAAAATGTTTACATGAAAAAACTTTCACGATTTTTTCCTCAATTTCAACCATTTACTCCTTACTATACCTACTTATGTTTCACAAAAAAAAATTGAAATTTAAACAGCCCTTTCTGATGTTGCAGTTTCTTTGTCGGTTAGTATATTCGTCAAATAACGAAATATCCAATATTTACAATTAAATGGCGTTTTGGGAAATTACCAGATTAAATATTATATCATGCGGAATACTGCCCATTGCAGATATTTCATGTAACTTCCATAAATGCAGCAGTACACTGGGTATTGTCATAAATTTCGATTGTGGGCCAGAATATAGAAATTACATTGTCCATGCTTTCTTTTGTCTTCATACCGAAAATATTGTAAAGGCCCTTCGCACTCACCAACTAGCATTTGTTCATGGAAAGTTTTATAAATATTTCCGATTGGATCTTTCTGAATAAAAAGTCAGTCAATTTTTAACAGCTGTCAAAAATTGACAGTCACATAAACCCTCCATGATCTCGAATCTCATATGACAGAAATGTTGAATTTTTTTCCATAAATCATAATAGTCAACATATTTCCCAATAATACTGAAAGAACGATTGACTTTCGTTTTTGTGTTTGGAAGTTGTATAACCAATGATTCATTTGTTATTTTGATGTCCTCCACTGATAGATTACACAATTCTTCACGCCGACAGGCTCCAAATTATCCAAAAATAGTTGCAACCTTAACCATCGAGTATTTCTCATCTGGTGCCTCATTTATAAACTTTTCAACTTGTTCACGAGTGAGAATTTTCGATTTTTTGGGACGATATCCTTCACTTTTCCGTTTTAAATATGCTATTACCTTAAAATATTTACATCCACACCATTTTTAATAAGGGCGCTTGACTTCATCATTGAAATTTTGCTCCACAAAGTTGATGAACTCCATATTTTTGATTTTTCTTCTAAGTATGCCAGGAAAACAGGTTCACTGAAGTTCCCTTCTACATTTTTCAATTTACACCAGGCCAGGAAATTTTTATATGCAATATCGTACTGCTGAACATATTTTTAAGGCAGGAGTTCCAGATTTGTTCTTCTTGCAGACTCTTCAATATCCACAGGAACAACCAAATCGTCACTTTTATTAATAATTGGACTCTCGACCAACATATTGAGCAGTCAAAAACCCAAGACGAAAATTGGACAGGAACGAAATTCAAATGACAGCGTCTTTTCTCATTTGTTAATATAGAATATAGAAATAAACGTTGTCCATGCTTTTTCCTCATACCGAAAACATTGTAAAGGCCCTTCACACTCATCAACTAGCATTTGTTCATGGAAAATTTGATGAATATTTCCGATTGGATCTTTCTGTATAAAATTTTTGACAGCTGTCATATCGACCCGGGTCAGATTCCATGTATATTAATTCAAGGTCGTAGATTGCGGATATGTAATCAGATTTCTCCTAGGATCAGTATTTTAGGAAAAAATGGCTTTTGGTGAAAATTTTTATGAAAATTCCTCTCAAATTTTGGGAAATCTCTTATTTTTCGAGAACCTATCGTCCTAGCTCGATAATTCGCACACCATTGAATCGGCGAGGAAATTTCCTATCGATTAATAGAATAGTCGCGGGAAAACCGCCTTACATATGTTTGTTACAGCGGTCGAAAGTTGGTCGCCGCAGATTAATGATGGGCCGGCTATTCGCATTTTTGTTCTTATTTTAAAATCGCTTGAAAATCGTTGTTAGGTACACAGCTTCTTACCAAATTTTAACCCAATGTGACATGTAGATTACAAAATATCGGGCAAATAATATTCCAAAACGTAACTTACTCAAACGACTTTGTCGTTGGTTTTACGGGTCCAGTGTTGGCACCCGCCCTTCGACGTACTCGTTAGAAATCGTGTAGTAAAAATCACGGGTCCAATATGAGTACAGCATAAGAGTTTCCCCAAAAAAAGTCGATTTTTTTCCGTGGCATTTGTCAGAAAGCTGTGAAATATGACCCATCCAGTATTTCATTGCCGGTGGCCATCTATAAATCTCCCGATTCTTGCCTATTGTGTCCTAAAAGAAGTGGAGGAGAGACGACACCGGGCTTTTTGTGACTTGTTTCCAGAAAGTATGGCGCAATTCTCACTTTCAAGCTTTTTATTGCCACTCCTAAGGGCCATTTCTGGGGATAAATTGGGCCGAAGGGTGAATTCTGCTTTAATTTCCCAAAATGGTGCTATCGGTCCCTTTTATGATGTATGGTGTTCCTATATCCTGTGTTATTCCCGAAAAAAGAACCGTTAGCGCTTCTAATACTTTTAACGGTTGAGAGAATACAGGGTTTGCCAATACGAGGTGTCTTCATGCATAACACGGTGTAATAACGTTTGAGGAATGACTAATTCCAAAGAACGACGCGGAATGGACAAACCTAGGTTTTTTTCAACACTTCCGGCTACAGCAGCAATATTATCGGCTGTTCTTGAGAGACGTGCAAGGGTTTTATTCTTCACATCACCAACTTGTCTCAACAGCTCCAATTTTTTCACCAATTTCTGTATTGCGGTTCGACAAGGTGCTTCACGACGACCCAAAAATGTACTAGTTTTACAAATCGTCTCTGCCAAATTTTCACCATTTTTATAGTGAATTTTAATGATTTCCATGCGTTGTTGAAGAGTGTATCGCTCCACTTTTATCAAAAGCGTACTTTCTACTTGTCAAATGTAAAAAAATAGCATGTTTTATTGGAAAACCCTTTATACGAAAAGTTCCCCTAGCCATGAATTGATTAAAATTCATTCAATCCACTTTTTCTTGTTGTTCCAGTATAATTAATGAAATATTCATTTACAACTATAAAGCTTTTAGGAACAACTGGAGTGTAAAAACGAAAACGAGCCATTTCAATCTCAGTGGAAAAAACTTATTAACCCTCCTGGCATTTTTAAAGTAATCTCTATACATGAAACAAATGAAACTAGGCAAATTAACGGGCCGTATTTGACTTCAAACTGCGCTTTATTAAAGTTTATATCGAACTTTTAGTTTATAGTTTTACATAACCTTCATTTTGACCCAGTATTTCACCTATAGCATTCAACATTCGATTTCATTTATACGTCGTGATAAAATATGAATAGGTATCGCATTTTGTTTATTCAGCTTCTGGATTACAAAACAGCCCAAATGGAATTGAAAATATCTGGAAATATGAGTTATATTCGTTTGATGGCGAAGGGTGAATGTCTTTATGGGATATATGATATTTCTTCATATCGAATCTCTTTTTTCGTTCGTGTTTCTGAATACCCTAATTTAATAAACAAAAAAGATACTATACTCCATTCACTTTTATTTAATCACATAGGAGGTCATGGTTTCGTTTTCAGGAGTTGGTGCCCCTGATGAAAAGCACAGAACATATGATGGAAAGTCAGTGCGCGCACGGAAAATATCGTTAATGACAAAACGACGTTGCCAGTTTCTTTGTTTACATCAAAGTGAAAGTATCAAAGATATTCCACATTTTGTTAGGTTTACAAATTGTTCGCATATTTTTGGTATTTAATCGATATTTGCAGTTGAGTTTTTCGTCGAATATCCAAGATTTACGTTTGTTTATTGTTTTTTGCACCAGTTTGGAGCGTGAGGACGATTTTCAAGACCAGGACGAATGTTTACATTTCGAGGTTAAAGGAGTACAAGGAAATTTCGTTGAAAAAGCTGTTATTTGGACAGATATCGCAGTAGATGGATCGGATGGAGCCTCGAGAAGTCGATGAGGATGATATTTTTCAGGTTTTCCAAGAAATTTGGCGATATCTGAGCAGATTTGCAAAAGTTAGGTACCTCACTAATGAGGTGGAACTTAGACCTAATTCTCCTATGAGGAACGCCTTTCAAAGGTCGAGATGGTGAAAAATGTATTCTTTAGATGTTATTTGAACCAACGCAGCCGAGTTTCATACCCCAACATTGATTTTAGGAAAGTTATCAACAAAATAAAATTGACATTATTCTTGATTCTTGTAATTACCCATCAATTCATCTTATATCTTTGGGTTGATTTTTTTAATGAATTCTTGATTAGAATCAACAATTGATGTCGTCGTCAAGTCTTGAACTTTCAGTTCAAGAGGATAATAAACATTAAATCTTCACAAGCATGCATATGAAAATTATATGAAAGTAATGCAATTTTCTTCCATGGCGATAAATAATATATTCCAACAGTGATCTCTTGTACTTTTCATGCAAATAACGAGAAAAGGAATCCTTTCAATCAATTCATATAAACGTTAATTATTTTCGTCCATCACATCTTCTCCAATTCATTCATTTTCCGAATAAATTCACAATCTGAGAAATACCCTAAGAATGTAGAAAGGGCAACATAGTGTTGACTTGGAACATACAAATATTTTGAAAAACGTCATAACTTCGATACAGAGTGGAATGTGTCAAATTTCCAAGGCCAGAGTTGTGATTTTATAATTGTGAATGGAGTATAGATATCGCGCTTCCTAAGATTAAAATACTGTCGTTCTTTAGAAGGAATTTGCTGGGAATGAAATGATCCCTGTTTCATGTTTTCTCAGAGCATTTCTGACAACAAAATGGCGAATACGCCGGTGTGTAAAACCACTGAATAGACGCCCTGAAAAGCTTGCGGTTTAGACGTGCAATTTGTCTTCTATAAACTTCAAAAGCAGCACTTGGTCTCAGAACTTTCTCCCGATGAATAAGCAGTGATTAAAATAAGGAATATTCAATGTATATCAAGAAAACGTAGGAATATCCCTCAATTAAATTTTGCGTTCCATATTCGCAGTAATTTGAAAGACGCTTAGTCCCGTAAGATGAATTCAATGGAGCTTAATAACATCTCAGAAGGCAGATGTGCCCGTCAGTAAATTTGTGAAAGAAAATGGAAAATTAATTATTCATGTAATGCCGGTGGTGTACTGATGAGGAAAAATTCGAGAAATTGTTTTTAAAAGATTTTTCCTCGCAGAAATGTGTGTTCTTTCTGAACGTTTAATTTTGAGAGGAATTTGTATCATGAACATCTTCAAGAATTTATTTTGAGTTGACGAACTGGAGTTTATGAAGAAAACTAAATTATACTGCTCCACAAGAATTAGGGATATCTTATTCAATCGTTTTTAAAAGTATGTTATCTTCGAGAAAATCGCTGTAAAATCATTTAAAACTCAACAACAACTTGAATCGATCCAATAAAAATTAATATGAGACATTTCGTCAATCTGGTCGCCTTTTTTCTGAAGTTTTGTTCTTTGCATGCTTCATGAATGTTCTTATTTTGAAATGTGTCAGTTTATCAACGGCTTCGATTTGAAACGAGTTTTCTGAAAATGCCAAGACATACCTAAATTAACAAACGCTGAGGCTAATAGGGCTATCGGAATGCTACAGGGTGGCCTAACTCAGGTTGTTGTAGCGGAAAGGCTCAAGTCAGCCAAAGTGTGATATCTCGACTTTAGAATAGGTTCAGGGAGACAGGTTCCGTGTTGGAAAGACCAAGGCTTGGTAGGCGACGATAAACAACACGTGCTCAGGATCGTTTCATCACCGTTTCGGCGAAAAGAAACCCTACATCTACGTGTAGAATGCTACGGAATACTCTTCAAAATGCAGATGGGGTCCAAGTTTCCATCAAAACCATCAGACGACGTTTGGGTTTGAGAGAGGTGAATCTAGGTTCTAGACGTCCAGGAGTTCCATTAACACGTGGCCATAAGCTTCAAAGACTGGAATGGGCAAGGCGCAATTGGAACGATCAATGGCGTAGTGTCCTTTTCACTGATGAATCCAGACATGCACGATTTTCAGATTCTCGAAGAAAAAGGGTATGGACAATCCCACGCATACCCCGTAATCGTCGCTATGTCCAAGAAGTCCATCGATCCATTCCGAGGGGGTAGTGTTATAGAATGGGCCGGGATATGTTTCAACGGCCGCACAGATCTACACATTTGTGAATTTGTCCTGGGAATATCACCGCCTCACACTATAGGGAGCATGTCATTGACAATGTTGTGCCAAATTTTCACGCTGCTATTGGTGAAACTTTTCAATTTCTAGACGATAACGCTAGACCGCATCGTGCAGCCATAGTTGAGAATGCGCGCGAGGAGCTTGGTATTCCACATTTACCAATACCTCCGCACTCACCAGATTTGAATTGCATAGAACGTGCATGGGATATGCTCCAAAGAAGATTAGATAATCATCAACCTACCCCAGAATCCTTAAATGATCTGAAAGAGCTTCTGCCCCGTTTATGGAGCCAAATTCCTCAAGAAATGTTCAACAACCTCGTGTGTAGTATGCAAAGAAGATGTCAAGCTGTTATTGATGCCCGTGGAGGGCATATAAATTGTATTCATCATCATCATCATCATCATCATACAGCCCATCTCACGTCCATTGTTGGACATAGGCCTCCTCTAAACGTCTCCAGTTCTCTCTGTCTCTGGCTGTTGCAATCCAATTTGTCGCTATCCTCTTTAGGTCATCCGTCCATCGAGTGGGAGGTCTGCCTCGGCTACGTTTATCAGCTCTTGGTCTCCACTCCAACAGTCTTTTGGTCCATCGCCCGTCGTCCATTCTAGCAATGTGGCCAGCCCATTTCCATTTCCGTGTAGTGATTCGTTGTATAATATCATCTACTCCGGTACGTCGGCGTATCTCTTCATTTCTCACTCGATCCCTCAGGGTCAGGCCAAGCATCGATCTCTCCATTCGTCTTTGTGTCACTCTTAGTTTTTCTGCGGTTTTCTTCGTTAATGTTAGTGTCTCCGCGCCGTAGGTCAGAACCGGTAATATGCATTGGTTAAATGCTTTTCGTTTCAAACGAATTGGGATATTTCCTTTAAGGATGTCCTTCATTCTTCCGTACGCCGCCCATCCCAGGGTGATTCGCCTGTTTAGTTCGCAGGTTTGGTTGTCTTTGGTTATCCTAATCTCATGACCCAAATATATATATTTGTCAACCAATTCTACTTTGTTGTTATTAATTTGTATTTGGTCACTGGGAACCATGTTAGTCATTATTTTGGTCTTTCCAAAATTTATTGTCAGCCCAATCTCTTGTATGGCATCGTTGAGCTCCCGGAGCATGTCTTTGGCCTCTCCCAGACATTCTGACAAAATAACGATGTCATCCGCGAAACGTAGGTGATTGAGTCTCTCTCCATCGATGAGTATTCCTTTTTGTCGCCATGCCAATCTTTTAAATGCATATTCGAGCACAGTAATAAACAGCTTTGGTGACATAGTGTCACCTTGCCTAACTCCCCTTCCCATCTTTATCTTTTCGGTTGTAGAGTGTAGATTTACAGTTGTTGTGGCATTTTCATATATATTTTTAATTATGTCGCAATATCGGTGGTCGACTCTACAATCTTGCAGTGCTCTTAATATGGCTGCTAATTCTACTGTATCGAAAGCTTTTTTAAAATCGACAAATATCAATGCTAGAGGGCGGTTATATTCAATGGTTTTTTCTATCAAGGTTTTCAAGCACTGTAGGTGGTCGTTTGTACCGTACTTCGAGCGGAAACCAGCTTGCTCCCGTGGCTGATAGAAGTCCAGCTTTGCCTCCAATCTACATGTTATAATTCTGGTGTAGAGTTTATAAAGATGGTTAAGGAGACTAATTGGTCTGTATGTTTCCAGGTCCGTTATATCTCCCTTCTTGTGCAGAAGTATGGTTATTGAATTATTCCACTTTGTTGGGATATTCTGATTGAACAGGCATAGATTAAAGAGTTTTTGAATCATGGACATCAGTACTGGTCCTCCTATCTTTAACGCCTCAGCGACGACACCGTCCTCCCCTGGGGCTCTATTATTCTTCATCTTTTTCAAAGCCATACTAATTTCATCCAGAGAAATCTCCGGAATATCCTCAGAGCCTTGATTTTGAACCTTTCTCCGCAGGTATTCCTCTGGATTTAGAGTGGTTTGCTTAGCGTATAAAATGCCATAAAATGATTCCACAATTTGTAGCAAATGTTCTCTGTTCGACGTGACATTTCCATCCTTGTTCTTAAGTTTCACAATTTCTCTCCTCCCACCTGTTAGTTTGCGTCTCATTACCTTCATGCTTTTATTCTCCTCGATAGTTTCTACGATTTTCTCTTCTTTGTACTTTCTTAAGTCTTTCCTGATTGCCTTTGCTACTTCCTTGTTCAGTTTATTTATTTCATCTTGGCTAGCGTTTTTCTCACTTTTCAGTGTTCTTCTCTGTTCCATTTTGTGGTGCGTTTCCAGGCTGATTTTTTCTTCCTTCGGGCTTGTTGGGCAACATTTCTTTTGGGCGTCTGTTACTGCTTCCACTATTGCATCATTCAAGACGTTAATATCATTGGATAAGGGTTTATCTTGGAGTATTTTGCTGAGATGTTCCTCGAATTTCCGTTCATCTCTCGGGTGTGTCCATGTCTTCGTTCGGTTTTTTCCAATCATTCTTTGTCGTTCTTTGTCGTAAATTGTATTGATAGTCTTGAAATGCTTGAATTCTCTGGGAATAAAATTTAGTTATTTCACTCGATTTTTCCTAACCACCCTGTACACGCTGCAGACCTACAGGCTGAAATTAATTTGCAACTTGAAATCATAGTAATATGAATTTTTATCACAAAAATCTTATTTTAACTATATTTTTTTGCAATTTAAGTCAATATCATTAACTCATGTGGAGCAGTTTAATTAAGAATTGCTTCGTCTCCAGATAAATAAAATATCGCATGCTTGTTGATATAAATTATGTCACATTTTATATGATTTTTAATTAACTTTTTTATGTGAATGCAAAATTCCGCATACAGAAGACTTCTTCAACTCGAACAAACTGAACTTCAAGCAAATCACAATTGTAATCCATAATGAACACCTACAACTTCCAAACTTCTCGAATTAACCAGCAACAGGCACATGGGTTGCTTAATAATTCTGTGAGTAATCACTTTAGACCTGAATGTTGAAGTTACAAACAACCTATAGAATCAACAAAACCGAAAACTGACTATTCTTGTTACTTGTTTTGGATTCCCAAACTTGAGTCTAATTTGATAGGAAAATGTATCTGTTTTTGCTTGAAAAGTTCTGGATTTGTTTCAGTCTCGAATTTCAATACAACTAGAGTATTAGGTATTGAGTAAAAATTAATTTTCTCGACCACGAAGTGTTAGAAAAATAATTTCACTCTTCAGGAACGATTCATGCTGTCCAATCCATCCAAAATTAATTATAAGTGAACAAACAGAAAGACACGTTTGTACTTCGATGCAATTTTCCCATTGTGTAGTTTTCCTCGCTGTAAATAATTCAGGTTTACTTTGAAAACCATTAATTTGTGCCACTCCACCTGGCACGACATGACAATCTTGAATGGGTTTTGTTTTATCACTCTGTGGTTCATTGCCCGCCCCGTTGCTAATGGAGGAAGTTGCTTCACAAAGTGAAGAGGTATATTTTCATATTGCACTCCACTTTTAAGCGGGAGAATTGTTCGAAAATTAATCATCGAAAAAATTGAGGGAAGAAAAAAGACACTGAATGCCATAGAAATTAATTCAAAGCCAAATCTATCATAAGTACATAGTTTGACCATTGAGTTTAAATATACTTAATTATTG
This sequence comes from Adalia decempunctata, assembly GCA_951802165.1. Lineage (NCBI taxonomy): Eukaryota > Metazoa > Arthropoda > Insecta > Coleoptera > Coccinellidae > Adalia > Adalia decempunctata. Next base: position 5,135,939 of record OX637698.1, read on the forward strand.
GTACTGCTCCACAAGAGTTAGGGATATCGTATTCAATCGTTTTTAAAAGTATGTAATCTTCGAGAAAATCGCTGTAAAATCATTTGAAACTCAATAACAACTTGAATCGATCCAATAAAAATCAGTATGAGACATTTCGTCAATCTGGTCGCCTTTTTTCTGAAGTTTGGTTCTTTGCATATGCTTCATGAATGTTTTTATTTTGAAATGAAGTCAGTTTATCAACGGCTTCGATTTGAAACGAGTTTTCTGAAAATTCCAAGACGTTAATTAACAAAGGCTGAGGCTAATAGGGCTATCGGAATGCTGCAGGGTGGCCTAACTCAGGTTGTTGTAGCGGAAAGGCTCCAAGTCAGTCAAAGTGTGATATCTCGACTTTGGAATAGGTTCAGGGAGAAAAGTTCCGTGTTGGAAAGACCAAGGCTTGGTGGGCGACGAAAAACAGCACCTGCTCAGGATCGTTTCATCACCGTTTCGGCGAGAAGAAACCCTACCTCTACGTGTAGAATGCTAGGGAATACTCTTCAGAATGCAGATGGGGTCAAGTTTCCATCCAAACCATCAGACGACTTTTGAAAGAGGTGAAACTAGGTTCTAGACGTCCATCAAGAGGAGTTCCATTAAGACGTGACCATAAGCGTCCAAAACTGGAATGGGCAAGGCAACATATCAATTGGAACGATCAATGGCGTAGTGTCCTTTCCACTGATGAATCCAGATATGGACGAATTTCAGATTCTCGAAGAATAAGGTTATGGACAATTCCACGCATACCCCGTAATCGTCGCTATGTCCAAGAAGTCCATCCATTCCGAGGGGGTAGTGTTATGGTATGGGCCGGGATATGTTTCAACGGGCGCACAGATCTACACATTTATCCTGGGAATATGATCGCCTTACACTATAGGGAGCATGTCATTGACAATGTTGTGCCAAATTTTCACGCTGCTGTTGGTGAAACTTTTCAATTTCTAGACGATAACGCTAGACCGCACCATGCAGCCATAGTTGAGAATGCGCGCGAGGAGCTTGGTATTCCACATTTACCTATACCTCCGCACTCACCAGATTTGAATTGCATAGAACATGCATGGGATATGCTCTAATGAAGATTAGATAATCATCAACCTACCCCAGTATCCTTAAATGATCTGAGAGAGCTTCTGCCCCGTTTATGGAACCAAATTCCTCAAGAAATGTTCAACAACCTCGTGTGTAGTATGCAAAGAAGATGTCAAGCTGTTATTGATGCCCGTGGAGGCCATACATTGTATTGATAGTCTTAAAATGCTTGAATTCTCTGGGAATAAAATTTCGTTATTTTACTCGTTTTTTCCAACCACCCTGTAGGTATACGCTGCAGACCTACAGGCTAAAATTAATTTGCAACTTGAATTCATATTAATATGAATTTTCATGACAAAAATCTTATTATAAAGGAGAAAAGAAAAACACTTGACTAAGTTTCACGATTTATAATAAAAATATATTTGTTGACATGCATGTTTCGGGTTTTATCCCATTTTCAAAACTGAATAAATAAATACAGAAGGTACACATTCACATAATTATTAGGTAACACATGTAAGGACCGGAGATAGGCGGAAACCTAGTTGGTCGTTTACAATGGGGAGATTTTGTTTTTGTGCTGAAGATATTTCTAGGCATTCTAAGAGATCCAAACGTTTACCCTTATTATCTTTATGTAATATTTTTACGTTATTCAGGTCTATGAAGTGGTTGTGAGTGATGCAATGATCAGAGAAACCAGTTGTGGACTTATTTTGCAGAATGGATTTTTTGTGTTCCTCAATTCTAATTCCGAGAGACCGGCCTGTCTGACCTATGTAGAATGCAGGGCACTCATCACATAGTAGCTTGTATACACCACTCGACTGTGAGATATTTAGTCGATCCTTGCCACCAAAAAGTATTGATCTCAAGTTCTTTTTATTGGTACATATAACATCAATTTCATTTTTTCTTATTCTTTTGCAAATTTGTTCACTGAGAGATGGGATGTAATTGATGTACATGAATTTCCTGGTTTCATCCTTAAGTTGAGGTGGATAGTGTATACAAGCTACTATGTGATGAGTGCCCTGCATTCTACATAGGTCAGACAGGCCGGTCTCTCGGAATTAGAATTGAGGAACACAAAAAATCCATTCTGCAAAATAAGTCCACAACTGGTTTCTCTGATCATTGCATCACTCACAACCACTTCATAGACCTGAATAACGTAAAAATATTACATAAAGATAATAAGGGTAAACGTTTGGATCTCTTAGAATGCCTAGAAATATCTTCAGCACAAAAACAAAATCTCCCCATTGTAAACGACCAACTAGATTTCCGCCTATCTCCGGTCCTTACATGTGTTACCTAATAATTATGTGAATGTGTACCTTCTGTATTTATTTATTCAGTTTTGAAAATGGGATAAAACCCGAAACATGCATGTCAACAAATATATTTTTATTATAAATCGTGAAACTTAGTCAAGTGTTTTTCTTTTCTCCTTTATTATTTGATTAACCATGTTTCACCAAGAGTTAAGTGAGGAATCAATCTCAAAAATCTTATTTTAACTATATTTTTTTACAATTTAAGTCAATATCCCTAACTCATGTGGGGCAGTTTATATTTAAACTCAATGGTTTAACTAATTCTTGAAATTAAAAAAAAAACACGAATAAACTCTACAGGGGAAATACTGAAACATCTGGGAAACTGAAATTCTGATCTGTGCGAAAATGAAGCAAACTCAATGTCTCTTCTCCCTTAGTAAACTGGGTTAAGGGGCCGCATTAATGAGCTTATTAGCTAATATTGCGTTATCACGATGATAATTATAGACATCGATACACCATAAGCCAATGTAACGATATGTGCTGAAAGTTCCATGAAATTACAACGCAATTAGCAGTGAACTGAATTGAAGGGAAACTTCTTTTTTTGACGTAGAGGAAGAATCAATAAAATTAGTCTACTCCCTATGAGGATGTGGAGCTATTTTTCCATTTTCCTTGGTTTTTTTCGAATGAATGACAACAGAAACAGAAATTGTTAATATTCATAAAACTGAACAAGAATTTTCCTTCTTGAAATGAGTTTTTTATTGACAGTTGAAGTCCTACCACTATACATTAGACAAACCTGTTTATTTATCGATAAAAGTGAAAATTATCTATACTCCATTCACTTTTATTTAATCACATAGGAATTCATGGTTTCGTTTTCAGGAATTGGTGCACCTGATAAAAAGCACAGAACATATGATAAAAAGTCAGTGCGCGCCCAGAAAATATCGTTTATGACAAAGCGACGTTGTCAGTTTCTTTGTTTACATCAACGTAAAAGTATATATCAAAGATATTCCACATTTTGTTAGGTTTACAAATTGTTCGCAGATTTTTGGTATTTAATCGATATTTGCAGGTGAGTTTTTCGTCGAATATCCAAGATTAACGTATGTTTATTGTTTTTAGCACCAGTTTGGAGCGTGAGGACGATTTTCAAGACCAGGACGAATGTTTACATTTCGAGGTTGAAGGGGTACACGGGTATTTTGTTGAAAAAGCTGTTATTTGGACAGATATCGCAGTAGATGGATCGGATGGAGCCTCGAGAGGTCGATTAGGATGATATTTTTCAGGTTTTCCAAGAAATTTGGCGATATCTGAGCAGATTTGCAAAAGTTGGGTACCTCACTAATGAGGTGGAACTTAGACCTAATTCTCCTATAGAGAACGCCTTTCAAAGGTCGAGATGATAAAAAATGTATTCTTTAGATGTTGTTTGACCAAACGCAGCCGAGTTTTATATCCCAACATTGATTTTAAGAAAGTTATCAACAAAATAAAATTGATATTATTCTTGATTCTTGTAATTACCCATCAATTCATCTTATATTTTAAGGTTGATTTTTTTAAAGAATTCTTGATTAGAATCAACAATATTGATGTCGTCAAGTCTTGAACTTTCAGTTCAAGAGGATAATAAACATTAAATCTTCACAAGCATGCATATGAAAATTATGTGAAAGCAATGCAATTTTCTTCCATGGCGAAAAATAATATATTTCAACAGTGATATCTTGTACTTTTCATGCAAATAACTACAAAAGAAATTCTTTCTATCAATTCATATAAACGTTAATTATTTTCGTCCATCACATCTTTTCCAATTCATTCATATTCCGAATAAATAAACATTCCGAGAAATACGCTAAGAATGTAGAAAGGGCAACATGTTGTTTGACTTGGAACATAAAAATATTTTTGAAAACGTCATAACTTCGATACAGAGTGGAATGTGTAAAATTTCCAAGGCCCGAGTTGTGATTTTATAATTGTGAATGAAGTATATGTAGTCATAAAAAATATCCAGTGATATTATCTAGAGAACTCTAAAATTCTTCTTCCACATTTAACGATGCCATCAATTCAATTCTCTCTCCTGAATTACCCCATCCGTGCGAGAGATACTTTTTCAACATCTGACAAAGCGAATTAGTCGAATGCTAATAAACGAAGAAATTCGCAATTTCATTAGGATGATGAATGGTTAAATCTGTCTTTCGGGAGCTACTTTAAGCGATGTTTAATGAATAAAATTTAAATTTCACTCCGAAGATAGATCATTTGAAGCTCCAGTTCGGGAATGGGGTTAAGTAGGTCAGTAAAAATCTTATTTGATTGAATATCTTCATGGAGTTTGGTTGAATCGATTTCATTCAACACAGAGATACTTTGGATAATGCTGAGTAACAATCTACAAACCTTATTTGGATACGACCAAAGATATGGAAGCTATGACGATTTGGAATTTCGATTTTTTGAGAAAATGCCATTTCGCAGGTGAAAATCTGGACTATGATAGATAGCGTTTCGAATTATATTTTATTTGTTTCTCATTTGTAAACGTCAGTATCCAAAAACACAATATTAATCAAGAAAGTTTATTTTATCAAGTCACTAACTTGTAAAACTGACAGTTAACTTGCAAAATTTTTACAAGTTAGTAGTATTATTCACATTAGAAAATTTTGTTTTATCGTCATATATGTTGAAAATCATGGTACAATTGTTATTTCCAGTAACACAGATTTTTGATGATGGAAGAGTTGATACTGATGATGATGAACCATGTTGACTCAGAAACTGCAGAACTCGAGGACTGCAGAACATTTGTACTCGCCTTACTACCAAATAATTTGCTAGACATTTCGATTTTTTGTTGACCGAATCATCAACATAACTCATCGAAATTTCGGTGCTCTTCCACCCTCCAGCACGCTTTAGTGCTAAAATATCTCCACCCGAATCCGCAACCATAGTGGCTCCAGTTCTGCGACAAGAGTGGCCGGTGTATAACTCTGGGTCTTTTAAACCTAAATATTTCGCTATTTGCTTTGGGACACCACCAATAGTGTGCTGGCCAGCATTAAGGGAAATGCACTTTCCATGTCGGTATGTCAAAAAAATCTTAGGCTTTCTGTTCCAGGAGGCCGAAGATTTACATATTTTCTGTATAACATGCAGGGCTTGAAGCTGCAGCCATCATCGGTTATGGTGAATCTTCTTGTTGTTAAATTTTTTGTTTGCCGCAATGTCACAATAACGTATTTTCCCATATCTTCTACATCATTCATGTTTAAGGAGAGAATTTCGTCACATCGACAACATCCAAAAATCCCAAATATTGTTACAATTTTCGCCAGCGACCACTGGTCATCAGGAGCATGTAAAAGAAATTGTTCACCCTTTCTTTACTTAATACCTTGGCCTTTTTTGGCGTATAACGCTCATTTTTTCGTTTCAGAAACGCTATTACCTTTTGAAATCTGCAAATGACAACTAAACGTCATATTTTTCAATAAATTTTTTAAGGAAAACAAACCTGCGAACAGGGGCATTTTCTTTCATTTCCAAGCAGCTTTTCAGCATAGATGATTTTGCCCATAGTGTATTAGGGCTGAATCTAGCTGATTCTAGTTGATTCAAGTAGACCAACAAAACATCTTCAGTTACCCCAATCACACTATTTTTGTTTTGCCACTTTTTGAAGTCGTCGTATTCTCGCTCGTACCTTGAAGCTGATTTTGCAGGTGATAAACTTGAAGCTACACTGCTGGCTGCCTCAATAATTTCTTTTGGTACATTCATTTTCGCTTTCGCCAAAACAAATGTAAAGAAAAATAAACAGACATGTTCATGGCAACGCTTCCATAGCTTACGACATTTGCGACAAATTATTGAGATTTTTTTTTGAATTTATATAACCTTTTTACAAATGAGAAACAAATAAAATATAAAACAATACACGCAAGGTAACGGATTTTACTGGCTCAAGGAAGTAACTGACTCGTCTGCGGCTCGTCAGTCATATCCTCCTTTCGCCAGTAAAAACCCTCTAACCTTGCTAGTAATGTTATATACCATTGCTGAATTCAGCCACCTCGAAAACCTATATTCTGATACCAAACTTTCTCATATAGCTCCACTTTGACAAGAATTTTTTTGTTTTATTTTTTCAACAATTCATTTCCGAGTTTTGTTCTGAAGCTCAGAGCACTCAGAGTATGGGTGATATGGATCACCAAAATGGGTATTCTGAATGATACGAATGGGTTGAAGACATTATCGATTGAATAACACTGTTAGATACTCCAGGGGATTCGTGTTGATAATAAATATAGTGTCTTAATCTTTTTTAATAAAACTAAAGAGTGGTATCTTTTAGTTGGCCCATCCTGTAAAAACATCACTGAAATATCATACAATTTCATTGCATTCCATTGAAACTGTTAGACTTCTCTTCGTCAACCTACATTCAATTGATGCAAGTACACTCTACAGAGTATCTGCAGTTTTATTGTATAACTTGGAACGCAGTTTTCTTGATTAGAATGAGTTTCTCAGAAGGGAATTAGTTCTGGACGAAAACAACTACGGAATAAGACATAACCGTAAATTTTGTCGGTAACTTATGAGTTGGAGAATGAGATTCAAGTTTTGCAGGGGAAGGAAAATAATGAAAACAGTGAGAAATGAACTGGAAGTTTCAAGAAAATACTCGATAAATAACTCGAAATTAGTTCTTTCTTAATGGACCAAATCTTCAAATCAAATTTTCACCATTCAGGTCAACCATTCCCTAAAATTTGCACTCAATTTTAATATTGAACTGTTGGGAGTTCGTCATAGTTTTTTAAGACTATGGAGTGTACATGATGGCTTGATAATGCCCAAAATCAAAGAAGATAGGACGTCGAAGCCATCCTGTAACTGTCCGAACGGTTTACCACCGGATAAGGTCTTTGGACTGCAGCATAATCGACCCCATCTTGTATTACCTCTGACGGTTGAGCATCGCCGGCAACTATTACAGTGGTGACGAGAACGTCAACATGGAATGTGGAATGGCATCAGGTCGTATTTTCTGAGGAATCTCGATTCTCCTTGGGTGCACATGATGGCCGAAGAAGGGTTAGACGACGTCGGGGAGAAAGACGTGAACCTCAGTTTGATGATGAGAGAGAGTCATGTACAGGGTGGGCAAAATTGGTGCTACATGAACTAAAACTTTGTAACCCGAGGAGATAGAGAAAAATGAATGGCACCTTATAGTCCTCTTTCTTCGAGAAACTGTTAATGCCATCAACTGAATTCCTCTATCTTCTTTCGTTTCCGAGTTATAGGCCGAAATTGCAATTTGGGCAATTTCAACTTTGGTCATTATCTCCGTTTCTGTTTATGCTAGGATGTTGAAATAAAAACATTATACAGGCACTTTTCTGATAGCAATCCAGTGGCGTACTCTGATTTTTTCTAAGAGGTTTATTTGCTGAGTTATAACAAAAAGTTTTAGTTCATGTAGCACCAATTTTGCCCACCTTGTACACCGGACAGTAAGCGTTTTGGAACGGGGTGCTATCGCACATGCAAGTAGCTCACCTTTAGTCTTCATTCGAGGTAACAATGACAGCGCTGCGTTGCCTTCAAGGAATAGTGGAGCCTTATGTACTCCCTTACCTTAACCAGCTCGAGAATCCAATATTTCAGCAAGATCATGCTAGATCTCATGTTGCCAGAGTTAGTTTAAACTTTTTTGAAGTGACTCATGTGAATCTTTTGCCATGGCCGCCCAGATCCCCTGATCTTTCGCCCATAGAACATGTTTGGGACATCATGGGTAGAAGGCTTGGAAATTTACCCCAGCCCCCACGGACTTTGGCGGCTCTGAGACATGAAGTACAGGTAGCTTGAGATAGTATCCCTCAAGAAGAAATAGACCATTTTATTGTATCAATACCAAGACTTGTTGGGGGTTGTTTAGATATTCGCGGTGGAAAACCACATTATTAACAAATTTATTAAAAATATTGTAAACTCTTCGCTTTTTTCTCCAAATTTTGATCATTTACTCTTTGCTATAATATCTACACTGCGCACTGAAGAATGAAAACATTTTTTGAGAAAATAGTAATCCAGTAGACTAGTTATCTATACTGACCAGATGATCTCTAATTTCTTCTGTTTTATCAAGTGTAACTGCACTGCGCAAAAAATTAACGCACATTATGGAAATCTCAAATTTATTCTACAACTAAAGGTGTTCTCAATGATAATTATTTTTATCAGAATTATGCATACATATGTTATCCACTTTCAACGTTTTTCTTCAATACATATGTTTTCTCCCAGCAGGAATAAAAAAAGATGATATTATCAGATTTTGAATGTATTGGATCCATATTCTAAAATCAGTTGTTCTCGATCAATTCTAGTGATCAATAGTATTTCTTTCGTTTGATTTTATACACTCGATCGCTATGCAACGCGAAACACGCAATTTGACCCAAGAGGAATGTGCCCAAGCGGTAGTTTTGCGAGAAGAAGGGTGGACATACACAAGAATTGCAGAAAGGTTTGGAGTTTCCCATACAAGTGTGTCCAGAAATCCAGAATGTTGCAGCGATTCAGGGAGACAGGTATGAATGTCCGAAGACCAGGACAGGGTAAACCACGGGTAACAAATGCCATTCAAGAACGTTACTTGAGAGTTTCTTCGTTGAGACAACGGTTTGCAATCGCTCGCCTCCTTCAAAATCAGCTTGAGCAAACTCATGTGGTGCAAATTAGCACTCAGACAATAAGAAATCGCCTCAGAGAATATGATTTAAGATTTTAAGGCCTCGTGTCGCGGCAAGAGTCCTAACTCTTACCCCAGTCCAACGAAGGGCGCGTTTGGATTTTGCGAGAGAGCATATCCATTGGGAAGAGGCCGATTGGGAAAGAGTTCTCTTCGCAGATTAGTCTAGATTCTGCTTCTACCATTGTGATCGACGTTCTCTTGTATACAGACGTCCACATGAAAGATATGCTCAGTGCAATTTCTTGAATACTACTGGTTTCGGGGGAGGATCGATTATGGTATGGGGTGGAATATCTTTGACTGCTCGCACAGATCTAGTGGTCGTTGATAATGGAGCTATGAATTCTGATAAGTATATAAAAGGAACATTCTTGAAGAGCATGTAGTGCCATTTGCCCCATACATTGGGGAAAAGTTCATTTCTATGGACGATAATGCCAGACCCCATCGTGCTCGCATCGTTCAGGAGTACCTTGAAGAGGTTGAAGTCTCTCGAATGGAATGGCCAGCAAGAAGTCCAGATTTGGGATCTGGGACAACCTCAATAGAAGGCTGAGAAGTTCAGAAAATCATCCAGCTACTCTTAATGACTTAGGAATCCAACTCGGAGAAATCTGGGAAGAATTAGATCAGAACATTTTAAGATCACTCATTTTGAGTATGAACCGTCGTTGCCCAGCTGTAATTAACGCAAGGGGTGGAAATACCAAGTATTAAATCACTTATTATCAGCATTTCAGTATTTTGAAAATTGTTCATTTCTCTTTTTTCACATAAGATTCGGTGAAATCCTGAATTTTTCTTCCATTCAATGTGTCTTGTTTCGTTCCCGAGGGAACATAAAAAATAAGTTATAAAGTCAATGTAGAGTTAACTTTCATTAAAATTGAGATTTTCAGAATGTGCGTTAATTTTTTTGCTCAGTGTATGTTTTACCAAACAAAATTCGAAATTTAAATAGCTCCTTCTGGGTGTTGCAGTTTCTTCGTCAGTTAGTATACATCATTCCCGAAATGAAGACATTTTTTAGGGATATTTCTAGTCCAGATCCATTGAATCATGACAATTCCACATATTTTATGTTCATTCCAGCGTTTTCGACTCAAAACCCTCGAATCTTGCTCTGACGACTCAACTTCATATCACAATCGTGAATGTTTACATTTCGACATCGTCTCGTTTTCTAGACCGCCTCCCCAACCGCCGCCGAAGCTCACAAAGCTCCGAGGTCCCTTTGACGGGCCCTAATTGTGAAATACGCATACGTTCGAATATAATTTCCATCCATCTTCGGTTTCGCTCTGCCGATGGATGAAACCAACCAACCCTTAACTGAAGCGGCGGAATTGGGGGATACGGTCCCCATTTTCCGTTTTATCAGTTCATTTTCGATGTTGGCACTACGGGTCTGGGGGCCCTAGAGGCTTTTTATGAAGTTTGTTGGGGGTCTGCGGTACGGAAAATGGTCATTCGTGCAATTTTTCACTTTGAGTTGTCAGTATTAACACAGGACATCCTATGGACGTCCGTTAGATGTCCTTAATTGTTGCCCAGGGGTCTTGACCAGAAAATGACGTTCAAATCGGTGGCATCATCGAGTTAAAATGAGGAATTCGAACTCAATTCAAACTCGACTGATTTCTGTTAGAATTTCACTAACATAATGCTAAATAAAAACTGATCCCCATAAGTTAGGGATATTTACTTAAATTGCAAAAAAATATAGTTAAAATAGAGAATTCAAGCATTTCAAGACTATCAATACAATGTATGGCCTCCACGGGCATCAATAACAGCTTGACATATTTTTTGCATACTACACACAAGGTTGTTGAACATTTCTTGAGGAATTTGGTTCCATAAACGGGGCAGAAGCTCTCTCAGATCATTCAAGGATTTTGGGGTAGGTTGAAGATTATCTAATCTTCTTTGGAGCATATCCCATGCATGTTCTATGCAATTCAAATCTGGTGAGTGCGGAGGTATTGGTAAATGTGGAATACCAAGCTCCTCGCGCGCATTCTCAACTATGGCTGCACGGTGCGGTCTAGCCTAATCGTCTAGAAATTGAAGAGTTTCACCAATAGCAGCGTGAAAATTTGGCACAACATTGTCGATGATATGCTCCCTATATTGTGAGGCGGTCATATTCTCAGGACAAATGTGTAGATCTGTGCGCCCGTTGAAACATATCCGTCCCATACCATAACACTACCCCCTCGGAATGGATGGACTTCTTGGACATAGCGACGATTACGGGGTATGCGTGGGATTGTCCATACCCTTATTCTTCGAGAATCTGAAAATCGTCCATATCTGGATTCATCAGTGAAAAGGGCACTAAGCCATTGATCGTTCCAATTGATATGTTGCCTTGCCCATTCCAGTCTTTGACGCTTATGGTCACGTGTTAATGGAACTCCTCTGGACGTCTAGAACCTAGATTCACCTCTCTCAAACGTCGTCTGATGGTTTCGATGGAAACTTGGACCCCATCTGCATTTTGAAGATTATTCCGTAGCATTCACACGTAGATGTAGGGTTTCTTCTCGCCGAAACGTTGATGAAACGATCCTGAGCAGGTGTTGTTTTTCGTCGCCCACCAAGCCTTGGTCTTTCCAACACGGAACCTGCCTCCCTGATGAACCTATTCCGAAGTCGAGATATCACACTTCGGCTGACTTGGAGCCTTTCCGCTACAACAACCTGAGTTAGGCCACCCTGAAGCATTTCGATAGCCCTATTAGCCTCAGCGATTGTTAATTTACATCTTGGCATTTTCAGAAAACTCGTTTCAAATCGAAGCCGTTGATAAACTGCAGTGGCGCACCGAGGGGGGGGGCTGTCGGGCTGCAGCCCCCCCCCGAGCTGTGACAAAAAAAAGTAATTCAAATATTTCCATCTTATTATTTTTCTAAAAATAATAATAATTATTTGAGAACAGAATGGAAACTTAAACATTTCCTTTACAGATAGAAATAGGGATTGATATACATATACAGGGTGTTTCATTGGTGAATGAACGAACGTTAACGTGAGCTAGAGCTACCCTAGGCGAGTCCAAAAAACCGATATATGATAGCTCTAATCAATTCCATAACCGAGATACAGAGTGGTTTATGTATTCACCAAAAATTTCAATTCCTCATAACTTTTGAACCAACTAGTATAGTTGGTTGATATTTGGAATGTATGATTCACTTCTACAGGTCGATCGATTTACCTTTGAATTTCCGAAAAATTTCAGGTCCGTATTTGAAAAATATGGGACTTCTTCCAAGCTGAGGATCAACACCCTGTATATTGAAATTTTGGGATTTGATTGAGATATTTGAAAAGAGAAGAAAATTTTCAATGGGGTTCAGTAGATTTCATTGTCCCGCACGTCATTTTGCTCAAAGAGATCTTCAGGGAAAGATCCAATTGAATATTGGAATTCCACAAAATTCTCAGAAAAATCGTACGTTATGATCAAATTGATCTCCAGAAGGTACAACGATTGGATCCAGGTGATGAAATTAGAAGAACTATCTTTAGTTGCTGGATTTTACGAAATGAAAGAATGGTCAACAGAATTTTATTTACCGATTCACGAGGGATGGGGTCATTATTAGGGATTCGCATTAATGGGCTGCAGAGAATCTGCATGCATTCAGGCACACGAAATCCTTATACAAATGGTATGGCGTTTAATAAAATATGATATGGTGTGGCGTTTAATAAAATCTATTGATTAGACCACAGGTCATATCAAGACGGCTTAAAGAAAATCTTTACTTAGATTTCCTCCAACATCATTTTCCTGTATTACTCGAAGGTACGGAAATTGCAGGAATGCATTTTCAGCATGATGGAGCTCCACCCCATTTTAGATTAATGATCAGACAATTTTTAGATCAGAACTTTCCAAATATGTGGATAGGCACAAGTGGACCGCATGCCTGGCCCGCTAGGTCACCAGATTTCAATCCTGTTGATTATTTCATTTGGGATTATTTGAAATGTTAAGTAAATTCATCTGAAATAGACTTCCTATTTCAGATGAATTTACTTCGATGTATCGATGTATCCAAGTCGCGTGCAATGAAATACGTAATAATCCAGACATGATCAAAAGAAGTATCTGACATATTTTGAAGAGGGCAAGAATGTGTATTGAACAAAATGGTGGTACTTCCGAGCACCTTCTGTAATTCACGTTAAGTTTTTATGTTTCTTCAGTTATTTATTCATCTTTTGTTGACTTCAACTAAATTTTTCTCGATGTTTTTCCGGAAATAACTCCGAATGACTGCTTAGAATATTATGAAATTCGAATATGCAATTAGTGGGACGAAAAAAATTCAATTAGTTCATAATGTACGATTTTTCTGAGAATTTTGTGGAACTCCAATATTCAATTGGAAATGACGTGCGGGACAATGAAATCTACTGAACCCCATTGAAAATTTTCTGCTCTTTTCAAATATCTCAATCAAATCCCGAAATTTCAATATACAGGGTGTTGAATCTCAGCTAGGAAGAAGTCCCATATTTTTCAAATACGGACCTGGAATTTTTTGAAAATTCAAAAGTGAATCCATCGACCTGTAGAAGTGAATCATACGTTTCAAATATCAACCGACTATGCTGGTTGGTTCAAAAGTTGTGAGGAATTGAAATTTTTGGTGAATACATAAACCACCCTGTATCTCGGTTATGGAATTGATTAGATCTATCATATATCGGTTTTTTGGACTCGCCTAGGGTAGCTCTAGCTCAGGTTACCGTATGTTCATTTACCAATGAAACACCCTGTATAATAATGAATGCGATATATCCATTACTTAAGAAGGTTTTCGCTTGCGGCGCATTTTTTAAATTATATAACTTACAAAAACCTGATTACTCTGGAGCAGCCCCCCCCGAACAAAATTTCTGGGTGCGCCACTGATAAACTGATTTCATTTCAAAATGAGAGCATTCATGAAGCATATGCGAAGAACCAAAGTTCAGAAAGAAGGCGACCAGATTGACGAAATGTCTCATACTGATTTTTATTGGATCGATTCAAGTTGTTATTGAGTTTTAAATGATTTTACAGCGATTACATACGTTTAAAAACGATTGAATACGATATCCCTAACTCTTGGGGAGCAGTATACAGGGTCTTTCACGAGGAACCTCACCCATATTTATACGGGAAACTACTGAACGTATTTTCATGAAATTCAGCACTTATAAGTATTTCACGATGCTGATGAAATCTAAAATATTTTCAAGGCATGAGCACCTCCGGTTTTTCCGGAAATGACGTCAACTTCCGATTTTCAAATTAGAACACCATTTTTTTATTGCAGAAATAGATTCCTTAAAAAATTTCAAGTTATTTTGATGTAACATTTTTCAGTTTTGGTTGGAAAATTCTCTCTGAGCGGGAAAATTCGAAAAAAAAATCGAAAATAGAGCTCCGCTGAAACAAGAATAACTTCGAGGTTTTTGGATGGAAAATTTTCATTTTTGGGATTTTTCAAGATGTAAGATTGATGTATCCACTTTGAAAATCGAAATCGCGATTCATGATACAGGGGGTGAAAAAATCGCTTTCAAATTTAGGGATGACAAAATCGTGAAAAATCAATTTTTTCAAATTAGAACCCCATTTTTTTATGGCAGATATTGAATCTACGTTAAAAAATAATGTGAGTGTATGCATCTGACCCTTGCCCTAAAGTGGATATTTTCTGAGTTATTCACAAAAAACTGTTTTTCGTCTTGAATTTTCAGCTATTTCTTTTCCCTTCACGCCAAAAAGATGAAATTTTCAGGAACTGTTACTTAAACCATGTTTTAGATTTTACTACCCTAATATGTAAGAGAAAAAAGTAACAGGTTGTTCCTAAATAGATGGCGAATTTGGATTCGAATTTGTATCGGAAACCTCTTTATTTCAACTAATCGGCCATCGGTTTTCTCTCCAGTGATAAATAAATAATTCCTTATGAACCATATGCAAAAACTTACCATGTTTTACATTCTTTTTTTTAATGATAGATATCATTAATTACATCTGCCAAATTCCTCTTTATTCAGTAGCATGTAATTAATGATATCTATCATTAAAAAAAAAGAATGTAAAATATGGTAAGTTTCTGCATATGGTTCATAAGGAATTATTTTTTTATCACTGGAGAGAAAACCGATGGCCGATTAGTTGAAATAAAGAGGTTTCCGATACAAATTCGAATCCAAATTTGCCATCTATTTAGGAACAACCTGTTACTTTTTTCTCTTACATATTAGGGTAGTAAAATCTAAAACATGGTTTAAGTAACAGTTCCTGAAAATTTCATCTTTTTGGCGTGAAGGGAAAAGAAATAGCTGAAAATTCAAGACGAAAAACAGTTTTTTGTGAATAACTCAGAAAATATCCACTTTAGGGCAAGGGTGTGATGCATACACTCACGTTATTTTTTAACGTAGATTCAATATCTGCCATAAAAAAATGGGGTTCTAATTTGAAAAAATTGATTTTTCACGATTTTGTCATCC
This sequence comes from Adalia decempunctata, assembly GCA_951802165.1. Taxonomy (NCBI): domain Eukaryota; kingdom Metazoa; phylum Arthropoda; class Insecta; order Coleoptera; family Coccinellidae; genus Adalia; species Adalia decempunctata. The sequence goes on from OX637698.1 coordinate 5,151,632, forward strand.
CTAACTTTGAAAGCGATTTTTCCACCCCCTGTATCATGAATCGCGATTTCGATTTTTAAAGTGGATACATCAATCTTACATCTTGAAAAATCCCAAAAATGAAAAATTTCCATCCAAAAACCTCGAAGTTATTCTTGTTTCAGCGGAGCTCTATTTTCGATTTTTTTTTCGAATTTTCCCGCTCAGAGAGAATTTTCCAACCAAAACTGAAAAATGTTACATCAAAATAACTTGAAATTTCCTAAGGAATCTATTTCTGCAATAAAAAAATGGTGTTCTAATTTGAAAAACGGAAGTTGACGTCATTTCCGGAAAAACCGGAGGTGCTCATGCCTTGAAAATATTTTAGATTTCATCAGCATCGTGAAATACTCATAAGTGCTGAATTTCATGAAAATACGTTCAGTAGTTTCCCGTATAAATATGGGTGAGGTTCCTCGTGAAAGACCCTGTATTATATTCGCCTTTCAGTTAATGATTTTTCATAATCGAAAATGCGATGTTTTCGTTCAATCCTACAAATTATAAGAGATAAATGTTGCCAAAATTGTCTGGGGGTCTCCTGGAAAAATGAGGTTTGTGATATTCGAGCATTTTCCCCTTCGAAATTCTCTATACCTGTTCTGTATTAAGCATGAAAAGACCTTCTGCAATTCCTATAGCCCACATCTTGGCGAGACATCGTACCGTTAACTAAAAGTGATGGGGTCTTTCGGAAAACCCTAATTTCCAGGATTTGTCCGAGCTAATGTCTTGCCGGCAAAGCCTCTAATCCATGAAGGGGTCGAATTATCCGCTCAGTGGCGTACAAGGATGTCTACAAGGGTGGGAGATAGCGTAGAGGGGAGAGCCACAAATAGATAACGTCAATATAATCCCCTACACATGGCAACATCGACCGAGCCGTGACAGTTTTCCGGTGAAAAATTACAATCAACAGATGTTTTCCATTCATTGATGCTCGGGTCCAGGGATGCTGGTAGTCATCCCGATATGTCCTTTGTTGGGGGGTGTTTTGTGAAAAAGTTGGATTAGGGGTTTCTGTTCATTTGATGGCGTGATATATAAAGGGTGTGGCGTGATGAATGCATAATATGGTACTTGCGGGTAGAGGAATTTGTGAGAAAATAGTTATTTATGATATGAGTGTTGAAAGTGACGTTTCATTTTGTGAGTGAAAAAGTTAATCAAATGAGCGGAATTGAACAATTTCACCAACAGAATAAAATCACTTTTAACACAAATACCATACAATGTTTTTCGTACAACTGCCCTATTTTGATAATGCAATTGGCGAATTTGCAATGACAATAAACTTCGAAATGCTTTCTAATATTCAAATAATCAAAAGGTTGTTGTGAATGGCAAACGTTGACAACGTTATGATTACTAACAAATGAGAAAAGACGCTGTCATTTGAATTTCGTTCCTGTCCAATTTTCGTCCTGGGTTTTTAACTGCTTAATATGTTTGTCGAGAGTCCAATTATCAATAAAAGGGACGATTTGGTTGTTCCTTTGGATATTGAAGAGTCTGCAAGAAGAGCAAATCTGGAACTCAAACCTAAAAAATCTGTTCAGCAGTACGATATTGCATATAACAATTTCCTGGCCTGGTGTAAATTGAAAAATGTAGGAAGGAACTTCAGTGAACCTGTTTTCCTGGCATACTTTGAAGAAAAATCAAAAATATGGAGTTCATCAACCTTGTGGAGCAAATTTTCAATGATAAAGTCAAGCGCCCTTGTTGAAAATGGTGTGGATGTTAGTAAATATTTTGAGGTAATAGCATATTTAAAACGGAAAAGTGAAGGATATCATCCAAAAATTCGAAAATTCTCACTCGTGAACAAGTTGAAAAGTTTATAAATGAGGCACCAGATGAGAAATACTTGATGGTTGAGGTTGCAACTATTTTCGGATTATTTGGAGCCTGTCAATACAACTTCCGAACACAAAAACGAAAGTCAGTCGTTCTTTCAGTATTATTGGGAAGTATGTTGACTATTTTCATAAGTACTTTGCACTGCACCCTTCTGTCATCAAACATCGTCGTTTTTTCCTGAAATACATGAATAATAAATGCATTGCCAATCCAGTGGGTATAAACACATTTGGGAGAATTCCATCTATTGTTGCCAAATTCCTCAAAATGCCAGAACCAAAGCAATATACAGGATACTGTTTTCGAAGATCCTCCGCTTCATTGCTAGCAGAATCAGGAGCAAATATTACGGATATAAAAAAACATGGTAGATGGAAGTCTACGACGGTAGCCGAGGGCTATGTTGATCATTCCGTTGCCTATAGAAATGTCATTGCTGAAAAAATTCTCCCAACCTCAACAGATTTTGGATCATCATCATCCAATATTGTACTTCCGGTTTCTACAAGTACTGATGGTGCTGAGGGTACTAATAATGTGTTGCGAAGCTCCCTAACGTCACAGGGCATTAATGTTAGTAATTGTTCTAGTTTTACGATTAATATTAATATTCATAAGCAATGATTGTTAAATATTGATAATAAAAATATGCAATTGCTGAATTTTTTTCATCTGATTGTGATATCTCGACTTTGGTATAGGTTTAGGGAGACAGGTTCCGTATTGGAAAGACCAAGGCTTGGTGGGCGACGAAAAACAACACCTGCTCAGGACGTTTCATAACCGTTTCGGCGAGAAGAAACCCTACATCTACGTGTAGCGAATGCTCCGGAATACTCTTCAAAATGCAGATGGGGTCCAAGTTTCTATCGAAACCATCAGACGACGTTTGAGTGAGGTGAATCTATAGGTTCTAGACGTCCATTAAGCCCGCAACGGACGGCGAGCGATAATATAATATATATTATAGCTTTGCAATGACATATGTCATTTTAGTATGGAAAAATATCGTAATATCGAAATATATATTATAGCGTCGTCCGCGGGGCTTGGTGCATTTTCATAAGGAGCGATATTGGTGTAATATATGAGATATAATATATCGCTCGCCGTCCGTTGCGGGCTTTAAGAGGAGTTCCATTAACACGTGACCATAAGCGTCAAAGACTGGAATGGGCAAGGCAACATATCCATTGGAACGTTCAATGGCGTAGTGTCCTTTTCACTGATGAATCCAGATATAGACGATTTTCAGATTCTCGAACAATAAGGGTATGGACAATCCCACGCATACTCCGTAATCGTCGCTATGTCCAAGAAATCCATCCATTCCGAGGGAGTAGTGTTGTGGTATGGGCCAGGATATTTTTCAACGGGCGCGCACAGATCTACACATTCGTCCTGGGAATATGACCGCCTTACACTATTGGGAGCATGTCATTGACAATGTTGTGCCAAATTTTCACGCTGCTATTGGTGAAACTTTTCAATTTCTAGACGATAACGCTAGACCGCACCGTGCAGCCATAGTTGAGAATGCGCGCGAGAAGCTTGGTATTCCACATTTACCAATACCTCCGCACTCACCAGATTTGAATTGCATAGAACATGAATGGGATATGCTCCAAAGAAGATTAAATAATCATCAACCTACCCCAGAATCCTTAAATGATCTGAGAGAGCTTCTGCCCCGTTTATGGAACCAAATTCCTGATGAATTGTTCAACAACCTCGTGTGTAGTATGCAAAGAAGATGTCAAGCTGTTATTGATGCCCGTGGAGGCCATACATTGTATTGATAGTCTTAAAATGCTTGAATTCTCTGGGAATAAAATTTCGTTATTTCACTCGATTTTTCTTAACCACCCTGTATACGCTGCAGACCTACAGGCTAAAATTAATTTGCAACTTGAAATCATGTTAATATGAATTTTCATCACAACCATCTTATTTTAACTACATTTTTTTGCAATTTAAATCGATATCCCTAACTCATGTGGAGCAGTTTAGTTAAAAAATCACCGATTAGAATAAACATCAAGGAAAATCCTCTTCCGAACGTGATATTCGCCGAATCACACAGAGGCAACACTCTATAAATACTAAAGCACCAGTTTTCATCAACAAGACCCGCCAAATACGAGTACACTACACGGAAACGCGCTGGGTGTAACGTTGCGAGCTTAATTGCGACATTCGTAGATGGCGTCCCAGCTAACCCATGCCGCATTTGCACAGTCTATTTGATTTAGCCGTTCCTGCAAATGAGTTATTGTGGCGTGATTATGACAGTTCCATGCACCCGAACACGTACTGTAGAAATTTAAACGTGATTTCGACATCATTATCTTCGTCGAGTGGTCAATGCAACAGGTTTCCAGGGAACGATAATCCATGGAGATTGACTGATCGGTAGGGTTGCAGTTTGAAAATTGAAAATGGGGAATGACGTCATTGAGGGATGGGGGCTGGAATTCAATAAACACACACACACGTGTAAAACACGTTCATATACCGTTGCTACCTTGAATTTTGTAACATAGAAGCATAGAAAAGACGTTCTTGTCGGTATAAAATCTTAGTATTTGTCCTGCTTTTCATTTCTCTCGAAAGCGGTCGCGCTATTAGGTAACCTAACGATCTGTCAAAAAATTTTTGAGGTTTGTGCTGGTGGTCCCAACAATGGGAATTCAGCTTTGTTCATGAAGACATTAAAACCGTTTATTTGCTTGAAAAACTATTTTCTCTGGACATTTTTTTGATATTTCTAGTCAATCTCAATCTTAGGAATTTTAGATCACTGAAAATTATTCAAATTGAGTGCAATTTCATTCAAAATGCCGAAAATGTGGGCCAAAGTCACATGTGCAAGTCGTTCAAATTAAGGGGATTTTCTTAAATATTTTGGAACACCCAGTGTTTGTTTTTTGGTGTAATATTCACATTATAAGTGACTTGTCAGAAAACGAAGGGAAATTTGGTGGACTTACGGGGAGGGGGGGATACTGGGGGTAACTACCCCCCCATGAGTATCCAAAACCTGAGAAAAGGTGGTTTGTGTACCTGATTTAATGGTTTTCAATCGATATTCCCCCCCCTCACGATCGTTATTACCCCTCCCATGAAAGAGAATTATATCCGCCTTTGTCTACAGTCACCAAAACTTGTCAAAATCGAAGATGAGAAGCCAAAGTTAGCATGTCTTCGTAGTCACTGAAGAAAACAGTATTCAGTTCATGTTAAATGTGAAACTGATGAAAATTTGAATTGTAAGAGGATATATTGAAAAATTCTAAGCCTACTATAGAACCAAACAAGACGATGATAGTCGGACGGAGCCAAATCTGGTGAATAAGGAGGGGGTTCTAGTATTTCTAACACTAAATCAAGAATTTTTTGCATGGCAACGTGAGATTTGTGTACTGGGGCGTTGTCCTGTGAAAACAAAATACCTTTGGATAGCTTTCCGCGTCTTTTATCTTGAATTTTTTTCCCTGGGGTGGTCAGTAATGTCGAATGGTAATCTTCAGTTATTGTTCTACCCTTATCCAAAAAATCAATCATGATTACTCCATGGCAATCTAAAAACCTGAAGCAAGAATTTTTCCAGCAGACTTTTTGACACGAAACTTCTTAGGTCTTGGAGAACCAGAGTGTCGCCATTCTATAGATTGTTGCTCTGTTTCTGGATCGTAGAAATGTACCCAAGTCTCATCCATAGTAACAATTCGGTTTAAGAAGTCTACATCGATTTCAAATCGAGCACAGATCGAACGCCATGCTTCTACCCTTGCACGCTTTTGGTCAACATTCAAACATTTGGGAATCCATTTTGCAGAATTTTTTTAATGTCCAAATTGACGTGAACTATATGACGAACGCTTTCGTATGAAATCTTCAGTGCTTCAGATATCCGTTTTAGCCCAATTCGACGGTCTGATAAAATCATGTCATGAACTGCATCGATATTTTCGGGGACTGACACAGAAACTGGCCTTCCTGATCGGTCATCATCTTCAATCGAAAATTTACCTCTTTTGAAGCTTGCAGTCCAATTTTTCAGGGTCGCATATGAAAGACATTGATCACCAAGGGTATTGAGCATATCTTCGTTACCTCTTAACACTTTTGAATACACGTACTTGATGATGGCTCGATACTCCAATTTTTCGATTTTTACAATTTCGGTGGACATATTCTTACTATGTATATATCTTCCTACTACGATATTTCAGCTTACTCTTTCCAGAATACAGCTACTCTCCAATCAAAATCCCTGCTTCGAGAATGCAGTCATCAGAAATTTCAAATGCAAAACGAAAATTCGAAAAATTATCAAGATACCGACGCATCCGCCATTTAGCAACCGAGCAATACTATCAGAGTTTCCTTAAAATCCAATCTCATCTGAATCTCCAGATCCCTTCTCTCTGTCCAACGGACAGGTGCTGACGATGTTCCCCTTCAAGACGTCCAGAATGGATTAATATTCCGTCTCAACGTCAGCAATTTAGCAAACTGTTCGGACATTTCTACTAAAAGCCAGAAATTCAAATTTTCCTGTCGCTACAACCGACCGCAGTCAATAGTTTTGGGATAACTGGGATATCGGGCTAATCGTAGGCTTTACTGATGAGGTTTGGCGAAGCAATCATCGAAATATTGTGGACAAGGTTGATGAAGCTCAAACATTGGAAGTTGAGAGATTAAAGTGTCACATATAATGATCCTAGTGTTCAATTGGGAATTGGGATGATTGAATGAATAAATTCTGGCGATATTTCAATGTGTTGGTGATATTTAATTTTATTTTAGTCTGTATAAACAATATGTATTGGAAGTTTGAATTTTTTCGTGTGCTTGCAAAATGGCGAATGCGCGAGGCTCTTATGACGTGAAAATTGTGTGTAGAAGTTCTATGAACTACAAATGGATACTTTGTGTTTGGGAATATGTTGAGCTCAGTGAAGGAATATTTTGAGTGGAATGGAACAACCTGAATCTATAAGTATGAGTCGAAAGAAGAGGGTGATGTTTTCTTGGTAGTGTATCTAGGATGTCTATTTCTTTTTCATGCTCTACATCCCGAAAGCCTTGATGGATTTTACAATATGAGGTGTCATTCGATTCGTATGAATTGTGGGAGTGACGTGAGCTTTGTTTTTTTTCGAAATGAACTTAATTCAGTCAGAAAGTACTGTTTATGTGAGTCGAGTCGAAGAATTTCACCCAAAAACCTAATAATGTCCAAAACTATTGATTACAGGAAGAATGTACGAGGATGTATTGATATCTAGTTAGCCTAGATCAGTTCCATACATAAACAGAATATTGCGATACCATATCAACGAACAATAATTTATTAGAAGTGTCAGTGTAGAGTTCGACGTCGAAAAAGTAAACCAGAGTTACGCAATAAATTGAAAGAAAAAGATGTCCACCGAAATTGTAAAAATTGGAGTATCGAGCCATCAGTACCTGTATTTGAAAGGGTTAAGAGGTAAGCGGATTTACGAAGATATGCTTAATACCCTTGGTGATCAATGTCCTTCGTATGCGACCGTGAAAATTGGACTGCAAGCTTCAAAAGAGGTAAATTTTCCATTGAAGATGATGACCGATCGAGAAGGCCAGTTTCTGTGTCAGTCCCCGAAAATATCGATGCAGTTCATGACATGATTTTATCAGACCGTCGAATTCAGCGGCGTAGCTACGTGGGTGCAAGTGGGTGCAGTTCACCAGGGCCCCCGACCTCAGGGGGCCCCCAAGCGCAGACCATCAAATCGCGTTTAAATTTAAAAAAAAATTCAAACTTTGATTTTTTTCTGTGATCTATTATGTGAATAACATTGTTTCATTATATTCAGTTGTTGAAAAATGTTTTTTTCGAAATATCATCAAATCTAGGGATTTATTGCCAAAATTCACTGGTGAATCGTACACCTATCTAAAAAACTAAATCCGACTAGATGGTCCAGTAGGGTTAACATAATTTCGGCAATAATCAAATTTAATTTCTTTCATATCATTCGTGCATTAGCTGAAATAGAAGAATAAATTCTTACAAATAAGAGCGAAAACAAGCAGAAATAACAAAAATGTTGAATTTTGAATTTATTTTCCTCGGAGATTAAATGCACCGCATTCCTCATTCTCAATAATATCAATTATGCATCTGAAGTATTACAAAGATGCGATGTCAGTTTGGACGACGTATGCAGAGCTACAGAAGAGACGAATACAAAGAAAAAAAATTTATAGGAGTGACTTCGAGTCCTTCAAGTGCAAGGCTAGAAAAAATGTTTTAGCATATGGTAAAGATCCCCATTTCGAAGAAAAGAGACAAAAAAAAGATAAGAAATATTTCGATGAATTAGCTTCCGATCACCGATTTCGAAGCAGGGGAGAATTTTCCGAAATAAATATTTTCAAAAGAGTGCTCGATACAATAATTTCTCAATTTTAGAAGTCGCCTTCTTATATTTCGGTTGCAGTTTTCAACCAGCTGCCGAATCATTGGAAACTATTAAGTTTCATTAAATTTAAAAGAGAATTGAAGGCGCTCCTTATAACAAAAGCGTATTATTCGCTGTCAGAGTTTTTCTGCGACACAAACCTATCTGTGATATGAGTATAGTTTGCTCTAGACTGTAAGTTCATTTCATGTCCATATTTATTTTAATAATGTGTTATTTATGCTGAAAATTGCCGAGTACACGCGATTGTATCCAGCCTGTAGTACAATAAAGATTTGATTGATTGATTGAACTCAAGTTTCGGGTGTATGCCTGCAGTCAACAAAATTTTGAATTTTTACCATCATTCATACTAGATATAGGTAGACGAAAAAACTGTAATTCAAAGCTTCGACCAATTTCAAAGTAAATGTTGCGATATGAAAGGGACCAACTTTTCAATTCAAGTTCTTAATATTTATCACCTATTTCTACCTGAATTGAATAAAGCATGGACAATTCATGAATTGTGTATGAAAAAAAAAAAGGAAATACGGAATGCTGGAATGCGATCTATATCTATCAGAAGTATTAACAGCAATATTACTGTTCCATACAATCTTCCGGTCACCTCTGTAGATGCTGAAAGATCTTTCAGCAAATTAAGAATAATATAAAATTATTTGCGGAACACTATGAGCCCAAGCTCAACTGCAATATTTTTATGGCTTATTCCTATCAATTGAAAATGAAGCTGCATCAAGTATAGAATTGAGTGAAGTCATTGAATCTTTCGCAAAAAAAGAGGTTGTAAACATATTTTTTCCGAAGGAATAAATGACTTCAAATCTAGTCTTGACCTCTAGGTTCGAATCCCCAAGAATTAATTTGAATTAATTCCTCGAATAATTTATTCTTATTGTGATTTCACCAAATAATCTAACGTATCAATAAAAAAAATTAGGCTAGAAGGTCATAGTGACGATGACAATTTTTGTGTGAATATTTGTACATATATTAAATATCTATAAAAAATGTTTTCAAAGCCCTTTTTTTCATCCACATTAATATAACATTAATAAAATGAATTTATTATACCTACTCAAATACTGAATACATATAAATAACAACATAATTTATTCAAGTATATTCCTCAACTGTACCTTCAGTAAGTAACTTTGCTTCTTCGAAGTGTTTATATTTTGACTCGAAAACAATTCATTAAGGGGCCCCTCTTCGATTTTTGCCCCAGGGCCCCGGACTATCTAGCTACGCCACTGGTCGAATTGGGCTAAAAAGGATATCTGAAGCACTGAAGATTTCATACGAACGCGTTCATCATAAAGTTCACGTCAATTTGGACATGAGAAAAATTTCTGCAAAATGGATCCCCAAATGTTTGAATGTTGACCAAAAGCGTGCAAGGGTAGAAGCATCCCGTTCGATCTGTGCTCGATTTGAAAACGATGTAGACTTCTTCAACCGAATTGTTACTATGGATGAGACTTGGGTACATTTCTACGATCCAGAAACAAAGCAACAATCGATGGAATGGCGACACTCTGATGGTTCTCAAAGACCTTAGAAGTTTCGTGTCCAAAAATCAGTTCTTGTTTCAGTTGTTTGGGATTGCCATGGGGTAATCATAATTGATTTTCTGGATAAGGGTAGAACAATTACTGGAGATTACTATTCGACATTACTGACCACTCTACGGGAAATAATTAAAGAGAAAAGACGCGGAAAGCTACCCGAAGGTATTTTGTTTCAACAGGACAACGTCCCAGTATACAAATCTCATGGTGCCATGCAAACAATTCGTGATTTAGGGTTGGAATTACTAGAACACCTTCCTTATTCACCAGATTTGGCTTCGTCCGACTATCATCTCTTTTCTCAACTGAAAAAACGGTTAAAAGGTCGTAAATTTTCTTTCATCGAGGAGGTAATAAAATCTGTGGAGGACTGGTTTGCAGAGCAAGAAGAAACATTTTTTTTTAGAGACGTTGCAGGTTCGCTGTAATAAATGTATTCAATCAAGAGGAGAATATGTTGAGTAATAAAATATTTTCTCTATTTCAGTATCGTAATGAGTTCATTACAGCACTAAAAACAGTGCTGTAATGAACTCATTACAGCATTGTTTTCAGTTATATTTTTCGTTTTTGTGTTGTCAGCACTGGCTTCCGCTCCTATCAATTTTCAACACACGTCAATTTGGAAATGTCAATTTCGCAACAGTCACCAACTGCCAAGATACAATACAAAAGTCACTAGGATGAGTTTTTCATTGAATTTCAACAATATTTCACGAAATTTTACTGAAATAGAGAAAATATTGTCTAATACTCGTTGCAGAATGCAATTCGATACTCGCTCCTTCGTCGCTCGTTTTCGAATTTCGCATTCGTATTGGAATAGGAGCCCATTCTGCAACTAGTTTTAGAATATACTATTGACATTGAAATTTTGTTTGGTTCTATAACAGGCTAAGAATTTTTCAATATATCCTCGTATTTCCATCACCACTAGAGAAGTTCTAATTTTGTTTATATCCTTCCTTCATTTCCTACAATACGACCGTTAAATGGTTTATACTGCAGGAGTAGAGGTGCAAGGAAGCGTAACACCTCCAGGGAAATACTTCCAATGTGATTGTTGTCATGTTTCTTGATGAGGCAAGAGCCTTTTGTGCGAGATGGTTATATAGTTTAACTAGCAATTCAATTTTGAATGCCGTAAAGGTTTAATTCATCAATGAACGTCTGAAATGGAAATGCTATATCAATTTACACGTTATGATGATTGGAACATGTCAATACGAATAAGATTGAGAATTTGTGAACTTCTTGAACTATGAGGCAGTTTATTCGCGAAATTTCCTCTTGAACACTAATGGATGTTCTGAAAAGTATCTTTTTTAACACCCTGAAACTCAACAGCCTGAAAAAAGAGACGATAGATCGCATCACGAAACACTCGAGACAGCGTTTTAAAAAAATTCGCACCAATTTAAACGTTCTTCCTTCCCTTGACTCAATTATCTCCTGCTCTTTCCACATTGTTAGTTTTAGTCGAGGGGCATTCAGACAAAGCATCAATCAATGCGAGTGGCTGTATACATCGTTTTTCTTTGGGATTTGGGATGAGAACGGAGTCGGAAGTATTTATCTGTTATTAGAAATGGGCCTTTGAGGTTTCTGCATCGGAGCGAGAAGAATGTGAGAGTTTATTGCTGATCGATCCAAAGTTTTAGCAGTCTCTGGAGTATTTATTGGATGCTTGAAATGAAGGAATATTGACATTTCTTCGGGTTTCTAAAGTAATTTAAAACGGTTCAAGAAAGTTGCTTTGTCTAGATATCTCAATTAATCTGAGGGACCCAGCGGAAATATTCCCTGTTTCGTAAATAAAGGGTTCTCCAATAAGAGATGTACACTGCGCAAAAAAATTAACGCACATTCTGAAAATCTCAATTTTAATGAAAGTTAACTCTACATTGACTTTATAACTTATTTTTTTGTTCTCTCGGGAAGGTTTTGAACGAAACAAGACACATTAAATGGAAGAAAAATTCAGGATTTCACCGAATCTTATGTGAAAAAAGAGAAATGAACAAATTTCAAAATACTGAAATGCTGATAAGTGATTTAATATTTGGTATTTCCACCTCTTGCGTTCATACTCAAAATGAGTGATCTTAAAATGTTCTGATCTAATCCTTCCCAGATTTCTCCGAGTTGGATTCGTAAGTCATTAAGAGTAGCTGGATGATTTTCTGAACTTCTCAGCCTTCTATTGAGGTTGTCCCAAACCTGCTCAATCGGATTGAGATCTGGACTTCTTGCTGGCCATTCCATTCGAGAGACTTCAACCTCTTCAAGGTACTCCTCAACGATGCGCGCACGATGGAGTCTGGCATTATCGTCCATAAAAATGAAATTTTCACCAATGTACGGGGCAAATGGCACTACATGCTCTTCAAGAATGTTCCTTATATACTTAACAGCATTCATAGCTCCATTATCAACGACCACTTGGTCTGTGCGAGTAGTCAAAGATATTCCACCCCTTACCATAATCGATCCTGCCCCGAAACCAGTAGTATTCAGGAAATTGCACTGAGCATATCTTTCATGTGGACGTCTGTATACAAGGGAACGTCGATCACAATGGTAGAGGCAGAATCTAGACTAATCTGTGAAGAGAACTCTTTCCCAATCGGCCCCTTCCCAATGAATATGCTCTCTCGCAAAATCCACACGCGCCCTTCGATGGGCTGGGGTAAGAGCAGCTGGGCCTCTTGCCGCGACAAGAGGCCTTAAATCATATTCTCTGAGGCGATTTCATATTGTCTGAGTGCTAATTTGCACCTCATGAGTTTGCTCAAGCTGATTTTGAAGGAGGCGAGCGGTTGCAAACCGTTGTCTCAACGAAGAAACTCTCAAGTAACGTTCTTAAATGGCAGTTGTTATCCGTGATCTACCCTGTCCTGGTCTTCGGACATTCAAACCTGTCTCCCTGAATCGCTGCAACATTCTGAACACACTTGTATGGGAAACTCCAAACCTTTCTGCAATTCTTGTGTATGTCCACCCTTCTTCTCGCAAAACTACCGCTTGGGCACATTCCTCTTGGGTCAAATTGCGTGTTTCGCGTTGCATAGCGATCGAGTGTAGAAAATCAAACGAAAGAAAAACTATTGATCACTAGAATTGATCGAGAACAACTGATTTTAGAATGGAGCCAATACATTCCAAACTGATAATTTCATCTTTTTTTATTCCTGCTGGGAGAAAACATCTGTATTGAAGAAAAACGTTGAAAGTGGATAACATATGCATGCATAATTCTGATAAAAATAATTATCATTAAGAACACCTTCAGTTGTAGAATAAATTTGAGATTTCCATAATGTGCGTTAATTTTTTTGCGCAGTGTAGTTCTCGAGTAATGACCATCAAAAGGTACAAAAATTTTCTGAATTTTTCCACAAAAAGTTGAAAATTTCCTGGAGTATTGAACCTAGGAAGAAACGAATTACAGATTCGTAATCAATGACCTCGAATTAGAAATACAGTAACTTTGGTGTCTATCTGAGAAAATGATATTTCGGCAAAATTTCCATATGTTGGAAAATTTCGTATTTTGAAAAAAAAAATTTATCGGGTCACCACCAAAGTTGCTGGATTTACTAATTCGAGGGCGTAGATTGAGAGTATGCAATCATTACCCCTCGGAAGATCGTTATTACCCCTCCCATGAAAAAGAGCTATATCCCTCCTTGGGCATACTTCCTCTTTATAATGAAATGAACATTCCATCATTTATGTAAGAAAAATGGCGTTTTTCTTTGACTCAGAGAAAAACCCTTTAATAGAAAAATTATGGAAATTAGTTCAGTTTTGGTGTACATAATTCTCTTGGTGGTCTTTCCCATTGCACTATTCCATTTTCAGAGCTCTTCGAATGACATTACTGCCAACGTTTGAGAGTTAAACTGCACAAACAACAATCAACAATGCAAAGATCAATCTTCAGCGTCGTATGTGTGAGAAATTGAAAGAAAACTCGTCAAGAGTAGAAACTTTCAGCGATGGACAGGTGGAAAACTTCAGTCGTAGAATTGTTCGTTTCTCGTCCTATTTAAATAGTGACGAGGTGGGATAAGAGCAGAGCACTCTGCGAATTGCAAACACCATCGACCACCTGAGAACGTCAGTGTAAGGAGGAAAAGAGAAATCGTGATAATCGTGAAACACGCAACGATAAATGAAAAAGGCACCGGTCGACTCTGTATTTACATCAGTAAATTGAGGAAGTTTTTTTAATGGAAAGCACAAATCTGCGAAGTTTTAAGGCTTCTCGCTTTCAGAATGGAAACAGAGTGGTCTGTTTGTTGCTCTCCTCCGACATTTCATCATTTAAGTGCAACACTGTAAGTGAGACATGATATAGGTAAGACAATCTAACGAACTGTCAAATATTTTTTGAGGTTAGAGCTGGTGGTCAAACTGAGGAACCTCAGCTTTGTTCATGTTGATGTTGCAAACGTATATATGCTTGAGAAATTGTACACTGCCCAAAAAAATTAACGCACCTTCTGAAAATTTTAATGAAAGTTAACTCTACATTGACTTTATAACTTATTTTTTATGTTCTCTCGGGAAGGTTTTGAACAACAAGACACATTAAATGGAAGAAAAATTCAGGATTTCACCGAATCTTATGTGAAAGAAGAGAAATGAACAATTTTCTAAATACTGAAATGCTGATGAGTGATTTGATACTTGGTATTTCCACCCCTTGCGTTAATTACAGCTCGGCAACGACGGTTCGTACTCAAAATGAGTAATCTTAAAATGAGTGATCTTAAAATGTTCTGATCTAATCCTTCCCAGATTTCTCCGAGTTGGATTCCTAAGTCATTAAGAGTAGCTGGATGATTTTCTGAACTTCTCAGCCTTCTATTGAGGTTGTCCCAAACCTGCTCAATCGGATTGAGATCTGGACTTCTTGCTGGCCATTCCATTCGAGAGACTTCAACCTCTTCAAGGTACTCCTGAACGATGCGCGCACGAAGGGGTCTGCCATTATCGACCATAAAAATGAAATTTTCACCAATGTATGGGGCGAATAGCACTACATGCTCTTCAAGAATGTTCCTTATATACTTATCAGCATTCGTAGCTCCATTATCAACCACCACTAGGTCTGTGCGAGCAGTCAAAGACATTCCACCCCATATCATAATCGATCCTCCCCCGAAACTAGCAGTATTCAGGAAATTGCACTGAGCATATCTTTTATGTGGACGTCTGTATACGAGGGAACGTCGATCACAATGGTAGAGGCAGAATCTAGACTACTCTGTGAAGAGAACTCTTTCCCAATCGGCGTCTTCCTAATGGATATGCTCTCTCGCAAAATCCAAACGCGCCCTTCGATGAGCGCAATTCTTCACGCCGACAGGATCCAAATAATCCGAAAATAGTTGCAACCTTAACCATCAAGTATTTCTCATCTGGTGCCTCATTAATAAACTTTTCAACTTGTTCACGAGTGAGAATTTTTGACAGTTTACCTGCGTTCTTTACAGTTTACCTGCGTTCTTCACAGTTTACCTGCGTTCTTTACAGTTTACCTGCGATCTTGACAGTTTACCTGCGTTCTTTACAGTTTACCTGCGTTCTTGACAGTTTACCTGCGTTCTTTACAGTTTACCTGCGTTCTTTACAGTTTACCTGCGTTCTTTACAGTTTACCTGCGATCTTGACAGTTTACCTGCGCTCTTTACAGTTTACCTGCGATTTTCACAGTTTACCTGCGATCTTGATAGTTTACCTGCGATCTTCACAGTTTACCTGCGTTCTTTACAGTTTACCTGCGTTCTTCACAGTTTACCTGTGTTCTTTACAGTTTACCTGCAATCTTGGCAGTTTACCTGCGTTCTTTACAGTTTACCTGCGTTCTTCACAGTTTACCTGCGTTCTTTACAGTTTACCTGCGATCTTGACAGTTTACCTGCGTTCTTTACAGTTTACCTGCGTTCTTTACAGTTTACCTGCGATCTTGACAGTTTACCTGCGTTCTTTACAGTTTACCTGCGTTCTTCACAGTTTACCTGCGTTCTTTACAGTTTACCTGCGATCTTGACAGTTTACCTGCGTTCTTTACAGTTTACCTGCGTTCTTTACAGTTTACCTGCGTTCTTTACAGTTTACCTGCGATCTTGACAGTTTACCTGCGTTCTTGACAGTTTACCTGCGTTCTTTACAGTTTACCTGCGTTCTTCACAGTTTACCTGCGTTCTTTACAGTTTACCTGCGATCTTGACAGTTTACCTGCGTTCTTTACAGTTTACCTGCGTTCTTCACAGTTTACCTGCGTTCTTTACAGTTTACCTGCGATCTTGATAGTTTACCTGCGTTCTTTACAGTTTACCTGCGTTCTTCACAGTTTACCTGCGTTCTTTACAGTTTACCTGCGATCTTGACAGTTTACCTGCGTTCTTTACAGTTTACCTGCGTTCTTTACAGTTTACCTGCGTTCTTTACAGTTTACCTGCGTTCTTTACAGTTTACCTGCGTTCTTCACAGTTTACCTGCGTTCTTTACAGTTTACCTGCGATCTTGACAGTTTACCTGCGTTCTTCACAGTTTACCTGCGATCTTGACAGTTTACCTGCGTTCTTTACAGTTTACCTGCGATCTTGACAGTTTACCTGCGTTCTTCACAGTTTACCTGCGATCTTGACAGTTTACCTGCGTTCTTTACAGTTTACCTGCGTTCTTTACAGTTTACCTGCGTTCTTTACAGTTTACCTGCGATCTTGACAGTTTACCTGCGTTCTTTACAGTTTACCTGCGTTCTTTACAGTTTACCTGCGTTCTTTACAGTTTACCTGCGTTCTTCACAGTTTACCTGCGTTCTTTACAGTTTACCTGCGTTCTTCACAGTTTACCTGCGATCTTGACAGTTTACCTGCGTTCTTTACAGTTTACCTGCGTTCTTTACAGTTTACCTGCGTTCTTTACAGTTTACCTGCGATCTTGACAGTTTACCTGCGTTCTTTACAGTTTACCTGCGTTCTTTACAGTTTACCTGCGTTCTTCACAGTTTACCTGCGTTCTTCACAGTTTACCTGCGTTCTTTACAGTTTACCTGCGTTCTTCACAGTTTACCTGCGATCTTGACAGTTTACCTGCGTTCTTTACAGTTTACCTGCGATCTTGACAGTTTACCTGCGATCTTGACAGTTTACCTGCGTTCTTGACAGTTTACCTGCGTTCTTTACAGTTTGCCTGCGTTCTTCACAGTTTACCTGCGTTCTTTATAGTTTACCTGCGATCTTGACAGTTTACCTGCGTTCTTTACAGTTTACCTGCGTTCTTTACAGTTTACCTGCGATCTTGACAGTTTACCTGCGTTCTTTACAGTTTACCTGCGTTCTTTACAGTTTACCTGCGATCTTGACAGTTTACCTGCGTTCTTCACAGTTTACCTGCGTTCTTTACAGTTTACCTGCGATCTTGACAGTTTACCTGCGTTCTTTACAGTTTACCTGCGTTCTTCACAGTTTACCTGCGTTCTTTACAGTTTACCTGCGTTCTTCACAGTTTACCTGCGTTCTTTACAGTTTACCTGCGATCTTGACAGTTTACCTGCGTTCTTTACAGTTTACCTGCGTTCTTTACAGTTTACCTGCGATTTTCACAGTTTACCTGCGATCTTGATAGTTTACCTGCGATCTTCACAGTTTACCTGCGTTCTTTACAGTTTACCTGCGATCTTGACAGTTTACCTGCGATCTTGATAGTTTACCTGCGATCTTCACAGTTTACCTGCGTTCCTTACAGTTTACCTGCGTTCTTCACAGTTTACCTGCGTTCTTTACAGTTTACCTGCGATCTTGACAGTTTACCTGCGTTATTTACAGTTTACCTGCGTTCTTTACAGTTCACCTGCGATTTTCACAGTTTACCTGCGATCTTGATAGTTTACCTGCGATCTTCACAGTTTACCTGCGTTCTTTACAGCGCAAAGAGCTGGGCCTCTTGCCGCGACACGAGGCCTTAAATCATATTCTCTGAGGCGATTTCTTATTGTCTGAGTGCTAATTTGCACCTCATGAAGTTGCTCAAGCTGATTTTGAAGGAGGCGAGCGGTTGCAAACCGTTGTCTCAACGAAGAAACTCTCAAGTAACGTTCTTGAATGGCAGTTG
This sequence comes from Adalia decempunctata, assembly GCA_951802165.1. NCBI lineage: Eukaryota > Metazoa > Arthropoda > Insecta > Coleoptera > Coccinellidae > Adalia > Adalia decempunctata. The sequence goes on from OX637698.1 coordinate 5,169,696, forward strand.
TTACCCGTGGTCTACCCTGTCCTGGTCTTCGGACATTCATACCTGTCTCCCTGAATCGCTGCAACATCCTGGATACACTTGTATGGGAAACTCCAAACCTTTCTGCAATTCTTGTGTATGTCCACCCTTCTTCTCGCAAAACTACCGCTTGGGCACATTCCTCTTGGGTCAAATTGCGTGTTTCGCGTTGCATAGCGATCGAGTGTAGAAAATCAAACGAAAGAAAAACTATTGATCACTAGAATTGATCGAGAACAACTGATTTTAGAATGGAGCCAATACATTCAAAATCTGATAATATCATCCTTTTTTATTCCTGCTGGGAGAAAACATCTGTATTGAAGAAAACCAGTGAAAGTGGATAGCATATGCATGCATAATTCTGATAAAAATAATTATCATTGAGAACACCTTCAGTTGTAGAATAAATTTGTGATTTCCATAAGGTGCGTTAATTTTTTTGCGCAGTGTATTTTGAGGTTAGTGCTGGTGGTCAAACTAGGCAACTCAGCTTTGTTCATGTTGATGTTGCAAACGTAAACTTGCTTGAGAAATTGTGTATTGGGAACATTTTTTCGATATAACAAAGCATAAAAACTCACTACGTCACCCATAAATTGCATGAATTACTAACCGGTGACCCGTCAAAAACGTTTTAAGGTTAACACTGGTAGCATAATCAAGTGGTTTGGATCACCTGATTATTAATAGATACTGTGTTTTGTGTGATGGACAATAATCTTTAAAATTCATTATCATTGCCTATTAAAAATTCTCATCTGACTAAATTTTCCCCAAGCTCTTCAAATAGGAACATCGTGTGTGAGGGCAATTTTCCAAAAAGACATTATGTCCGGTAATAAAAGCTCCGGCCCTTTTTCTGACTTAACGAGTGCCATACATCACCACTGGTATTCGTGGAACAAGTTTGAATTCATTTTCCTCCTAATGAAACCGACCTCCTAACAAAGCCCGGTCATGATGTGATACCCCTATTGTCTCTGATATATAATGGCCATTATCCAACAGCTCTCTTATAATCCTAAAGCATACATCTTACTCTAAACGTCGTGTTTGAATAACAATGAATTATTCGTGAAAGTTACATTTTATGGTATAATCCACAAGTTGTAACAATCTGTTGATAATGTTGATATGGTTTTTATTTGTTTCTCATTTGTGAACGTCAGTTTCCAAAAACACAATATTAATCAAGAAAGTTTATTTTATCAAGTCAAAAACTTGTAAAACTGACAGTTAACTTGCAAAATTTTTACAAGTTAGTAGTATTATTTACATTTGAAAATTTTGTTTTATCGACATATATGATGAAAATCATGGTACAATTGTTATTTCCAGCAACACCGATTTTTGATGATGAAAAAGTTGATACTGATGATGATGAACCATCTGTTGACTCAGAAACTGCTGAACTCGAGGACTGCAGAACATTTGTACTCTCCTTACTACCAAATAATATGCTAGACATTTCGATTTTTTTGTTGGCCGAATCATCGACATAACTCATCGCAATTTCGGTGCTCTTCCACCCTCCTGCACGCTTTAGTGCTAAAATATCTCCACCCGAATCCGCAACCATGGTGGCTCCAGTTCTGCGAAAAGAGTGGCCGGTGTATAACTCTGGGTCTTTTAAACCAAAATATTTCGCTATTTGCTTTGGGACACCACCAATAGTGTGCTGGCCAGCATTAAAGGAAATGCACTTTCCATGTCGGTATGTCAAAAAAAAATCTTAGGCTTTCTGTTCCAGGAGGCCGAAGATTTACATATTTTCTGTATAACATGCAGGGCTTGAAGCTGCAGCCATCATCGGTTATGGTGAATCTTCTTGTTGTTAAATTTTTTGTTTGCCGCAATGTCACAATAACGTATTTTCCCATATATTCTACATCATTCATGTTTGAGGAGAGAATTTCGTCACATCGACAACATCCAAAAATCCCAAATATTGTTACAATTTTCGCCAGCAACCACTGGTCATCAGGAGCATGTAGGTAAAAGAAATTGTTCAGCCTCTTCTTTACTTAATACCTTTGCCTTTTTTGGCGTATAACGCTCATTTTTTCGTTTCAGAAACGATATTACCTTTTGAAATCTGCAAATGACAACTAAACGTCATGTTTTTCAATAAATTTTCTAAGGAAAACAAACCTGCGAACAGGGGCATTTTCTTTCATTTCCAAGCAGCTTTTCAGCATAGACCATTTTGCCCATAAAGTATTAGGGCTGAATCTAGCTGATAGTTGATTCAAGTAGACCAAGAAAACATCTTCAGTTACACCAATCACACTATTTTTGTTTTGCCACTTTTTGAAGTCGTCGTATTCTCGCTCGTACCTTGAAGCTGATTTTGCAGGTAATAAACTTGAAGCTACACTGCTGGCTGCCTCAATAATTTCTTTTGGTACATTCATTTTCGCTTTCGCCAAAACAAATGTAAAGAAAAATAAACAGACATGTTCATGGCAACGCTTCCATAGCTTACGACATTTGCGACAAATTATTGAGATTTTTTTGGAATCAATCTAACTTTTTTACAAATAAGAAACAAATAAAATATAAAACAATACACGCAAGGTAACGGGTTTTACTGGCTCAAGGAGGTATCTGACGAGCCGCAGGCCATTTGCCAGTAAAAACCCTCTTACCTTGCTAGTAATGTTATATAGGTACTATAAAACAAAATTATATACATATTTGAATGTTTTGACGTTTAATCCCGAAATTGTAAGGTTGAATCTGACTCTAAAATCTTTGGCAACAGTGCAGTTGTCCCTGAAGCTACTAGATTATATCTTGGATCCCATTGGAGGCATTCCGCCTACTAGAAGAGTTGTCACCTGTTTATTTATGCCAACATAACAGTCTGAATTCCACCTAATCCATCAGGTATTATGAACCATCAAACGAACCACTTCGCGATACTCCAAGATGAAGAATGTTGCTTGGAGACAGTGTATAAAACGCGAAAGGGATCAGGATCGAATCCATTAGGGCAAATGCTTGAGGTAGAGTAGCATGAAGTTTGATCGACACTTCAATTATTAGAAACGACGATCACGTAATATATTCTTGTCTGTGTCACCTAGATTTGAGCTTAGCTCCCAAAAAATTGGGAAAGTGGAAAGGGACAGCGTGAATTTATTGTTTGGGAGCAGAAGGGTTTTTTGGGATAGAGAAAAATGGAATGAAGATCTTTATCCGGAATGAAATCTGAATTGAATACAAGACTACTATTACTTAAACACAATTTTGTTCACTAAGTGGAAATAAACTCATACTTTTCAAGTTACAAGGTGTTTGGTTTTTCGTTTAGTCGTTTTGAGAGGATAAATTGTTACTCACCAAAACATCAGTTTCCATCCTGTAGTTCTGTAACAAATAAACATAACGTCAGTATGAATAATTCTAAAAAAATCAGCAACTTTCGTAAGGGAATATTGATTCTGAAGGTGCCTGTGTTAAAGTACAAATTTTACTTATACTCCATTCACAATTATAAAATCACAACTCTTGCCTTGGAAATTTTGACACATTCCACTCTGTATCGAAGTTTTGACGTTTTTCAAAATATTTTTATGATCCAAGTCAACACTATGTTGCCCTTTCTACATTCTTAGCGCATTTCTCAGAATGTGAATTTATTCGGAAAATGAACGAATTGGAAAAGATGTGACGGACGAAAATAATTAACGTTTATATGAATTGATAGAAAGGATTCCTTGTCTAGTTATTTACATGAAAAATACAAGAGATCATTGTTGAAATATATTATTTTTCGCCATGGAAGAAAATGGCATTGCTTTCACATGATTTTCATATGCATGCCTGTGAAGATTTAATGTTTATTATCCTCTTGAACTGAAAGTTCAAGACTTAACATCAATTGCTGAATCAAGAATAATGGAACATTATATCCCTCTACTGGAATCCAAATAGTTGAAGGGAGTTCTGATGCAACAGGAACTTTTTCTTGGAACATAACCTTAATAGCTAACTTAATAAAAATAAGAGTAGAAGATATACATTTCATTTATTTGATCTTATGAACAAGGAGTAAAATATTCTGACTGTATAGTAATTTATTAGTTTAAAAAATATTCATGCATTACAACCACAGTAGTTTTGTACAAATAATATGGAACAGGTCAAACATATGCTTCACATTTATCATTCACCTGTTCTAAAATAAGACACAAACTCCTCCACATTATAGGGCCCCTACAGCATTAAAAGCTTGTGTCTCTTTTGAAAGAAGTAGCACTAGATATAATATATTCTTTCGATTAAGAGCAAATACCTACCGTTGAATGTTACATACACAAATTCCTTCAAAATGGGCTTATACGAAGTGGTTCTCTTTCTGAAACGTGAAAACGATCAACAATAATCATTTGGAGACCGATGATGGCCATCCAAAACTCGTTTACTTACGAAAATCGTGCAATTTCATTCTGCAAGTTCTTTTCTCATAATTCCTCGAAAATCCTACCTGAACCATATTTTCCGGTCGCTTTCGTGAAAAGATCGTTTAAGGAAGCCTTTTTTTGTCCATTTACACATTCCAAATAAATTTTGAGCACCAAAAACGATACCGAAACTAACCAAACTTCTGGGGGACCGGAATTTCATTTGAAATCTTTCCAAACGGCCAGATACCTAAAAAAAACTTCGTTATCGAGTGTAGAAAAGGCGATTAGTACTTACTTTTGCTTTATTCATGCTTATAAATCGATTTTTGGTCCAATTCAAATTTGCCGTTTGTACCCATGTCAAAATATCTTTGATACTTTTACTTTGATGTAAACAAAGAAACTGACAACGCCGTTTTGTCATTAAAGATATTCTCTGTACGCGCACAGATTTTTTATCAGGTGCACCAATTCCTGAAAACGAAACCATGGCCAGAGTTGTGATTTTATAATTGTGAATGGAGTATATTTATGGATAGATTCACATCTCGAATTATAAGTTGGAATCTTGATTTTGACCGGACTGCAGCAATCTTTTTTCATCTCGAGAAAAGGTTTGTAGATTATAAGCAGCATTTTATGCAGGACCGGACAAGGAGAAATGGAAAAAGTCATTGATATTAATTTGCATCGCGATACAAAATTTTACGAGCAAGCCGAATGGTCTTCCTCTGAGTAACTTATTCCAGGAATTCACGGAACATATATTCCTGCATGAGATCTACATACATATTACACGTTGCATGCTCTTCCATTTTATGCTTTAACATCATCCAACTTTTCGAACGAGAACCTTTTCACTGAGGATAGGAATGTGGCATCGTCAAAAATAAGAAATTTTGATGACGTCCGCTGCAGTTTCAGTGAATCCGCATATTGTGCAACGTATACAGGCTGTGAGTTCTCACAGAAATTGTATACCAACATCTTATTCAAGAATCCCTTCAACAATCTATAAAAAATTGAGCTGTAGCTCTAAAATAAATCTACGCAACGAATATCGTGTGTTTTTTTAGAGTGATATGTGTGATTTTACAGAAGGTAGAAGCCATATTGTTCTGACATTTCTGTTCAGTAAGCATCGACAAATCATAATGGAAAGACAAACGCCGCAAAAACGTTTACAAATCGTTGAAATTAATTTTCAAAATCAGTGTTCTATTCGCCAAACTTATAAAGCACTTCGTGAAATTTATGGTTTAGATGATGGTCCATCAGATCAGCTTATTCGTCGAACTATCTATGGATTTCGGACAACATTTTCTCTACTCGATGCAACAACAACAACAAGACAAAGAACTTTACGTTCAGAAGAAAATATCCTGGCTGTAATTGATGGTGTTAATACTGTTAATGAAGATCCAGATTTGTCTATTCGTCAACGTTCAGAACAAGTTGGACTCTGTGCATCCACCACATGGAAAATACAGGGTGGCCATTTGAAAACGAAAAAGACGAGATTACAGACGAAATAATTTTTTTCGATAGAAATGCTCGGACAGGTCGATTTCTGTTTCGAAGGGGACAACTTAAGATGTAAGTTACGGACGCATAGCGATTCAACCCTTGCTGCTACAACCCCCACCCCCAATTTTTGAATAGGGAAGATGGGGTGAGTGATACCTCATTTGAAAGGTATTTTTATACTGATTTCAGCACAGTAATTGTTTTTTCATTTTATGCATTAGTTCTCGAAATATTGTTAACTAAGTATTTGAGAATGAAGTGGTGTTTTCATGGCACTTGTAGTGTTTTTTTGTGAAAAATCGACATTTTGAGCTTCAAAACAACCATGACTGTGGCTTCCTTCCTCCAATACACTGACATAGAAATCTTTAATCAAGATGTCCATTTTTCACAAAAAAACACTACAAGTGCCATGAAAACACCACTTCATTTTTCAAATACTTAGTTAAGAATATTTCGAGAACTAATGCATAGAATGAAAAAAACAATTACTGTGCTGAAATCAGTATAAAAATACCTTTCAAATGAGGTATCACTCACCCCATCTTCCCTATTCAAAAATTGGGGGTGAGGGTTGTAGTAGCAAGGGTTGAAGCGCTATGCGTCCGTAACCTACATCTTAAGTTGTCCCCCTCGAAACAGAAATCGACCTGTCCGAGCATTTCTATCGAAAAAATTTATTTCGTCTGTAATCTCGTCTGTTTCGTTTTCAAATGGCCACCCTGTATTGCGTAAAGATTTTGGTCTACACCCATAGAAGATCCAACTGGTTCAAGAACTAAAGCCACTTGATCATAATAAGCGTCGTTTGTTAGCTGATTGGGCCTTCGAACAGCTTGAAGTTGATCCACTTTTTTATCGAAAAATTGTATTTAGTGATTAAGCTCATTTCTGGTTGAACGGCTACGTAAACAAGCAAAATTGGCGTATATGGAGTGAAAACAATCCTCAAGAAGTTCTTCAGGTTCCATTGCATCCAGAAAAAAGCACTGTATGGCATAATCGGTCCATATTTCTTTAAAAACAATGCTGGAGCTTATGTTACAGTGAATGGTGCTCATTACAGATCGATGATCAATGATTATTTGTTTTAAAATTTAAATGGTATCGACCCAGAAGTGTTTTGGTTCCAACAAGATGGTGCTACACCTCATGCTGCTACCGTAACAAAACTCCAATGGATGATTTTTTTGAGGTTATGCCGAGTCATTGGTTTATACTGATAAACCAGAAACAATAGACGCTTTAGAAGCCAGCATAACTCGTGTTATTGCTGAAATAAGGCCTGAATTTCTCGAGAAAGTGGTCCAAAATTGGTCTGGTCGTATGCGGTTCCTCAGAGCTAGTCGTGGTGGACATATGTCAAAAATTATTTTTCGTACAACTGCCATTAAAAGTGACACTTTAAATGACAGCAAACAATGTTAAAATTGATTGTTAACGTGGAAGCGTGTTAAAAATGTTTTTAACATTTGTGTTAAAAATATTTTTAACACTCCATATTCTTATGATGAAATCAGATGAAAAAACTCCAGCAAATGCAAATTTTTATTATCAATATTCAACAATCATTACTCATGAACATTATAATATTAATCGTAAAACTAGAACAATTACTAACATTCATGCCCTGTGACGTTAGGGAGCTTCGCAACACATTATTAGAATCCTCAGCACCATCAGTACTTGTAGAAACCGGAAGTACAATATTGGATGATGATGATCCAAAATCTGTTGTGGTTGGGAGAGTTTTTTCAGCAATGACATTTCTATATGCAATGGAATGATCAACATAGCCCTCGGCTACCGTCGTAGACTTCCATCCACCATGTTTTTTAGATCCGTAATATTTGCTCCTGATTCTGCTAGCAATGAAGCGGAGGATCTTCGAAAACAGTGTCCTGTATATTGCTTCATTTCTGGAAGTTTGAGGAATTCGGCAACAATAGATGGAATTTTCCCAAATGTATTGATACCAACTGGATTGGCAGTGCATTTATTATTTATGTATTTCAGGAAAAAACGACGATGTTTGATGACAGATGAGCGCAGTGCAAAGTACTCATGAAAATAGTCAATATACTACCCAATAATTCTGAAAGAACGATTGACTTTCGTTTTTGTGTTTGGAAGTTGTATAACCAATGATTTATTCGTTATTTCGATGTCTTCCACTGATAAATTACACAATTCTTCACGCCGACAGGCTCCAAATAGTCCGAAAATAGTTGCAACCTCAACCATCAAGTATTTCTCATCTGGTGCCTCATTTATAAACTTTTCATCTTGTTCACGAGTGAGAATTTTCGATTTTTTTGGGACGATATCCTTCACTTTTCCGTTTTAAATATGCTATTACCTTAAAATATTAACTAACATCCACACCATTTTTAATAAGGGCGCTTGACTTTATCATTGAAAATTTGCTCCACAAAGTGGATGAACTCCATATGGTATTGGTCATAACACACTTGATGAATGAAGCATCCCAGGACTCTTTTCAGGAACCAAAAATCTGTTCCCTCTGCCACAAGTACGAAATCTTCCAGCCAATTTCAGCATCAGCAAAATCCGATCAACACGAAATACCACTGATATTCCTAACATGAAAACGGATACTTCCAGTACCCCATTGACCTTTCATGCCTGAAAATTGAATCAGGACCCATACCGCGAAGTTATTCGTGGGAGAAATTCCCTTCACATATTCGATTTCAGGAATAGATTGGATCCGTTTGATGGCACTGGCTCACTTGAACAGGCTTCTCATCGGGTGATGGGTGAAAAAGCTCAATGAGAGTTTTCACATGCAAAGGAGCTTGAAACACTGTGAGATTTTCGGATAATTACGAGGATATATTGAAGAATTCTTAGCCTACTATAGAACCCAACAAAATTTCAATGTCAAAATAGTTTATTACTCAACATATTCTCCTCTTAATTGAATACATTTATTACAGCGAACCTGCAATGTCTCTAGACCTTTCAAATAAATGTTTCTTCTTGCTCTGCAAACCAGTCCTCCACAGCTTTTATTACCTCCTCGTTGGAATAAAATTTACGACCTTTGAAACTTTTTTTCAGTTGAGGAAAGAGATAATAGTCGGATGGAGCCAAATCTGGTGAATAAGGGGGTTGTTCTAGTAATTCTAACCCTAAATCACGAATTTTTTGCATGGCAACATGAGATTTGTGTACTGGGGCGTTGTCCTGTGAAAACAAAATACCTTTGGATAGCTTTCCGCGTCATTTCTCTTCATTTTTTTCCCGTAGAGTGGTCAGTAATTCCGAATAGTGATCTCCAGTTATTGTTCTACCCTTATCCAAAAATTCAATCATGATTATTCCATGTCAATCGCAAAAAACTGAAACGAGAACTTTTTTAGCAGATTTTAGGACACGAAACTTCTTAGGTCTTGGAGAACCAGAGTGTCGCCATTCCATCGATTGTCATTTTGTTTCTGAATCGTAGAAATGTACCCAAGTCTCATCCATAGTAACAATTCGGTTCAAGAAGTCTACATCTTTTTCAAATCGAGCACAAATCGAACGCGCTTCTACCCTTGCACGCTTTTGGTCAACATTCAAACATTTGGGTATCCATTTGCAGAAATTTTTCTCATGTCCTAATTGACGTGAACGCTTTCGTATGAAATCTTCAGTGCTTCAGATATCCGTTTTAGCCCAATTCGACGGTCTGATAAAATCATGTCATGAACTGCATCGATATTTTCGGGGACTGACACAGAAACTGGCCTTCCTGATCGGTCATCATCTTCAATGGAAAATGTACCTCTTTTGAAGCATGCAGTCCAATTTTTCACGGTCGCATACGAAGGACATTGATCACCAAGGGTATTGAGCATATCTTCGTAAATTTGCTTACCTCTCAACCCTTTTAAATACAGGTACTTGATGATGGCTCGACACTCCAATTTTTCGATTTTTACAATTTCGGTGGACATCTTTCTTTTTAATTTATTGCGTAACTCTGGTTTACTTTTTTGACGTCCAACTCTACACTGACACTTCTAATAAGTTATTGTTCGTTGATACGGTATCGCAATATTTTGTTTATGCATGGAACTGGTCTAGGATATCATTAATCCTCGTAATACTGATTCACTTCTTGAAAAGAACTGGGGAATCTAATAGCGTAAAATCGTTGGCGTTATTGATCTCTAAAGGTGGTTCTACTGCAGAAGAGTGAATCAATTCATGCATCCAGTGTCTCCAAGCATCTCTATCATCTGGGCTTATCCATATTCCCTGGACGTGTCCGAACATTTCGTCACGTTCCTTTGTGTCTTCTCTGATACGTGACCACAATAAAACGATATTTTTTCATCACCAACCTAACGAAGAAACGGTCGAGCCATTCTCGCCACTAAAATGGAAAACCTACACAGTTCAAGGTGGATATTATGATGTAATAACCCAAGTTATGGCAGTTTGATGGACTCAAAACGAGGCTTGTTTGGTAGACTGGATTTCTGTCTCCTCTTGTCGGTAATTTCCGCCTATAGCTTCTGGATATTTCCGCCATTTTAAGATCTCCAGCACAATGACATCAGAACAGGATTCAAAGCACGAATATACTGCTACGCAAGAGTTAGGGATATCGTATTCAATCGTATTAAAAAGCATGTAATCTTCGAGAAAATCGCTGTGAAATCATTTAAAACTCAATAACAACTTGAATCGATCCAATAAAAATCAGTATGAGACATTTCGTCAATCTGGTCGCCTTTTTTCTGCAGTTTGGTTCTTTGCATATGCTTCATGAATGTTCTTATTTTGAAATGAAGTCAGTTTATCAACGGCTTCGATTTGAAACGAGTTTTCTGAAAATATCAAGACGTAAATTAACAATCGCTGAGGCTAATAGGGCTATCGGAATGCTACAGGGTGGCCTAACTCAGGTTGTTGTAGCGGAAAGGCTCCAAGTCAGCCAAAGTTTGATATCCCGACTTTGGAATAGGTTCAGGGAGACAGGTTCCGTGTTGGAAAGACCAAGGCTTGGTGGGCGACGAAAAACAACATCTGCTCAGGATCGTTCCATCAACGTTTCGGCGAGAAGAAACCCTACATCTACGTGTAGAATGCTACGGAATACTCTTCAAAATGCAGATGGGGTCCAAGTTTCCATCGAAACCATCAGAAGACGTTTGAGAGAGGTGAATCTAGGTTTTAGACGTCCATTATGAGGAGTTCCATTAACACGTGGCCATAAGCGTCAAAGACTGGAATGGGCAAGGCAACATATCAATTGGAACGATCAATGGCGTAGTGTCCTTTTCACTGATGAATCCAGATATGGACGATTTTCAGATTCTAGAAGAATAAGGGTATGGACAATCCCACGTATACCCCGTAATCGTCGCTATGTCCAAGAAGTCCATCCATTCCGAGGGGGTAGTGTTGTGGTATGGGCCGGAGCATGTCCTTGACAATGTTGTACAAAATTTTCACGCTGCTATTGGTGAACTTTTCAATTTCTAGACGATAACGCTACACCGCACCGTGCAGCCATAGTTGAGAATGCGCGCGAGGAGCTTGGTATTCCACATTTACCAATACCTCCGCACTCACCAGATTTGAATTGCATAGAACATGCTTGGGATATGCTCCAAAGAAGCTTATATAATCACCAACCTACCCCAGAATCCTTAAATGATCTGAGAGAGCTTCTGTCCCGTTTATGGAACCAAATTCCTCAAGAAATGTTCAACAACCTCGTGTGTAGTATGCAAAGAAGAAGTCAAGCTGTTATTGATGCCCGTGGAGGCCATACATTGTATTGATACTTAAAATGCTTGAATTCTCTGGGAATAAAATTTCGTTATTTTACTCGATTTTTCTTAACCACCCTGTATACGCTGCAGACCTACAGGCTAAAATTAATTTGCAACTTGAAATCATATCAATATGCATTTTCATCACAAGAATCTTATTTTAACTGTATTTTTTGCAATTTAAGTCAATATCCCTAACTCATGTGGAGCAGTTTATTTGGATCATCTATGAATTCATGAAGCTGAAGGGTTTTCCAATGAGAAGTGTGATTTTAAATAGCCTACTATGTCACTTTTGATGCTGTCTTTTTTTGACCTTTGACAAGTAGAAACGACGCCATCAATAAAAATGGAACGATGTACGCTTTAACAACGCATTGATATTATTAAGATTCACTATAAAAATGGTGAAAATTTGGCAGACACTTTTCTTGAAACTCGAACCTTTTTGGGCCGAGAATATTGCTGATGTAGCCGAACGTGTTGAAGTAAACTCAGGTTAGTCCATTCCTCGTCGTTCTTTGGAATTAGGCATTCCACAATCGTCATTACACAGTATTTTGCATATGGCTTATGAAGTTCTGTTAACACAAGAACTCAAGCCGGCCGATCATCAACAACGTCGTGTCTTTGCTGTTCGGGTCCTTGAAATGCATGAAAATGATCCGGAATTCCATCCAAAAATAATCTTGATTCATGAGGCCCATTTCCACATACGTGACTTCGTCAACAAGCAAAATTGTCGCATCTGGGAACCCAAAAATTATTGTTGAAAAGCATCTCTATTCTCAACAAGTGACTGTTTGGTGCGGTTCATGGTCCGGAGGGGTCATTGGACCTTACTATTTCGAGAATGAGGCTGGAGCAACAGTTACGATGAATGGATTGCACTATGGAGAGATGATTAATGATTTTTCATGGCCAGAATTGGATGGTATTGATCTGGACAACGCTTACTTTCAATAAGACGGAGCTACGAGCAACACAAGCAACGAAACCATTGATCTTTCACAGGAAAAGTTTCCGGACCGTGTTAGGTATCTCTCGAAGAGGTGATCACAATCGGGCAACGAGATCTCGTGATTTAACACCTTGCGACTTCTTCCTTTGGGGCCATAGGAAAGAGAAGGTCTACGCCAAGATCCCAAGCGTCGATTCAAGACTTCAAAGATGGAATTCGTGAGGCTATCAAGGGCATAGGGCAGCCACTTTGCGATCTGGTTATGGGAAATACACTGCTCAAAAAAATTAACGCACATTCTGAAAATCGCAATTTTAATGAAAGTTAACTCTACATTGACTTTATAACTTATTTTTTATGTTCTCTCGGGAAGGTTTTGAACGAAACAAGACACATTAAATGGAAGAAAAATTCAGGAATTCACCGAATCTTATATGAAAGAAGAGAAATGAACAATTTTCAAAATACTGAAATGCTGATAAGTGATTTGATACTTGGTATTTCCACCCTTTGCGTTAATTACAGCTCGGCAACGACGGTTCATACTCAAAATGGGTGATCTTAAACTGTTCTGATCTTATCCTTCCCAGATTTCTCCGAGTTGGATTCCTAAGTCATTAAGAGTAGCTGGATGATTTTCTGAACTTTTCAGCCTTCTATAGAGGTTGTCCCAAACCTGCTCAATCGGATTGAGATCTGGACTTCTTGCTGGCCATTCCATTCGAGAGACTTCAACCTCTTCAAGGTACTCCTGGACGATGCGCGCACGATGGAGTCTGGCATTATCGTCCATAAAAATGAAATTTTCACCAATGTATGGGGCAAATGGCACTACATACACTTCAAGAATGTTCCTTCTATACCTACTTATCAGCATTCATAGCTCCATTATCAACGACCACTAGGTCTGTGCGAGCAGTCAAAGATATTCCACCCCAAACCATAATCGATCCTCCCCCGAAACCAGTAGTATTCAGGAAATTGCACTGAGCATATCTTTCATGTGGACGTCTGTATACAAGGGAACGTCGATCACAATGGTAGAGGCAGAATCTAGACTCATCTGTGAAGAGAACTTTTTCCCAATCGGCCTCTTCCCAATGGATATGCTCTCTCGCAAAATCCAAACGCGCCCTTCGATGGGCTGGGGTTAGAGCTGGGCCTCTTGTCGCGACACGAGGCCTTAAATCATATTCTCTGAGACGATTTCTTATTGTCTGAGTGCTTATTTGCACCTCATGAGTTTGCTCAAGCTGATTTTGAAGGAGGCGAGCGGTTGCAAACCGTTGTCTCAACGAAGAAACTCTCAAGTAACGTTCTTGAATGGCAGTTGTTAGTGTTGTTACCCGTGGTCTACCCTGTCCTGGTCTTCGGAAATTCACACCTGTCTCCCTGAATCGCTGCAACATTCTGGACACACTTGTATGGGAAACTCCAAACCTTTCTGCAATTCTTGTGTATGTCCACCCTTCTTCTCGCAAAACTACCGCTTGGGGACATTCCTCTTGGGTGTTTCGCGTTGCATAGCGATCGAGTGTAGAAAATCAAACGAAAGAAAAACCATTGATCACTAGAATTGATCGAGAACAACTGATTTTAGAATGGAGCCAATACATTCAAAATCTGATATCTTCTTTTTTCATTCCTGCTGGGAGAAAACATCTGTATTGAAGAAAAACGTTGAAAGTGGATAACATATGCATGCTTAATTCTGATAAAAATAATTATCATTGAGAACACCTTCGGTTGTAGAATAAATTTGAGATTTCCATAATGTGCGTTTATTTTTTTGCGCAGTGTATTATGAAAATGATATGGTCCTGTAGTCGTGATCGTAGTGGTCATTTGGCGGATGTTATTTTCCATTATTAACGGCTTACCTTCTTCTTTATAATAACACCTCTTATTGGAAAAGCCTTCACAACGTAAGCCTCATTATTAAAAACAAAATGGAGCTTCCTTGTTTCCGCTAATGAAATGAATCACACGCATCAAACTTGCCTGAAATCAAATGGATGTTTTCGTTGAAATGCGTTAACTCAAGCAACTCATACAATCTGATTAATGTAACTTCATATTCGGCTTGAAGGGGAGAGATATCCAGGCATATCTACATTCATCCTTCTACATGTTAACCCTGAAGTCTTCTTCAGTATTTCCATATCTTGGGCTCTCGTCTCGGTGACAACTGACAGAAAACGGAAAGTGAAACAAATTTGGAGGGTGAGATTACTCGAGCGTTGATAAATGTATGTTTTGTAGATTGAGCGAGCTAGAGGAAATCCAAGTTTGTTTGCTGACATTCGAGGGTTAAATTGAAATTTTTATTTTCCTCCTTCAGGAGGTCTCGTTCTCCTGATTTATCCTAGGAAGGAGCAGAAGGTTGCCTTGTTTTATTCGTCAAGACAGTCTGAAGGCTTGGGGAACAGAATTGAAATAGAACCTTCATTTGAACAGGATGAGTCCGTGACTTGTACATATATTTTAACTGTAGATTCTTGAGGCTATGAGAAACCTTTTTTTCATTTTCCATTTTTCCGAATTCGACCTTATAATGAGATATAGCCATTTGAAAAAAAATTGGGCTAAATACGTTCCTGATACCATTCTCTGCAAACACCTCAAAGTTCATATTTTTCGATTGAAATTGAAGTGATTATTAGATGTTCTGGGTGATGCATTCAGGAAATAATCAAGCACTAACCTTGTTTGAATAAGAATGTTACAAACACAATATTTCCCAACAAAAACACCTAGTTTTGTCCGATTATTGTTTGAAATCGAAAAGCCATATTTCTCCCACCAAAATAAGCTCCTTCCTCGATTTTCCTGAAGATTAGTTTGTGAACACTAATAAATTGTTAAAAATTTCCTCGATATTCCAAAACAACTGCATACAAAATTGTTTTCTCACTAACCTAACCTAACTCCATTAACCTAGGTGAAAGGATTCGAGGTCAATGACCGAACCTAACCCATCTCCTGTGATATTTCAGAGAACTTTTTGATTATTTATTCACTTCGATTAATTTTATTATTAATTCACAGAAAATAATGCTAACAGTTGATGATTATGTGTAGATTTTCAGTTAGTTGATGTAATAATAACCGTGTAGTGTCGAGTTGAATTTCCAAGAGGATATTGTTTAGATAGATATTTTCCTGAAGTAAAGGTAGATAACAATAAATTTTCAATAGAAACTGTGCGTATAAAATGTACAGGGTGACAAGAAAAACTTCGGACAAATTTTGCTGTGGCCTGGAACAAAAGTAATTCAGCGCAGCAAAATAATTTTTATCCTCTTGGTCTCTACAATTTCCTGTACTAATATGTGAATTTTCTGTTTGATATAATTTCATTTCACAGAGTTTTGGAATGTCAAACAAACGTAGTGCGATTTTGGAGCTGTTTCGTCAAGGTATGCGTCAATGCGAAATTGTTCGTTTGCTCAATGTACCTCGACAAACCGTGTCCGATGCAATTCGTCGTTTCAAGGAGCTTGGCCATTATGGTCGTCGTCCAGGAAGTGGTAGAAAACGCACTGTCAATACACCTAGCAATCGCAACATCGTCAAGGAGCGAGTCAATCGAAATCCGAGGGGTTTCCATGAGGAAAATAGCCTGTGAGACCGGTATCAACCGCGAATCAGTCCGTCAAATTGCCGAAGAGGAGCTCAACCTCAAGCCATACAAGCTCCAAAAAGCTCAACTCCTCACGGAGGAAAACAAGCGCGTAGGACTCCAAAGGTGCCGCCAACTCCTTCGTCTCGCCGCCGGTCAGCAATGGGAGCGAATTCTCTTCACAGACGAGATGCTTTTCACCATAGAATAATCCCACAACCACCAAAACGACAGAGTCTGGTCCGTAGAGGCTCCCGGTACATCGGCCATCGTCGAACACCGTCAAAATCCGCAATCCGTCATGGTCTGCGGCGGAATTTGCGGCAGTGGTAAAACTCCCTTAGTTTTCGTGGATCAAGGGGTCAAAATCAATCAAGAAGTCTACCGCTGCGACATCCTCGAGGCCGTAGTACTTCCGTGGGCCAAGCAGCACTTCGGCGATACGCATTGGACCTTTCCACAGGACTCCGCTCCGGGTCACAGAGACAAAATGACTCAAGAATGGTGTAAGTAAGACCCATTTTGCTTGTTTCATCTCATCTGCAGAATGGCCGCCCTACTCACCGGATCTCAACCCAATGGAATACAGCGTGTGGTCGATTTTGGAGCACAGGGCTTGTGGTAAAAATCACAAAAATTCGGAGTCGCTGAAGCAATCTCCGCGCCGGGAATGGAACCGTTTAACGCCCGAGGAGCTGCGACCCATTGCCGAAAATTTCAAGAAGCTTCTGAAGCTGTGTATCGCCGCCAAAGCAAGCCACTTCGAAACGGCTTGAATGTATTATTAACAAATGTTCAAGCTATTATTATTTGTTGTTGTTTTGTTCAATTTCTTCTGTTTAATAAAGTTAAATGAAAAAGAGTTTGTCCGAGGTTTTTCTTGTCACACTGTATAATGTGACGGGTCCTGTTTTAAAGTTGATTCCTTCGAACCAAACATCTCTGTCGACACAACCCTCTTCAACCTAGTCTGGCATGCATAGTTCGTAAACTTAAATTCAACAGAAGATGGGAAACATTCCCAGATGAGGGTGATGATCTTCGCAGGAATTCTTAAGGCGAGAGAGCCACCAAACGAGTTTGTTCAGCAAATTCAATCTCGAGAGGAAATAAGGGTTCGTTATAAATTTTAATGGAGACTCGAAAACAATTGTTTTCCCGGAATACTTCCGTGCATGTTGAGATGGAAACGTTTCAACTCCGGAGGACGATGTTGGTTGAGGAATTTCTATTTGGTCCTGAATAAGGGGGTAGTTAAATGTGTCCTTGTAGTTTCGTAGGTGTATGCAGTTCTGCAATACCCGTGAAATGAATTACAGAACCCTGAAACGTGGAAACGCGCAATAGGAATTTTGAAATAGGTTATGTTCCATCCTTTATTATAAACTAGCTGGCCCGGCGAACTTTGTTCCGCCTGAATGATACTTACGGAGGATTTCACAAATGGTAATCACCGGTGATCGGAGATCAACAGCTTGGTTCTCTGATTTTTAAACTGTCGAATCGAGTTGATTCTATATCAAGCTTCGATCACCGATGATTACGCTTTGTGAAACCCACCGTTAAAGTTGTATCAACTAATCATTGCTATTTTTTCAAGCAGGAGATAAATTAGGCAAAATATACAAAATTTTAGTAACATTGTTATTCGCACGAAAAGAATTCTCTTTCTTTAAGCGGTATCTAATTATCGTTGAACATATAATTTTTCTTTGAATGCTTTACAGTTTTTTCATTGCTGTGCCGAAAAATATTAATCACGATCGAATTATATGGATGAGAAATAGTTCCAATGATTAATTACCTCTGATCACTGTAGAAACCATTTTAGTTCTGCCAATACAACGCTGAAAATTCGAATTGAAGTACTTTGTCTATGGTACTTTAATCTCACTTCACAGAATACAAATACGCTAAGACGTTTCCTTATTTTTCTTCTTGACTAAGACTGTTTTGTTTTGGTCCACAGCACAGAGTTGGAGGAAACTCAAATTACACACTATTTGTTTACATCGCCATCTAACGGGAAGAATATCAAATAAAGTACCTACGAATAAGCTGAAGCGATACCTAGTGACCTCACTCAAAAGAAGTAAAAGCATTTCCTGTATAAGTAAACTTTTCATCGATTTTTTCAAAGTTTCATTGTATTTTATAATAACCAGACCGTAGACGAATCCATATATGCTGTTTCATAACAACCAGTCCATCCGATCTCGAGTTATAAATGGTGTAACCAACATCTTTCTTTTATAGGGTGGCCATTTTAAAACGAAACAGACGAGATTACAGACGAAATAAATTTTTTCGATAGAAATGCTCGTACAGTTCGACTTCTGTTTCGAGGGGGACAACTTAAGATGTAGGTTACGGACGCATAGCGCTTCAACCCTTGCTGCTACAACCCCCACCCCCAATTTTTGAATAGGGAAGATGGGGTGAGTGATACCTCATTTGAAAGGTATTTTTATACTGATTTCAGCACAGTAATTGTTTTTTCATTTTATGCATTAGTTCTCGAAATATTCTTAACTAAGTATTTGTAACATGTTTATCTAAATGTGGTTGATTGAAGAATTCTGCGGTTCTATTCGCACATTGATTGTTTGCAAAAAAAAGTGAAATTATTTCCACCCGCTCTGCAATTGAATAAACCATGTCGAACAATGAATTGGAACACATACAAGTCTCGATTCAAAACTAAGAATAATTCACATGTCAAAGAACCAGTAAGCCAACTTAATGATCTGTTCGTAATAAATAAAAAATTATCGATTCTCATTTTTTTGAGAAAGATATGAATTCAATAATCAACAAAATGAAAACATTATTGAAGCCAACTGAGAAAACACTTCATAATTAAGTCGGAAATCGTTTCACGAATTGGGACTGGAATATTTCTGTGGCATCATTAATGATTTGATTTTCTTACCTGGTAAGCTGATTAGAGATATGTACCGATGTACGTATTTGGACTTTTTGGAGATTTCTATCGATCAAGTGTTACCGCATGTTATTGAAAATACTGCAAATTATATCGAAGATAATTTAGATTGAGTTTCAGCAAGATTGAACTCCTTCGCAATACGCTTTGTTTGTTCGACATCTTGATTAAAGATTTCTATGTCAGTGGATTGGAGGAAGGAAGCCACAGTCATGGTTGTTTTGAAGCTCAAAATGTCGATTTTTCACAAAAAAACACTACAAGTGCCACCACTTCATTTTCAAATACTTAGTTAAGAATATTTCGAGAACTAATGCATGAAATGAAAAAACAATTACTGTGCTGAAATCAGTATAAAAATACCTTTGAATTGAGGTATCACTCACCCCATCTTCCCTATTCAAAAATTGGGGGTGAGGGTTGTAGCAGCAAGGGTTGAAGCGCTATGCGTCCGTAACCTACATCTTAAGTTGTCCCCCTCGAAACAGAAATCGACCTGTCCGAGCATTTCTATCGAAAAAATTTATTTCGAAGGTAATCTCGTCTGTTTCGTTTTCAAATGGCCACCCTGTATATAGATAGGCGTTAAATGCGTGCGGAAAAGTATCACTTTGCGTGATCCACTATCAATGTGTCGTTATTCTGAATGGTTGTCGTTCATGAAGACCCTGTATATCAGCCGGCTGACTCAAGATATGGACCAGGCTCTCCCTTTTCCATCAACCGCGAGAAAATAAATTAAGTCGGATCTTATTCGATATTCATTTTGATGTAGAAGCCTCGGAAAATCTCATTTGGTCCCGAAGCACTCTTAGAACCGCTTGATAATGTTATTTAATTATCAGCTCGAGGAGTTCTTTCAAATCTCCAGAGATGTTCGATAAAGTGGTGAGGAACTGACAATCTTCCTCCAATCATCTCCAAGTTTCTTGTGAGGGCGACCACACTGAAATCGAACTCAAGGGAAATTCCTATAGATCGTAGATTTCTGCCAGTCTACAAGGATGTATTGATATCTAGTTAGCCTAGACCAGTTCCATGCATAAACAAAATATTGCTATACCAAACGAACAATAACTTATTAGAAGTGTCAGTGTAGAGTTCGACGTCAAAAAAGTAAACCAGAGTTACGCAATAAATTAAAAAAAAAGATGTCCACCGAAATTGTGAAAATCGAAAAATTGGAGTATCGAGCCATCATCAAGTACATGTATTTAAAAGGGTTAAGAGATGAGCAGGTTTACGAAGATATGCTTGATACCCTTGGTGATCAATGTCCTTCGTATGCGACCGTGAAAAATTGGACTGCAAGCTTCAGAACAGGTACATTTTCCATTGAAGATGATGACCGATCTGGAAGGCAGTTACTGTGTCAGTCCCCGAAAATATCGATGCAGTTCATGACATGATTTTATCAGACCGTCGAATTGGGCTAAAACGGATATCTGAAGCACCGAAGATTTCATACGAACGCGTTCATCATAAAATTCACGTCAATTTGGACATGAGAAAAATTTCTGCAAAATGGATCCCCAAATGTTTCAATCTAGGCCAAAAGCGTGCAAGGGTAGAAGCATCGCGTTCGATCTGTGCTCGATTTGAAAACGATGTAGACTTCTTAAACCGAATTGTTACTATGGATGAGACTTGGGTACATTTCTACGATCCAGAAACAAAGCAACAATCGATGGAATGACGGCACTCTCGTTCAAAAGATCTAAGAAGTTTCGTGTCCAAAAATCTGCTGGAAAAATTCTTGCTTCAGTTTTTTGGGATCGCCATGGAATAATCATGATTGATTTTTTGGATAAGGGTAGAACAATAACTGGAGATTACTCATCGACATCACTGACCACTCTACAGGAAAAAATTGAAGAGAAAAGACGCGGAAAGCTATCCAAAGGTATTTTGTTTTTACAGGACAACGCCCCAGTACACAAATCTCATGTTGCCATGCAAAAAATTCGTGATTTAGGGTTAGAATTACTAGAACACCCCCCTTATTCGCCAGATTTGGCTCCGTCCGACTATCATCTCTTTCCTCAACTGAAAAACAAGTTTAAAAGGTCGTAAATTTTCTTCCAACGAGGTAATAAAAGCTGTGGAGGACTGGTTTGCAGAGCAAGAAGAAACATTTTTTTTGAAAGGTCTAGAGACGTTGCAGGTTCGCTGTAATGAATGTATTCAATTAAGAGGAGAATATGTTGATTAATAAAATATTTTGACATTGAGATTTTGTTTGGTTCTATAGTAGGCTAAGAATTTTCAATATACCTCGCAGGAAATGACTACAATATTAAAGTAACACAAAATGTTCACATGAAAAAATCTTCACGATTTTTTTCTCCAAATTTAATCATATACTCTTCGCTATACTATCTATGTTTTACCAAAAACAAATTAAAATTTAAACAGCTCATTCAGGGTGTTGCAGTTTCTTTGTCACTTAGTGTATTTTAGCATGAGTAATTTTCCTGGGTCCGTAACCTTCAATAACTTTGACGTCATAACAACCAGAAAACAGTTTTGAATAACTTGGAAATGCATTAATGGATTAATTCACTTTTGAGTGCATACCAAAGTGCACATCTCAAGTACCCCCTTATTTTTATGGCCCTCATTGAAAAACGCAGCCAAACTTCAGTTACTTTCTGTAACCCTGCCCTGTACAAAAGAACTGTCGTCCAACTTCAGCAGTTTCTCCAGCGCGCAGTTATTCATTCGTGAAATAATGGAAAAATCCATCAACTGAGTATTATGGCATCCTTTAGCCTTTCATTCAAGTTTGCGGGAAAGTAGATGAGTAATTATATCCTCAAAGTATTAATCAAACCTCATTGAATATACTGTTTAATATCGAACAATACATTCAGGGCGAGTTTCTTATTATTCGAAGTCTGAAACGGTTCGATTGTTTCTCTGGAACATTCATAGTTTACCAATGTTTCAGAGGATCAAGTCATCAACTTAGTTGTGTTAGGGTTCATGAATACAGAACTTATCTGGAAGAACAGGGTATCGAACTATTCTGTATTTCGATATACACTGCGCAAAAAAATTAACGCACATTCTGAAAATCTCAATTTTAATGAAAGTTAACTCTACACTGACTTTATAACTAATTTTTTATGTTCTCTCGGGAAGGTTTTGCACGAAACAAGACACATTAAATGGAAGAAAAATTCAGGATTTCACTGAATCTTATGTGGAAGAAGAGAAATGAAAATTTTCCAAATACTGAAATGCTGATAAGTGATTTAATACTTTAATACCCTTGCGTTAATTACAGCTCGGCAACGACGGTTCATACTCAAAATGAGTGATATTAAAATGTTCTGATCTAATCCTTCCCAGATTTCTCCGAGTTGGATTCCTAAGTCATTAAGAGTAGCTGGATGATTTTCTGAACTTCTCAGCCTTCTACTGAGGTTGTCCCAAACCTGCTCAATCGGATTGAGATCTGGACTTTTTGCTTGCCATTCCATTTGAGAGACTTCAACCTCTTCAAGGTACTCCTGAACGATGCGCGCACGATGGGGTCTGGCATTATCGTCCATAAAAATGAAATTTTCACCAATGTATGGGGCAAATGGCACTACATGCTCTTCAAGAATGTTCGTTATATACTTATCAGCATTCATAGCTCCATTATCAACGACCACTAGGTCTGTGCGAGCAGTCAAAGATATTCCACCCCATACCATAATCGATCCTCCCTCGAAACCAGTAGTATTCAGGAAATTGCACTGAGCATATCTTTTATGTGGACGTCTGTATACAAGGGAACGTCGATCACAATGGTAAAGGCAGAATCTAGACTCATCTGTGAAAAGAACTCTTTCCCAATGGATATGCTCACTCGCAAAATCCAAACGCGCCCTTCGATAGGCTGCGGTAAGAGCTGGGCCTCTTGCCGCGACACGAGGCCTTAAATCATATTCTCTGAGGCGATTTCTTATCGTCTGAGTGCTAATTTGCACCTCATGAGTTTGCTCAAGCTGATTTTGAAGGAGGCGAGCGGTTGCAAACCGTTGTCTCAACGAAGAAACTCTCAAGTAACGTTCTTGAATGGCAGTTGTTACCCGTGGTCTACCCTGTCCTGGTCTTCGGACATTCATACCTGTCTCCCTGAATCGCTGCAAAATTCTGGACACACTTGTATGGGAAACTCCAAACCTTTCTGCAATTCTTGTGTATGTCCACCCTTCTTCTCTTCTTCTCGCAAAACTACCGCTTGGGCACATTCCTCTTGGGTCAAATTGCGTGTTTCGCGTTGCATAGCGATCGAGTGTAGAAAATCAAACGAAAGAAAAACTATTGATCACTAGAATTGATCGAGAACAACTGATTTTAGAATGGAGCCAATACATTCAAAATCTGATAATATCATCTTTTTTTATTCCTGCTGGGAGAAAACATCTGTATTGAAGAAAAACGTTGAAAGTGGATAACATATGCATGCATAATTCTGATAAAAATAATTATCATTGAGAACACCTTCAGTTGTAGAATAAATTTGAGATTTCCATAATGTGCGTTAATTTTTTTGGGCAGTGTATTCATATTCGACTCTGAAATCCTGTAAAAACCCTAACGGTGTGTTTCCCTTAGTCTGACGAACTTTCCAAATGGAAAACCACTGAAATCCCTTCAATCTTCTGCTTTCACTGTTTCGTTCAAAAAAAGCGAACTCCAATTAAGTCGGAATACTCTGTTTCACCAGCAAAAGAGCATCAGAATCCACCAGAAAAAATGCGAATCGCATTCGTAATCAAGTCGAGGATTAATCATTGTTCCTCTCACACAAACTTCCGCTCAGTTTATTATTCAGTGCGGTCTACTCGGAAAAATTCACTGTTGAATTTCCTCAGAGTGGGAAACAAGTGGCATCGCCGACAGAGGACGGTCATCACCAAGGGGTGTAATGAAGTAACTCCTCGTGTAGAGGTCCCTAGACGCTTGCCAACTTCGTATCAAGTGGGCAACTTGGGGACAACTTCGATCCTTTTGCTACCACATCTATGGGTGTTAAGTTGTTGGGGTTTGGGAGATCGTGTCTAGGAAGTTACACCGTTGGTGTTAAAGTCTCGATTATATTTGCGACAGTTCTCAGTTTCCGGACCTCAGACTATAGAAAGAGGAGACACACCTTTCAATAAAGAACAGTGATGCCAATTTTGAAAAACATCATAACTAAACTGGGTAACTGTACTACTACGGAATCAAAATTTGGTAGGATGTTTTGCAACGTTGTGACGTTCGTGGAATATTCTAATAAATAAACTCTCAATCAAAGTGAAAAGTATACTCCATTCACTTTTATTTAATCACATAGGAGGTCATGGTTTCGTTTTCAGGAATTGGTGCCCCTGATGAAAAGCATCAGAACATATGATGAAAAGCCAGTGCGCAGAAAATATCGTTAATGACAAAAGGACGTTGCCAGTTTCTTTGTTTACATCAAAGTAAAAGTATTAAAGATATTCCACATTTTGTTAGGTTTACAAATTGTTCGCAGATTTTTGGTATTTAATCGATATTTGCAGGTGAGTGTTTCGTCGAATATCCAAGATTAACGTATGTTTATTGTTTTTAGCACCAGTTTGGAGCGTGAGGACGATTTTCAAGACCAGGAGGAATGTTTACATTTCGAGGTTGAAGGGGTACACGGAAATTTCGTTGAAAAAGCTGTTATCTGGACAGATATCGCAGTAGATGGATCGGATTGAGTCTCGAAAGGTCGATAAGGATGATATTTTTCAGGTTTTCCAAGAAATTTGGCGATATCTGAGCAGATTTGCAAAAGTTAGGTACCTCACTAATGAGGTGGAACTTAGACCTAATTCTCCTATAAGAAACGCCTTTCAAAGGTCGAGATGGTGAAAAATGTCTTCTTTAGATGTTGTTTGAACAAACGCAGCCGAGTTTTATACCCCAACATTGATTTTAAGAAAGTTATCAACAAAATGAAATTGACATTATTCTTGATTCTTGTAATTACCCATCAATTCATCTTATATCTTTGGGTTAATTTTTTTTAATGAATTCTTGATCAGAATCAACAATTGATGTCGTCAAGTCTCGAACTTTCAGTTCAAGAAGATAATAATCATTAAATCTTCACAAGCATGCATATGAAAATTATGTGAAAGCAATGCAATTTTCTTCCATGGCGAAAAATAATATATTCCAACAGTAATCTCTTGTACTTTTCATGCAAATAACTAGAAAAGGAATCCTTTCTATCAATTCAAATAAACGTTAATTATTTTCGTCCATCACATCTTTTCCAATTCATTGATTTTCCGAATAAATTCACATTCTGAGAAATACGCTGAGAATGTAGAAAGGGCAACATAGTGTTGACTTGGAACATAGAAATATTTTGAAAAACGTCATAACTTCGATACAGAGTGGAATGTGTCAAAATTCCAAGGCCAGAGTTGTGATTTTATAATTGTGAATGGAGTATAAATTTTGGCCAACCGGACAACTTTATAAGAGTGATTGGAGTATATATAGCTCAAAACTCATCCCAATTCGAACAGAATTGTAGACCTGGACCTGACCTGGACCACTTCATCGAAAATTAAGCCTCAGATCAAAAAGATTCGACTTCTCCACTTCTCCAAAGTCCTCATCAGACGATTTCTTCCAGAATGCTAATCGCCATCCAAATAATCCCCTCCTTTGTTACCAAACGTCACATTTGAATGTCAAAGTCCCATTCCTCGGCGACTACGATCTGGAAGCCAGAGAGAGCGCGTTTGCACGGGCGACTAGATCAAAGTTATCCGTCCTCCAATTCCGATTCAATTGTCTACCGGAAAAAATTCATACCCCTGTGCTCCAGGTAAGGAAGAATCTCCGAAAAATATCTGGAACGAGAGCCTGTCGTCAGGGAAGCGTGAGATGCGATTGGTCGGGAGCGGCCTCACGGAAAAGAATCAAGAGGAAGTTGTTTGCAGAGAATAGATTCGATTTGAATCCCGCTTTTGTACGGGGACGCGAGATATACTTGGAAGTGTGACACGGCCAATGTTCGCGGAAATATTTACCCTTGCGTGATTGAAATCGTCCATGACTGCCCCGGAGAGATTCGCCAATTTTTCAGGGTGTTCGGGTTAGAATAGTTGCACTTATATCGCCGTGAGCGGCGTTCTGGCAACAGCGCAGTCGGATTATTTCAGTAAGCAGCACTTATGGTGGAGTATCACCTTTTGAATCGTGGTAAATCTCCATTCAAAAGTGGTCTCTTTATTTCACGAGTAAGTACCCTAATTTACGACGTAGAGACTTGATTTTTTTTTAATTGAAGGTGAAGAACGTCTCGAGGGCAAATAGTTTTCTTTTTTTTGATTTAATTAGTTTTTCAATAAAAAAAAACAGGGTAATCGTTAGATCTGGGGTTATTGAATATGTTTTTCGTTTTTCATGAGTACAAGCTATATTTTTGGAATAATCATCATGAAAATTTTTGTAGTTTATAGAAGATTAAATTGCCGAGGGCAAATAGTTGCGTTTTTTTCCAAAAAAAATATGAATAACCGTCGAAAAAAAATCATTAAGTTTAGTTTCCAAAACGCTGAAGTTCAACCTGTTTTTTTTAATTGAAAAATTAATTGAATCGAAAAAAAAACTATTTGCCCTCGGGACGTTCTTCAACTTCAATTTAAAAAAAAAATCAAGTCTCTACGTCGTAAATTAGGGTAGTTACTCGTGAAATAAATAGACCACTTTTTGAATGGAGATTTACCACGATTCAAAAGGTGATACTTCCCCTTAAGTGCTGCTCACTCAGCTCACTGAAATAAACCGACTGCGCTGTTGCCAGAACGCCTCTCACGGCGTGCAGTTGGCTCTGAAGGTATCGATGCTTTGACGAATTTTGGTTGGGAATCAGAGTGAAGGGTTTTTCAATAAGAGGTGTTATTTTGAGTAGCCCACTTTTTTGGCGAATGTCACCTTTGAAGCTGTCATTTTTCGACATTTGACAAGCACAACTATGCCATTAATAAAAATGGAACAATATATACTCCGTTCACTCTTATTTAATCACATAGGAGGTCATGGTTTCGTTTTCAGGAGTTGTTGCTCCTGATGAAAATCACAGAACATATGATGTTAAGTCAGTGCGCGCACAGAAAATATAGTTAATGACAAAACGACGTTGCCAGTTTCTTTGTTTACATCAAATTAAAAGTATCAAAGATATTCGACATCTTGTTAGGTTTACAAATTGTTCGCAAATTTTTGGTATTTAATCGATATTTGCAGGTGAGTTTTTCGTCGACTATCCAAGATTAACGTATGTTTATTGTTTTTAGCACCAATTTGGAGCGTGAGGACGATTTTCAAGACAAGGACGAATGTTTACATTCCGAGGTTGAAGGGGTACACGTTGAAAAAGCTGTTATTTGGACATATATCGCAGTAGATGGATCGGATAGAGCCTCGATTAGGATGATATTTTTCAGGTTTTTCCAAGAAATTTGGCGATATCTGAGCAGATTTGCAAAAGTTAGGTACCTCACTAATGAGGTGGAACTTAGGCCTAATTCTCCTATAAGAAACGCCTTTCAAAGGTCGAGATGGTGAAAAATGTATTCTTCAGATGTTGTTTGATCAAACGCAGCCGAGTTTTATATCCCAACATTGATTTTAAGAAAGTTATCAACAAACTAAAATTGACATTATTCTTGATTCTTGTAATTACCCATCAATTCATCTTATATCTTTGGGTTGATTTTTTTTTAATGAATTATTGATTAGAATCAACAATTGATGTCGTCAAGTCTTGAACTTTCAGTTCAAGAAGATAATAAACATTAAATCTTCACAAGCATGCATACGAAAATTATGTGAAAGCAATGCAATTTTCTTCCATGGCGAAAAATAATATATTTCAACAGTGATCTCTTGTACTTTTCATGCAAATAACTAAAAAAGGAATCCTTTCTATCAATTCATATAAACGTTAATTATTTTCGTCCATCACATCTTTTCCAATTCATTAATTTTCCGAACAAATTCACATTCTGAGAAATACGCTAAGAATGTAGAAAGGGCAACATAGTGTTGACTTGGAACATAAAAATATTTTGAAAAACGTCATAACTTCGATACAGAGTGGAATGTGTCAAATTTCCAAGGTCAGAGTTGTGATTTTATAATTGTGAATGGAGTATACACTTCAAAATTTATTAAAATTCACTATAAAAATGGTGGAAATTTGGCAGAGACGGTTCGTAAAACTAGAACATTTTTGTGTCGTCGTGAAACACCTTGTCGAGTTGTAATAGAGAAAATGGTGGAAAAATTTGAGCTGTTAGGACAAGTTGGTGATGTGGAGAATAAAATCCGTGCACGTCGCTCAAAAACAGCCGGGAATATTGCTGCTGTAGTTGTCACTGATGATTGGATTTTAACGGCACTGAGTAGGTACTCATTGCAGTTCGTAATTCACCACTTTTTTGGACATCCAAAATTGTTCATATCCTGTGGTGTATAATGAGTTCAATATAGGTTCCATATTCTCCTACAGCATTCCTCGAAAGCCTGAAAACGAAATGAAGACATGTCCGCGTAATAACCTTCTCTAGGACAACGGGACATAAAAGCGGAACATATCCGGGAAAGAAAGGAAATGGCGAAATTTCCCTCACATGGTCCTCGTACTCGGGGCAAATGCAACACGACAAAACGTGACAGAGATTCCAATGAAGGCTCGTATGACGTTTACGTGTCCCAATTTATCAGGCTCATCATCCGATGAGTTAGTTTTTGGATGGTTCTATCTTTGTAAGTGTTACACTGCGCAGAAAAATTAACGCACATTATGGAAATCTCAAATTTATTCTACAACTGAAGGTGTTCTCAATGATAATTATTTTTATCAGAATTATGCATGCATATGTTATCCACTTTCAACGTTTTTCTTCAATACAGATGTTTTCTCCCAGCAGGAATAAAAAAAGATTATGTTATCAGATTTTGAATGTATTGGCTCCATTCTAAAATCAGTTGTTCTCGATCAATTCTAGTGATCAATAGTTTTTCTTTCATTTGATTTTCTACACTCGATCGCTATGCAACGCGAAACACGCAATTTGACCCAAGAGGAATGTGCCCAAGCGGTAGTTTTGCGAGAAGAAGGGTGGACATACACAAGAATTGCAGAAAGGTTTGGAGTTTCCCATACAAGTGTGTCCAGAATGTTGCAGCGATTCAGGGAGACAGGTATGAATGTCCGAAGATCAGGACAGGGTAGACCACGGGTAACAACTGCCATTCAAGAACGTTACTTGAGAGTTTCTTCGTTGAGACAACGGTTTGCAACCGCTCGCCTCCTTCGAAATCAGCTTGAGCAAACTCATGAGGTGCAAATTAGCACTCAGACAATAAGAAATCGCCTCAGAGAATATGATTTAAGGCCTCGTGTCGCGGCAAGAGGCCCAGCTCTTACCCCAGCTCATCGAAGGGCGCGTTTGGATTTTGCGAAAGAGCATATCCATTGGGAAGAGGCCGATTGGGAAAGAGTTCTCTTCACAGATGAATCTAGATTCTGCCTCTACCATTGTGATCGACGTTCCCTTGTATACAGACGTCCACATGAAAGATATGCTCAGTGCAATTTCCTGAATACTACTGGTTTCGGGGGAGGATCGATTATGGTATGGGGTGGAATATCTTTGACTGCTCGCACAGACCTAGTGGTCGTTGATAATGGAGCTATGAATGCTGATAAGTATATGAGGAACATTCTTGAAGAGCATGTAGTGCCATTTGCCCCATACATTGGTGAAAATTTCATTTTTATGGACGATAATGCCAGACCCCCATCGTGCGCGCATCGTTCAGGAATACCTTGAAGAGGTTGAAGTCTCTCGAATGGAATGGCCAGCAAGAAGTCCAGATCTCAATCCGATTGAGCAGGTTTGGGACAACCTCAATAGAAGGCTGAGAAGTTCAGAATATCATCCAGCAATTCATAATGACTTAGGAATCCAACTCGGAGAAATCTGGGAAGGATTAGATCAGAACATTTTAAGATCACTCATTTTGAGTAAGAACCGTCGTTGCCGAGCTGTAATTAACGCAAGGGGTGGAAATACCAAGTATTAAATCACTTATCAGCATTTCAGTATTTTGAAAATTGTTCATTTCTCTTCTTTCACATAAGATTCGGTGGAATCCTGAATTTTTCTTCCATTTAATGTGTCTTGTTTCGTTCAAAACCTTCCCGAGAGAACATAAAAAATAAGTTATAAAGTCAATGTAGAGTTAACTTTTTTTCATCAAAATTGAGATTTTCAGAATGTGCGTTAATTTTTTTGTGCAGTGTATTATTCACAGAAAGTCTTTTTGGGAATTAAATGGATAGTTCCATTCGAAAAAAAAGGATGAATTTGGTGGGGTATATTCCCCAGATATTGATAACAAACGTGCACATTCATGAAAAGTCAGATAAAAGAAAGACGAAGTAATCAACTCCACAAATTCCCCGAATACGGTCCAAGCTCGAAACCAACAATCGACTTCAATTCGACCTCTTGCATCTCGCAATTCCCTGCAGTAAATCAACCCCCAATATCTCCATTATTCCCCCGTCGATCCGGGGCAAGAATGGTACTGAAAAAACTCGGAAAAGGGCAATAACATATTGTTCCATTGTTTCGTTACAATCGAGGATCGCTGATCCTCCATTTTCTAGCGATAGTCGTTTTCTGGGCCACTCACCATGTAATCCGGGTCCATTCTCTCTGAGCTGGTTCTGTTTTCACCGATATCTACCAATTCCATCACCACCAATCATCTTGCCACATCCTGAAAATTGAGACAGATCGAGATCAGCATTGAATTCCCCACGATTGGGTTTAGTAGGAATTTAATCATGTGGGTTTCGTTCATAAAATTCAATCTGTGTATTTGAAACTCATTTTTTCATTCATTTGCTTGATAGACAAAATGTTTTTACTATGTACCTCCTATGTATATGAGGATATATTGAAAAATTCTTAGCCTACTATAGAACCAAACAAAATTTCAATGTCAAAATATTTTATTACTCAACATATTCTCCTCTTAATTGAATACATTTATTACAGCCAACCTGCAACGTCTCTATAGACCTTTCTAAAAAAATGTTTCTTTTTGCTCTGCAAACCAGTCCTCCACAGCTTTTATTACCTCCTCGTTGGAAGGAAATTTACGACCTTTTGAACTTTTTTTCAGTTGAAGAAAGAGATGATAGTCATACGGAGCCAAATCTGGTGAATGAGGAGAATGTTCTAGTAATTCTCACCCTATATCACTAATTTTTTGCATCGCAACATGAGATTTATGTACTGGGGCGTTGTCCTGTAAAATCAAAATACCTTTGGATAGCTTCCCGCGTCTTTCCTCTTTAATTTTTTCCCGTAGAGTGGTCAGTAATGTCGAATAGTAATCTCCAGTTATTGTTATACCCTTGTCCAAAAAATCAATCATGATTACTCCATGGCAATCCAAAAAACCTGAAGCAAGAACTTTTCCAACAGATTTTTGGACACGAAACTTCTTAGGTCTTGGAGAACCAGAGGGTTGCCATTCCATCGGTTGTTGCTTTGTTTCTGGATCGTATAAATGTACCCAAGTCTCATCCATAGTAACAATTCGGTTTAAGAAGTCTACATCGTTTTCAAATCGAGCACAGATCGAACGCGATGCTTCTACCCTTGCAGGCTTTTGGTCAACATTCAAACATTTGGGGATCCATTTTGTAGAAATTTTTCTTATGTCCAAATTGACGTGAACTATATGATGAACGCGTTCGTTTGAAATCTTCAGTGCTTCAGATATCCGCCTAAGCCCAATTCGACGGTCTGATAAAATCATGTCATGAACTGCATCGATATTTTCGGGGACTGACACAGAAACTGGCCTTCCTGATCGGTCATCATCTCCAATGGAAAATTTACCTCTTTTGAAGCTTGCAGTCCAATTTTTCACGATCGCATACGAAGGACATTGATCACCAAGGGTATTAAGCATATCTTCGTAAATCTGCTTACCTCTTTACCCTTTTAAATACAGGTACTTGTTGATGGCTCGATACTCCAATTTTTCGATTTTTACAATTTCGGTGGACATCTTTTTCTTTAATTTATTGCGTAACTCTGGTTTACGTTTTTGACGTCGAACTCTACACTGACACTTCTAATAAGTTATTGTTCGTTGATATGGTATCGCAATATTTTGTTTATGCATGGAACTGGTCTAGGCTAACTAGATATCAATGCATCCTCGTAGATAGGTTTTACCAAAACAATTTTCAATTCAAACAGCTCCTTCTAGGTGTCTCAGTTTCTTTGCCAGTTAGTATAAATCCTCAAGAACCGAATAAAATATCGTTAGAATAACTGAGAGAAATACTTTTATCCTTAATCGAAATATTGGGCCATTTTCAAGTATTCTTCGTACAGGTTTGAACTCTAAATCCCCCTATTCATACGTGTTAGAATGCGAAAGTTTTTTCCTGAAAGGATAAGGTAATAATCCTTCGTATACGAGTGAAACCACTTTAGTGTCAATAAAATTCTATGGATACCAGGTAATCTAACCTTTAAAGAGGAGACGTGACGGATTTTTATCTCTTATCCATATCCAAAGTTCCGAAGCCATCCAAAACTTAGTATTCCATGTGCATTCGAGTTTCCTGATTCTTTACGACTATTCCTTTCAGTTGCAATACAAGAATTCGGCGAGATTGTAGGGAATATTAACTTCGAAATCCCGTTTTTTAATGCCCTATTCAAAATGACATGTAGATCGTAGATTCATAGAAAAAATTGACGTATGAATTGAAAGATTTTGAGTATCTCTTCATGCACTTTGAAGGTATACTCCATTCACTTTTATTTAATCATATAGGAGGTCATGGTTTCATTTTCAGGAGTTGGTGCCCCTGATGAAAATCACAGAACATATGATGTGAAGTCAGTGCGCGCACATAAAATATCGTTAATGACAAAACGACGTTGCCAGTTTCTTTGTTTACATCAAAGTAAAAGTATCAAAGATATTCCACATTTTGTTAGGTTTACAAATTGTTCGCAGATTTTTTGTATTTTATCGATATTTGCGGGTGAGTTTTTCTTTGAATATCCAAGATGCGTGAGGACGATTTTCAAGACCAGGACGAATGTTTACATTTCGAGGTTGAAGGGGTACACAGGAATTTCGTTGAAAAAGATGTTATTTGGACAGATATCGCAGTAGATGGATCGGATAGAGCCTCGAGAGGTCGATTAGGATGATATTTTTCAGGTTTTCCAAGAAATTTGGCGATATCTGAGCAGATTTGCAAAAGTTAGGTACCTCACTAATGAGGTGGAACTTAGACCTAATTCTCCTATAAGAAACGCCTTTCACAGGTCGAGATGGTGAAAAATGTATTCTTTAGATGTTGTTTGAACAAACGCAGCCGAGTTTTATATCCCAACATTGATTTTAAGAAAGTTACCAACAAAATAAAATTGACATTATTCTTGATTCTTGTAATTACCCATCAATTCATCTTATATCTTTGGGTTGAGATTTTTTTTTATGAATTCATGATTAGAATCAACAATTGATGTCGTCAAGTCTTGAACTGACAGTTCAAGAGGATGATGAACATTAAATCTTCACAGGCATGCATATGAAAATTATGTGAAAGCAATGCAATTTTCTTCCATGGCGAAAAATAATATATTTCAACAGTGATCTCTTGTACTTTTCATGCAAATAACTAAAAAAGGAATCCTTTCTATCAATCCATATAAACGTTAATTATTTTCGTTCATCACATCTTTTCCAATTCATTCATTTTCCGAATAAATTCACATTCTGAGAAATACGCTAAGAATGTAGAAAGGGCAACATAGTGTTGACTTGGAACATAAAAATATTTTGAAAAACGTCATAACATCGATACAGAGTGGAATGTGTCAAATTTCCAAGGCCAGAGTTGTGATTTTATAATTGTGAATGGAGTATAGATTTGTATTTTTTGGTAGACACAAGTGGCAATTTTGATCTGGAAAACGAGGAAAGTACACTGAAGTTTATGAATGAAGTTATTCATCACAAACACAAGAGGACCCCTCAAAAATGCTCGGAGTCCCACAACACGCTATTAGCCATCGTCTAAAAGCAATAGGAATGATCCAAAAAGTAGGAAATTGGGTGCTGTATGAACTGAAGCCAAGAGACGTTGAACGCCGTTTTTTTACTTTTAACGTGTAAATAACTGCTCCAACGGTTAAAACAATGAAGAGCCGTATGTTTTCGATCAGCTGAAAGGTATTTTGCCCTAATTCCAGGTTCAAACTAAATAACAGACGGTGGAAACACGTTGCCAACATGAACACCCGTTAAAACTGTAGTAACTTCAATCGGCAAACATTTGACAAACGATCTCAAGCCCCGCACATCCCTGTCACGTGTTCACGAAACGCCGGCTTCGGTAATTGGAACAAATTGCAACAAATTGAACACGTTCGACACAATCGTTGCAGGAATAAATTGATGGATCCCTAAATACTCTCCTGAAACCCGAATCGGACTTTTCAGGTGCCTGGGAGTATCGTAAATAAATACCGGGGAAAATCCTCCCCATTAGCCTCTCTAATTAAGATTAATGGTAGTTTTTCCGTCAAGATAATTGGAAACAGGTGGCCCAAGCCAGCAGGACAGTGCGGTTTCACCCAAATTCGAAAAGTTTTGACGAAATCCCCAATCTTACGGACGAAAAAACGATTGTTTGATTGAAGGCGTCCCAGCCTCGCTCACAGGACTCATCAGATTGGCTATTGTCAGCGAAGATTGCCAATTGCGTAGTTGATGACGCAAATGACGCGACAGTGAATAGCCACATGGGCAATAAGCGAGATACTTAAAAAGTTGTCGTCGTGATCGACGTGGAGAGGGGAAAAACCGAGAAAAAAGATTGCGAGGCGATGCGACATTGCCAGGCTAGGTCAGTTGACGAAAGCGCGAACAATTAAAAATGAGAGAATGTTTCAAAAGTTTAACTCTGTTGTTCAACAAATAATTG
This sequence comes from Adalia decempunctata, assembly GCA_951802165.1. Classification (NCBI taxonomy): domain Eukaryota; kingdom Metazoa; phylum Arthropoda; class Insecta; order Coleoptera; family Coccinellidae; genus Adalia; species Adalia decempunctata. Next base: position 5,205,056 of record OX637698.1, read on the forward strand.
ATGATATTTTGAACCTCGATTTCTATTATTTTGGATGAAACAGTCTCGAAGTTACATTTCCCTTTAATTTCAGTTATCTCCAGCTATCCAATGCAATATTCGGACTAACATTGGACACCCAATTATTTTTTCCGTACCAGGAAATGGAACGGATATTGAATAGAGATGAGACATGGAATTTCTGTGATATGACTTCCTCTTTGACGAATGGCTATCCTATATAATAAACTGCTCCACATGAGTTAGGGATATTGACTCAAATTGCAAAAAAATATTGTTAAAATAACATTTTCGTGATGAAAATTCATATTAATATGATTTCAAGTTGCAAATCAATTTTAGGCTGTAGGTCTGGTTAAGAGGAATCGAGTAAAATAACGAAATTTTATTCCCAGAGAATTCAAGCATTATAAGACTCAATACAATGTATGGCCTCCACGGGCATCCATAACAGCTTGACATCTTCTTTGCATAATACACACGAGGTTGTTGAACATTTCTTGAGGAATTTGGTTCCATAAACGGGGCAGAAACTCTCTCAGAGCATTTAAGGATTCTGGGGTAGGTTGATGATTATCTAATCTTCTTTGGAGCATATCCCATGCATGTTCTATGCAATTCAAATCTGGTGAGTGCGGAGGTATTGGTAAATGTGGAATACCAAGCTCCTCGCGCGCATTCTCAACTATGGCTGCACGGTGCGGTCTAGCATTATCGTCTAGAAATTGAAAAGTTTCACCAATAGCAGCGTGAAAATTTGGCACAACATTGTCAATGACATGCTCCCTGTAGTGTGAGTCATATTCCCAGGACAAATGTGTAGATCTGTGCGCCCGTTGAAACATATCCCGGCCCATACCATAACACTACCCCCTCGGAATGGATGGACTTCTTAGACATAGCGACGATTACGGGGTATGCGTAGGATTGTCCATACTCCATATTCTTCGAGAATCTGAAAATCGTCCATATCTGGATTCATCAGTGAAAAAGACAATACGCCATTGATCGTTCCAATTGATATGTTGCCTTGCCCATTCCAGTCTTTGACGCTTATGGTCACGTGTTAATGGAACTCCTGTTAATGTATGTCTAAAACCTAGATTCACCTCTCTCAAACGTCGTCTGATGGTTTTGATGGAAACTTGGACCCCTTCTGCATTTTGAAGAGTATTCCGTAGCATTATACACGTATATGTGGGATTTCTTCTCGGCGAAACGGTGATGAAACGATCCTGAGCAGGTGTTGTTTTTCGTCCCCCACCAAGCCTTGGTCTTTCCAACACGGAACCTTTCTCCGTGAACCTATTCCAAAGTCGAGATATCACACTTTGGTTGACTTGGAGCCTTTCCGCTACAACAACCTGAGTTAAGCCACCCTGTAGCATTCCGATAGCCCTATTAGCCTCAGCGTTTGTTAATTTACGTCTTGGCATTTTCAGAAAACTCGTTTCAAATCGAAGCCGTTGATAAACTGACTTCATTTCAAAATAAGAACATCCATGAAGCATATGCAAGGAACCAAACTTCGGAAAAAAGACAACCAGATTGACGAAATTTCGCATGCCGATTTTTCTTGGATCGATTAAAATTGTTATTGAGTTTTAAATGAATTTACAGCGATTCTCTCGAAGATTACATACTTTTAAAAACGATTGAATGCGATATCCCTAACTCTTGTGGAGCAGTATATTTCGACAGAATTCTACGAACGCAACGTACTGTCAGGTCTTTCCAATTTTGTCATGGAGAAACAAAGAAATGACATATTTGAAATATTCAAAATCATAATCAGTTAAAGTACACATTTGTGTCAGTGTCATTGTCAGTATCAGTGTCAAGAGCAACCTGGAAACATAACCTTGATGACTTTAAAATTGTGATCTCAAGGAGGCCGGCAAGATCAATTATTTTAATCCTATTTTAGATATGAGTAGTGCCTATATGCTGAAAACTATGACATGCTGAACACTTCGCAATCTGTAGGTATTTCGATGCTGTGGAGTTTAAATCAAATTTAAATCTTACACTGACTTCAGTTAAAGTAGACTTCTGTTACAACTTTGGATGAACCCTCAAATCTTCGACCATGTTTATTATTCTGATGGATGAATTCGATACATGCAAACTACGATGGAAGAAAATGATTGATTAGAAAACTCAACGTGCGCTTTTCATTTTTCACGACGATCGTTCCATCTGACAGTTTTGTGATTAAGCGAACGTTAGGAACAGACTATCGATAGCGGATAAATTTGTGTTCCGGATCTTTTAGAGGATGCTGGAGCATGCATGAGATGATACGATTTCGCAACTATCTTTCCATTTTGATCTACAGGCACCCACATTTGAAGAATGAGCTTTAACCAAAAATATCTATGATACGAGGATGTATTGATATCTAGTTAGCCTAGACCAGTTCCATGCATAAACAAAATATTGCGATACCATATCAACGAACAATAACTTATTAGAAGTGTCAGTGTAGAGTTGGACGTCAAAAGAGTAAACCAGAGTTATGCAAAAGATTAAAAAAAAAAGATGTCCACCGAAATTGTAAATATCGAAAAATTGGAGCATCGACCAATCATCAAGTACCTGTATTTAAAAGGGTTAAGAGGTAAGCAGATTTACGAAGATATGATTAATACCCTTGGTGATCAATGTCCTTCGTATGCGACCGAGAAAAATTGTACTACAAGCTTCAAAAGAGGTAAATTTTCCATTGAAGATGATGACCGATCGGGAAGACCAATTTCTGTGTCAGTCCCCGAAAAAATCGAGTTCATGACATGATTTTATCAGACCGTCGAATTGGGCTAAAGCGGATATCTGAAGCACTGAAGATTTCATACGAACGCGTTCATCATATAGTTCACGTCAATTTGGACATGAGAATAATTTCTGCAAAATGGATCCCCAAATGTTTGAATGTTGACCAAAAGCGTGCAAGGATAGAAGCATCGCGTTCGATTTGTGCTAGATTTGAAAACGATATAGACTTCTTAAACCGAATTGTCACTATGGATGAGACTTAGTGTACATTTCTACGATCCAGAAACAAAGCAACAATCGATGGAATGGCGACACTCTGGTTCTCCGAGACCTAAGAAGTTTCGTGTCCAAAAATCTGCTGGTTTTTTGGATAAGGGTAGAACAATAACTGGAGATTACTATCCGACATTACTGACCACTCTACGGGAAAAAATTAAAGAGAAAAGACGCGGAAAGCTATTTTGTTTTTACAGGACAACGCCCCAGTACACAAATCTCATGTTGCCATGTGAAAAATTCGTGATTTAGTGTTAGAATAACTAGAACACCCCCCGTATTCACCAGATTTGGCTCCGCCCGACTATCATCTCTTTCCTCAACTGAAAAAAAGTTTAAAAGGTCGTAAATTTTCTTCCAACGAAGAGGCAATAAAAGCTGTGGAGGACTGGTTTGCAGAGCAAGAAGAAACATTTTTTTTGAAAGGTCTAGAGACGTTGAAGGTTCGCTGTGATAAATATATTCAATTAAGAGGAAAATATGTTGAGTAATGAAATATTTTGACATTGAAATTTTGTTTGGTTCTATAGTAGGCTAAGATTGTTTTCAATATATCCTTCGCAGAAAAATTAATTTCATAAAGGTTCAGTTCTTTTAGATGCATGACCGAAAAGAAAAGCTTCACACTGAAATTAAGGGCCAGATCAGACCGCATCATTATAAGCTAACGATCGTCTTCATTCGGATCATACCTGAGGCTTTATTGAAATTCCTTTCTTCGCCCGGATTTTTCCTCCAGTCGTAATCTCTCGAAGAATGAATAAAATATGAGCGGAAGACGTCAGATATAGAAATAAAACGTACGACAAGATCCCCCATGGTAATGCGGTAATATCCCGCAGAAATACACGGCGGGCTTGAGCTTCATCTGAGTTTTTCAATAAACCGAACAAAAGTTCTCCGGGGGTATTACAATCGGAAGCTGAGGAAAGCGTATGGTGCCCCTCATTTTATCCGGAGATATTTCATAATTTCGGATGTCTGTCGTGGAAAATATTTCGCTGATTTAACCGTTGATCAAGTAAAACTCCCCTCGTGTTCAACCAGACAGGCCAGCAGACTTGCATCTGAGGTGGATCAGCATTTGGAGTAGATATCTGTCAAAGTTTCACAAACTTATATTGAAAAAATCATGAATGGAAGCTGATGAGTTGACAGTGTCAATGTCAATGTCAATGTCAATGTCAATGTCAATGTCAATGTCAATGTCAATGTCAATGTCAATGTCAATGTCAATGTCAATGTCAATGTCAATGTCAATGTCAATGTCAATTTCAATGTCAATGTCAATGTCAATGTCAATGTCAATGTCAATGTCAATGTCAATGTCAATGTCAATGTCAATGTCAATGTCAATGTCAATGTCAATGTCAACGTCAATGTCAACGTCAAAGTCAATGTCAATGTCAATGTCAATGTCAAGCAACCGCGAAAATTAACCTCGATGTCTTCAAAATTGTGATCTAAAGATAGGCGTACAATTTTAAGCTCTTCTGTGAGCCGGAGCTTATTATACTTATCACAAGGATGAAGAGCATCTGAGAAGAGGATACCTTGAAATTTTACACTTTTCCTGGGTTTTCCCAACCCTCCCTATAATCATTATATTCGAGAAGTGTCGACATTATACAAATTTGCATCGACAACTCTTGTCATCAATGGAAATATCTGAGAATCGTTTTTACCCAGCTGATTTGTGAGATTGCCCCTTACTACTTCCTGGAAGCTGGATTGATCTTCAATCGTCTAAACAAGATGACGAAGGATGACGATTCCCAGAAATAGATTCGTTTTCATATTGGAAAACTAGGAAGTGGGAAAGTTTATTTTTAAGGGTATTCATCTTATTCACTTAATGATTTTATTCTTTTATATAATCTGTTCCTTGTCGCCATTTCTTCACACGTGCCATATGCTATATATTGTTCGATATTACAAAACAGTATGTAATTCTCTCTTTCAAAAGAATATATATATATATACTCAATGAGAGACTACGGAGTGGTCCATTTAGAAGTGGCAGGATTTATATGGGTGGAACACCCCACTCTCAGACCTTTTGTGCTGTCAAATTCATACGAAATATGCTTAAGAAACATGTTGAGCTGAGTACCAAATATCGTTCGTTTTTTCCTTCAGCTGCAGTTATCTTTGAAATTAAACCTTTATGAGCAAATGTCGGTAAGAGATTTTCTTCTCAAAATAAGTTTTTCTACTACAAAATTTATGAGCTTGAACCCGAGGATAATTTTCGAAAGGTTCCTTCAATATATGACTCACATTTCCTACATAAAGCTTGATACGTCCATTTCTCCTAAATATTTAATTACATTATTTATATTATTGTTCGTCGAGAAGCTCAGGAATCCTCCAGAGACCAACCATCTTCAAATTCCTCCGACCATAAAAGAGGTCGACACAAATTCTCTTCATATATCGGAATAAAATTCCAATATCAACGCGTAAAGTTGAAAGGTATCCGATGTATGTATCGCGAACTTTCAAGATATTTGCCTCCATTTAATATTCTCCAGAATTCTGTTTATTCCTCATATTGGAACTCTTATAAAAGCGATATTATATCGTTTGACATGAGCGACTTCAACTTATACTGCGTATTTGAGGAGGCAGAACGACAAGGCACGGTTTCGAGTTTTACTATGGAATTGACATGTTTGTGAAAATAGTGACAGTGTAATTTGTTGTCGCTCATTGCCTCAGAAATTTGTTAGTTGGTAACAAGAATATTGGGTCTCTCCTTGGTCTTTTTTCTGGGGGATGACCTCAGTAACATTCCTGGCAAAGTAGTAATATTTTTCGAGGACGATAAGAAACGGATATTCTTCTCTGTTCCTTCAGGAGTAGATTTTCGATCTGCTTTTTTAATAATAGGGGGAAATATATTTATAGAATATTTGGTTTGGATACAAGGTACCATTTTGTGGTTGTTTGGAAGCCATTGGATGTTGACCAAAAGCGTGGGTAGAAGGGTAGAAGCATCGCGTTCGATCTAAGGGTAGAACAATAACTGGAGATTACTATTCGACATTACTGACGACTCTACGAGAAAAAATTAAAGAGAAAAGACGCGGAAAGCTATCCAAAGGTATTTTGTTTTTACAGGACAACGCCCCAGTACACAAATCTCATGTTGCCATGCAAAAAATTCGTGATTTAGGGTTAGAATTACTAGAATACCCCCCTTATTCACCAGATTTGGCTCCGTCCGACTATCATCTCTTTCCTCAACTGAAAAAAAGTTTAAAAGGTAGTAAATTTTCTTCCAACGAGGAGGTAATAAAAGCTGTGGAGGACTGGTTTGCAGAGCAAGAAGAAACATTTTTTTTTAAAGGTCTAGAGACGTTGCAGGTTCGCTGTAAAAAATGTATTCAATTAAGAGGAGAATATGTTGAGTAATAAAATATTTTGACATTGAAATTTTGTTTGGTTCTATAGTAGGCTAAGATTTTTTCAATATATCCTCCTAGTAATCTTATGGCCCTTCTAGGGCGCTCGCCGTCATCTCAACTCATTCACCGCCAAGTCCCACCCTAATCAATGACGATGTTGACACAGAAAGCCGCATAACCGAGTTCGATATACACATAATCAGATGGCCGTTCGTGCCTAACTGTGCACACATGGTTGGAAGGTCAGATGCTCTGATTTGATTGAACAGTCGACTGCCTCCGATCAAAGACAGATGCTGACAATCAATAACTCCGACAGGGATGGAGATATGTGCCAAAATTATACACCATGTTTCGCGACGGTCTAACCCAATTATACTGGGGATATAAAATTCGTGCCGTGTCATCTTTGACTCGCCATTATGACCACGCAATTCGTCACAGGGTCACACAGTATAGGTATTGCAGAAATTTTAATAATGCCGTTCCAAAACATAGGTCGAACTTCTTTTTCTGAATGATTAGAACTACTTTCATTCGTCGTCAGCGCAAAGATTGAAAAACATCCTAAAATGCTAGTCCTGAATGCTCATTATGGTGTTTTCCCCGAAATTTTTATAGAACATTACGAGGATGTATTGATATCTAGTTAGCCTAGAGTTCCACGTCAAAAAGTAGACCAGAGTTCGCAATAAAAAAAAAAAAAGATGTCCACCGAAATTGTAAAAATCGAAAAATTGGAGTATCGAGCCATCATCAAGTACCTGTATTTAAAAGGGGTAAGAGGTGAGCAGATTTACGAAGATATGCTTAATACCCTTGGTGATCAATGCCCTTCGTATGCGACCGTGAAAAATTGGACTGTAAGCTTCAAAGAAGGTAAATTTTCCAATGAAGATGACGACCGATCGGGAAGGCCAGTTTCTGTGTCAGTCCCCGAAAATATCGATGCAGTTCATGACATGATTTTATCAGACCGTTGAATTGGGCTAAAACGGATATCTGAAGCACTGAAGATTTCATACGAACGCGTTCATCATATAGTTCACGTCAATTTGGACGTGAGAAAAATTTCTGCAAAATGGATCCCCAAATGTTTGAATGTTGACCAAAAGCGTGCAAGGGTAGAAGCATCGCGTTCGATCTGTGCTCGATTTGAAAAATATGTAGACTTTTTAAACCGAATTGTTACTATGGATGAGACTTGGGTACATTTCTACGATCTAGAAACAAAGCAACAATCGATGGAATGGCGACAATCTGGTTCTCCAAGACCTAAGAAGTTTCGTGTCCAAAAATCTGCTGGAAAAGTTCTTGCTTCAGTTTTTTGGGATTGCCATGGAGTAATCATGATTTATTTTTTGGATAAGGGTAGATCAATAACTGGAGATTACTATTCGACAATACTGACCACTCTACGGGAAAAAATTAAAGAAAGAAGACGCGAAAAGCTATCCAAAGTTATTTTGTTTTGTATTGTGTATTGAAGTTGCAAAATGGTGGAGGTGACGGTTCGCGTTCAACAAACCTGACTCTTTCGAGAACAATTTCGTTGAGAGACCCGAAACCATTTCTAAACGTTTCATCAGCGCAAACTCTATCAGAACCTATGATTCTTCTCTAAATACAATTCACTGTAGAGCTCAGATGAATAGTTACAAATCCCAAGTAGGTACAAAACGTAATGCGGTTGAAAATATTCATCATCTCTTCGAAGCAAATGAGAAAGGATAGTTCTTTGAACTTTGGAACCTACAGTTCAACGAAATGTACAAGTCAAGGACTCAACCTGTCTTGCATTCTTCGATACTGGACCGTGAACTGTATCTTGAAGTTGCAGAATGGTGGAGGCGTCGGTTTGTGTCAAAGAAACCTGGCCCCTTCCAGAACAACTTCGTTGAGACACCCTGTATCATTCGGAAACGTTTCTTCAATGCCTACTCTATCAAGACTTATAATTCTTTTGAAAATATAACCCACAGTTAATTCACGAAGGATAAATACACTGCGCAAAAAAATTAACGCACATTATGGAAATCTCAAATTTATTCTACAACTGAAGGTGTTCTCAATTATAATTATTTTTATCAGAATTATGCATGCATATGTTATCCACTTTCAACGTTTTTCTTCAATACAGATGTTTTCTCCCAGCAGGAATAAAAAAAGATGATATTATCAGATTTTGAATGTATTGGCTCCATTCTAAAATCAGTTGTTCTCGATCAATTCTAGTGATCAATAGTTTTTTTTTCGTTTGATTTTCTACACTCGATCGCTATGCAACGCGTAACACGCAATTTGACCAAGAGGAATGTGCCCAAGCGGTAGTTTTGCGAGAAGAAGGGTGGACATACACAAGAATTGCAGAAAGGTTTGGAGTTTCCCATACAAGTGTGTCCAGAATGTTGCAGCGATTCAGGGAGACAGGTATGAATGTCCTAAGACCAGGACAGGGTAGACCACGGGTAACAACTGCCATTCAAGTACGTTACTTGAGAGTTTCTTCGTTGAGACAACGGTTTGCAACCGCTCGCCTCCTTCAAAAGCAGCTTGAGCAAACTCATGAGGTGCAAATTAGCACTCAGACAATAGGAAATCGCCTCAGAGAATATGATTTAAGGCCTCGTGTCGCGGCAAGAGGCCCAGCTCTTACCCCAGCCCATCGAAGGGCGCGTTTGGATTTTACGAGAGAGCATATCCATTGGGAAGAGGCCGATTGGGAAAGAGTTCTCTTCACAGATGAGACTAGATTCTGCCTCTACCATTGTGATCGACGTTCCCTTGTATACAGACGTCCACATGAAAGATATGCTCAGTGCAATTTCCTGAATACTACTGGTTTCGGGGGAGGATCGATTATGGTATGGGGTGGAATATCTTTGACTGCTCGCACAGACCTAGTGGTCGTTGATAATGGAGCTATGAATGCTGATAAGTATATAAGGAACATTCTTGAAGAGCATGTAGAGCCATTTGCCCCCATACATTGGTGAAAATTTCATTTTTATGGACGATAATGCCAGACCCCATCGTGCGCGCATCGTTCAGGAGTACCTTGAAGAGGTTGAAGTCTCTCGAATGGAATGGCCAGCAAGAAGTCCAGATCTCAAACCGATTGAGCAGGTTTGGGACAACCTCAATAGAAGGCTGAGAAGTTCAGAAAATCATCCAGCTACTCTTAGGAATCCAACTCTTAGAAATCTGGGAAGGATTAGATCAGAAAATTTTAAGATCACTTATTTTGAGTATGAACCGTCGTTGCCGAGCTGTAATTAACGCAAGGGGTGGAAATACCAACTATTAAATCACTTATCAGCATTTCAGTATTTTGAAAATTGTTCATTTCTCTTCTTACACATAAGATTCGGTGGAATGCTGAATTTTTCTTCGATTTAATGTGTCTTGTTTCGTTCAAAACCTTCCCGAGAGAACATAAAAAATAAGTTATAAAGTCAATGTAGAGTTAACTTTCATTAAAACTGAGATTTTCCGAATGTGCGTTAATTTTTTTGCGCAGTGTATATATGCAACAAAAATCAGCATCTGTATAAATCAATCTTTCTGGGAAATACGCAGTCCAAAAATTACCTATTTTCCGCCTCAAGGTCGATTATTTTCCAAACTACGCGTCACAGGAGAATTTTAATTACAGATTCGTAATCTACCTGCATGGGCGTAGCCAGCGTAGGGCAGGGGGGGCAGTTGCCCCCCCCTGAAAGAAAAAATGAATTAAATCTGCCTTTTCTTTTTATCCCAAAATTTCACATTTTGAACGACCTTGGACCATGACCATGGTTTGCCCCCCCCTGTTATAAATCCTGGCTACGCACGTGTCTACCTGTCCGAATTAGTAAATTAAATGACCCGGGTCGATATACTCCGAAGAAAAAATTTTCGATCGGATCAATTTTTTTTTGTAGTATATCGACCCGGGTCATTTCATTTACTAATTCGAAGTCGTAGATTACGATGCGCTAATTGGTTTCTCCGATAAATATTTGGTCGACTTTGGAGTGACGTAAAAAATTGGAATTGGGATGAGCTGATTTTTTGGAGGCGTCGGTTAAAAAACCATACATAAATTCTTCAGAAAATACAATTTGAGTTATTTCTTCAAACTTCTCCACACTTTCACTAAATATCAATTCCACAGTTAATTGATTTTTATGAAACCTTCACACGAAATGTTGAAGCTTGTGTTAAATCTACGTAAGAATTTTCTACCAAATTCCTTTTTTGGCCATAGGGTGAGAACGAAATGAGAAAAATAGCATTTATGATGTCCTGAGACCTAAGAGAATTCTTGGAATGCAATAAGAGGAAATGGAATTCGAACAGATGGAGGTACAATTTTAGGAAGGTGGATTTTCAATCAATAAAAAGGTTGGTCACCGTAATAAATTTATATACAGGGTTAAACGTAATGAATTACACCATTTGTCACTAATTTTGGATGACAAGACTCCAAAAGGAGGGCATATTTCAACCTTTTTTTGGATAGTATTCCTCAGGAACTAGAGAAACATGTTTTTCTGAACTTCCACAATGTCCTCTACCCACAAGATATTATCCATTCCTCAATCCACACCCTGTATAGAGACAACAATAAGTTCTTGTATGTCAGATCTCGCTATTGAGAAAAACAACAATAATTGTGATTTGATAATTAATAAATCTCCGAGATTGATGAAAGGACAAAAGATCAGGCCAGAATACTGACGATTTCAACAATTTCCCAGCTTCCAAGAATTTACACAGGCATTTAATATTCGAAACAGAGGAGGCCATCATATCTGGATCGATTTTGGATTATTCACAACTCCAATTAAAACAAATATTGGAATTCAAATGTCAAATATAAAATTTATGAGAAAATTTAATTATTTCATTACTCGTTGACTGTTTCTGTTCAATATGTCCCATGAAATGTTGGATTGTTATTGAAATGATAACGATTTTTCAATTTTCACATAGTGTTTCGTAATTCCTTTATTATAAACTTGAGTCTGATCCATCATTTACACATTTATCAAATATACTGCTCCAGTAAGGGATATCGTATTCAATCGTTTTTAAAAGTATGTAATCTTCGAGAAAATCGCTGTAAAATCATTTAAAACTCAATAACAACTTGAATCGATCCAATAAAAATCAGTATGAGACATTTCGTCAATCTGGTCGCCTTTTTTCTGAAGTTTGGTTCTTTGCATATGCCTCATGAATGTTATTATTTTGAAATTAAGTCAGTTTATCAACGGCTTCGATTTGAAACGAGTTTTCTGAAAATGCCTAGGAGTAAGTTAACAAACGCTGAGGCTAATAGGGCTATCGGAATGCTACAGGGTGGCCTAACTCAGGTTGTTGTAGCGGAAAGGCCCCGCGTCAGCCAAAGTGTGTTATCTCGACTTTGGAATAGGTTCAGGGAGACAGGTTCCGTGTTGGAAAGACCAAGGCTTGGTGGGCGACGAAAAACAACACCTGCTCAGGATCGTTTCATCACCGTTTCGGCGAGAAGAAACCCTACATCTACGTGTACAATGCTACGGAATACTCTTCAAAATGCAGATGGGGTCCAAGTTTCCTTCGAAACCATCAGACGACGTTTGAGAGAGGTGAATCTAGGTTCTAGACGTCCATTAAGAGGAGTTCCATTAACACGTGACCATAAGCGTCATAGACTGGAATGGGCAAGGCAACATATCAATTGGAACGATCAATGGCGTAGTGTCCTGTCACTGATGAATCCAGATATGGATGATTTCCAGATTCTCGAAGACTAAGGGTATGGACAATTCCACGCATACCCTGTAATCGTCGCTATGTCCAAGAAGTCCATCCATTCCGAGTGGGTAGTGTTATGGTATGGGCCGGGATAGGTTTCAACGGGCGCACAGATCTACACATTAGTCCTGGGAATATGACCGCCTTACACTATAGGGAGCATATCATTAACAATGTTGTGCCAAATTTTCACGCTGCTATTGGTGAAACTTTTCAATTTCTAGACGATAACGCTAGACCGCACCGTGCAGCCATAGTTAAAGAATGCGCGCGAGGAGCTTGGTATTCCACATTTCAATACCTCCGCACTCACCAGATATGAATTGCATAGAACATGCATGGGATATGCTCCAAAGATTAGATAATCATCAACCCACCCCAGAATCCTTAAATGATCTGAGAGAGCTTCTGTCCCGTTTATGGAACCAAATTCCTCAAGAAATGTTCAACAACCTCGTGTGTTGTATGCAAAGAAGATGTCAAGCTGTTATTAATGCCCGTGGAGGCCATACATTATATTGATAGTCTAAAAATGCTTGAATTCTCTGGGAATAAAATTTCGTTATTTTACTCGATTTTTCTGAACCACCCTGTATACAGGCCCGGATCTAGGGGGGGGGGGGCAAGCGGGGCGCTTGCCCTGGGCGCCAGCTTAAGGGGGCGCCAAAAACAACCAGAGGATAAATTTTTATTTTCTCGGAAAAAAGTATTATTATCGAATATGACCGGCTCTGAAGTGCCATCTTGACCACTCAAAAAAAGGACAACATCCTATCTGTCTAAGACAATGCAACATGAAATTTAATGGCCACCAAAGTTCGGAATAACATTATTAATGAGATCAAGGAGGCCAACTATGTCACTATTATGTTCGACTGCACTCCCGATGTATCTCACACGGAGCAAATGAGCCAGGTTATACGATATTTAAAGAGAACGCAGTCTGGATATGAGATAAAGAAAAGTTTTATTAACTTCTTAGAAGTTGACGGAAAAACTGGAGAATAATATCATAGCATAGATGCATAGAATACCTGGTGTAACGACTCCTTACTAAAAAACGTGACCAAAATTTGTAGATCAAAACGGCATTCTAGATTTCAGATTTTGGTCTAGTTACGGAAAAAAAGCGCGACCCCTCTCGGGAGAAATGACAAGCAGCACAAATTCTCAGATTTTCGATCGACAAGAAAGTCTTGAACAAAATTAATCAGTGCCAACACCAGGTATTCTATGCATCTATATCAAAGCGAATTCTAGATGAACTCTGCAAACTGATGATTTAGATGTCAAATTCCTACGACAACGGATCTTATATGGCTGGAGTCCAATCCAGAATTCTACAGATGAACGAGCTGGCAGTATTAGTTCCATGCCTAGGACACTCTTTGAATCTTGTGGGTGTCCATTCGGCTTCATCATGTTCAGAAGCAGTAAATTTATTTGGTGTATTTTTTCTTGTTCAACCATAAGATGGACAATAATTATGAAAAAGTGCACGGAAACAAATTTGAAAGAAAGAAGCCAAACAAGATGAGCTAAACATCAAGCTGTTAATGCCTTGCTCAATAATTTACCGGGAGTTGTGAAGGCTGTGGAAGAAATCAAATAATCCTCACTAGTCGCAGAATCCAAGTATGAAGCTATGGTCATTTGCTACGTGCTGTGATGGATTTTAGATTCATCCTGAACCTAACACTTTGGTATAATATTCTGCGAGAGATCAATAGGGTCAACATGGAAATTCTGAAAGGGGATATAATTATTTCACGTTCATTCTCGTTGATGCAATGTCTTGTGAAGATCTTGCAAGGAATGAGAGAAAAAACCTCTTGAAAACTGGATATCGGAAGCTACACTTCTTTCAAAAGAATTCTTAGAATATAAACGTGTTTCCAAGAAGACAAAGCAGGTCGACGAAATGTGCGAGGATGAGTCAAGAACGTTAGATCAAGTTGGTTTATTCTCGAAGGAAATTAAGCTGTTTTCGACAGATTATTATGAGAAATCAGAAAAAGCTTAGAAAGCCCAGAGAATCTGCATAATAATTTCGCATTCCTCAATGGCCATGCCCTTTTAAACATGCAAAAAGAGGATCTGCAGAAAAATGGGACCCTTTTAGCGCAAAAATATTGAAGAGACTTGAATACAGTTGATTTTTGTTAGGAACTAGCGGTTTTCGAAGAGCTAGTTCCTGAAATTATTGACTTCATTAGACCTGCTGCAAATTCTTCACATGCAAGATCTGAAAGAAGCTTTCTCTAACGTCAGTTTAGCTTTACTGCACTACCACTTCTGCAAGATGAACGCAGTTCAAGCAAATTGAAAATAATAAAAAATTAAATTAAATTGAAATTTCTTCTCTTTTTTCTCCTTATTATTAGTATTAATTTTGATTATTCATTTGTATTACTCATTTTTGTTATTTTTTATGAATTCATATGTTACACAAATGGAGGGGGGGCGCCATCATGAACTTTTGCCCCGTCAGAAAAAATCGTAGATCCGGGCCTGCCTGTATACGCTGCAGACCTACAGGCTAAAATTAATTTGCAACTTGAAATCATATTAATATGAATTTTCATCACAAAAATCTTATTTTAACTATATTTTTTTGCAATTTAAGTCAATATCCCTAATTCATGTGGAGCAGTTTATTAAATCATACGAATTTTTCCAATTGAATCACCAAATTATCAGTTGAAATTTCTTCATTTCCAACATCTATTTCCTCATTTTCCATATTGAAGCTATGACGAAAATATCCCGAACTATCTTGATGAGAACGGTGAAAAAAGTTCTCTTTGTTTAGTATCAGAATCTCCTCTGAGAGCCCCTAAATACGCCAGCTCCAATGAAAATTTTCTCCTGTTTCTCTTCATAAAACCCCTCGCTGAGAAAGTTCTCTTTTTCTTTTGGTCCAAATAAGGATTTATCGCCTATATCTCGTGGCTACAAACATGATGAAATATCGTGTCTCAAGCTTTTTATTGCGTGCTGCAAGAAGGCCATCTGAGGAATAAATACGTATTGGCTGAGAGTGTTAAGATGTCTTCATAAAAACCCTGATGACAGTGCTGGAGGGCATTAAGTTTCATCTGGTTGAGACTCGAGAGATAACTGAATTTGGGGTACAATGGATATTTGATGTCTCTCATTTCGTTGCTGGAGGAATTTCGATTGAAAGTTGAGATGTATGTAAAAACTTTTCATAAAGCAATAATAGATTTACTTCAGAACTTCTGCATTTTACCTCAATAAAATTCAATTCTTTAGCTTTTATGTCGCTCATATTATGCTCAGACATACCTTGAGATATGCTGATCAACAAAATATATAGTATATAACATTACTAGCAAGGTAAGAGGGTTTTTACTGGCGAATGGAGGATATAACTGACGAGCCGTAGGCGAGTCAGTTACCTCCTTGAGCCAGTAAAACCCGTTACCTTGCGTGTATTGTTTTATATTTTATTTGTTTCTCATTTGTAAAAAGGTTAGATAAATTCCAAAAAAATCTAAACAATTTGTCGCAAATGTCGTAAGCTATGGAAGCGTTGCCATGAACATGTCTGTTTATTTTTCTTTACATTTGTTTTGGCGAAAGCGAAAATGAATGTACCAAAAGAAATTATTGAGGCAGCCAGCAGTGTAGCTTCAAGTTTATTACCTGCAAAATCAGCTTCAAGGTACGAGCGAGAATACGACGACTTCAAAAAGTGGCAAAACAAAAATAGTGTGATTGGGGTAACTGAAGATGTTTTGTTGGACTTGAATCAACTATCAGCTAGATTCAGCCCTAATACTTTATGGGCAAAATGGTCTATGCTGAAAAGCTGCTTGGAAATGAAAGAAAATGCCCCTGTTCGCAGGTTTGTTTTCCTTAAGAAATTTATTGAAAGATATGACGTTTAGTTGTCATTTGCAGATTTCAAAAGGTAATAGCGTTTCTGAAACGAAAAAATGAGCGTTATACGCCAAAAAAGGCCAAGGTATTAAGTAAAGAAGAGGCTGAACAATTTCTTTTACATGCTCCTGATGACCAGTGGTTGCTGGCGAAAATTGTAACAATATTTGGAATTTTTGGATGTTGTCGATGTGACGAAATTCTCTCCTTAAACATGAATGATGTAGAAGATATGGGAAAATACGTTATTGTGACATTGCGGCAAACAAAAAATTTAACAAAAAGAAGATTCACCATAACCGATGATGGCTGCAGCTTCAAGCTGTTATACAGAAAATATGTGAATCTTCGGCCTCCTGGAACAGAAATCCTAAGATTTTTTTTGACATACCGACATGGAAAGTGCATTTCCCTTAATGCTGGCCAGCGCACTATTGGTGGTGTCCCAAAGCAAATAGCGAAATATTTAGGTTTAAAAGACCCAGAGTTATACACCGGCCACTCTTTTCGCAGAACTGGAGCCACTATGGTTGCGGATTCGGGTGGAGATATTTTAGCACTTAAGCGTGCAGGAGGGTGGAAGAGCACCGAAATTGCGATGAGTTATGTCGATGATTCGGTCAACAAAAAAATCGAAATGTCTAGCAACTTATTTGGTAGTAAGGAGAGTACAAATGTTCTGCAGTCCTCGAGTTCAGCAGTTTCTGGGTCAACAGATGGTTCATCATCATCAGTATCAACTCTTTCATCATCAAAAATCTCTGTTACTGGAAATAACAATTGTACCATGATTTTCAACATATATGACGATAAAACAAAATTTTCTAATGTAAATAATACTACTAACTTGTAAAACTTTTGCAAGTTAACTGTCAGTTTTACAAGTTAGTGACTTGATAAAATAAACTTTCTTGATTAATATTGTGTTTTTGGAAACTGACGTTTACAAATGAGAAACAAATAAAACAAATAGGGGACCCAACAAGAGAGACGAAAACTCTGACAGTTTGAAATTTCCAATTAAAAAAAAATTACATTGGACAGCTGAAAATCTGAACTATCATAGTTAGGGCTATGAGATATTTTGTATTTAATTCAGCGACCTCGAGAACCTACATTTTGATACCAAAGTCGATCATGAAGCCTTCAGAATTATTGAATTTCTGTTTGTTTTATTTTGACAAAAATTCAATTTTACAGGTGAAAATCTAAACTATGCTAGTTAGGGCTCTGGAATATTTTTTATTGAAATCTGCGACCTCGAAAAGCTACATTATGATACCAAACTTTCTCATTTAGTCCCTCTTTGACTCGAATTTTATGTTTTAAATTTTCCATAATTCATTTTCGAGTTTTGTTCTGAAGCTCAGAGCACTCAAAGAATGGGTGATATGGATCACCAAAATGGGTATTCTGAATGATTCTGAAGGGATTAAGACATTATCGATTGAATAACACAGTTAGATTCCCAGGGAATCCGTGTTGATGGCAACTAAGGTGTTTTTAGGGGGTCTTACCCCTTATGCATTATTTACCCAATAAGTTGAGATTTTTGATATCGATTTCATTCGAATAGATACTTTGGACAATGCTGATTAACAATATACAAACCTAATTTGGATACGACCAAAGAAACGGGAGCTATGACGATTTGAAATTTCGATTTTCTCAAAAAATGTCATTTGGCAGGTGAAAATCTGAACTATGACAGATAGCGATTCGAATTGTTTTTTATTGAATTAAGCGATCTCGAAAACCCATATTTTGATACCAAACTTGGCCATATAGCGCCTCTTTGACACGAATTTTTTATATCTAATTTTTTCCATAACTCATTTTCGAGTTTTGCTCGGAAGCTCACAGCACTCAAAGTATGAGTGATATGGATCACCAAAATGGGTATTCTGAATGATTCAAAAGGGATTAAAACATTATCGATTGAATAACAGAGTTAGATTTCCCAGGGAATCCGTGTTGATTGCAATTATGGTGTTTTTAGGGGGTTTTACCCCTTAGGCCTTTGTCAGTCGAAAAATTGAGATTTACGATATCGATTTTATTGTTTCTATAGATACTTTGAACAATGCTGATCAACAATTTACAGACGTCATTTGGATACGACCAAAGAAACGGGAGCTATGACGATTTGAAATTTCTATTTATTGTAAAAATGCCATTTGTCAGGTGAAAATCTAAACTATGATAGATAGCGATTCGAATTAGGTCTTATTGAATTCAGCGACCTGGAAAACCTATATTTTGATACCAAACTTTCTTTCCAAAATTCATTTTCGAGTTTTATAATTTTATATTAACAGGTAATGCTTTTTTCGATATTTATTCTTCATAATTTGATATCTAGCATCTAGGCATATTTTCGGTGAGATCGATTATGTAAACTTGTTACCCTCATTCCATTATTTAAGTGTATCACTTTATTTTCGAATTTTGCTTGAGCAGTATAAATATGTCCCTCTTATTAGCGCGCTTCCGTTTTTCATATGTTTATTTCTTTTTTTGTTTGAATATTCTTTCTGGAGCTACGATGTTGAAGAAACGTCTTGCAATCAATTATCCTGGTAACAAAATTTTGAGAGATATTTATTGGTTGTTGATCAAGATTTAACTAATCTTTCCCATTGCTGAGTTTAATAAATAGCATGGTATATTTTTCCACTGACTGAACACGTAGATTACGATTTTATTTTTATATTATTTAATATATTTATCGAAACCACACTCAGCCCCACACACCATCTAGGGTAAGATTTACTAAACGTTCTCCAGATGGAATATTCCGATTGTATTTTATTTGTTCTTTTTAGGGTTTTTGTTTTATTCCTTCTGATATAGATTGATACAATGGACAATGGTTTCTCAATATGAGGGCATCTACACCACTGTCAATATATGGACAGGGGATTTGTACATGGTAATTAATATAATATCATAATATTATTTATTATAACAATAATTTATTTCCCTTTAAGACATAATACAAATGTATAGGTATAGTCATCGAGAAAAAAAAGAATACAATTTGAGGAAAGCATAAATAAGAACAAAACAATAGTTGACAACAGTGATAAACAAGAAATTAAATAATAGCATTATCCAAAAACTCTTGAACACTCTGAAAGCATTTTTCAATCAATATTGATTTCAATTTTTTCTTAAATTGTTTTTCATCAAATAGGTAGGAATGGTTTCAGATAGAGATCGGTTTAGATAGAAAGCCGCATATTTTTAAGATTAGTGGAGTTTTTTTTACAGATTTAGGGAACTTCCCCTTGCCTTTTTTTTATTTCTCCACCTCTTGAATCAATTCCAAAATCAGATTTAATTATTTTCCAATTGACAATTGATTTTTTTGGTAATTTAAAACATCAACGTTTGACTTTGGACCCAACATTTATAAGACAAACTAACCCTAATTTGGAACGAGAAATCACTCTTTGAAATCTTTCGCATCAATTCAGAATTACCTGTAATTCCACTTAAATATTGTATGGAGAACCTAAGATGGTATTTACAGTTTATCAAGTTTGCCTTTTCACACT
Source organism: Adalia decempunctata (assembly GCA_951802165.1). Taxonomy (NCBI): domain Eukaryota; kingdom Metazoa; phylum Arthropoda; class Insecta; order Coleoptera; family Coccinellidae; genus Adalia; species Adalia decempunctata. Next base: position 5,224,767 of record OX637698.1, read on the forward strand.
TGAATATATTACCTACACTGATATACAGAGCGGGTTTTTAATATGCACTTTCGTTAAATGTAGATTCTTTTGATCGAAACCCTTCACCTCATTTCACATTTTTCTGAATGTTTATGATGCCAGCTTTAAAATAATTCTAAATTAAGATATATTGCCCCAAAATGAAAAAGCAGTCATACTGCACCTTTTGAAAAGCATCTTCGACGAATACCTTTCTGAATAATAAATCAGTACGTTCGAAGCCGGATGTCTTTTCTCAATACCATAAATTATGATTACCAAAACCGACGAAACATCAAAGGAACATCTTTGTGAAGGTTTTATGACACTGGATTAACTTTACGCTCTTGCTGAGAGTCAAAATGATGCTTTTACACAAAAATCCTCTTCAGGAAATCTGACTCAACACAGAAAAGATTTGTAGGACCCTAGTAATTGGTTCAAAATAATATTGACGAAGGAACAAAAGTTTAAATTTCGTGCGAGCCTTTTGTCGATAGCCCCCAATAAACTACCCCATCAGCCCATTGTAAATTCTCAAAATTGACTACAGGTACTGCAAAACGTTAAATGGCAATTATGAATCTTCAGGGGCGTAAACGAGGCAGTTCATTGGCTGAAATCTGAGTAAGAAAAAAGGACATATAGCAACTTAGATCAGTTGGTTTCAAACATTCCTCTACGACTCCTGAAGTATCACAATGGATCCAGCTTATTTAAACAGTTGTGTGAAGATGATGCAGAGAAGGGCTTCCCAGGTTGATAATATCGAAAGACCGACTACATACAACCAATACTTGATGAGGAGGTTCCTCCATGATGTGTGGAAGCTGCAAACGGAGGAGCCTCCTAAAAGCAGGCCGAACATTATAGCTCCTGCGCCAAGCAGTCTACCAATGCCGCCGAGGGCATGGACTGAATAAGATGGCAAAGGAGAGAATTGTGTTATGGTGTTCATTAATTTTTTGTGTGTTCTTATTTATTTTCTATTCAATTTATTTTCTGACAATATAAATATTTATGAAAGTTGTGTGTTTTTTTTTATTCTTCTGAACTTACTGGTTTATTTGGATTAAACATAATGTTTTACCTCTTAGCAGTCTTGATGACTGTTTATTTAGTTCGAAATTTTCAGGTAGTGAATTCAGAGAAACAACGCATCTAAGATCTCAAAGGTAAGTACATTATTTTTCTTAAATAAGTGTCCAAATTTTGAACAGGGAAAAGATTTTTTATTGTTTTTATTTATTTCATTGCTGATTTCAATTTCTGCAAATATAAATACTTATTGATGAAAGTTGTGTTTTCTTTTTTTAATTTATCTGAACTTACTGGTTTATTCGGATTCAACATAATGTTTTACCCCTTGGCAGTCTTGATGACTGCTTATTTAGTTAGAAATTTTCAGGGAGTGAATTCAGAAAAACAACGCATCTAACATCTCAAAGGTAAGTGAATTATTTTTTTTTAAATAACTGTCCAAATTTTGAACAAGGAAAAGATTGTTTATTGTTTTTATTTATTTCGTTACTGATTTTTATTTCTGCCAATATAAATATTTATGAAAGTTGTGTATCTCAAAATGGATTCACGTAGATCAAACGCTCGTGTGAAGTTGACTCAAAGAATGGTTGAATATAACGAAAGAGAATATTCTTCATACAACGAATATATGATGAGGAGGTTCCTCCATGAAGTGAGGAAGCTGCAAACGGAGGAGCCTCCTAAATGCAGGCCGAACATCGTAGCCCCTTCGCCAAGCAGTCTACCAATGCCGCCGAAGGAGTGGACCCAATGAGCCAGAAATGGAGAGAATTGTGTAATTGTGTTCATTTCGTTTTTAATGATTTTATTTATTTTTTATTGAATTTATTTTCTGACAATATAAATATTTTTTAAAGTTTGTGTTCTTCTTTAATTCTTCTGAACACACTGGTTTATTTCGATTAAACATCATGTTCTACCTCTTAGCAGTCTTGATGACTGCTTATTTAGTTCGAAATTTTCAGATAGTGAATTGAGAAAAACAACGCATCTAAGATCTCAAAGGTAAGTACATTATTTTTTTTGAATAAGTGTCCAAATTTTGAACAAGGAAAAGATTGTTTATTGTTTTTATTTATTTCGTTACTGATTTTAATTTTTGCCAATATAAATATTTATGAAAGTTGTGTATCTCAAAATGGATTCACGTAATTCAAACGCTCGTGTGAAGTTGACGCAGAGAATGGTTGAATATAACGAAAGAGAATATTCTTCATACAACGAATATATGATGAGGAGGTTCCTCCATGAAGTGAGGAAGCTGCAAACGGAGGAGCCTCCTAAATGCAGGCCGAACATCGTAGCCCCTTCGCCAAGCAGTCTACCAATGCCGCCGAAGGAGTGGACCCAATGAGCCAGAAATGGAGAGAATTGTGTAATTGTGTTCATTTCGTTTTTAATGATTTTATTTATTTTTTATTGAATTTATTTTCTGACAATATAAATATTTTTTAAAGTTTGTGTTCTTCTTTAATTCTTCTGAACACACTGGTTTATTTCGATTAAACATCATGTTCTACCTCTTAGCAGTCTTGATGACTGCTTATTTAGTTCGAAATTTTCAGATAGTGAATTGAGAAAAACAACGCATCTAAGATCTCAAAGGTAAGTACATTATTTTTTTTGAATAAGTGTCCAAATTTTGAACAAGGAAAAGATTGTTTATTGTTTTTATTTATTTCGTTACTGATTTTAATTTTTGCCAATATAAATATTTATGAAAGTTGTGTATCTCAAAATGGATTCACGTAATTCAAACGCTCGTGTGAAGTTGACGCAGAGAATGGTTGAATATAACGAAAGAGAATATTCTTCATACAACGAATATATGATGAGGAGGTTCCTCCATGAAGTGAGGAAGCTGCAAACGGAGGAGCCTCCTAAATGCAGGCCGAACATCGTAGCCCCTTCGCCAAGCAGTCTACCAATGCCGCCGAAGGAGTGGACCCAATGAGCCAGAAATGGAGAGAATTGTGTAATTGTGTTCATTTCGTTTTTAATGATTTTATTTATTTTTTATTGAATTTATTTTCTGACAATATAAATATTTTTTAAAGTTTGTGTTCTTCTTTAATTCTTCTGAACACACTGGTTTATTTCGATTAAACATCATGTTCTACCTCTTAGCAGTCTTGATGACTGCTTATTTAGTTCGAAATTTTCAGATAGTGAATTGAGAAAAACAACGCATCTAAGATCTCAAAGGTAAGTACATTATTTTTTTTTTGAATAAGTGTCCAAATTTTGAACAAGGAAAAGATTGTTTATTGTTTTTATTTATTTCGTTACTGATTTTAATTTCTGCCAATATAAATATTTATGAAAGTTGTGTATCTCAAAATGTATTCACGTAGATCAAACGCTCGTGTGAAGTTGACTCAGAGAATGGTTGAATATAACGAAAGAGAATATTCTTTATACAACGAATATATGATGAGGAGGTTCCTCCATGAAGTGAGGAAGCTGCAAACGGAGGAGCCTCCTAAATGCAGGCCGAACATCGTAGCCCCTTCGCCAAGCAGTCTACCAATGCCGCCGAAGGAGTGGACCCAATGAGCCAGAAATGGAGAGAATTGTGTAATTGTGTTCATTTCGTTTTTAATGATTTTATCTATTTTTTATTGAATTTATTTTCTGACAATATAAATATTTTTTAAAGTTTGTGTTCTTCTTTAATTCTTCTGAACACACTGGTTTATTTCGATTAAACATCATGTTCTACCTCTTAGCAGTCTTGATGACTGCTTATTTAGTTCGAAATTTTCAGATAGTGAATTGAGAAAAACAACGCATCTAAGATCTCAAAGGTAAGTACATTATTTTTTTTTTTGAATAAGTGTCCAAATTTTGAACAAGGAAAAAATTGTTTATTGTTTTTATTTATTTCTTTACTGATTTTAATTTCTGCCAATATAAATATTTATGAAAGTTGTGTATCTCAAAATGTATTCACGTAGATCAAACGCTCGTGTGAAGTTGACTCAAAGAATGGTTGAATATAACGAAAGAGAATATTCTTCATACAACGAATATATGATGAGGAGGTTCCTCCATGAAGTGAGGAAGCTGCAAACGGAGGAGACTCCTAAATGCAGGCCGAACATCGTAGCCCCTTCGCCAAGCAGTCTACCAATGCCGCCGAAGGAGTGGACCCAATGAGCCAGAAATGGAGAGAATTGTGTAATTGTGTTCATTTCGTTTTCAATGATTTTATTTATTTTTTATTGAATTTATTTTCTGACAATACAAATATTTTTTAAAGTTTGTGTTCTTCTTTAATTCTTCTGAACACACTGGTTTATTTCGATTAAACATCATGTTCTACCTCTTAGCAGTCTTGATGACTGCTTATTTAGTTCGAAATTTTCAGATAGTGAATTGAGAAAAACAACGCATCTAAGATCTCAAAGGTAAGTACATTATTTTTTTTTGAATAAGTGTCCAAATTTTGAACAAGGAAAAGATTGTTTATTGTTTTTATTTATTTCGTTACTGATTTTAATTTCTGCCAATATAAATATTTATGAAAGTTGTGTATCTCAAAATGGATTCACGTAGATCAAACGCTCGTGTGAAGTTGACTCAAAGAATGGTTGAATATAACGAAAGAGAATATTCTTCATACAACGAATATATGATGAGGAGGTTCCTCCATGAAGTGAGGAAGCTGCAAACGGAGGAGCCTCCTAAATGCAGGCCGAACATCGTAGCCCCTTCGCCAAGCAGTCTACCAATGCCGCCGAAGGAGTGGACCCAATGAGCCAGAAATGGAGAGAATTGTGTAATTGTGTTCATTTCGTTTTCAATGATTTTATTTATTTTTTATTGAATTTATTTTCTGACAATACAAATATTTTTTAAAGTTTGTGTTCTTCTTTAACTCTTCTGAACACACTGGTTTATTTCGATTAAACATCATGTTCTACCTCTTAGCAGTCTTGATGACTGCTTATTTAGTTCGAAATTTTCAGATAGTGAATTGAGAAAAACAACGCATCTAAGATCTCAAAGGTAAGTACATTATTTTTTTTTGAATAAGTGTCCAAATTTTGAACAAGGAAAAGATTGTTTATTGTTTTTATTTATTTCGTTACTGATTTTAATTTCTGCCAATATAAATATTTATGAAAGTTGTGTATCTCAAAATGGATTCACGTAGATCAAACGCTCGTGTGAAGTTGACGCAGAGAATGATATCGCGGGTTGAAAATAACGAAAGAGAATATTCTTCATACAACGAATATATAATGAGGAGGTTCCTCCATGATGTGAGGAAGCTGCAAACGGAGGAGCCTCCTAAATGCAGGCCGCATATAGCAGCGCCTGATGCCAGCTGTCTACCAATGCCGCCGAGGGAGTGGACCCAATAAGCATGGGGAGAATTGTGAAATTGTGTTTGTTTCTTTTTTATTATTTTTATTTATTTTTTATTGAATCTATTTTTTAACAATATGAATATTTATGGAAGTTGTGTGTTTAATTTTTAATTCTTCTGAACTTACTGGTTTATTTGGATTTAACCAAATGTTTAACCTCTTAGCAGTCTTGATGACTGCTTATTTAGTTAGAAATTTTCAGGGAGTGAATTCAGAAAAACAACGCATCTAAGATCTCAAAGGTAAGTACATTATTTTTTTTAAATAAGTGTCCAAATTTTGAACAGGCAAAAGATTGTTTATTGTTTTTATTTATGTCATTGCTGATTTTAATTTCTGCAAATATAAATACTTATTGATGAAAGTACTGTTTTTTTTTTTAATTTATCTGAACTTACTGGTTTATTCGGATTCAACATAATGTTTTACCCCTTGGCAATCTTGATGACTGCTTATTTAGTTAGAAATTTTCAGGGAGTGAATTCAGAAAAACAACGCATCTAAGATCTCAAAGGTAAGTAAATTATTTTTTTTAAATAACTGTCCAAATTTCGAACAGGGAAAAGATTTTTTATTGTTTTTATTTATTTCATTGCTGATTTTAATTTCTGCAAATATAAATATTTATGAAAGTTGTGTTTTCTTTTCTTATTTCTTCTGAACTTACTGGTTTATTTGGATTTAACGTAATGTTTTACCTCTTAGAAGTCTTGAGGACTGCTTATTTAGTTTCAAATTTTCAAGGAGTGAATTCAGAGAAACAACGCATCTAAGATCTCAAAGGTAAGTACATTATTTTTTTTTGAATAAGTGTCCAAATTTTGAACAAGGAAAAGATTGTTTATTGTTTTTATTTATTTCGTTACTGATTTCAATTTCTGCCAATATAAATATTTATGAAAGTTGTGTATCTCAAAATGGATTCACGTAGATCAAACGCTCGTGTGAAGTTGACTCAGAGAATGGTTGAATATAACGAAAGAGAATATTCTTCATACAACGAATATATAATGAGGAGGTTCCTCCATGAAGTGAGGAAGCTGCAAACGGAGGAGCCTCCTAAATGCAGGCCGAACATCGTAGCCCCTTCGCCAAGCAGTCTACCAATGCCGCCGAAGGAGTGGACCCAATGAGCCAGAAATGGAGAGAATTGTGTAATTGTGTTCATTTCGTTTTTAATGATTTTATTTATTTTTTATTGAATTTATTTTCTGACAATATAAATATTTTTTAAAGTTTGTGTTCTTCTTTAATTCTTCTGAACACACTGGTTTATTTCGATTAAACATCATGTTCTACCTCTTAGCAGTCTTGATGACTGCTTATTTAGTTCGAAATTTTCAGATAGTGAATTGAGAAAAACAACACATCTAAGATCTCAAAGGTAAGTACATTATTTTTTTTGAATAAGTGTCCAAATTTTGAACATGGAAAAGATTGTTTATTGTTTTTATTTATTTCGTTACTGATTTTAATTTCTGCCAATATAAATATTTATGAAAGTTGTGTATCTCAAAATGGATTCACGTAATTCAAACGCTCGTGTGAAGTTGACGCAGAGAATGATATCGCAGGTTGAAAATAACGAAAGAGAATATTCATACAACGAATATGTGATGAGGAGGTTCCTTCATGATGTGAGGAAGCTGCAAACGGAGGAGCCTCCTAAATCCAGGCCGAACATTATAGCCCCTGCGCCAAGCAGTCTACCAATGCCGCCGAAGGAGTGGACCCAATGAGCCAGAAATGGAGAGAATTGTGTAATTGTGTTTATTTCGTTTTTAATGATTTTATTTATTTTTTATCGAATTTATTTTCTGACAATATAAATATTTTTTAAAGTTTGTGTTCTTCTTTAATTCTTCTGAACACACTGGTTTATTTGGATTAAACATCATGTTCTACCTCTTAGCAGTCTTGATGACTGCTTATTTAGTTCGAAATTTTCAGATAGTGAATTGAGAAAAACAACGCATCTAGATCTCAAAGGTAAGTACATCATTTTTTTTTGAATAAGTGTCCAAATTTTGAACAAGGAAAATATTGTTTATTGTTTTTATTTATTTCGTTACTGATTTCAATTTCTGCCAATATAAATATTTATGAAGGTTGTGTATCCCAAAATGGATTCACGTAATTCAAACGCTCGTGTGAAGTTGACGCAGAGAATGATATCGCAGGTTGAAAATAACGAAAGAGAATATTCATACAACGAATATGTGATGAGGGGGTTCCTCCATGATGTGAGGAAGCTGCAAACGGAGGAGCCTCTTAAATCCAGGCCGAACATTATAGCCCCTGCGCCAATCAGTCTACCAATGCCGCCGAAGGAGTGGACCCAATGAGCCAGAAATGGAGAGGATTGTGTAATTGTGTTTATTTTGTTTTTAATGATTTTATTTATTTTTTATTGAATTTATTTTTTTACAATATAAATATTTATGAAAGTTGTGTGTTTAATTTTTAATTCTTCTGAACTTACTGGTTTATTTGGATTAAACATAATGTTTTACCTCTTAGCAGTCTTGATGACTGCTTATACAGTTATAAATTTTCAGGGAGTGAATTCAGAGATACAACGCATCTAAGTTCTCAAAGGTAAGTACATTATTTTTTTTAAATGAGTGTCCTAATTTTGAACAGGCAAAAGATTGTTTATTGTTTTTATGCATTTCTTTTCTGATTCCAATTTCTGCCAATATAAATATTTATGAAAGTTGTGTTTTCTTTTCTCATTTCTTCTGAACTTACTTGTTTATTTGTATTTAACATAATGTTTTACCTCTTATCAGTCCAGGTAGTGAATTCAGAGAAACAACGCATCTAAGATCTCAAAGGTATTATTTTTTTAAATAAGTGTTCAAATTTTGAACAGGGAAAAGATTGTTCATTGTTTTTATTTATTTCATTGCACGTTATTTGAACGCTCGCTCGTGTGAAGATGACGCAGAGAATGATATCGCAGGTTGAAAATAACGAAAAAAAGTATTCATACAACGAGTATGTAATGAGGAGGTTCCTCCATGATGTGAGAAAGCTGCAAACGGAGGAGCCTCCTAAAAGCAGGCCGAACATTATAGCTCCTGCGCCAAGCAGTCTACCCATGCCGCCGAGGGCATGGACTGAATAAGATGGCAAAGGAGAGAATTGTGTTATGGTGTTCATTAATTTTTTGTGTGTTTTTATTTATTTTCTATTCAATTTATTTTTTGACAATTTAAATATTTATGAAAGTTGTGTTTTCTTTTTTTTTTCATTTTTATTTTTTCAAATTAGTGTTCAAATTTTGAACAGGGAAAAGATTGTTCATTGTTTTTATTTATTTCATTGCTGATTTTAATTCCTGCAAATATAAATACTTATGAAAGTTGTGTTTTCTTTTTTTCAATTCTTCTGAACTTACTGGTTTATTTGGGTTCAACATAATATTTTACCCCTTGGCAGTCTTGATGACTGCTTATTTAGTTAGAAATTTTCAGGGAGTGAATTCGGAGAAACAACGCATCTAAGATCGCAAAGGTAAGTACATGATTTTTTAAATAAGTGTCCAAATTTCGAACAGGGAAAAGATTGTTTATTGTTTTAATTTATTTCTTTACTGATTTTAATTTCTGCCATATAAATATTTATGAAAGTTGTTACGTTTAAATTATACGATTTGAATTATTCCAATATGACAGGCGTAACAAAAGTGACCAGCTAGCTCACTCAGGGGGGGTTTTCCCTCATGAGCACGGATAAAGTTTGTCTTAACGGGCGCCAGGTAATTTGATTATTATCTGGCCATCTAGTGCTTCAAATTACCAAAAAAAAATGTCAATTGAAGAATAATCGAATTTGAATAAAGGAATTGATTTGAGAGGTGGAGAAATGAAAAAAATAGTCAAGGCAAAGTTACCTGACTCTATTAAAGCAATCTACTAATAATTTTCGAAATATGCTATCTGAACCTATTTCTTTCTAAACCTATTCCTAACTAAACCTGCTCCTACCTAAACCTATTCCTATTTAACTAAATCTTATATTAAAATACTAAAATTAAGTGATGAGTGAATTTACAAAATGTCAAGTACGAATCCCCTGTGGGGTACTTATCCACAAATTGTCGGTGGTGTAGATGTCCTTATATTGAGGGACCAATGTCCGGAGAATTGCAGAAAGAATAATCAACAGCAGGAATAATACAAAAACCCTAAAAAGAACATAAAATATAATTAGAATATTCTCTCTGGAGAACGCAGGTATATTTAATCTTACCCTAGATGGTGTGTGGGGTTGAGTGTGGTAACAATAAATTTTATCTTCAAAATCCTCATCAACGAGTTCAGCCAGTGGAAAAATATGCCAAGCTATTTATTAAATTTAGCAATTGAGAGAGATTAGTTAAATCCCCGAAGGAATCTTGATCAACTGCCAATAGATATTCTCTCAATCTTGTACCAGGATAAATGAATTATATTACGTTTCTTTATTAACATCGTAGCTCCAGAAAGAATATTCAAACAAAAAAGAAATAAACATATTAAAAACAGAAACGTTCGAACTCGGCCGCACGAATGAAGGGACATGTACTGCTCAACCAAAATTCGAAAATATAGTGCTACACCCAAATAATGGAATGAGGGTAACAAAGTTGTGTTTTCTTTTTTTAATTCTTTTGAACTTACTGGTTTATTTGGATTGAACATAATGTTTTACCTCTTAGCAGTCTTGATGACGGCTTATTCAGTTATAAATTTTCAGGGAGTGAATTCAGAGAAACAACGCATCTAAGATATCAAAGGTAAGTACATGATATTTTTTAAATAAGTGTCCCAATTTTGAAAAGGGAAAAGATTGTTTATTGTTTTTATTTATTTCATTGCTGATTTTAATTTCTGACAATATAAATATTTCTTAAAGTTTGTGTTCTTTTTTAATTCTTCTGAACTTACTGGTTTATTTGGATTAAACATAATGTTTAACCTCTTAGCAGTCTTGATGACTGCTTATTTAGTTAGAAATTTTCAGGGAGTGAATTGAGAAAAACAACGCATCTAAGATCTCAAAGGTAAGTACATTATTTTTTTTAAATAAGTGTCCAAATTTTGAACAGGTTAAAGATTGTTTATTGTTTTTATTTATTTCATTGCTGATTTTAATTCCTGCAAATATAAATATTTATGAAAGTTGTGTTTTCTTTTTTCAATTCTTCTGAACTTACTGGTTTATTTGGATTCAACATAATATTCTACCCCTTGGCAGTCTTGATGACTGCTTATTCAGTTAGAAATTTTCAGGGAGTGAATTCAGAGAAACAACGCATCTAAGATCCCAAAGGTAAGTACATGATTTTTTCAAATAAGTGTCCAAATTTCGAACAGGGAAAAGATTGTTTATTGTTTCTATTTATTTCTTTACTGATTTTAATTTCTGCAAATATAAATATTTATGAAAGTTGTGTTTTCTTTTCTTATTTCTTCTGAACTTACTGGTTTATTTGGATTTAACGTAATGTTTTACCTCTTAGAAGTTTAGATGACTGCTTATTTAGTTTCAAATTTTCAGGGAGTGAATTCAGAGAAACAACGCATCTAAGAAAACCTATATTTTGATACCGAAGTCAATCAACTGCTCAAAAGTGAAGATTTTGTTCAGTTTAATTTTTTCTTTATTTCATTTTCAAGTTTTGTTCACTAGCACAGACCACTCAAGGTATGGGTACATATATTCTATCTGCAAAACGGCTAAAATTAAAGATTCTCTTCTCATAGTAGTCACAGCTTTACTGGTCTTCTCAACACTGAGTTTTTGTGTAATGGAGATCTTCCTCTCAAAATATAATTTTTCCACCAAGTTCCGTTTTCATAAAGTGGGCCACCCTGTATAGGTCTCCGCGAATTGTCCGCTTTCCATCATTTCCCAGACAGTGTCTACACCCATCAATCAATAAACAGAAAGGGGGTAGGAATTGAATTTGGGTTAAGAGTGTTCGAAAAGAAATCGAACAAACGACCGGAAAAGACAGACTACCATGCCCTCCAACCTTTAATTGGGTTGTTAACTCGAGGGTGAGGGTTCCTTACCTCTCTGGGTCGTAGGAACTGAATCCTCGTTAGTTTAATTAACAAATTCGCCAATCTAGGACTTCTAGGAGTCTGTATTCTACTTTCAGAGTTGGAAACGTCATATTTACCTTGGTCTTATTGGGTTCAAGATGTACCATTGCTCCTTCCTGGTTCTATACTATTGTATACAAGTATACACACAAACTCACATGGAATCCTTACGTAAAGGAAGTATTCATGTAAATATTCCAGCCGCCGTTGCTTGCTAAGTAATTATCCTTTTAGGCTTTATCACAACGTTTTATTTAAATGCCATTTGACAGGTCAAAATCTAAACGGTGATAGTTAAGGCTTTGAATTATTTTTTATTGAATGTACCGACCTCGAAAACCTACATTTTGATACCGAAATCACTCATGTAGCCCCCATAGGTAATGAAATATTCCGCTTTTTATTTTTCGATTTTTCATTTTCGAGTTCTGTTCACGAGCTCACACCACTCAAGGTAAGGGTGCTGTCGGTCCGCCAAATTGCTATTATTGAAGATTCGAATAGGAAGTACAACTTTCAGACTCAATAATAACGTTAGGTCCTCCCCAAATATATTTTTTATTGGCAAATATGGTGTTTTTAGGGGGTCATAATCCTTTGTCATTTTTCACCCAAAATTTGAGATTTTTCAAATCGCTCATATTTTGCACGGAGATACTTGGGGCTATGCTGATCAACATAATATAAATAACTATTGCCGGCGATGAGAGGGACGGAAGTTATGACAGTTTGAAATTTCCGATTTTTTGAAAAATGCCATTTGACAGGTCAAAATCTAAACGGTGATAGTTAGGGCTTTGAAATATTTTTTATTGAATGGACCGACCTCGAAAACCTACATTTTGATACCAAAATCACCCATGTAGCCCCAATGGGTAATGAAATATTAAACTTTTTATTTTTCGATTTTTCATTTTCGAGTTCTGTTCACGAGCTCACACCATTCAAGGTAAGGGTGCTGTCGGTCCGCAAAAGTGCCACTATTGAAGATTCGAATAGGACGTACAACTTCCAAATTCAATGATAACGTTAGATCTTCCCCAAATATATTTTTTATTGGCAAATAGGGTGTTTTTGGGGGGTCATACCCCTTTGTCATTTTTCGCCCAAAATTTGAGACTTTTAAAACTACTCATATTTTGCACAGAGATACTTGGGGCTATTCTGATCAACATAATATAAATAACTATTGGCGGCGATGAGAGAGACGGAAGTTATGACAGTTTGAAATTTCCGATTTTTCAAAAAATGCCATTTGATGGGTCAAAATCTAAACGGTGATAGTTAGGGCTTTGGAATTATTTTTATTGAATGGACCGACCTCGAAAACCTACATTTTGATACCGAAATCACCCATGTAGCCCCCATAGGTAATGAAATATTCCACTTTTTATTTTTCGATTTTTCATTTTCGAGTTCTGTTCACGAGCTCTCACACCTCAAGGTAAGGGTGCTGTCGGTCCGCAAAATTGCCATTATTGAAGATTCGAATAGGAAGTATAAGTTTCAATGAATGTTTGCCCGATGTCAAATTTTTCAAGTGAATTTTGACCCACTTCTACTTGTCAGATTCGATTGACATTTTACATGTGTTCAAAATTCATATTTCGATTTTTATGCCACAAAGTTCATACTGCAAAGGTTTTCATCAGTAACGAAAAAAAAACCGAGAACTCAGTGGTTGCATTCTATGGTCTTAAATCACCGAGTATCATATCAATGCTACCTATATCGTCATTGACAACAGGATTCTACTTCCAACCCCTAATTCAACCACAATACATCAACCAGTAAGTAATCAAATGGAGCTTCTGTATTCAAATTCCAAATTGACCAATCGATATGAAGCCCAACTGCTTCGTAAGATTAATAGTTTGGCTGGGGCACTATATATCATGATCTCCACCGATAGGCTTGTCGCTGTATCACAACAGTATCGCTGGTTAATATATAAGGGCTGGATTAATATAAAGTACATCGTCAAGGTTTCACTCCTCATCTGGCCATAAAATCTCAGCTGCTGATGAGCAAACCCATTGAATAAATAATACTGTAGGTTCGTTGTGAAAGGTGTCTAACAAGAGGTGTTTTTGAACCTGTCATTTTTTAACATTTGACAAGTAGAAACTACGCCATTGGATAGAATTAAACTCTGATAGCCTTGTTTGGTTAAAACTTTTTTTTGTACAACTGCCATTAAAAGTGACACTTTTAAGGACAGCAAACAATGTGAAAATTGATTGTTTACGTGGAAGCGTGTTAAAAATATTCTTAACATTGGTGTTAAAAATATTTTTAGCACTCCATTTTCTTATGATGAAATCAGATGAAAAAAATTCAGCAATTGCAAATTTTTATTATCAATATTTAACAATCATTACTTATGAACAAATATTAATCGTAAAACTAGAAGAATTACTAACATTAATGCCCTGTGACGTTAGGGAGCTTCGCAACACATTATTAGAATCCTCAGCACCATCAGTACTTGTAGAAACCGGAAGTACAATATTGGATGATGATGATCCAAAATCTGTTGAGGTTGGGAGAATTTTTTCAGCAATGACATTTCTATATGCAATGGAATGATCAACATAGCCCTCGGCTACCGTCGTATACTTTCATCTACCATGTTTTTTATATCCGTAATATTTGCTCCTGATTCTGCTAGCAATGAAGCGGAGGATCTTCGAAAACAGTGTCTTGTATATTGCTTTGGTTCTGGCAGTTTGAGGAATTCGGCAACAATAGATGGAAGTTTCCCAAATGTATTGATACCAACTGGATTGGCAGTGCATTTATTTTTCATGTATTTCAGGAAAAAACGACGATGTTTGATGACAGAAGGGCGCAGTGCTAAGTACTTATGAAAATAGTCAACATATATCCCAATAATACTGAAAGAACGACTGACTTTCGTTTTTGTGTTTGGAAGTTGTATAACCAATGATTTATTTGTTATTTCGATGTCTTCCACTGATAAATTACACAATTCTTCACGCCGACAGGCTCCAAATAATCCAAAAATATTTGCAACCTTAACCATCAAGTATTTCTCATCTGGTGCCTCATTTATAAACTTTTCAACTTGTTCACGAATGGGAATTTTCGATTTTTTGGGACGATATCCTTCACTTTTCCGTTTTAAATATGCTATTATCTTGAAATATTTACTTACATCCACACCATTTTAGATAAGGGCGCTTGACTTCATCGTTGCAAATTTGCTCCACAAAGTTGATGAACTCCATATTTTTGATTTTTCTTCTAAGTATGCCAGGAAAACAGGTTCACTGAAGTTCCCTTCTACATTTTTCAATTTACACCAGGCCAGGAACTTGTTATATGCAATATCGTACTGCTGAACAGATTTTTTTAGATAGGAATTTCTGATTTGCTCTTCTTGCATACTCTTCAATATCCACAGGAACAACCAAATCATCACTTTTATTAATTATTGGACTCTCGACAAACATATTAAGCAGTTAAAAACCCAAGACGAAAATTGGACAGTAACGAAATTCAAATGACAGCGTCTTTTCTCATTTGTTAGTAATCATAATGTTGGCAAAGTTTGCCATTCACAACAACCTTTTGATTATTTGAATATTAAAACGCATTTTGAAGTTTATTGTCATTGCAAATTCGCCCATTTCATTATCAAAATAGAGCAATTGTACAAAAAACATTGAATGGTATTTGTGTTAAAAGTGATTTCATTTTGTTCGTGAAATTGTTTTTTCACTCACAAAAATAAAACGTCACTTTTAACACTCATATCATAAATAGCTATTTCATCTCCTGTATTTTTCTCGTAAAATGTACCGTTTTGAAACGAGTTTTGAAATGAAAAATAAAATGTAAATCATTGTGTCGAAAAATGGCAATTTATTTAAGAACTGAGTGCACATCGTATTTTTTATTCTAAAACGGTATATTTTACGAGAAAAATACAGAAGATGAAAAAGTTTCTAAACAAAGTAGGCTATTCGAATTTAATTCTATACAAGTAGTTGTGTAAGTTTGTATTCAAATTTGGTCAACAAAAATGATAGGGATAGTCTACTTTAACCGCCTCCACTCATTCTAAAAATATGAAAAAATATCCAGAATGTGTGTGTTTATAATAGTAACACATCCATAAAATATCGTCACTCTATCGCTTTTCGTTTTGAAGATACAAAATAAAAATATTATTTTTCCGCCATCTTTTAATCGCGATATCACCCTAACGTTTGACATTTGACCCAACATTTATAAAACAAACTACCCTTTATTTTGAACAAAGAATAACCCTTTCAATTCAGAAACAGCCTGTATACGAGCAAAAATTTTTTTCAAGCCCATTCATGTTGTCGAGCAGTGAATATTGGGAAAAATGAAATATTTAGGATTGGAGGTTTATTTAAAATTCAATCTTTTTTTAATCGATATGTTTTCCTCGTCCCTCAGTCAATCTCTGTTTCCTACTTACCCAAAAGCAACTATTCTCAATCTCCCCAAAACTTCGAAAGTCTGTTAAAAGTTCCCGATTTCCACTATAAATCGAACCAATTATCAATTTCCCACCTGTTCAACGCATTATCCAGCGATTTTCTCGCTGGCAAATGCACGGGAAAATTTCCCAAATAAATTTCCGCGCAACTTCCGCGCGCTTCGCGGTATGCCTACTAGCGACGTTAGCTGGACGCGTTCGGAACGCTACTGGAAACTGGAAGAGCACCTGCTGCTCCCGTCGACGTCGTCGGAGGCTTCCCTAGGGCATCGCGACGCTAGACGCCGTCGGTACGTTATGATGTGCCGGGTATCAACAGGCTGAAACTATGGGATCGTTTTTTCCGACAGAATATTCTTTGTGTTGGCGTAGGTCGAAGAAAACAACTGAGGAGCTGTGTAAAGGAAATGAGGGGGGTTAGTGTTGCTGGTTTTTAGAACATCGTTCATCAACGAAGGAACGGAACGTGCAGAGATACTTGGGGCTATGCTGATCAACAACTTTTGGCGGCGATGAGAGGGATGAGAGGGAAGGAAGTTATGAGAGTTTAAAATTTCCGATTTTTCAAAAAATGCCATTCGACAGGTCAAAATCTAAACGGTGATAGTTAGAGCTTTGAAATGTTTTTTATTGAATGGAACGACCTCGAAAACCTACATTTTGATACCTTAATCACCCATGTAGGCCCCATAGGTAATGAAATATCCCACTTTTTATTTTTCGATTTTTCATTTTCGAGTTCTGTTCACGAGCTCACACCATTCAAGGTAAGGGTGCTGTTGGTCCGCAAAATTGCCATTATTGAAGATTCGAATAGGATGTATGACTTTCAGATTCAATAATAACGTTAGATCCTTCCAAATATATTTTTTATTGGCAAATATGGTGTTTTTGGGGGGTCATACCCCTTTGTCATTTTTCGCCAAAAATTTTAGATTTTTCAAATTACTCATATTTTGCACAGAGATACTTGGGGCTATGCTGATCAACATAATATAAATAACTATTGGCGGCGATGAGAGGGACGGAAGTTATGACAGTTTGAAATTTCCGATTTTTCGAAAAATGCCATTTGACAGGTCAAAATCTAAACGGTTATAGTTAGAGCTTTGAAATGTTTTTTATTGAATGGACCGACCTCGAAAACCTACATTTTGATACCAAAATCACCCATGTAGCCCCAATAGGTAATGAAATATTCCACTTTTTATTTTTCGATTTTTCATTTTCGAGTTCTATTCACGATCTCACACCATTCAAGGTAAGGGTGCTGTCGGTCCGAAAAATTGCCATTATTGAAGATTCGAATAGGATGTATGACTTCCAGATTCAATAATAACGTTAGATCCTCCCCAAATCTATTTTTTATTGACAAATATGGTGTTTTTAGGGGGTCATACCCCTTTGTCATTTTTCACCCAAAATTTGAGATTTTTCAAATCGCTCATATTCTGCACAGAGATACTTGGGGCTATGCCGATCAACATAATATAAATAGCTATTGGCGGCGATGAGAGGGACGGAAGTTATGACAGTTTGAAATTTCCGATTTTTCGAAAAATGCCATTTGACAGGTCAAAATCTAAACGGTGATAGTTAGGACTTTGAATTATTTTTTATTGAATGGAACGACCTCGAAAACCTACATTTTGATACCAAAATCACCCATGTAAGCCCCATAGGTAATGAAATATTCCACTTTTCATTTTTCGATTTTCCATTTTCGTGTTCTGTTCACGAGCTCCCACCACTCAAGGTAAGGGTGCTGTCGGTCCGCAAAATTGCCATTATTGAAGATTCGAATAGGATGTATGACTTCCAGATTCAATAATAACGTTAGGTCCTCCCCAAATATATTTTTTATTGGCAAATATGGTGTTTTTGGGGGTCATACCCCTTTATGCATTTTTCACCCAAAATTTGAGATTTTTAAAATCGCTCATATTTTGCACAAAGATACTTGGGGCTATGCTGATCAACATAATATAAATAACTATTGGCGGCGATGAGAGGGACGGAAGTTATGACAGTTTGAAATTTCCGATTTTTCAAAAAATGCCATTTGACTGGTCAAAATCTAAACGGTGATAGTTAGGTCTTTGAATTATTTTTTATTGAATGGAACGACCTCGAAAACCTACATTTTGATACCAAAATCACCCATGTAAGCCCCATAGGTAATGAAATATTCCACTTTTTATTTTTCGATTTTTCATTTTCGAGTTCTGTTCACGAGCTCACACCATTCAAGGTAAGGGTGCTGTCGGTCCGCAAAATTGCCATTATTGAAAATTCGAATAGGAAGTATGACTTCCAGATTCAATAATAACGTTAGGTCGTACCCAAATATGTTTTTAATTGGCAAATATGGTGTTTTTGGGAGTCATACCCCTTTGTCATTTTTCACCCAAAATTTGAGATTTTTCAAATCGCGCATATTCTGCACAGAGATACTCGGGGCTATGCTGATCAACATAATATGAATAACTATTGGCGGCGATGAGAGGAACGGAAGTTATGACAGTTTGAAATTTACGATTTTTCGAAAAATGCCATTTGACAGGTCAAAATCTAAACGGTTATAGTTAGAGCTTTGAAATGTTTTTTATTGAATGGAGCGACCTCGAAAACCTACATTTTGATACCAAAATCACCCATGTAGCCCCCATAGGTAATGGAATATTCCACTTTTTATTTTTCGATTTTTCATTTTTGAGTTCTGTTCACGAGCTCACACCATTCAAGGTGAGGGTGCTGTCGGTCAGCAAAATTGCCATTATTGAAGATTCGAATAGGAAGTATGACTTCCAGATTCAATAATTACGTTAGATCCTCCCCAAATATATTTTTTATTGGCAAAGATGGTGTTTTTGGGGGGTCATACCACTTTTTCATTTTTCACCCAAAATTTGAGATTTTTCAAATCGCTCATATTTTGCACAGAGATACTTGGGGCTATGCTGATCAACATAATATAGAATAGAATAGAATATATTTGTCATCAAAAACATACATGACTTGTCAATAATATACTTCACTAATATAATACAATATATGTATAACAATAATAAGTATAAGACATTAATAATCATCTTGTAGGACAAACCGTTTTACACATTGAAAAATATTCATCGATGCTATAGAGTGGAGTGTCCATCAGGAATGTCTTCATCCTTCTTTTGAACATATAGTTTTCTAGGTGTTTTAGATGGTTAGGTAGAGCGTTATATAGTTTGGTTCCCATAAACTGTGGGGAGAATTGTGTTCTCTTCAGGCGATGCATCGGCAGTTCATAGTGGTCTCTTCTTCTGGTGCAGTGCTCATGAATGGTGGCTCGTGTGGAGAACTGGTGTCGTCTCTCATGGAATTAAACCAGACAGCTATAAATGTAATGTCCATACAGTGTGAGGATTCTGTATTTCCTGAATAAACCCCTGCAAGAGGTGGTCTGTGGGACCCCCGCCACGACACGAAGTGCTTGTTTT
This sequence comes from Adalia decempunctata, assembly GCA_951802165.1. Classification (NCBI taxonomy): domain Eukaryota; kingdom Metazoa; phylum Arthropoda; class Insecta; order Coleoptera; family Coccinellidae; genus Adalia; species Adalia decempunctata. The sequence continues at coordinate 5,244,265 of OX637698.1, forward strand.
TGTTTTATGAATACTCTATGTGCATCCACAGATGAGCCCCATAGTATGGTCCCATAGTTCATCAAGCTGCCAAAGTGCGCATGATAAGTGAGAAGGGCGTATCGTTCACCCAGCAGGTGTGCTATCCTCCTTATTGCGAATATCCGGGTTGACAGTCTCCGGCATAACTCCTCGACATGCGTGGACCACGAAACCGCCGTATCCAAGGTGAAACCCAGCAGTGTTAGGTTGTTTTTTTCGGTTGTTTTGGTTGTGTCTTATCGATGTTTAAGGATAGGTTATTCGCATCAAACCACTCCTTGGCGTCCTTCAGACTTTTCCCATTTTTGTTTCCGTCATTTTTCCCAATTTTATTAACGAAGCTTGTGTCGTCGGCAAAGATCTTGATGCAGTCGGCCTCAATGTTCGCGAAAAGGTCATCCATATATATCACAAACAAAACAGGCCCCAGAATGGAACCCTGAGGTACACCTTCATCCACTCTGAGCTTTGGGGAGCAGCTGTGTTCCCACTCCACCATCTGATATCTGTCCTGCAAGTAGGATGACATGAGTTCCAGTATTGGCCCTCTCAATCCATGGTATTCCAACTTTCGCAGCAGTATCTCGTGGTCCACACTATCAAACGCCTTGCTGAGGTCGAGGCACGTTAGGGATGCCTCCTCGAAGTCATCGAAGGCCTCGTAGACCGTATAAATAACTATTGGCGGCGATGAGAGGGACGGAAGTTATGACAGTTTGAAATTTCCGATTTTTCAAAAAATGCCATTTGACATGTCAAAATCTAAACGGTGATAGTTAGGGCTCTGAAATGTTTCTTATCGAATGGAGCGACCTCGAAAACCTACATTTTGATACCAAAATCACCCATGTAGACCCCATAGGTAATGAAATATTCCACTTTTTATTTTTCGATTTTTCATTTTCGAATTTTGTTCACGAGCTCACACCATTCAAGGTTAAGGTAAGGGTGCTGTCGGTCCGCAAAATTGCCATTATTGAAGATTCGAATAGGAAGTATGACTTCCAGATTCAATAATAACGTTAGGTCCTACCCAAATATATTTTTTATTGGCAAATAATAAGTGGTCATACCCCTTTGTCATTTTTCACCCAAAACTTGTATTTTTTTTTATTTTCGAAAATCTCGAAAAGAATTAAGCCTAAAATCATTTCTTCAAAGGTCCTGCTGTAACACTATTTTTAGCGTATTTAAGAAATACTACTTTTCGTAGAACGGGACATGAAATATGATAGTACATGTAAATAATGATAATTAGACAATCGGCATCGATTGTTTAGTATCGTTCAATTCAACATTTTTGATTACAGGTGTTTTATGAAATTTTATCTCGATGGATAAACAAAATGATCTCTGGGGCTGCTCAGAAAACGCTGCGAAATGGTATCGAATTCAAATCCATTACGTTGAGCAGGAATCTCGAGCCTGGGCGTAATAAAAAAAATTGGAAATATTCGCCCCAAGAGTTTCCTAAGAAACAGATTCATTTTCTGATTAATGGAATCGGAAACAACTTTCATAGGCCATTAAATTTTCAATCCTTTCGATACGAGAGAGAAAGAACTCCGAATGAAAGATTCAATCGACAATTTTCCAGCGGTTTCATTCCAATCTTCCTCGGAAAATGTTGGAGGAGTCCTTTTAGATTTAATTGATTTCCAAAGTTTGATTACTTTTAGATGAACCGGACCTGTTTATTCGCAAAAATCTCGAAAAAAGCCTTTGTAGGCCCGCAAAAAATTTGTCGCACGAACAAAAATGAAACTCTTTCAAATATTAAGAGAGAGATCAACTTGGCATTCATCTTGTATTCATAGATGCACAGGAAGCCTATTCATAGATTTCTATGCATCGTTCTGTATTCTCAGCATAGAGAACGAGTATGTATATGTATTCTATGAATAAGAATTTTATGCATCTTGTCCTCAGCAAACCATTTTTCGTCAGAACCAATATAGGAGAAGTTTCGCTTCCAAACTAGAATCTTCGTTTCCAACTTTACTATTGTGCCATCCAACTTAACACAACTCGATCATTAGAAACACTTAAAATTAATAATGGAGACGGAACTTCAATTTTCCATCGATATTTCATCCAATCATATTCGCAAACATCGGGAACTGTGTGCGAGGATTACTTCATTAACAATTCCATAAGGGGAACATAATTTAGCTCTTACGAACTATAATGCCTATCCGGCTCAGTGACCCAGCCATGAAATATAAACAAACGTTAACATATTAGGGCTAATAAACCGTATATTCGGCAATGAAAAGCCGATTACGTATTAATAATTTCATGAATGTTGGTCAGTTCAATTTAAATTTCGACCAGGGTAATCGATAATTAGTTAATTAGCCAGTTTTTGTTGAGGATATAAAACTAACCTGATGCTATTTCTACTCACGCAACATAGATGCATATGTATTCAATGCATCTATCATCGCAGCATACTGCCACAGAATCCCTAACTATAGTTCTGTGCCTCACAGAATACCCATAGGATAGATGCATAGAACACCTTACACCTGGTGTAACGACTCCCTACTAAAAATCGTGACCAAAATTTGTAGATCAAAACGGCATCCTAGATTTCAGATTTTGGACTAGTTCCGGAATAAATCGCAATATTTATCGGTCGTGGCGCTAGTGCGGCAATGACAAAAAACGCGACCCCTTTCGGGAGAAATGAAAAGCTGCACAAAATATCACGTTTTCGATCGACAAGAAAGTCTTGAACAAAATCTGATCAGTGCCAACACCAGGTATTTCTATGCATCTATCCCATAGGTATTCTGCGATACTACGGAACGACCATAGAAATAGAATAGATTCATTATCTCTTTGTGAAACACTGAAAGGAGGAAAGACTTTATCTGCATAGAGCATGCATTGATGGACCCATCAAAAGTGCTGTTCCTTTGGTTTGATTGCTGTTCTTTCTAAGAATGTATTAATATGAAATGAAAACTAGAGCATTAAATGACACTGTCGCTTCCAGTCTCGCTACCCTAATAAGCAATCCTGACGAGAAAAAACGAGGACGAAACTTCATTCTGGCAAAAATTATTGGGGAAGGAAATCGAATAAGAGGCTCTCGCAGTCCCATGAGTCCAGGACGCAAATGTAAAGATCCGGTCTGGAGAAAAACTGAGGCGAACTTCCCTCGGGATAACGAAGTTCTTCCGTTTTTTAAATTTCACAATTCAAGTTGTCATACTACGTTATATTCGTGTTTCCCTTTTTGGAATAGTGAATAAAGGTGGTAATTTTGGGGAAAATGGTGCATATACCTTCCTTTCTAATTTAAATGAGACTTTATTCTATGACAACAAGATCACCTGCGATCCCCATTAGGAAGAATTACGTACATAGAACTTATAATAACATACAAATGTAAGTTCTATGTATACGTATCACTCATTTGCACAAGATTCGCGCCTGATTGAACTGCACCCTCTGAGGTTCGATCCCTGAAAACAGGAAATGTACTTTTTTGGTGGAATTTACTATATTCCCTACTTTCAGGAATCCAAATTGGAGCTCAGTCCTAAACGAATAAAAAAGAAGCAGTTAGCTCTTCTATGTTCCATGACTGTCAGTACCATATGATTTTGACTTTTAACCTTCATTCCGATGAGGCTCCTGTCATGTTTTTGCATATGTAAACATGCAGAAAATGTATATGTTTTCCTCTTAACGACAAGACAGTTCATCATGCCACACTGCTAATTGGAGACAAAAGCAAAGTCATTATCATATTCCACCATGGCTGCTCAGGAAAAGCTCATGAAATCTCTAGAATCACTTAAGAAAATCTCATTTTCCAATAGTAACTCTGATACTTTGAATATGTGAGTATTCTGAAGTATTCCATGACATCCCATTGTTAAGAAATACAAGGGGACGATAAGAATAAATCTCTGGAGAATAAATCTCTGGAGTTATACGAATTATCTATTTTAGTAAAAAAGAGAAGGTCCATCATTGCCACGTTATAACAGAATGTATAAGCAGCAATTCAATAACTGTACTTCCAACCGTTTTTCCTAACTTATTAAATAACACAATGGAGAGTCTGTTTCAACTCTGTGATGACCCAGACTCAGACATCAGAATGGTTGCTGAGGAATCTCTCAACAAAATAATAAGAGTAAATCTTGAAACGTCCATTCTGCTTTTTCTCACTGTAACGTTCTAGGCCCTCAACGACGAAAACATTACGAGAGTTCTCATAGAACTACACAAAGAAATCAAAAGAAATAATTCAGCTAGATCATTGCGAGCAGCGTTAAGCAGGTTTTCCAAACTAGCTCACAGTATAAGGCCTCATAAGGGAAAGCTGTATGTGGCTCATTTATTTCCTAGCTTGATCAGAATTATTGAGAGACCTGAGGAATCCATACATGAAACACTGGCAAGCAGTCTACCAAAAATTATTGAAGTATTAGGACCATTCACCACTGATAGTGATATTAAGGTATTATTATTATTGAAGACCACTTTTTAAATCTTGTTTATACCTTGCTTAGGGACTTTGCGATATCTTGGAAAAAGGATTATACAGAATATTTTTGCATAGATTATAAGAATTGAGTTTGTTTCAGAACCTTCTAAAATCGTTTATTGGCAATATTTCAAATCCGTCAGCTGTTATCAAAAGGACGGCAGCTCATTCGATACAAAGTGTATGCCTAAACTGTCCAAAACCTTATTTGTCCATCGTGTATTGTATTCATATTGTACTAGGTAAATATTCCACTTGAATAATGATCATAATCTTCAAAATATAAAAATTCAGGTTTTGTGTTTCCACTTAACGAAAACTGTGACACCCACTTGATTTTTGGTGTTTTGGGGGTGCTTAAAATACTTTTACCCCACTGGAGAAAATGCTTGAAAGAAAGCAATCAGTCGCAAGAGAAGGAAAAACAAGGAGCGGAATGGGCTGAGTTGAAATCAGAAAAACTACTCCAGGTACTTATTCTGAAATGTTTTGAGTTTTATTGCAATATTTCTTGATTTTTATGTAACAGATTTACGAGCTGTGCCTTCATTACATCAATAATAAGGATCACAATTTGGTGAATTCTTCGTTAGACACCTTGAATATTTTGTTGCAAAATTCGACTAAGGAGCTGAGGGAAGCTTTGTTGAATCCTACTGGCCCCCCTAAAAGTAATACTCGGTATTTTGGTGGCCCTAAACGTAAATCCTTAAGTAAGTACTGTTTGGACTAATCTCAATGAAATCGGATTGAAAATTAAAATTTTGTGATTACGGTTATATTTTATATTCTAGGTCAACTGAGCATAAGTTCCGAAGCTGCTTTGACATCAGAATCAGACCTCACTGATTCTCTGAGACCCGATATTAACAAATGGATAGATCACTCGAAACTTACTTTATCGTCACTCAATCTTATAGATAAGTCAAAGGAATCGTTTGAAAAATCCCTATCTTTAGAGAGTGGCAGCAGCACAATAACCAGATCTTTGTCTCAAATCGACCTTGAATCTAGTATTGAGTTCGATGCACTCAAAACATGTACGAGTAATAGCAGCACTGATCTTTTAGAGGCAGCAATCAACTCGAGGAGCTCTTCGAATGAATATATTCCAGATAGTAGCATAAGGGTAATTTTAATTTCATGTATCCACCCGTATATACAGGGTCTTTCACGAGGAACCTCACCCATATTTATATGGGAAACTACTGAACGTATTTTCATGAAATTCAGCACTTATAAGTATTTCACGATGCTGATGAAATCTAAAATATTTTCAAGGCATGAGCACCTCCGGTTTTTCCGGAAATGACATCAACTTCCGTTTTTCAAATTAGAACACCATTTTTTTATTGCAGAAATAGATTCCTTAGAAAATTTCAAGTTATTTTGATGTAACATTTTTCAGTTTTGGATGAAAATTATCTCTGAGCGGGAAAATTCGAAAAAAAAATCGAAAATAGAGCTCCGCTGAAACAAGAATAACTTCGAGGTTTTTGGATGGAAAATTTTCATTTTTGGGATTTTTCAAGATGTAAGATTGATGTATCCAATTTAAAAATCGAAATCGCGATTCATGATACAGGGTGTGAAAAAATCGCTTTCAAAGTTAGGGATGATAAAATCGTGAAAAATCAATTTTTTCAAATTAGAACCCCATTTTTTAATGGCAGATATTGAATCTACGTTAAAAAATAATGTGAGTGTATGCATCACACCCTTGCCCTAAAGTGGATATTTTCTGAGTTATTCACAAAAAACTGTTTTTCGTCTTGAATTTTCAGCTATTTCTTTTCCCTTCACGCCAAAAAGATGAAATTTTCAGGAACTGTTACTTAAACCATGTTTTAGATTTTACTTCCCTAATATGCAAGAGAAAAAAGTTACAGGTTGCTCCTAAATAGATGGCGAATTTGGATTCGAATTTGTATCGGAAACCTCTTCATTTCAACTAATCGGCTATCGGTTTTCTCTCCAGTGATGAATAAATAATTCCTTATGAACCATATGCAAAAACTTACCATGTTTTACATTTTTTTTTTTTAATGATAGATATCATTAATTACATCTGCCAAATTCCTCTTTCTTCAGTAGCATTTTGTGTTTACTATTAATTTGGTGATAATTCGTATTTAGTTATAAAATCGATCACTATGCCTAATTTTATCAATGAAGATTATTTAAATCTCATTCTACTTCATGGAGAATGTAATAAAGTTGTAGATAGAACGATTCGACTGTTCATTGCGAGGTTTCCTGACCGACCCAGACCAACGAGAGATACCATTAACAGAACCATGACAAACTTGAGAAATGTCGGATCTTTCGTTAAGAAAACTATACACAGAGAAAAAAGTGTAGTAGAAGATGAGAACAACGAAATTACAGTTCTTGCATATTTTCGTGTGAATCCTCAAAATTCTCTCAAAGATGCCGAGATTGATCTGGGATTATCTCAATCGAGTGTTTGGAGAATATTAAAAAAACATAAAATGCACCCATATAAATTCAACAGGGTACAGCATTTGAAGGAAACTGATTTCGTCAGGAGAACAGAGTTTTGCGAAGCTATGATGATTCGATTTCAAGAGAATGAAAACTTTTTGGACTGTATAATTTGGACAGATGAATCTAAATTCACAAAGAATGGTTCTTTCAATAGGCATAACAGTCATTATTGGGATGAAGAGAACAACCACCACTTCAGACAATGGAACTTTCAAGAGACCTGGAGTTTCAATGTTTTTTGCGCCATCAAAAATAATGCAATTCTCGATGTTCACATTTATGATGGGACTTTAACTGGTAAGATAGAACACTACACATGTTTGCATTATTTAAAGAATGTTCTCCCTTAGGAGATAGATATTCTGACATATTGACTCAAATAATTGAGCCGCTAGTTCAGAACCATAATGACTTATGGTATCAACAAGATGTCGCGCCTCCACACAATTCACTCAATGTGTCAAATATCCTCTACAGGCTATTTGAAGATCGATGGTTGGCGAACAATGGTCCACATCTTTGGCCACCACGTTCTCCCGATTTAACTCCTTTAGACTATTATGTTTGGGGTAGGATAAAAAATATTGTCTACTCAACTCCCCTGACTGATAAAGAGGACTGCATAGAACGAGTCAGAAATGCGTTCAGGTTTGTTTAGATTTTTAGATTCATAGTTTTGAAACTCAATTTGGTTTTTAAACACTTTTGCAGATCTCTTCCTCCCGATGAAATAAGAAGAGCAACGCACGAAGCATTCCTGAGACGTATAAATAAATGTCTAGAAATTAACGGTCAAAACTTTGAGCATCTTCTCTAGTTATAACTGCGAGAGTTTGCCATGGTTCTCCTAATAGTAACTTGAAGTCGGTTTCAAGAAGGGGTGAAAAATCTACAGCATGTTTCAAATAACAGTTCCTGAAAATTTCATCTTTTTGGCGTAAAGGGAAAAGAAATAGCTGAAAATTCAAGACGAAAAACAGTTTTTTGTGAATAACTCAGAAAATATCCATTTTAGGGCAAGGGTGTGATGCATACACTCACATAATTTTTTAACGTAGATTCAATATCTGCCATAAAAAAATGGGGTTCTAATTTGAAAAAATTGATTTTTCACGATTTTGTCATCCCTAACTTTGAAAGCGATTTTTTCACCCCCTGTATCATGAATCGCGATTTCGATTTTTAAAGTGGATACATCAATCTTACATCTTGAAAAATCCCAAAAATGAAAATTTTCCATCCAAAAACCTCGAAGTTATTCTTGTTTCAGCGGAGCTCTATTTTCGATTTTTTTTCGAATTTTCCCGCTCAGAGAGAATTTTCCAACCAAAACTGAAAAATGTTACATCAAAATAACTTGAAATTTTCTAAGGAATCTATTTCTGCAATAAAAAAATGGTGTTCTAATTTGAAAAACGGAAGTTGACGTCATTTCCGGAAAAACCGGAGGTGCTCATGCCTTGAAAATATTTTAGATTTCATCAGCATCGTGAAATACTTATAAGTGCTGAATTTCATGAAAATACGTTCAGTAGTTTCCCGTATAAATATGGGTGAGGTTCCTCGTGAAAGACCCTGTATAGGTTGATTGTTTGAAGGTTTGAAGAAGTCTATTGAAATTGGAAGATGGTATAGTTCTGATATTTTGCTTTTGTCACAGCGAAATATGATTTTTTGAAGATGTTTTATGGTAATTTTTGAGGACTATACTGTCTTGCAGTCTTTAGATTTCTAATGGAGATTTCTGATATTCGCCCTGTATAATGTTCGAATGTTTAAGGACATCAACATTGGACAGTATGGCGACCCAGACGTCCCCTTAAAATATTGCGGAAGGCTCCTAACCAAATCGTTTTTGCTGACTGGGGTACCGAATAACATGATAAACGACAAATCATGTAGAGTTTCTGTGAAATCCTCCTCCATTTCGTGTATGTCTTCCATCGTCAAATTATATCCCCAGATTTTATTGGAATGCTTGGATAAAACTGTGGATTTACCTCAGAAAGAGGTCGATCAAGGGATATCCGATATTTTATTGTATTCGAATCATCAAGATCCTCAATTAAAGGGTCATACTAGGATATTAGTTGCTAATTATTTGGTGTCTGTTATTGTCCAAAGTAGAGGACATTATGATGAGTGGTTTGAGGAGCACTCAAAGGGGAGGGAGAATCCTGCTCTGAGATTCGAGGAGTTGGTCAGGATTTTCCAAGAAGTGAGTATTTTTTCGTATTAATATCGGGGGAAAGTGGAAATATTCGATTTTGGAAATAAATTTATTCATTTTTGGTAGTTTCAAAAAAAAAATGAATTCATTCAAACATTTTTTAAGGGATTGAACGACGAATCATCAATATGTATAAGACATACTCTTCAGAGTTTAGAATTGAGTTTGCACTACATCTTGGAAAGCAGACAATGCAAAAAAGCGAATCCTCTACTGTTAAAATTACCGTATCTGTTTAGTAATCCATACTGGCTAGTTAAAGTAAGTAAAATCGATATTGTTAACTTTGTGAAAACGTCTTGATCTATATCCAGGTAAATTTATGTGATTTGATGTGCCATCTTCCTTATATAACAGTACATTATGTTACTGGTGACGACAAATTCCAAAAGAAAATGCTCGCAGGTTTACAAGAGCTGCTGAAAGACTCTGATGTTAGAGTGAGGAATGCTGCATCTAACACACTTGCAAGGTATGCAATAACAGCATGATTTCATCTTCAAATTAGACATAATCGCTTGTACACAAGTCACACTTATGCTACATTTTTTCATTTTGTCTGAAATATCACATTTAAAACAAATTTCCTGAAAGAGACTAGCAATCATGAATCAGATTTTCAAATGTGGTCTTTTTCTCATAGATATTCTTCAAAAATTATATAAACTGCGCAAAAAAATTAACGCACATTATGGAAATCTCAAATTTATTCTACAACTGAAGGTGTTCTCAATGATAATTAGTTTTATCAGAATTATGCATGCATATTGTTATCCACTTTCAACGTTTTTCTTCAATACAGATGTTTTCTCCCAGCAGGAATAAAAAAAGATGATATTATCAGATTTTGAATGTATTGGCTCCATTCTAAAATCAGTTGTTCTCGATCAATTCTAATGATCAATAGTTTTTCTTTCGTTTGATTTTCTACACTCGATCGCTATGCAACGCGAAATACGCAATTTGACCCAAGAGGAATGTGCCCAAGCGGTAGTTTTGCGAGAAGGAGGGTGGACATACACAAGAATTGCAGAAAGGTTTGGAGTTTTCCATACAAGTGTGTCCAGAATGTTGCAGCGATTCAGGGAGACAGGTATGAATGTCCGAAGACCAGGATAGGGTAGACCACGGGTAACAACTGCCATTCAAGAACGTTACTTGAGAGTTTCTCCGTTGAGACAACGGTTTGCAACCGCTCGCCTCCTTCAAAATCAGCTTGAGCAAACTCGTGAGGTGCAAATTAGCACTCAGACAATAAGAAATCGCCTCAGAGAATATGATTTAAGGCCTCGTGTCGCGGCAAGAGGCCCAGCTCTTACCCCAGCCCATCGAAGGGCGCGTTTGGATTTTGCGAGAGAGCATATCCATTGGGAAGAGGCCGATTGGGAAAGAGTTCTCTTCACAGATGAGTCTAGATTCTGCCTCTACCATTGTGATCGACGTTCCCTTGTATACAGACGTCCCCATGAAAGATATGCTCAGTGCAATTTCCTGAATACTACTGGTTTCGGGGGAGGATCGATTATGGTATGGGGTGGAATATCTTTGACTGCTCGCACAGACCTAGTGGTCGTTGATAATGGAGCTATGAATGCTGATAAGTATATAAGGAACATTCTTGAAGAGCATGTAGTGCCATTTGCCCCATACATTGGTGAAAATTTCATTTTTATGGACGATAATGCCAGACCCCATCGTGCGGGCATCGTTCAGGAGTACCTTGAAGAGGTTGAAGTCCCTCGAATGGAATGGCCAGCAAGAAGTCCAGATCTCAATCCGATTGAGCAGGTTTGGGACAACCTCAATAGAAGGCTGATAAGTTCAGAAAATCATCCAATACTCTTAATGACTTAGGAATCCAACTCGAAGAAATCTGGGAAGGATTAGATCAGAACATTTTAAGATCACTCATTTTGAGTATGAACCGTCGTTGCCGAGCTGTAATTAACGCAAGGGGTGGAAATACCAAGTATTACATCACTTATCAGCATTTCAGTATTTTGAAAATTGTTCATTTCTCTTCTTTCACATAAGATTCGGTGAAATCCTGAATTTTTCTTCCATTTAATGTGTCTTGTTTCGTTCAAAACCTTCCCAAGAGAACATAAAAAATAAGTTATAAAGTCAATGTAGAGTTAACTTTCATTAAAATTGAGATTTTCAGAATGTGCGTTAATTTTTTTGCGCAGTGTACATGGATGTAGGAGAATCTTCAGATTATTGAATCATCATCAGAAAACAATTTGGCCATGTGTGGATTACGTATCCTGAAAAAGCATTGCTTTATTCCAGATTGATTCCAAAACTGTATTTCAAAACCCCCCTGGGAAATGCAGTAACTGCGAAGGCTGTATCGTACAAGAAAAAACTTTTATCTAACCTTTACGACGAATCATGGTTGTGCCCTTTCAATTATGAACACATCGTGGATATTATGCCTTTTCCATTCAACCAAATCGATGAAAAACCTCAAGAAGACATCGAATATACATTATCCAAAGTCCTTCATGGAATTAAAGAAATAACCTTGTTTCCCCAAAGTGAATACATGATCGTAGGTCAAATTCCCACTTTATATCTGGTTTTTACGTAAGTTCTATTTCAGATTGGTTGCATCGAGGGTTTGGCTGTTCTTTCTCAAAAGTTTCCATGTACGGTTTATAGAAAAGCTTGGAATTGTTGTTTTCCCAAGACTTCGAAAGAGGAAAACCAAACGAATGACTTGTTGGAGTTATGTATTGATTTGATGACCGATTCCACTCTGGTTTACGATATAGGCTTTCATACCAACTTATTGATGCTTTGTTCCAATCTGTATGCAGGTAAACATGAGAAGAAGCATCTATTTTTCCAATTGCTTCACGATTCTTGTAGGTTTATCAATATCTGTCTCAAGACCTGTACCGGAACAAGACATCACTCAAAAATGGGCTATGTTCGACTCTCCTGTCTATTCGAACATTTCGGACGTCTTCCTCAAGCATATAATCAAAGTGCTGTGTATTTACCAACATATTGTCGATGATGTTCAGTTGCCTTCCCAGCAGAAACCTGCTATTTTGGGTTTACCGTCTGCTAGTCCGATGAAGAGAAGAAAGAGTGATTTAGAGAAAAAAATTATAAGTACGAAGACAACAGAGGAAAAGGTTGAGAAAAAAGAGAAAGAAAAGAATTTAGCTGGTAGTTTTTCATACTCAAATCATTATATGAAGATATACGAAGCATTGAAGACTGCATATGGCAATTATAAGGTGAACACAATTAAAAAAGTAGATCTTGTAGCTTCGACATTTCTAATTTTACCAAAATCAATTGGAAAAAGGTTTGATTGAGACTATAATGCTTCTAGACTTCCTTGGAGCCCTCGGCTTCAGAAAAGATCCTTAACATGTTGAAAGAAACCCTGAGAAGCCTTTCAATACTGATGGAAATCGGTGGTTTGCCGGAGTTTGGACCGATAGCCGAAGAAATCTTGAACTATCTGAATTCCATATTCAAAATAGAGCCTTCAGGAAGTGTTGAATGCGTGCAACAGCTCCTGAAGTCTATATTTGAAACGAATCTGCTGGCCAATGGGATTGACATTGTTCAAGATGGCAAGAAAAAAGAAAAGGTTGGGACTTTATTTGATTTAGGCGAAAAATTACTGTGTATTTTGCAGAATGAAATAGATGCTTCGGGGTTTTATTACAATTTGTTCTTGAAGCCTTATAAAGAGGTTACCTTGTGTATAAACGCTATGAAAGATATAAACAAGAAGGATGGTGATGGGGATAGTGCCATGATGGGATATCTTCATCGAAATGCTAAACGAAAAACTGCAGTCTCTGCCAACCTAGATAAGGTCTTGGCGAATTATATCAGAATATTCGAGCCTATGGTTATAAGGTCTTTAAAGGTATGTTTCAAGAATAACCTTCAAATATTAATTAAGTTTTTTGTTAAGAAATTGTGTAGTCTCATTTTGTCTTATGCGAATTTTTATACCTTTTCAATGTATTGTTCTTGGAGATATGTTTCATGTCTTTCGATTAACTCATGACATCCTTATTTCTTCATGTTGTTTTTCAGCAATACACTATTACCAGCGATGTTAAACTGCAAGGAAGGGTCCTCCAGCTCTTAAGTCAACTCGTTCAGTTGAAAATAAATTATTGTCTTTTAGATGCAGATCAAATCTTCATCAATTTTGTTATAACGCAATTCGATTATATTGAAGAAGGTCAAATCCAGTAAGTACTTGATGTAACAAAATTTCCTTCACCGTTTCGGGAGGTCCTAAATGAGGTAATTCATTTCAATTTACCCAGGGGCGACTGTAGTGACCCTTGACCTCTTTTTTGTGTAACTTTTGGCTTTCAAACCATTCGGTATGGGTGAAAACTTAGTTGTGGTCGCAGCTTGGTCTCAGGTTAGCCTCAGTGGTGATAGGTTAACAGAATTTCATTCCTGGGGCGACTGTACCTTCCCTGAACCTCGCCGAATAGGTGAAGGAAGTTTTGCGCCAACTTTTACCAACATACTCGTTGCATTTTGTGGGAAATCTCCCGCTCGATTCTAGTTTCAACATGAAATCCGTGCATTTCCAGGCATTCCGAAGAACTGATCCCCAAGATCTTCCAATTCCTCGTACAACTGTCTTACAGCAAGCAGCATTCCAAGAGCATCATAGGCATACCGAAAATCATCCAATTATGCGACGGTTTGACGGCCAGTGGTCAATGTCCTCTAACACACTGCATCCCAGCGTTGACGCCAATAGTCAAAGATATATTTCTGATGAGGAACGTGCTGAACACTCCCGATTTGAAAGAGTTGGAAACCACCAGGGAAGTCGTACTTTCTATGCTGCTCAAACTGGTGGAGTATCACGAGATTGTAGATTTGATCGCTTTGATTTTGGACGACAGCAAGTATTGTAGTGATACGGATAAGTGGTCCAGATGGTCCCAAAGCGTGTTCAGCTGTTTTCTTTCAGCCCTGAATGGGAATAGGTATAAGTTGGACAGTATGGAATCCTTTAATTCTTTGAGGAAGCTGATTTTCGCATTTAACCCAAACGTGTTCAGTCCAATCGACGATGTTCTAACCTTATTGTTCCAAGAGCCACCATCTATAGTAAGTTTATGTGGTTTCCATTGTTGGTATACACTGCGCAAAAAAATTAACGCACATTATGGAAATCTCAAATTTATTCTCCAAATGAAGGTGTCCTCAATGATAATTATTTTTATCAGAATTATGCATGCATATGTTATCCACTTTCAACGTTTTTCTTCAATACAGATATTTTTTCCCAGAAGGAATAAAAAAAGATGATATTATCAGATTTTGAATGTATTGGCTCCATTCTAAAATCAGTTGTTCTCGCTCAATTCTAGTGATCAATAGTTTTTCTTTCGTTTGATTTTCTACACTCGATCGCTATGCAACGCGAAACACTCAATTTGACCCAAGAGGAATGTGCCCAAGCGGTAGTTTTGCGAGAAGAAGGGTGGACATACACAAGAATTGCAGAAAGGTTTGGAGTTTCCCATACAAGTGTGTCCAGAATGTTGCAGCGATTCAGGGAGACAGGTATGAATGTCCGAAGACCAGGACAGGGTAGACCACGGGTAACAACTGCCATTCAAGAACGTTACTTGAGAGTTTCTTCGTTGAGACAACGGTTTGCAACCGCTCGCCTCCTTCAAAATCAGCTTGAGCAAACTCATGAGGTGCAAATTAGCACTCAGACAATAAGAAATCGCCTCAGAGAATATGATTTAAGGCCTCGTGTCGCGGCAAGAGGCCCAGCTATTACCCCAGCCCATCGAAGGGCGCGTTTGGATTTTGCGAGAGAGCATATCCATTGGGAAGAGGCCGATTGGGAAAGATTTCCCTTCACAGATGAGTCTAGATTCTGCCTCTACCATTGTGATCGACGTTCCCTTGTATACAGACGTCCACATGAAAGATATGCTCAGTGCAATTTCCTGAATACTACTGGTTTCGGGGGAGGATCGATTATGGTATGGGGTGGAATATCTTTGACTGCTCGCACAGACCTAGTGGTCGTTGATAATGGAGCTTTGAATGCTGATAAGTATATAAGGAACATTCTTGAAGAGCATGTAGTGCCATTTGCCCCATACATTGGTGGAAATTTCATTTTTATGGACGATAATGCCAGACCCCATCGTGCGCGCATCATTCAGGAGTACCTTGAAGAGGTTGAAGTCTCTCGAATGGAATGGCCAGCAAGATGTCCAGATCTCAATCCGATTGAGCAGGTTTGGGACAACCTCAATAGAAGGCTGAGAAGTTCAGAAAATCGTCCAGCTACTCCTAATAACTTAGGAATCCAACTCGGAGAAATCTGGGAAGGATTAGATCAGAACATTTCAAGATCACTCATTTTGAGTATGAACCGTCGTTGCCGAGCTGTAATTAACGCAAGGGGTGGAAATACCAAGTATTAAATCACTTATCAGCATTTCAGTATTTTGAAAATTGTTCATTTCTCTTCTTTCACATAAGATTCGGTGAAATCTTGAATTTTTCTTCCATTTAATGTGTCTTGTTTCGTTCGAAACCTTCCCGAGAGAACATAAAAAATAAGTTATAAAGTCAATGTAGAGTTAACTTTCATTAAAATTGAGATTTTCAGAATGTGCGTTAATTTTTTTGCGCAGTGTAGTTTATATTGTTATATTTTTTCAGAATGAAGACATCACGCATTTTACTCGATGGATGGGCAAAATCCTTACAGTTCTCACCATTCTATCGCCGGTCAAAGAAGAACTGATCCTGTCCAAAATTTCTTCCCTTAAGAATAACTTCATACCGAGCAGTGTGTTTGAGAATGTCGTCATCACTCCAGATCCCTTAAATGTGACCAACAGCGCTGATTTTTTTCAGTATCTCACCCCTGAAAAAATACTCATATTGTTTATTTTTCGGACTCTGTCTTTAGCCACCAAGAAATGTACGATGTTGGTCGAAGAGGATGACCAGGCGTTTTTCGTGGAGGAACTTTCGGTTTTTATGATGTTGTGTCTTCATAACTTCCAGTCAGGTGAGAGAAAACATCAACTTTCGTCGATGGATTGGGAATTTTAGGATATATAGTTTGTCTTTATGTTTGAAACGTCCTGTAAGGACTGAACGAGAAAAAATTCGCTATCACAAAAACGCCTATATCTCTTGAACCAATTGAGAAAAAATCAAAATTTGATCATAGTTAGCTTTGTTATGAACGTCAGAAACATGTGGAACATTCACTTCATAGATATTCCAATTCTCTGTCGCAAAATGTCAAGCGAAGTGAAAACACGAGAATTTATAGTGAAACTTTTTCAAAATAATCAAAAATGGAACTTCAAAATAATCGCAAAAGAGGCTCGCGTTC
This sequence comes from Adalia decempunctata, assembly GCA_951802165.1. NCBI lineage: Eukaryota > Metazoa > Arthropoda > Insecta > Coleoptera > Coccinellidae > Adalia > Adalia decempunctata. The sequence goes on from OX637698.1 coordinate 5,260,921, forward strand.
GTCCGGAAACGGTATCAAGAGTTGTTAAGCGCTTCAACGAAGATCTTACAATTAATCGCAAGGAAGGAACCGGGAGGAAAAAGGGGTTGTTTCATAGCCCAAAAAAAGTGAAGAAAGGCATCAGCCTTTTTCAGAAGAATCCTAACCTTTCAGGACGGAAAGTGGCCCAAATAGTGGGTTGTTCGCAGTCAACCGTTCAGAAAATCAAGTCGAATTGTGGGCTTAGAACATACAAAGTGTAGAAAGTGCCAGACAGGAACACTGCGAAGAATCAAGAAGCGAAATCAAGAGCAAAGAAATTAAAAAAAGATTTCTTGAAAAATTTTTCCTGTTGCGTGATGGACGACGAAACCTATGTCTTGGCTGATTTCTCGCAACTTCCTGGTCAGGAATTTTGAACTGCAGATTCTCGTGGAAATGTTGACGAACAATTTCGCGTGAAGAAACAAGCAAAGTTTCCTAAAAAATTCCTGGTTTGGCAAGCAACTTGCACTTGTGGGAAAAGGAGCAAATTTTTCGTTGGCCAAGGCTCTGTTGACTCGAAGATATGCATCGAGGAATGCTTGAAGAAGCGACTTTTACCATTTTTAAGTGAGCACGGTGAGTCAACAATCTTTTGGCCAGATTTAGCTTCATGCCACTACAGCAAGGCCACCAAGGAATGGTACGAAGCTAATGAGGTGGTTTTTGTCCCCAAAGAGGCCAATCCACCAAATTGCCCAGAACTCAGGCCAATCGAAAGATATTGGGCCCTGGTAAGAAGAGAATTGAAGAAGACTAAGAAATCAACGAAAACATTAGCGGAATTCAAGCAAAAGTAGAAGACAGCATCCCAGAAAGTGACTGAGGACACTATAAGATGCATGATGGGAATAATTCCAGAAAAAATCCATGAATTTTGTGAAAAATAGTTTTGGTTTCTTTATTGTAAAAACAGTTTTCATTAGAATTAGAAGATGATTCGAAAATGAGTTTGATTTTCGAAATAGGTCCAGTGGTTCAAAAGATATAAGCGTTTTTGTGATAGCGAATTTATTCTCGTTCAGTCCTTAGTGTTATTAACATGTTTGAGTACAGCACACATTTCGTTTTGAACATTTTGATTTCAGGGTTCTTATGTAAAACCGCCAACGTTGCCATTTCTATAATAGAAAAGAGTAAATATGCGGAAGAGTGCGACGCTATAAACATACAACCGATAAATGAAAATTTTCAGAGCTTAATTTTCTTTTATCCAACTTTAACATTCCACTGGTGTTATTTCCTGACTCTTCTCGGGTATGAAGATCGTACATTTTGGTCTCAAATTCTTCAACTACCAGAGAAAGACGATGAAAAGTAGGTTGAAATGCTTCAATTGAGAGTATGCGTTAAAGAATCTCTTTTTAGATCAAAAATTTGTTTGAATTCAATAAATACTGATGTTATAAAAATGGGTGGAAGTATAGGTTTTTGTGATTATCTGGTAAGTTCAGAGATTTGACGACAATGAAGCTGTTTCAACAATTATGCCTTCACAGTGCGAAAATTCTTCTAAAAGAATGGAAATAGTGGATTGGGTCCTCAAAAATAACCTGAATTTGCTGATTAACCTCGATCAAGAGGCTCCAATAAACGAATTTTTCTCTTACATTCACAGAGATTCTAGATTGAGCGGTATGCTCATTAGAAATATCGACGAACAAACAAACATCCTGTATTCAAATGTGAGTGATTATGCCAACTGTACTCTTCATATATGTAGCTTCAATTAAATAAAATCAGTTTCCGAAATATATGTAATACACTGCGCAAAAAAATTAACGCACATTCTGAAAATCTCAATTTTAATGAAAGTTAACTCTACATTGACTTTATAACTTATTTTTTATGTTCTCTCGGGAAGGTTTTGAACGAAACAAGACACATTAAATGGAAGAAAAATTCAGGATTTCACCGAATCTTATGTGAAAGAAGAGAAATGAATAATTTTCAAAATACTGAAATGCTGATAAGTGATTTAATAATTGGTATTTCCACCCCTTGCGTTAATTAAAGCTCGGCAACGACGGTTCATACTCAAAATGAGTGATCTTAAAATGTTCTGATCTAATCCTTCCCAGATTTCTCCGAGTTGGATTCCTAAGTCATTAAGAGTAGCTGGATGATTTTCTGAACTTCTCAGCCTTCGATTGAGGTTGTCCCAAACCTGCTCAATCGGATTGAGATCTGGACTTCTTGCTGGCCATTCCATTCGGGAGACTTCAACCTCTTCAAGGTACTCCTGAACGATGCGCGCACGATGGGGTCTGGCATTATCGTCCATAAAAATGAAATTTTCACCTATGTATGGGGCGAATGGCACTACATGCTCTTCAAGAATGTTCCTTATATACTTATCAGCATTCATAGCTCCATTATCAACGACCACTAGGTCTGTGCGAGCAGTCAAAGATATTCCACCCCATACCATAATCGATCCTCCCTCGAAACCAGTAGTAGGTATTCAGGAAATTGCACTGAGCATATCTTTCATATGGACGTCTGTATACAAGGGAACGATCACAATGGTAGAGGCAGAATCTAGACTCATCTGTGGAGAGAACTCTTTCCCAATCGGCTTCTTCCCAATGGATATGCTCTCTCGCAAAATCCAAACGCGCCCTTCGATGGGCTGGAGTAAGAGCTGGGCCTCTTGCCGCGACACGAGGCCTTAAATCATATTCTCTGATGAGGTGATTTCATATTGTCTGAGTGCTAATTTGCAACTCATGAGTTTGCTCAGGCTGATTTTGAAGGAGGCGAGCGGTTGCAAACCGTTGTCTCAACGAAGAAACTCTCAAGTAACGTTCTTGAATGGCAGTTGTTACCCGTGGTCTACCCTGTCCTGGTCTTCGGACATTCATACCTGTCTCCCTGAATCGCTGCAACATTCTGGACACACTTGTATGGGAAACTCCAAACTTTTCTGCAATTCTTGTGTATGTCCACCCTTCTTCTCGCAAAACTACCGCTTGGGCACATTCCTCTTGGGTCAAATTGCGTGTTTCGCGTTGCATATCGATCGAGTGTAGAAACTCAAACGAAAGATGATCACTAGAATTGATCGAGAACAACTGATTTTAGAATGAAGCCAATACATTCAAAATCTGATAATATCATCTTTTTTTATTTCTTCTGGGAGAAAACATCTGTATTGAAGAAAAACGTTGAAAGTGGATAACATATGCATGCATAATTCTGATAAAAATAATTATCATTGAGAACACCTTCAGTTGTAGAATAAATTTGAGATTTCCATAATGTGCGTTAATTTTTTTGCGCAGTGTATATGAAATTATGTTCCAGATCATTTTCAAATTGAAAGTTCTGAAAGTCATAGAAAACACCCATCCTAACCTAACTGGCCAGCTTATAAAAGTTTTACTGAACAAATTCATACACACGAACGATCAAGCTGTAAGCAAAGAGGTTGCAAAACTAGCAACAAGAAAAGTAGAGTTGTTGTTGACAATGCCTGTGGATAGCATCCATAGTCAACTGTCCAGGGAAGACCTTTTAGAGGTGGCATACAATCTCAACAAGAAGAAGTGAGGAAAACTGAATTCCACAACTAGTTCATTTATTTTAACAGCGCATGACGTCTTCTTATTCACATCTAGAAGTTCTAGGAAAAGTTTCAAAAATAACAGCTAAAAATTAAATCGAATACATCGATATAAATCTAAACCATTCATAAACTACACAACTGACATATCAGCAACACCAAAAAGGTTGGGGGATAAAATGAAATTCCCTAGATTTGTAACCGTTTCTAAGGTGATTTTCTAGTGAATTTGAATCTTACGGTTGGAATACCTATCAAAAAGTTTGACGTCATTCCCTTATTAAAATAAATGGACTACTCCTAAATCAAATCTAACGTTGTGCAAAAAACTCTTTTATAGTTGATATACTACCTATTCCAGACATGAGACTCTGCTGGAACTTCTCGCAAAACTGGGTGTTCGATTATACGATCTAAGATTGCCATTTGTCGAGCAAAAAAAGATCGTAGATCCAGCAGTGATAAAAGATCTCAAAATTGATAAAGAGTGGTATCTAGATCAGGTGAAACTCAAGTTGAGTAACGTTAAAATGGGCAAAGAAGTGGCCAAAATGTTGAGCTTGTTGAGCTATACAGAACAATTGGAAATGATGCGTGATGAACGTTTTGACGGACGTATTCTGAAGAACTGTATAGATTGCGGGGTGGAAATTTATAGGAATAGTCCATCGGAAGGTGTACCGGATGTATTGAAGGCTGCGATTGGACATTTATGTGAGGACGTTCAGAGAATTATAAAAATTTTCTTTTTACAAAATCAGGTGAGTTAAATACGAAGGACTGAACGAGAATAAATTCGCTATCACATAAACGCTTATATCTTTTGAACCGCTGGACCGATTTCGAAAATCAAACTCATTTTCGATTCATCTTCTAATTCTAATGAAAACTGTTTTCGCCAAAACTATTTTTTACAAAATTCATGGATTTTTTCTGGAATTCTTCCCATCATGCTTCTTATAGTATTCTCAGTCACTTTCTGGGATGCTGTCTTCCACTTTTGCTTGAATTCCGCTAATGTTTTCGTTGATTTCTTAGTCTGCTTCAATTCTCTTTTTACCAGGGCCCAATATCTTTCGATTGGCCTGAGTTTTGGGCAGTTTGGTGGATTGGCCTCTTTGGGGACAAAAACCACCTCATTAGCTTCGTACCATTCCTTGGTGGCCTTGCTGTAGTGGCATGAAGCTAAATCTGGCCAAAAGATTGTTGATACATCGTGCTCACGTAAAAATGGTAAAAGTCGCTTCTTCGAGCATTCCTCGATGTATATCTTCGAGTCAACAGAGCCTTGGCCAACGAAAAATTTGCTGCTTTTCCCACAAGTGCAAATTGCTTGCCAAACCAGGAATTTTTTAGGAAACTTTGCTTGTTTCTTCACGTGAAATTGTTCGTCAAGATTTCCACGAGAATCTGCAGTATAAAATTCCTGACCAGGAAGTTGGGAGAAATCAGCCAAGACATAGGTTTCGTCGTCCATCACGCAACAGGAAAAATTTTTCAAGAAACTTTTTTTAATTTCTTTGCTCTTGATTTCGCTTCTTGATTCTTCACAGCGTTACTGTCTGGCACTTTCTGCACTTTGTATGTTCTAAGCCCACAACTCGACTTGATTTTCTGAACGGTTGACTGCGAACAACCCACTATTTGGGCCACTTTCCGTCCTGAAAGGTTAGGATTCTTCTGAAAAAGGCTGATGGCTTACTTCACTTTTTTGGGCTATGAAACCCCATTTTCCTCTCGGTCCTTCCTTGCGGTTAATTGTAAGATCTTCGTTGAAGCGCTTAACAACTCTTGATACCGTTTCCGGACGAACGCGAGCCTCTTTTGCGATTCTTTTGATGCTCCATTTTTGATTATTTTGAAAAAGTTTCCCTGTAAATTCTCGTGTTTTCACTTCGCTTGGCATTTTGCGACAGAGAATTGGAATATCTAGAAGTAAATGTTCCACATGTTTCTGACGTTCATAACAAACCTAACTATGATCAAATTTTGATTTTTTTTCTCAAGAGATATAGGCGTTTTTGTGATAGCGAAGTTATTCTCGTTCAGTCCTTAAAGTATTGTGGAAATATTAAATAAATATTGATGATGCTCTCATTACAGTCCGACAATTTTTACTCATACTTCGAGAAACGTAAGAGCGAACAGTCCAATTCAGAAACGTTGAGTGTTGACGAATTCACTAAATCCCTCAATTATTTGATCCCCAGTTTACTCTCCTACCTCAAAGCAATACCAAACATTCCCTCGTTACAACTAAACGAATCTAATTCTACGAATATTTTAAAATTAAATGTGATATCCCTTAAATTTGTAAATTATATCAACGATACCAAAAATACCTTCGATATTACCTTAACCAACGCAACTTTAGACTGTTTAAACTTAATTTTAAAACAAGATAGATATTTTATTATACTCAATTCGACGGAAAACGCATCGTTGTCTTGTTCCTTAATTTCCGATGTGTACAAGATTCATAAGTTTCTAACCGAAGAGGAATTCGAAAGAAGTGATTTCATTCCTGAAGATGTTATTGTCAAATTTCAAAATAGTGAAATCGGTGAATCTTGCTCGAATCTTTACAGTTTGTCTGATTGGATTTTCGAGACTAGAAAACGACATAGTAATATTCCTGACTATTTAGATTCTAATTTTAAAAGTGTGGTCAATTCTCTTGGAAGATTGTCGTTGTTTAATTCTTGTATGCTTATTCCCAGTAAAGCATGGGATAGGGGTTTGGATACAAGTTCATTTTCCTCCCAAAATCCTATTATTTCCCTTCCAGTCGAGTTGTTGCAAGACCGGGATGTCCTGGAAGAGTATTTGTTCAGGTGAGATTAGATAACAAAGGACCCCGCACTTTTAGTAGGTAAAGTGGCGACCGGTCAAAATTTCTGAAAATTTGGTATGTTGTTGTACCCGACTCATTGACCAAAAGTGTCAATGGGCCCAACCCAATCCAATGGCTAGTTTTCTAAATACGGGGTGTTAAAGTTGAAAATTGCCCAGATTTTCGGATTTATTTGCTAATTATTAAGAGTTACATTGGATTTCTGTTGCATACACACGTTTACTACATGTTCTAGGTATGAAATTAGAGGATACGTATGATTAAAAATATTTATATTTACCGGGTGACTCACGAATATATGACGGTAGTTTTTTCCCAAAATTCACTTTTTCTACTGTGAAGTCAGTAGGGCATATTTTTGAAATGATCTTTCCGATTTAGTATTATGACGACAAAATATTGCACAGTGCATATTTTTTATACAGGGTGTTTCACAGAGAGAACCACTAGACATAATCATATTTTTTTAGGATTAATTCGAAATCCTGTATTTTTGAATTGATTTTTGGGAAAAGTAATACCACAAACATATGTGTGTCTCTAATCTCCAAAATATTCAGGGTGGTTTATGCATAGGAAGGTATTCAATTTTGGGAAAAGTACAAAAAACATGAACACCCTGTATTCGAAAATTTCCTCGGTCAAATGCAACTATTTTATCACTATATATTGATTCCCACAACATCTCCCGAGGTATGAATTCTAAATCCGATACTATGACCAGTTTTCGAGATACAGGGCGGCGTAAAAGCGGAGAATAACTTATTTCATCATTTTTTTTTCAAATTGAAAAGCCGGATTGATTTTATGTTGCGCCCATGAGTTCAGTATGAGTACAGATCAGATGCACAAGGAAAGATTCAGCTAAAATATTTACTGTTACAGGGTGATCCACGAATAAATCACAATAGCTTTTGCAAACACTTGATAATTCTACAGTTTCATCACAGAGAAATTATTCCATGAAGTTAATACCTATAGTCGTTCACAATTTTCAGTCTGAAATACTTCATAATAATTAGGTACTTTTCATACAGGGTGAGTCATAAATAATATGCTTTGAAATAATTGAAAGGAGAACTTTTCTGGTGAATTTTGAATAACTGTCTAACATTACATCAAGTGAAGTATTTCAAACTGAAAATTGTGAACGACTATAGGTATTAACTTCATGGAATAATTTCGCTGTGACGAAACTTTAGAATTATCGAGTGTTTGCAAAAGCTATTGTGATTTATTCGTGGATCACCGTGTAACAGTAAATATTTTAGCTGAACCTTTCCTTGTGCATCTGATCTGTACTCATACTGAACTCATGGGCGCAACATAAAATCAATCCGGCTTTTCAATTTGAAAAAAAAAATGATGAAATAAGTTATTCTCCGCTTTCACACCCTGTATCTCGAAAACTGGTCATAGAATCGGATTTAGAATTTATACCTCGGGAGATGTTGTGGGAATCAATATATAGTGATAAAATAGTTGCATTTGACCCAGGAAATTTTCGAATACAGGGTGTTCATGTTTATTGTACTTTTCCCAAAATTGAATACCTTCCTATGAATAAATCACCCTGAATATTTTGGAGATTGGAGACACACATATGTTTGTGGTATTACTTTTCCCAAAAATCAATTCAAAAATACAGGATTTCGAATTAATCCTAAAAAAATATGATTATGTCTAGGTGGTTCTCTCTGTGAAACACCCTGTATAAAAAATATGCACTGTGCAATATTTTGTCGTCATAATACTAAATCGGAAAGAACATTTCAAAAATATGCCCTCCTGACGTCACAGTAGAAAAAGTGAATTTTGGGAAAAAACTACCGTCATATATTCGTGAGTCACCCGGTAAATATAAATATTTTTAATCATACGTATCCTCTAATTTCATACCTAGAACATGTAGTAAACGTGTGTATGCAACAGAAATCCAATGTAACTCTTAATAATTAGCAAATAAATCCGAAAATCTGGGCAATTTTCAACTTTAACACCCCGTATTTAGAAAACTAGCCATAGGATTGGGTTGGTCCCATTGACACTTTTGGTCAATGAGTCGGGTACAACAACATACCAAATATATTATTGAATTAGTGTCCTCCAAATTATAATCTACTCAGGGTTTTTTTGCGGGAATAGGACATTGTCCTATTCCCGCAAAAAACCCTGAGTAGAACATACCAAATTTTCAGAAAATTTGACCGGTCGCCACTTTACCTACTAAAAGTGCGGGGTCCTTTGTAAATTCTTTATAAGTTTCTTTTTTGATATTTTCATCAGAATCAATCTTCTGGGCTGGAATTCGAGACAGCAATTCGAAGAAACCTGGATGTGTTTGCTGAGCGTTCTTTGCAATTCACCATCGGACGAAAGCAGTTCAGAAGAAATGAACGAAATATACGGTACCATTTCTTTGGCGGTCAAAGGAATCACTTCCATGCTGCTTCAAACTTTGTACTATCCAGTGCCAGGCAAAAAGAATCATTCTAACTTGTTGAGTGTGTCGAGAGATGAACCAATAATATGTGATAAAATTAGGTTTGTTGTTATAAGGTTGATATGGATGCAACTAAATCGTTTTCTTTCAGTTTGAAAAAATTGAGGGACTTTCAACGATGCATCAAAAAGAAATACAATGAATCTCCGTATTTTTCCGGAAAAAACGTCGAAATAGAAATTCCTTTCGATGAATCTGAACCTGGAAAACATAACTTTTGTTCGGGGCAGATGTCTGTCAAGTATTTCTTGATAGCTCTCGGAATCTTGGAAAATATCGACGAGAAATGCCCGGCTTATAAAGCCCTGAAGAGAAGAGACGAGATTTTGGAGAAAAGCGGTTTGGATGTCGCTTCTTGTTTGCATTTTTTGGAAGATTTCTTCACCCAACTCTTGCAGAATCAGGTAAATGAATTTTCTCGGTTTCTTCCATCTTTAGTTCAAGCATTGAGTTTAAATATACATAGAGACACAACCCAGTTCATTGATTTGATGCAAAAATTTTTGGCAGTTTACTTGCCAATTTGCCAACTTAAGTGGCGGCACATAGTAGCCACTAAAGGAACTATATTCGTCCGATCCATTTTGTCACTACTCATTTATAGAAATCTGTAGGAGATTTATTTTCCTCTAGAGTCTAGTTCTATGAATCGTAGGCAGGGTCGGATTCGTCCAAATTCGTAACAAACGGTGTGATTCAATAATGATGAACTATTAGCCATGAATTTCTCCAAAGGAATGTTCTCAGGTAGGAAATTAGGGGTGAAAATGTTTCTTGGAGGGACATAAAAGAAACGTACTTAATCGATGAAAAGAATTTGTCTTTCTCGTACTCTCTTGAAGATAATTGAAAACCACATAAATCCAAACGCCTTCCAGAAAATGAAGGTTAAATTGGCCACGCAGATTTTCATCAGAACTTTATATTCGGCTATGAGGACAGTAATTGCAACTGGTGAGCTGAGGTCGAGAAGTGCGAATGCAACTGCTCAGTTCATTCTGAAAAGGAATGATTTCGACTGCCTCAATTCGAATGGAATATTTGAGGGAAATTATCAGCCATCAGCAATACAAACTCTGACGGAATCAATTGAATTCATTAAGTCTTGGACAGTTGGGAAAAATATTCCCTATTGTTTCAAAGGTTTGATACAAACACAAACCATCAGTAGCATCCTTCAATTGTGGGAGGAGACGAAGGAAACATTTCCATATTTGATAAAAAGTCGGCTCAACCAGAACTCAATCAAGAATTCATTCTCCAAAATAAGACAGCGTAGGGGTTATGATCCAAACCCCTCAGCTCGATGCTTCAGATTTGGGTTGCAGTCATGACTGGTTGTCTTGAAAAATGTTCCGATAATTCTAACTGCCAAGACGGCAATGATTTCGACCTGTGTACAATGGGAGAATCTGAAAGTAGGCCAATTGATGTGGTTGATTGGACAGATTCGACCATTTCTTCTGCGGATTCGGGCAACGGTGAGCCTAGTGAGGGTATATAAGGGATAAAGAGTTAATTGAACCCCTAAATACCCTAGAATCCAACTCAATCGCAAGTTTCTCGGGGTATGTGATGAGGAACATTGCCAAAAAAAAAAACAAATGCGGTAATTGCGAAAAAGCACTCCTCATTGATGATTTGAATAAGCTTGGTAATGATTGGATATATATTGCAAGTCGAAATCGGATACATTTGAGAATTCCCTCAACCGATTTCAAATTTCTGATGAGGAAAGCGCTGTTGGTCATAAAAAAAATTATGGTCACAAAATCAGAAAAGATATGACTACAAAGGTATATTTTAGGAAAATTAAAAAAAATGAATTTATAGAAGATTGGAACTCTCCGTTAACTCCAGAATTTGAAAAGCACAGGATTCATTTGTTGAGACAACTGATTAGAGTGAAGCTGTACAGGGGACAGAAAAAAAATCAGAGGAATCTCGACACAGAAGCATCCTGCTGTTTATAAAAAATTAAATATTTTTAAAAATTCATAGATAATCTATTTATAAATACTTGTGAATGAAGAAAAAATTGCATGCATTTATTTTTTCATACATCAGTATTTTATATTCATGAAAGATCAAAAATAATTGTCGTTTTATTGCATCAAAAAAAATCAGGTGATGAAATACTGAACATCCCACATGCCGGTCCTGATCGTCATCGCATTCGGCTTCGGAAATAGTGCCTTATAGTTCAGCTACTTACCGCCAGATGCGGGAGTAAAAATTTTTGCTTCTCTGAAACACACATATCCATCTATGAACCGGTGAAGGAACTACACAAAATTTAACTTCAAATCGTTGATCTGGGCTGTGTCTCTATGTAGGTATATTTAAACTCAATGGTTCAAGTTATTTCTTCATCTTGGAATACTAGGAAAGTTCTTCAATTTTTTGTCTTCTTTTTCCAGAATATAAATTCTTTGGCCCTCCTTCACGAATCGGTAGTATCCATTTTGGTTCTCTCAGATCTCTTCAGTGATAAATCGCAGTTCAGCTGGATGATGGATCTGTTCCTTGATCTGTTAAAATTGCACGCAGTTGAAGATGAATTGTTACACCTATATCTTATAGTGGGCGTATGCAAGGCTGTGGCAATTTTAAATCCGGTAAGAAGCACTTAACGCCTTCGAAAAGCCCTAAACTAACGCCGTGTCGTTTTTAAGGAGTTGGAAGTGTACGAAACGATGAAGAAACATTTGTCGACTTTTCTAAAAAGTTGTTTTCTACCATCGAGACTAGCCTGTCTTCATGGACTCATGTTCTTGCTGGAAGGGTGCAAATTGAGCAACATCTCAATCGGAGGGATCTCTGACGAATTGCAACTAATACTTCCCTGCGCCTTGGAATATATACAAAGCAGCCTCTTGAGTCCAAATAAGTAAGGAAGTGATGATTTGTTGCAAAACACTGTGGTTTCGTTTTATTTCAGCATTTTTCCTTATTCTCAAGAACACGTGTTGGCAATGTGGACGATGGCGTTCTACATTATTGAAAATGTGGACGAACAGCACTTGGGTCCGAGTTTTGTGAACGATGCTGTCTTACACGCTATATCTGTGCTTTCCCAGCCGACAATAAGTATTGTAGATTATAAATTCATCATGCAGGTATGTGGAGTACTCGAAATATATATCTTTCTCAGACTCAGTAATGTCTGGGCCCATAACCTGTTACGGTTATAGAAATCTTCCCCAATTATGACACATATTTAAAATTCTTTTTAATATTGAATTTGTTTCAGAAATTGCAGAGGTTAATCGCAGTCAACAGGAATATTTCGGAGACCTTCAGCAGGAAAATTGTGAAACTAGCTTTAGACGGACTGAAGAGTTCGAATTCTTTCAAAGCAGTCACATCTATACAGTTACTCTTCACTTATATGTATATAGGTGAGGAATTCACCGTAAAAAATTCGCTAGATGGAGTATTATTGATTTTTTTCACAGAATATGCAGAGCATGTGGAGTCGAGCAACAAAGAATCTAGTCCGGACGATTTGGTACAAACCGTAGAGAAATTTTCAGCACTGTTCGATTATATTAAAAGAGCGTATATTTTTGAAGCAGAAATAGTGTGTTCTTTGCTACCTCAAGTACTGGACGATTTCTTCACGCCCGCCGACATTTTGACCAAAGTTATAGGGGAATTTTTGTCGGCGCAGCAACCGCATCAGAAACTTCTCAGCAAAGTTATTTTCCATGTGAGTACAACTATAGTCCGTTCAAATATAAGAAGGAGCTTTGTAAACAAACAAAATCGTCTGGTTTGCGCACAATATAGCTCCTATTGGTCAAACGGTCATAACCACGCTCCCTTTTAACACCCTAAGAGATTGCCAGGATCGTACTCGGAACGGACTGTAGATGGTACTGGATAGAAATGATTAAATAATTTGAGTCAGCAATTCCCACATTGGAACTTTTTTCCTCAGGAACTCTAGTGCAAAATTTCTGTTATGATTTGCAACTGTCATAAACATTTTATATCCGACGTACCCTACATTTTTACTTTGTTTTTATATTATTATCTACTGAATAATTTCTTTTTCGGATGCTCGAGATTGCGGCAAGGTAATTCCAGGAAACATCATAGATTTGGGTCGAAATCTTGCAAGATTCCGACAAAGTAATTCCATGAAACACCAGATTTGGGTCCTTTTCCCTAATGGGTGAAAGCCATCTTGATTTGCATAAATATCGAAGTTTTCAATTGACAAGACTCGTAAAAGATCTCTGTTCGAATTTATAATGGTCATATACTTGTAATATCCGAAATATATTTAGTTTCGGTCCAAAATTTTATATTATTTTGTACGAAACTCTTTGTCGGCTGCTCAAGATTCCGACAAGGTAATTCCGGGAAACACCAGATTTGGGTCCTTTCCCTTAAAGGGTTGAAGCCATCGTGATTTGCATAAATATCGAAGTTTTCAATTGACAAGACTAGTTAAAATACCTAGAGCTACTGTTCAAAGTGTTTATAGATTTTGTTGTGAAAAGTGTATTGGGTTGGAAAATCTTTTGACAAAGTGTATATAGAACAATGTCGAATTCGGAAACGGATACTGCATCTGAGGGTGATATGTGGGGACCACCACGAAAAAGGTCTAAAAGGTAGCCTTCTCTGCTGAAGAGAAAGAGATAATTTTGAACATTTCTCGAAAAGAATTGGAAGAACATCCTCATTTATCGAAAAGAGACTTAGTAGGAATTGTTTCAAAATCCTCAGGGGTGAGTGATTCAGCTGTATTCAGAATTCTCACCAGAGAATATAAAGAGAAGAGCCTAGTCGTTAAAAATAATCGATTCGGTTGACGATTTCGATGTGAACCTTATCAGAAGTTTTTTTTTCGGAATGAAATCGCAACGATTCCTAAAGTATTAGAAATCGTGAATGATGACGAGTTTGCCAAATTTCAAAAGAACAACGTTCTATAAATTATTGAAAAAAATGGAATTCAAGTTCATAAAACGTGGTCGTGATAGTCGACTGATAGATAGGGATGAAATAATTGTGTGGAGAAGAGATTATTTGAAGAAAATCCGCTCATTAAGGAAACAAGGCAGAAAAAGTTATTAGCTGGATGAGACATGGTTAAATAAACTGAACGATTGTGTGAAATCTCCTCGATTCGACTCTGGACGGAAAGTACCTTTACGAAGGCCCTCCTACCGCTGCGCCAAACATGTTGTTATTGCTCCTTCTTACATTTGAACAGAGTATAGACAAAAATTTTCTGTATAGTTTACGTTCTCATGTGTTTCTATGAGAAATGGAGAAATTTTAAAAATGCACAAATTAATAAAATGCAAAGCATAAAAACTCACTGATTCACTAACAAAGTGAATCAGTTTTTATGCTTTGTGATATCAAAAAATATCCTTAAGCAACAATGTCGAAGAAAATTTTTCACAATCATAGTATCACAACTTTTAGAAAAAAATAATTTTCACTGGTTTGATATTCGAGAGAGCAAGATTGACCGAAATTACCAAAAAAAAGTCACAATAAAACAATGTTTCAAGCAAATAAACGTTTTTAATATTCACATGAAGAGAGTTAGATTCCCATCGTTAGCGGTTAGACCGGTGCACTAACCTCAAAAACCCTCACCTAACCTTGGATTGCCTTCTTACATATTTTTCTGATATATACTTCGGTACTTTTCAGCTCTTCCAGAGTGCAATTCGTCAGAACCAGTTGACCCTTCTCCAGGATTGGATCGTGTTCAGTCTGCCGAATTTCACGCAGAACTTCTCCTATCCGATGGCAACGTGGTGCCTAACCTGTTTTTTCATCAGCGCCAGTCGCAACGACTGGTTGACCGCCCTGTTTCCCTACATCCAGACCAGAATCCAGTGGTACGAGTTCGAAGACAGGGAAATATTGTGCGTGGCAGGTTCCGATTTCTACAAGAACCTATCGACCGAGAAACAAAAAGAGACTTTCAAAGCGAATTTTAGAATGGCCAAAAGTTTACCTGAGATGCCCTTCAGTGATCTGTTATCTTCTCTGTGAGTTTTATCGATGGAAATGTTGAAAATTTTTATGAAATGTTTATTTAACTCAGATATTAAAGTTTGGAGATTAGCTGGTGGTTTTGTCGTTTAATCTATCTCGGTTCCCTAGATGAACTTGAACTGAAAGAATCACTGCATGGGTGGAAACCTAATCAATGAAATAAAACTGTTTTTGGACAACTGCCATTAAAAGTGACACTTTTAATGACAGCAAACAATGTTGAAATTGATTGTTTACGTGGAAGCGTGTTGAAAATATTTTTAACATTAGTGTTAAAAATATTTTTAGCACTCCATTTTCTTATGATGAAATCAGATGATAAAAATTCAGCAATTGCAATTATCAATATTTAACAATCATTACTTATGAACATTAATATTAAAACTAGAACAATTACTAACATTAATTCCCTGTGACGTTAGGGAGCTTCGCAACACATTATTAGAATCCTCAGCACCATCAGTACTTGTAGAAACCGGAAGTACAATATTGAATGATGATGATCCAAAATCTGTTGAGGTTGAGAGAATTTTTTCAGCAATGACATTTCTATATGCAATGGAATGATCAACATAGCCCTCGGCTACCGTCGTAGACTTCCATTCACCATGTTTTTTTATATCCTTGATATTTGCTCCTGATTCTGCTAGCAATGAAGCGGAGGATCTTCGAAAACAGTGTCCTGTATATTGCTTTGGTTCTGGCAGTTTGAGGAATTCGGCAACAATACTCGTAGATGTAATTTTCCCAAATGTATTGATACCAACTGGATTGGCAGTGCATTTATTATTCATGTATTTCAGGAAAAACGACGATGTTTGATGACAGAAGGGCGCAGTGCAAAGTACTCATGAAAATAGTCAACATACTTCCCAATAATACTGAAAGAACGACTGACTTTCGTTTTTGTGTTTGGGAGTTGTATAACCAGTAATTTATTTGTTATTTCGATGTCTTCCACTGATAAATTATACAATTCTTCACGCCGACAGGCTCGAAATAATCCGAAAATAGTTGCAACCTTAACCATCAAGTATTTCTCATCTGGTGCCTCATCTATAAACTTTTCAACTTGTTCACTAGTGATAATTTTCGATTTTTTGGGACGATATCCTTCACTTTTCCGTTTTAAATATGCTATTACCTTAAAATATTTACTAACATCCACACCATTTTTAATAAGGGCGCTTGACTTTATCATTGAAAATTTGCTCCACAAAGTTGATGAACTCCATATTTTTGATTTTTCTTCTATAAGTATGCCGGGAGAACAGGTTCACTGAAGGTCCCTTCTACATTTTTCAATTTACACCAGGCCAGGAAATTGTTATATGCAATATCGTACAGCTGAACAGATTTTTTTTGGTAGGAGTTTCAGATTTGCTCTTCTTGCAAACTCTTCAATATCCACAGGAACAACCAAATCGTCACTTTTATTAATAATTGGACTCTCGACAAACAAATTAAGCAGTTGAAACCCAAGACGAAAATTGGACAGGAACGAAATTCAAATGACAGCGTCTTTTCTCATTTGTTAGTAATCATAACGTTGGCAACGTTTGCCATTCACAACAACCTTTTGATTATTTGAATATTAAAATGTATTTTGAAGTTTATTGTCATTGCAAATTCGCCCATTTCATTATCAAAATAGGGCAGTTGTACAACAAACATTGTACGGTATTTGTGTTAAAAGTTTTCACTTTTTCACTCACTTGAAATGTTTATTTAACTCAGATATTTAAGTTTGGTGATTAGCTGCTGATTTTTGCCGTTTATTCCTTTTTGAGTTCCCTGGACAAACTTGAATCGAAAGAATCACTGCATGGGTGGAAACGTAATCAATGAAATAAAACGTAGTTTTGTATTCCTTTTTTATTACAAGAATGCTAAAAACCAAGAACCTCTTCATAATCGAAGTAATATATTCTAACATTAGGAAGTATACCCAATTGTTCAGCTCGCAGAACAAATACTTCTCTGCGATGGGGATCTTAATGTTCAAAAATCCCCCATACTTTCCTATAAACTGTAACAAAACGAATTGTACTCATCAAGAACAATAAAATAGAAAATATAACAAGACGTATCCATCGATACCTTCCAGTCATACTTCCGACACTTCCTGGAACAGCAAGGTACATCCATGTCGACATAAAACAAAGTTTTGAACCTCAAGATCTGCAGTTTAATAAAAAAATTTCGGAAATAAATCATAATTTTATCTACATCGAAGACCGACGACCATTCCTCAGCCTCGCACCGAAAAAAATTTCAACACAGGACACACTTCACATTCTGAATAAATAAGATCTTACTTAACACTACGAAACTGTAATTTTTAGAAAATATAAACATGGAATTGTTCTTCAAGAAAATAGCGTTCGTTCCGGCAACGCCGCCGCTTAAGACGGGAATCCCGTCGGCGGCTGGCCGGGCACTGAATACTGAGGCCTGAAGTTGCCAAAGTTGGCGGCGGCGGCCGCGAATCCTGGAAGGTTGGTAGCACTGAATCCGGCGGGATACTGGCTCATCACTTGCGCTGAAAAAGACGTCAATGAACCGTTGGTTGGGTCGCGATCTAAGATCGTGATTACGAAAAGACATGATCGATGTTACACAATTTTCCAATAAGAGGTGTTATTTTGACATTCAAAGAAAATGATCGTTTAGTGTATTTTATGTTGGTTGTTAATATGAACACCAGGGGGCGTCAGTCCAAATACCGAATGTTCTATGGCTGGGGATCAAGAAGGTTAGAATGAGGGATGAGAAGAGGTTAGGGGTTAGTTAGGAGCATATACTCCATTCACTTTTATTTAATCACATAGGAGGTCATGGTTTCGTTTTCAGGAGTTGGTGCGCCTGGTGATGATTTTCGTCGAATATCCAAGATTAACGTATGTTTATTGTTTTTAGCACCAGTTTGGAGCGTGAGGACGATTTTCAAGACCAGGACGAATGTTTACATTTCGAGGTTGAAGGGGTACACGGGAATTTCGTTGAAAAAGCTGTTATTTGGACATATATCGCAGTAGATGGATCGGATAGAGCCTCGAGAGGTCGATTAGGATGATATTTCTCAGGTTTTCCAAGAAATTTGGCGATGTCTGAGCAGATTTGTAAAAGTTAGGTCCTACCTCACTAATGAGGTGGAACTTAGACCTTATTCTCCTATAAGAAACGCCTTTCAAACGTCGAGATGGTGAAAAATGTATTCTTTAGATGTTGTTTGAACAAACGCAGCCGAGTTTTATATCCCAACATTGATTTTAAGAAAGTTATCAGTAGTAATAACCCAAGGACATTGATAATTGTTCGAAAAAATTCTATGACAGATTTCGAAAGCTTGTTGCTTGGAAACAGACCGACGCCGTAGGCGGAGGTCTGTTGTCTACAAACAACAAGCTTGAGAAAGTTGTCATAGAATTTTTGAGCATTTATCAATGTCCGAGGGTTATTCGGATAGAAAATTTTTTGCTAATTATAGAAGAAATACAGAGCTAAAACAATTTATTTAAAGGTTCAATTAACAAAGGAACAATTAGAATAGTTAAATGAAGATCCAGACGTGTTAGTTTCTATAACTGATGAAGATGTATTTCCACTACGCATGCTGTTAATAATTTGATTATGATGTTCTTCGTCAATATTCAAGTAGGGTTTTATTGAGTTGGCATTGTTGTGACCCGTAATTTTTATAAGCTGTTGTTCTTGTACACCACTTTTGGCCAATCGACTAACCGCGGTCGATCTATTGGAATGATTAGTAATTTTTTTTTCCTTTGTATTCAATCCAATCGCTTCGGCAGACGATCTTGTCCAATTTTGAATCGTATTTCTTCCAATGGGCATATTATCATACCAGTGATCATTTTCGGATTTCCATTGATGATTTGGTCTGACGAATAATCTGTTGGTTTTAATATTTGGGCCCCTTTTCGACATCAATTTTTTGAATAATCGGACAGGACAAACGTTGCTGTCATCGTTTTCTATTAAAAACTTGCTTCCAGTACACATTCTTGAACCACCCTGGCAAGTCTTGCTGAATACAGGGTTATATTCCACTCGGTTGGTTACAGAACCATCGTTGTTTGATTCGATACAAAAAAATTCAGTCAAGCAAGCAGCAGCTTCCCCACCTCGCCAAGCTAATTCTACCGCGGCTATGTGATAGAATTTCCGTTGCAGCCCTTCAGGAGTATTTTCATTCCATAAATTCACCATTTTTGTTATTTCCACAGAACTTAATGCTGCCGAACTTTGCTTCCTTTTACTTGGGTCTGATTGCAGTTTTCGTCGTATAGAATCACGGGCAGCTCGCGCTTGTTGAAATACAACACTTTTGAATGGGTCAATAATAACTTTCATTTCTTTATAATATTTTTCTTGTAACAGCTTACTTGTTATATTCCACATGGTTTTGACCGTACTTTCTTTGAACTCTTTACCATCTTTTCTCGTCATGTTCACAGCCCAATCCTTTAAAATCAACGCCAATTCTTCCGCCGTCCGATTTCCATCTAATTGATACTTTCTATCGTTGCAAAAGTCTATAAATGCTTTCCATACAAATTTCTTACTGTAAACGGTGTTTTTTGGTATGTTCGATTCTATAATTTCATTAATATTATCGTCAGTATTCCAACCAAATCGTGACATTTCGAAATATTAAATATTTGAAACTTCAAAATCGAAATGAATCAATATGTGTCCATAGCAACGTGAAAACAGCCCATGGTCTGTTATCGATGTAATGTTGACATGATTGGGTGAAATTGTTCATCTGATATCAAATGAGGAAATTTAATTGGTTGTTGGAACTGTCAAAAAATTTTCAACAACATAAAATTGACATTATTCTTGATTCTTGTAATTACCCATCAATTCATCTTATATCTTTGGGTTTTTTTTTTAACGAATTCTTGATTAGAATCAACAATTGATGTCGTCAAGTCTTGAACTTTCAGTTCAAGAGGATAATAAACATTAAATCTTCACAAGCATGCATATGAAAATTATGTGAAAGCAATGCAATTTTCTTCCATGGCGAAAAATAATATATTTCAACAGTGATCTCTCGTATTTTTCATGCAAATAACTAGAAAAGGAATCCTTTCTATCAATTCATATAAACGTTAATTATTTTCGTCCTAAACACATCTTTTCCAATTCATTCATTTTCGGAATAAATTCACATTCTGAGAAATACGCTAAGAATGTAGAAAGGGCAACATAGTGTTGACTTGGAACATAAAAATATTTTGAAAAACGTCATAACTTCGATACAGAGTGGAATGTGTCAAATTTCCAAGGCCAGAGTTGTGATTTTATAATTGTGAAATGGAGTATATCTAATAATTCCTATATGGGGAATGAGCCAATCAAAACTGAACCTGGCTTTGGAAACAATCCAGATCTGCGCTTGTGCGGCAATATTGAGAATAAAAATATTTTTTTAATTCTGTCTCTCCGACACATCGTATTATGTCGTGAAACGTATGTCATTCATAACTTCATGTGAATACTTTCAATCATAACCTCACAATTTCATGTGAAATGTCTCAATCGCTTTATTCCGTTTTCTTCAAGTCCTGAATATCATTGTTAACTCCTATTCATATTTTAAAATTGAATTGAAAGTATTCAAGTGACATATTTTCTTTCTCGATATCTATTTTCTTATTGTCTTTCAGAATAAACATAACCTCTAAATTTCTCGCAATTTTTGAGTTTCCAGTTGACGCAAGCGTAAAACTCAATCCTTACCAAAGATTTGGCTTTACGTTGTGACTGTGAAAAGCGTGTATTGTTCCATTTTTATTAATGGCCTATTTCCTACTTGTCAAACATCCAAAATGACATCTTCAAAAGTGACATCTACCGACTCATGCAGTCAAGACTCCTTAACAAGGGGTCTTTATCGATGCCGGAGGTCAAAAAGCTCT
This sequence comes from Adalia decempunctata, assembly GCA_951802165.1. Taxonomy (NCBI): domain Eukaryota; kingdom Metazoa; phylum Arthropoda; class Insecta; order Coleoptera; family Coccinellidae; genus Adalia; species Adalia decempunctata. The sequence continues at coordinate 5,281,848 of OX637698.1, forward strand.
TGATTCTCGAGAGGAAGCAATTGTCTCTGGTGACTGGTGCTTTAACTGGCCATCTGTTTAACAACCATTAAAAAAGAATGGGTCTAACTGAGTGTTCCCTGTACCGTTGGTGCAAGAACGCGGATGAAACGGCGGAACATATACTGTTCACGTGCGGCAACTCATCTATACTGAAATTAACACACCTAGGGAACCTTACACCTTCCATCTCTATTGTGAGAGGGACTCCTCCTTGTCGGCTCGAGGCATTCTAGTCAGCGTGCCTTCGGGTCTGAGTCTCTCTACTATTATACAAATGCGATATGAACGATGGGCACAATGCCTACGTTCGGTCGACCAAGGGTGTTCACGCCAAGTGAACGGTTCAGATAAACTTTTCTGAGTTTTTCATTTTCATTTCAAATTAAATTAATTTCTCAGAGATACCAGGGGAACTCCCATATGGAGTGTAGATGCGAGAAGAAATAGTAAGCTGTGCAACGCATATGTCGCATTTTGTTTCATTTTCATATTTTCAATTCAGTTCATTGATTGCCTTAATCGTAAATATATCTGCTACCGCTTATTTGAATTTCTTCTGTTCCTTTTCGCGAATTCGGAAATCCTGTGATTCGTAGTTTTAGTGATTTCGATTTAATCGAATTACATTCATTCAAGAACATTCGTTTGTGCGAATTTGATTCGAAAAAGACTGTTACCAGTGGCGTGGTTATTATTATACCACAAGGATAAAAGTGCTTAATTTGACACCTTTAGCAACGGATTTTCACGTCAGCTTCATTCCATGTTCGTTTGTCGAGCTCGATCACTCTGTTCATGGAAATAGGAGTAACCGACATGATCTGATTGACAGTTTTGCTGAAATGGGTAAGACCTTGCAATTGTTAATTTGGGTACATTCATCCTTTCATTCGTGTTGGGTTTCAATAAAACTTTATAAGAAGAAGAAGACATCTACCGAAATAGCGAGCTATTCAAAATAACACCTCTTATTGGAAAAGCAACTAAAATTCCACTACAGAATATTGAAAACTGAAAAACTCACCAGCTGGCTGGGTATTCGAAGACGCAGTTGCAGCCAATCGCGACAAGATGCTACGTTCCGACATCTGAAGTCTTTGGGCCACCGGTGGAATCCTGGCGAGCGTCGCCGGAAGTCTCGAAACGTCGGACTTCATGTCCGACAAGAGTTCCTCCAACTGATTCAATACCTGCAAAGAAATATTTAGACATCCCGCAAAGAATATAAACTGCTCCACATGAGTAAGGGATATTGACTTGAATTGCAAAAGAAATAGTTAACATAAGATTTTTGTGATGAAAATTCATATTAATATGATTTCAAGTTGCAAATTAATTTTAAACTGTAGGTCTGCAGCGTATACAGGGTGGTTAGGACAAATCGAGTAAAATAACGAAATTCCAAAGAATCCAAGCATTTTAAGACTATCAATACAATATATGGCCTCCACGGGCATCAATAACAGCTTGATATCTTCTCTGCATACTACACACGAGGTTGTTGAACATTTCTTGAGGAATTTGGTTCCATAAACGGGTCAGAAGTTCTCTCAGATCATTTAAGGATTCTGGGGTAGGTTGATGATTATCTAATCTTCTTTGGAGCATATCCCACGCATGTTCTATGCAATTCACATCTGGTGAGTGCGGAGGTATTGGTAAATGTGGAATACCAAGCTCCTCGCGCGCATTCTCAACTATGGCTGCACGGTGCGGTCTAGCGTTATCGTCTAGAAATTGAAAAGTTTCACCAATAGCAGCGTGAACATTTTGCACAACATCGTCAATGACTTGCTCCCTATAGTGTAAGGCGGTCATATTCCCAGGACAAATGTGTAGATCTGTGCGCCCGATGAAACATATCCCGGCCCATACCATAACAATACCCCTCGGAATGGAAGGACTTCTTGGACATAGCGACGATTACGGGGTATGCGTGGGATTGTCCATACCCTTATTCTTCGAGAATCTGAAAACCGTCCATATCTGGATTCATCAGTGAAAAGGACACTACGCCATTGATCGTTCCAATTGATATATTGCCTTGCCCATTCCAGTCTTTGACGCTTACGGTCACGTGTTAATGGAACTCCTCTTAATGGACGTCTAGAACGTAGATTCACCTCTCTCAAACGTCGTCTGATGGTTTCGATGGAAACTTGGACCCCATCTGCATTTTGAAGAGTATTCCGTAGCTTCTACACGTATATGTAGGGTTTCTTCTCGACGACACGGTGATGAAACGATCTTGAGCAGGTGTTGTTTTTCGTCGCCCACCAAGCCTTGCTCTTTCCAACACGGACCCGTCTCCCTGAACCGATCCAAAGTCGAGATATCACACTTTGGCTTACTTGGAGCCTTTCCGTTACAACAACTTGAGTTAGGCCACCCTGTAGCATTCCGATAGCCCTATTAGCCTCAGCGTTTGTTAATTTACGTCTTGGCATTTTCAGAAAACTCGTTTCAGATCGAAGCCGTTGATAAACTGACTTCATTTCAAAATAAGAACATTCATGAAGCATATGCCAAAAAACCAAACATCAGAAAAAAGGCGATCAGATTGACGAAATGTCTCAAACTGATTTTATTTGTTTCTCATTTGTAAACGTCAGTTTCCAAAAACACAATATTAATCAAGAGAGTTTATTTTATCAAGTCACTAACTTGTAAAACTGACAATTAACTTGCAAAATTTTCACAAGTTAGTAGTATTATTTACATTAGAAAATTTTGTTTTATCGTCATATACAGGGTGGCCATTTGAAAACGAAACAGAAGACGAGATTACAGACGAAATAAATTTTTTCGATAGAAATGCTCGGACAGGTCGATTTCTGTTTCGAGGGGGACAACTTAAGATGTAGGTTACGGACGCATAGCGCTTCAACCCTTGCTACTACAACCCTCACCCCCAATTTTTTAATAGGTAAGATGGGGTGAGTGATACCTCATTTGAAAGCTATTTTTATACTGATTTCAGCACAGTAATTGTTTTTTCATTTTATGCATTAGTTCTCGAAATATTCTCAACTGAGTATTTGAAAATGAAGTGGTGTTTTCATGGCACTTGTAGTGTTTTTTTGTGAAAAATCGACATTTTGAGCTTCAAAACAACCATGACTGTGGCTTCCTTCCTCCAATCCACTGACACAGAAATCTTTAAACAAGATGTCGATTTTTCACAAAAAAACACTACAAGTGCAATGAAAACACCACCTCATTTTCAAATACTTAGTTAAGAATATTTCGAGAACTAATGCATAAAATGAAAAAACAATTACTGTGCTGAAATCAGTATAACAATACCTTTGAATTGAGGTATCACTCACCCCATCTTTCCTATTCAAAAATTGGGGGTGGGGGTTGTAGCAGCAAGGGTTGGAGCGCTATGCGTCCGTAACCTACATCTTAAGTTGTCCCCCTCGAAACAGAAATCGACCTGTCCGAGCATTTCTATCGAAAAAATTTATTTCGTCTGTAATCTCGTCTGTTTCGTTTTCAAATGGCCACCCTGTATGTTGAAAATCATGGTACAATCGTTATTTCCAGTGACACAGATTTTTGATGATGAAAGAGTTGATACTGATGATGATGAACCATCTGTTGACTCAGAAACTGCTGAACTCGAGGACTGCAGAACATTTGTACTCTCCTTACTACCAAATAATTTGTTAAGACATTTCGATTTTTTTTTTGTTGACCGAATCATCGACATAACTCATTGCAATTTCGGTGCTCTTCCACCCTCCTGCACGCTTTAGTGCTAAAATATCTCCACCCGAATCCGCAACTATAGTGGCTCCAGTTCTGCGAAAAGAGTGGCCGGTGTATAACTCTGGGTCTTTTAAACCTAAATATTTCGCTATTTGCTTTGGGATACCACCAATAGTGTGCTGGCCAGTCGGTATGTCAAAAAAAATCTTAGGCTTTCTGTTCCAGGAGGCCGAAGATTTACATATTTTCTGTATAACATGCAGGGCTTGAAGCTGCAGCCATCATCGGTTATGGTGAATCTTCTTGTTGTTAAATTTTTTGTTTGCCGCAATGTCACAACAACGTATTTTCCCATATCTTCTACATCATTCATGTTTAAGGAGAGAATTTCGTCACATCGACAACATCCAAAAATCCCAAATATTGTTACAATTTTCGCCAGCAACCACTGGTCATCAGGAGCATGTAAAAGAAATTGTTCAGCCTCTTCTTCACTTAATACCTTGGCCTTTTTTGGCGTATAACGCTCATTTTTTCGTTTCAGAAACGCTATTACCTTTCGAAATCTGCAAATGACAACTAAACGTCTTTTAATAATTTTTTTAAGGAAAACAAACCTGCGAACAGGGGCATTTTCTTTCATTTCCAAGCAGCTTTTCAGCATAGACCATTTTGCCCATAAAGTATTAGGGCTGAATCTAGCTGGTAGTTGATTCAAGTAGACCAACAAAACATCTTCAGTTACCCCAATCACACTATTTTTGTTTTGCCACTTTTTGAAGTAGTCGTATTCTCGCTCGTACCTTGAAGCTGATTTTGCAGGTAATAAACTTGAAGCTACACTGCTGGCTGCCTCAATAATTTCTTTTGGTACATTCATTTTCGCTTTCGCCAAAACAAATGTAAAGAAAAATAAACAGACATGTTCATGGCAACGCTTCCATAGCTTACGACATTTGCGACAAATTATTAAGATTTTTTCGGAATTTATCTAACCTTTTTACAAATGAGAAACAAATAAAATATAAAACAATACACGCAAGGTAACGGGTTTTACTGGCTCAGTTATATACTATTTATTGAATCGATTCAAGTTGTTATTGAGTTTTAAATGATTTTACAGCGATTTCCTCGAAGATTACATACTTAAAGACGATTGAATACGATATCCCTAACTCTAGTGAGTATATTTTTCGTCGACCTACCTTATGTAAGACAGCGTTGGCAGGTTTGTTTCCTGCCAGAGACTCCTTACTGAGGTGTTGATGACTCTCGGCCAAGCATTCGACCTCGGCGAACCTTGCGTTCAGCGACATCGCTGGATGGTTGGGATCTTGCGTCAGATTAAGATAAGCGGCCCTCCTCAGCTGTTCCTCTATCACCAGAGCCTGCTCCAACAACTAAAAGAAATCCAATTAAACACCTCTAACACCTACGAAAAGATCGAACTCACTTTGAACCTCCTAGCAAGGAACTTATTCTTGATCTCCAAAAAGTTTCCCTTACCAACGTCCATCTTGAACGGTTCGTTGATGATGGCAAACCGTATGTCGGCCTGTATATCCTGCCATCGGCCGTAACCGTGCGTCACGATGCCGGCCAACAGCCAGTAATCGTGCCTGCGATGCCAGATCTCGTACTCCCGCCCGGGCGTGGCGGCCTTCTCCTCGTTCAGCCACAGCGTGTGCAGTTCCGTGAAACCGCCGTCCGCTATGTTGAACATGAACCGTTTCTTCGCCTCTTCCGCATCCTCGGCCCTCTTGTCCTTCTTGTCCTCTTCTATGGTTATAACTTCTTCTTTTTCCGGCTTCACTTCGGGTTTTTTGTCTTGGTCGCTTTCTGTTTTGACCGACGCAGGTTTTTCTTCCTCTTTCACTTCTTTGTCTTTTTCCGGTTCTTCTTTCACTTCCTCGGTTTCTTTCTTCACTTTCTCTTCTTCCTCCACCTCCATTTTTTCTTCCTTCTCCTTCTCTTTCTCCTTCTCCACCTCTTTCTCCGTCGATTTAACATCTTCTTCCACCTTCTCTTTCTCAACCGTTTCTTCCACCTTCTCTTTCTCTTCCTCCTTCTCACTCTTCACCGGTTTCTCCTTATCTTCCTCCTCTTTCTCCTTCTCCTTATCAACGTTCTCCACTTGAGTAGGGGCGGGGCTAGGGGCGGCGCTAGTCGCAGGAGTCGCGCTGGTACTCGTGGTGGTACTCTTGGTATCGTCTTGGGCCTCCTTCTTGTTCTGTTCCAAAATGGATTTCTTGAGTACTTCAGGCATGCTGTACTCTCCGTTTATGTGCTCGAATTCTTGTACTTTCTTCCTGATCAGAGACATGACTCCGATTCTGGTCAAAACGTGTTGTCTGCTTAGACCTTCTCTTGGTACGCCGTCGGCGAAGGTCTCGGCGTTGTCTGCGCCTGGTTCGCACAAGTGCCTCATGAATAAAGACACGTAGGCTCTGAAGTTCTTCTCGGATTTACCCCGAAGGTCTCTGACCAGCCACTGGGAGTTGAAGGCGTCTTGAGGAGGCATGCCGTAACGCATTATGGCGTTCAAGAACGCCTTTCTCTGTCTGGCGTTGAAACCCAAAACTTCTATATTTCCTCCTACTCTGGCCAGCAACGGCGGTAAAGGTCTGTCTTTCTCCTCCTTCCTCTCCAATCTTCTCCTGCTCCTTCGGCTGAGATCCGTACCGTCGTTCTTCTCGTCGAAGTCGTCGTCCTCTTTATCTTCGTCAGAACCGGCAGAGAAGTCTGAATTATAGTCGGATAGGTTTTCTTGCCAGGTGGTATCTTCGCGAGTGTCGGTCGTCATGCCGCCATCGTTGTAATTCACTTGTTTCCTCACGCGCTTCCCCTTGCCCAGCGTCCTGGCGATGTCCTCCTGTTGCTGTTCGTAATGGTGTCGCAACAGCTTGATCCAATACGCAGGGTCAGTGTTCTCAGCTTCTTGCTTGATGATCTCCGTGTCCACTTCCTCTTCGTTGTCTCCTTCTTTGGTCACGTAACTCGCAACCTTGAAGGAGCTGAGGTACTCGTTAGCCCAGTTCTCTTTCTGCTCAATTCCCTGCTTGGATCGATCCAGCAGCTCGATCACTGCTTTGTCGTCGTAATGAATGGCTTCGTCTTCTTTACCTTCATCTTCTTTAAACAATTCTTCGGTACCGAACCTTAGAATGTCGTCCAGTTCTTGCTTGGTGAAATTTGAGCCTTTTCCACCCATACCTGGTCGCACCACCAAATGGGTCAACATCATTTTCCTCTTAGCCACCTGAGTGACCCTTTCCTCTACGCTGTTTCTGGTCACGAATCTGTAGATCATGACTTTGTTGGCTTGGCCGATTCGATGAGCTCTGGAGAAGGCTTGGATGTCGTTGTGGGGATTCCAATCGGAATCGTAAATGATGACAGTGTCTGCTGTGGCGAGATTGATACCAAGACCTCCCGCTCTTGTGGAAAGCAAGAATACGAACTGGGGAGCTCCTGGAGCGTTGAATCGATCTATGGCTTCTTGTCTGGCAGTTCCAGTAATAGCACCGTCTATCCTCTCATATTTATAGCCTTCCCCTTCCAAGAAATCCTCGAGGATGTCCAACATCTTCGTCATCTGCGAGAAGATGAGCACTCGATGTCCTTGGTCCCTCAGAATCTTCAACATTTTAGAGAGCAGGACCAACTTCCCGGAAGCTTTAGTCATACTGGTAACCTCGTAGTTACCCTGAGGGCCAACGGGAGCTTCTTCAGACGCCCCGGGGAACAAATAGGGATGATTGCAGCATTTCTTGAGGTCCATCATGATGTTGAGCAGTGACACGGATTGTCCGCCACATTTCGGGTTTAAGGCTTCGAAATTCCTGGTCAAGATATACTTGTAATATTTCTTCTGCATGGGGGACAGTTCCACGCGTACTATAAACTCGGATTTAGAAGGCATGTTCTTCAAGACGTCCGCCTTCAAACGACGCAGCATGTGAGGTCCCAGCATCTCGTGCAGTTTTTTAACTTGATCCTCTTTGGAGATGTCCGCGAATTCGTTTTGGAAACTGGCCAAATCGTGGAATTTTTGACTGTTTAAGAAGTTTAACAAGTGGAACAGTTCTTCTAAATTGTTTTGTAAGGGAGTACCGGTGAGTAAGAGTTTGTAAGCGATGTTGTATCCGTTAAGCAACCTGAAGAATTTGGATTGGTTGCTTTTGAGTCTGTGAGCTTCGTCGACGACCAAAACGGCCCAGTCTATAGACCCTAAACAGGCGGCGTCGATTGAAACAAGCTCGTAACTGGTCAATAAGACGTTGAATTTGACGGATGAGGCTCTGATTTTGGAGGGGCGGCCTCCTTTGCACGCTCCCTCTTCGAAACTCAACTCGTTTTCTCGTATGACGGCCCTGCAGTCTTTGTCGCCCACGTAAGTGATCACGTAGAAGTCCGGGGCCCATAGCTCGAATTCTCTTTCCCAATTTATGATGGTTGAGAGGGGTACGGAGACCAGGAAGGGTCCCTTGCAATGTCCCTCTTTGTAGAGGGAGTAGAGGAAGGTGATGGTTTGGATGGTCTTTCCCAGACCCATCTCGTCGGCTAATATGGTGTCGATGCCTTGGCCCCAGGAGTATCTGAGCCAGTTTAGGCCTTCCAGTTGGTAGGGGTGGAGTTGCATGCCGATTTCGTCCAGGTAGGGCGGTTGTTTGTCGTATTTTTTCTTGAGGTCTGTGGTTGGTTTTTCTGGGGGTGGAGTGTACCGTCTTACAGATTTCTCGTCGTCGTCCAACAGTTCTCGAGTTTTTGATTTTCTTCCCTTCTTCTTCTTGTTGCCGGTATAGGCTGCCCGTAGGTCCATGTAGTATTCGATAGCTTGTTTCAAACCGGGAATTTCATCCGATTCTTCTTCCCAAGTGGCTTGGTCGTAAGGTAGCTCTCTCCATTTGACCAAATACAGGGTACGTCCGTCTCTCATGGTCCTGTGGTTGATGACTCGATGAACCAACAGCCATTCTGGCTTAACGCCGTACCTATAGAATCTCTCTTCGAGATCATCATCTTGAGAACCTCCCATAGAAAGGAACCTCTTGGCCCTACCGTCGTTGTCGTCGATGGGTTCTTCCAATTTCGGAGGTTCCTCCATGTCGTACTTCCTGGTGTACATTCTGAACATGAGAGGATGGTAAACGTCTAATTGGATCTCGGAGATCCAATCGCAGTGCCAGTACGACCTCTCGTGCCACTTGACGAAGAACTCCCGTCTCCTGACCGGTCTCCCCTTCTCGTCCCCTTCCTTAGGCTTGTCTTCCACCCATCTCCAAGTCAACAACTTGGAGACTTTTCCTTTCAAGGGCGGGCAGCCGCACCTGGGGCACTTCCAGTCCCCGTCCGGGACTTCTGTAAGGGGCGGATTGAGGCAGTGGGTGTGGTAGGCGGAGGGGCAAGAGTCGCAGCACAGGAGTTCGCCGCCGTCCTTGCAAACCTTGCAGAATTCTTGATGCTCGTCGTCGTCTTGGTCGGCGGGACCTTCGTTCTCGCAATGGGGACAGCTCCACTTGCCTTCGGGGGCCTCTTCGAGCTCCGGTTCGAGACAGACCAAGTGATAGGCTCGGGGGCAGGTGTCGCACAGGATTATCTCGCCGCCTTGCTGACAGACCTCGCAGTAGTCTTGGTGCTGAAATGGGAGAAGCAAACCGATTGATATCTTCTTGAAAACGAGCATGCATAGGTTTCGCGACGGGGACATGGCATATTAGGACATTTTGCTTATTGGCAACGCTGTTAAACCAAAAAGGAGCTCCATCGGAGTTGTTTTGGCGCTTCTCATGATCAACAGGCTCAAGTTCTTGAGTGTGAGCCAAGATCTTTGCGTAAATTTCGCAAGAATGTGATTTAAAACATTTGTCAACCAAAGAGCTGTCTCTGACACAGAAACATCCAAAAGTGAATAGTCTTGAGTAGAATTTAATACCACCGAATATTGAATCGAGCGCTTAAAGATGCGAAGTGTTTTATTCTTCACATCACTAACTTGTTCCAACAGCTCATATTTTTCCACCAATTCCTCTATTGCGGTTCGACAAGGTGCTTAACGACGACCCAAAGATGTTTGAGTTTTACGAACCGTCTTTGCCAAATTTTCACCATTTTTACAGTGAACTTTAATCATTCCAATGCGTTATCGAAGCGTGTATAATTTTTATCAATGGCGTAGTTTCTACATGTCAAATGTCAAACATTGACAGCTTCAAAATTGACATCTACCGGGACATTTAAATAACACCTTTCATTGGAAAACCCTTTAGTTTCCAAATTTCAAATTTTAGACTCAATCAATTGAACATTTGTTGTTCAAGTTTTCTGTGAGGAATTGCAGAAGATTTTTCAACAAAATATCAAGTCATGCAATGTTTTCAAGTGATTTTTTATGTTTGAATTGATGTTCTGAATGAAATAAATACTGGCGTCCTATGATCAACTTTAATTTGAAGGAGATTCTGCAAGTAGTTCAAATGTACCATCTAGTTTTCTTGATATTACAATAGAATTTATTATACGGGTATTTTGATTGAAGAAAAATTGTGTTTATTTGTTGACTTCAGTGTGAAAATACACTGCGCAAAAAAATTAACGCACATTATGGAAAACTCAAATTTATTCTACAACTGAAGGTGTTCTCAATGATAATTATTTTTATCAGAATTATGCATGCATATGTTATCCACTTTCAACGTTTTTCTTCAATACAGATGTTTTCTCCCAGCAGGAATAAAAAGAGATGATATTATCAGATTTTGAATGTATTGGCTCCATTCTGAAATCAGTTGTTCTCGATCAATTCTAGTGATCAATAGTTTTTCTTTCGTTTGATTTTCTACACTCGATCGCTATGCAACGCGAAACACGCAATTTGACCCAAGAGGAATGTGCCCAAGCGGTAGTTTTGCGAGAAGAAGGGTGGACATACACAAGAATTGCAGAAAGGTTTGGAGTTTCCCATACAAGTGTGTCCAGAATGTTGCAGCGATTCAGGGAGACAGGTATGAATGTCCGAAGACCAGGACAGGGTAGACCACGGGTAACAACTGCCATTCAAGAACGTTACTTGAGAGTTTCTTCGTTGAGACAACGGTTTGCAACCGCTCGCCTCCTTCAAAATCAGCTTGAGCAAACCCATGAGGTTCAAATTAGCACTCAGACAATAAGAAATCGCCTCAGAGAATATGATTTAAGGCCTCGTGTCGCGGCAAGAGGCCCAGCTCTTACCCCAGCCCATCGAAGGGCGCGTTTGGATTTTGCGAGAGAGCATATCCATTGGGAAGAGGCCGATTGGGAAAGAGTTCTCTTCACAGATGAGTCTAGATTCTGCCTCTACCATTGTGATCGACGTTCCCTTGTATACAGACGTTCACATGAAAGATATGCTCAGTGCAATTTCCTGAATAGTACTGGTTTCGGGGGAGGATCGATTATGGTATAGGGTGGAATATCTTTGACTGCTCACACAGACCTAGTGGTCGTTGATAATGAAGCTATGAATGCTGATAAGTATATAAGGAACATTCTTGAAGAGCATGTAGTGCCATTTGCCCCATACATTGGTGGAAATTTCATTTTTATGGACGATAATGCCAGACCCCATCATGCGCGCATCGTTCAGGAGTACCTTGAAGAGGTTGAAGTCTCTCGAATGGAATGGCCAGCAAGAAGTCCAGATCTCAATCCAATTGAGCAGGTTTGGGACAACCTCAATAGAAGGCTGAGAAGTTCAGAAAATCATCCAGCTACTCTTAATGACTTAGGAATCCAACTCGGAGAAATCTGGGAAGGATTAGATCAGAACATTTTAAGATCACTCATTTTGAGTATGAACCGTCGTTGCCGAGCTGTAATTAACGCAAGGGGTGGAAATACCAAGTATTAAATCACTTATCAGCATTTCAGTATTTTGAAAATTGTTCATTTCTCTTCTTTCACATAAGAATCGGTGAAATCCTGAATTTTTCTTCCATTTAATGTGTCTTGTTTCGTTCAAAACCTTCCCGAGAGAACATAAAAAATAAGTCAATGTAGAGTTAACTTTCATTAAAATTGAGATTTTCAGAATGTGCGTTAATTTTTTTGCGCAGAATTTGAAGGCGTTTCTGCAAGTAGTTCAAATGAACCATCCAGTTTTCTTGATATTTCAATCGAATTTATTATACAGGTATTTTGTTTGAAGATAAATTGTATTTATTTGCTGGCTTCAATGTGAAAATATGTTTACCTTTACTGTCGTTTCAAAACATTTCATACTGCGTTCGGTGATCGTAACTTTGTCAGAAAGATAAAATCGAAATTTCTCACAGAAGTTTTGAAAAATGAATTCAGGATAACGTTTTTCTAGCGGTAAAAACGAATTTTTTGAAAACAAATTCCTTCATTCTTTATAATGAACTAAAATAACGTCAAAATTAGAAACAGAGCTTGAAGCACCATTCGAATCTCTTCCCATCCAAATATCCATCCTCAACCCATTCAAAAAGCCACAAAATCTCCACTACACATCCACTCACCTCGTAAGGTTCTTCCTCTTTCTTAGCAGTTCTCCTCCTCCTTTTACTCTTACTACCGAACTTAGTTTTGGCCTTTTTCTTCGGAGCAGGAGCAGCGTCTTCTTGTGCCTCACTGCCCTCCTCGTCTTTAGCGTCTTCGCTCGCTTTTTTATCTTCCTTATCATCGTTGTCTTGAAGCATCTGCTCGAATTCCGCATCGGAATCTCTGTCGGATCCTGCATTGCTACCGTCACCTTCTTCATCCTATAAAAACATGATAATTTAGGGATTTGAACATAGATTGCATTGTTACACTTACAGAACTTCCTCTCTTCCTTTTACCAAGTTTAATTTTGAGAGTTGGTACTTTGGATGCCTTTTTACCAGCTTTTCTACCTCTGGAACTTCTTTTCCTCTTCTTACTGTCATCGTCGTCTTCTTCCTCGTCTTCATCGTCATACTCTTCCATCTGAAACACAAATCACCAATTATAACTTCCTAGAATCGATCAAAAAGCACAAAACGTACCTTGGCAGTTGAGGTTCTTGGTCTAGTCGGTTTGGTATATTCAGGTTCTGAAGTACTTGCCGCTGCTTGTTCCTGCTGTAAATGGGGGTTGATATTGGAGAATTCCCTCCATTTCGCAGCCACCAACATCATCAGTTTTGACATAGGAACCTTAAATAAAAAAATTAGGTATAAAATGTACCAAGATAAGAAACGCAACTTACTTTTGGGTTTTCCTTAGCAAGCAAAGGTCTGACGTGTTGTTGGAAAAGTTTGTAAGTAGTCAAGTTTTGAAAATCTGTTTCTGAATATTCTACGTTCACGTCGGTCAGTCCAAAAGTCGAACAGACTTCATCAATGGTCGGCATACCTGTAAAAATAAAAAAAGGTCTCAAAATCAAAGTCTGAAGGGAATAAAGTTACAAAATTACCTCCGGCAGTGGAACTAGTCTCTTGAACAGGTGTTGGAGGAGCAGAATGCTTAGCGGATCCCCTAGACTTTCTGCTCTTCCTTGTTGATCCGTAATCGGAGTCACCACCGTTCTCTTCTTCATTTCCGTAGTCACTTTCCTACAAAAATTAATTCAATTGGTATCTTCATTTAGAAGTCAACTTATTTCAACTCACATCACCACTATCGTTTTTCTTCTTTTTCTTCTTCTTTTTACCCTTTTTGTCTTCACCTCTAGCTTTTCTTTTCTTTCCCTTTTTTCTTTTGCGACTGTCATCTGGTTCATAATCATCGTCCTCTTCCTAGAACAGAATAGACCTCAAGAATCCCTAATTTTCACACTTTAATATCACAAATTCATGACAGCTTTTCTCTCTAACATAAAATCACTCCCATTTCTTTCAGTTATCAATGAATGTAATCATTTCTTAATTTTAATTATGTATCTTTGAATTATCAAGATGATATCATGTAATTACCACTTCTTTGGGGGCCCCATCATCTGATTCTGCCTCATTTTCAACTTGATTTCCTGCACCTTCTTCACCAGCATCTTCTTCTGCTAAAATAGACAATTTTAAATTAAAACAATATGGAGACCTTTGCCGAATTTTTCGCTCGACCTTCTATGCTCAGGGGTAAAAAATACAGGCGCAGTACTCAAGAATAATTAATTATGCATTAATGAAAAAAAATTAATATTGCAAGAAAGATACTTTCGTGACTTAAACAACACACATCCTCCTGAATGTGCCTACATACAACAAAATACACGAGTACGTTAATTATAATTAGTGTCTTCAAAAACAAAGCGGTATAAGAGTGCCAAAACTCACCGGCGAAAGACTCCTCCACTTCCTCGTCAGAAGCCATCGTGATATTAATTATCACTCACGACGTTTTCCTAACAATATCCTCGTAGGATATATTTCAAATTGTTATATCGATAAAGTTTTTATTGACAATTTTTTCGAAATACTTGGCGCTATACACACACAACATCCGCCATTTATTTCATATGACGCGTGCCGTCACAGAAAATCATACTTCAGTTTTGCAGCTGTCAAAATGAGGTTAATCTATGGTCGTCAAAAAATTAAAGCGGTCGAATGAACTACATAGCATTTTTGAAACTTTTCTAGTTCCTCAGTAGATATTAGACTCCTGAAGTTCTTGTCTTTTTACATTTATTTTCAATAATAATATGGTAACTTTGAAATTCCGAGTAGAATTCAAAAATTCGTGACGTAGTTCACAGAAAAACTCAGTAGTTCGAAACACCTTATTTCCGTCTAACCTATTAAATTTAAATATTTTGAAATTTCGAATTCTTGCAGCTTTAAAATGAATTGTGATGAAAGCGAACTGAAAATATTGTACACTTGATTCTTTTTGAAATACATAATAAATAAATGCTTTCAATTAGAAAGTTGCATCTCTTCACTTTCCTGCGTTCCTAATATTTCGTTATCACATATGTATTTTCTACGCAACCTTATCTCTTCTATCCAAATTCCAACTCAAATCATTGATGGAATTCGTGTTTATGTGAGAATGTCTTCACGTACCCATGAAAACAAACGAATGAAAAATTTGACGTGAAAAGTAGTTATGAGAAGGCACATTCCTTTCGTTGCTTATAGGAAAGTGTACAATTGGACGATAAAATATGTCGTATTATTGTTTATTTGTGCGTTATTCGGTTTGTGCTCAGTTTACATCTACTTTTTCTTTTCCGAATCCCGGATAGACGAAAATATTCTGGTCGAACCAATTCAAAGTTCAGAACAAGTTAAAAAAGTTGTTTTCAATGGAAAAAAGTATGTTCATCTAGATCTCAAAGGAGCAGCCCCAAAAATAACTTATTACGAATATCTCTTCTCCCTATTGGCTAAAAGTGGGGTGAATGGCGTTATAATAGAATATGAAGACAGTTTTCCTTTTCATGGGAAGCTTTCAAATTTATCGGCACAGGACGCGTACACAAAAAGTCAAATAGAAATGATAAATATCTTAGCTGATAAAAAAAGATTGGAGATTATACCACTGGTCCAAACTTTTGGCCATTTGGAATACGTTTTGAAGTTAGAAGAATTCAAAGAATTGCGAGAAGTCCCGATGTTCCCACAGGTAAAAATTCAACTCAAAATGTCATTTTATTTGAAGAGTGTACCTTTCTTTAATTTATCTTGTATGAAAATGAGTTTAATATAATTGGGTGAATTATGTTTATTGCCTTGGAAAAAGAATTAACAGTTGATATAATCCTCAAGGATAATTATTTGATATGGATATCATTAATATACTTTATCTTCCTTATTGATCCAGTTTTTATTGACCAATTCGCAATATTTGGGTTAAGGCCACTAAAATGTTTCAGAATTTGTCTATTTTTTCGATTTTGTTGTACCATAGCATAAATAAACTGTGATTGTAGGTATTGTGCCCTTCCAACCCAAAATCCCTAACACTGGTAACAGAAATGTTAACCCAAATAATAGAAGCCCACCCTTACACTGCCACAATTCACATTGGGGCTGACGAGACTCATTATCTGGGTAGATGTAAAGAATGCAACAGAAGGATGAAACTCGAAAACCTGACAATAGAAGGTTTATACCTCAAACATGTCAAGAAAATTCGAGATTTCATTAGGCAAAAATATCCACTCCTGAAGATCTTGATGTGGGACGACCAGCTGAGAAATTTCCCTGAAGAAGATACGTTGAATGGGTTAGAAACGTTGGGGATAACTCCCGTTGTTTGGCAGTACGAGGCTGATGTGTTCAACGCATTGGGACCTTCTTTGTGGAGTCAGTATTCGAAAGTATTCGGGAATGTTTGGATAGCTTCAGCTTTCAAGGGTGCTAGAGGTATGTATAGGACAAATATTGGTCTATGGATCGCCCTGTATATTGTTTTTTCCATCCACATTCTATTATTTCAGGAGTAGACCAATACATTGTTGACGTTCCTCATTATAATCAAAATCATCGTTCATGGATGGAAGTGGTCGAAAATTACAAGTTTCTGTTGAAATTCGACGCTATCGTACTTACAGGGTGGCAGCGCTACGATCACTTCTCCATTCTATGCGAACTACTACCAGTAGGTCTCCCCTCTCTCCTCATGAACTTAAAAATATTGGAAGGAGAAGGGGAAAGTAGAGTGGGGCCCCCTAAAGAAGTAGCCCAACTTTTGAAGTGCCAACAACCGTATGCCCTCATGGCACCTACGTTTGGCAGCCCCCAGTGTTCCTACCCTGGAAGTGACATCTTAGAAAATGTCTATAGACTTCACCAGCTCAACGAAGGTTATGAACGATTGAAAAAAAGTTCTGGAATCAGAGGATGGATGACGGAATTCAATTCGAAAAACAATTTTTCTAGTCCTGAACATATTTACCACATTGCACCCCAGTTGGTGCATTTAGGGGAAGAAGTAGAGGAGATTGAGGCTGACATGGCGAAGGCTTTGTTGGAAGTTTACCAGGAATCGACCAAAGATGAATGGATATTCACGTATATTCGTCCTATTAAGAAAGAAATCGGTGAATTGTTGAGGGTTAAAGATGAACTTTTAGGGAGAGACGTTTGGCCAAGAAGGCCTTTAAAATATGAAATGACCAAAAATTGATGATATAATGGTAATGGTAATCTCAGAATCAAGCTTCATTGATGGTTTTTTTGATGCAGTGGAAGCGTGCTGGGCCCATAACCTGTTGTATTTTTCTTATAATTAAAACTATTATTATTGTTTGATGTTTTATGTTGTCATAAATTTTGTACTTTGTGTGTTATTTTTTTCTTAATCCAGTCGACGAAAGGTTTCTAAAGATTTTTTGAGTTAAGAATACTTTAAGAAAATACTTGGTTTATGAGAATTATTTATTTATTTATTAACGGTACTTCCATTATACAAAGAGATAAAATTAATCTGATACAAGAAAATAAAAATGATACATTTCGAATATTACAATTGTAAGGCGCAATTATACGTTAGAGTTTGGGAGCAAAATGAAGGTGTTCGGGGAAGCTATAATCTTCGTTTTTTCAAATACACCGCGCAAAAAAATTAACGCACATTCTGAAAATCTCAATTTTAATGAAAGTTAACTCGACATTGACTTTATAACTTATTTTTTATGTTCTCTCGGGAAGGTTTTGAACGAAACAAGACACATTAAATGGAAGAAAAATTCAGGATTTCACTGAATCTTATGTGAAAGAAGAGAAATGAACAATTTTCAAAATACTGAAATGCTGATAAGTGATTTAATGCTTGGTATTTCCACCCCTTGCGTTAATTACAGCTCGGCAACGACGGTTCATACTCAAAATGAGTGATCTTAAAATGTTCTGATCTAATCCTTCCCAGTTTTCTCCGAGTTGGATTCCTAAGTCATTAAGAGTAGCTGGATGATTTTCTGAACTTCTCAGCCTTCTATTGAGGTTGTCCCAAACCTGCTCAATCGGATTGAGATCTGGACTTCTTGCTGGCCATTCCATTCGAGAGACTTCAACCTCTTCAAGGTACTCCTGAACGATGCGCGCACGATGGGGTCTGGCATTATCGTCCATAAAAATGAAATTTTCACCAATGTATGGGGTAAATGGCACTACATGCTCTTCAAGAATGTTCCTTATATACTTATCAGCATTCATCGCTCCATTATCAACGACCACTAGGTCTGTGCGGGCAGTCAAAGATATTCCACCCCATACCTTAATCGATCCTCCTCCGAAACCAGTAGTATTCAGGAAATTGCAGTGAGCATATCTTTCATGTGGACGTCTGTATACAAGGGAACGTCGATCACAATGGTAGAGGCAGAATCTAGACTCATTTGTGAAGAGAACTCTTTCCCAATCGGCCTCTTCCCAATGGATATGCTCCGCGACATGAGGCCTTAAATCATATTCTATGAGGCGATTTCTCATTGTCTGAGTGCTAATTTGCACCTCATGAGTTTGCTCGAGCTCATTTTGAAGGAGGCGAACCGTTGTCTCAACGAAGAAACTCTCAAGTAACGTTCTTGAATGGCAGTTGTTACCCGTGGTCTACCCTGTCCTGGTCTTCGGTCATTCATACCTGTCTCCCTGAATCGCTGCAACATTCTGGACACACTTGTATGGGAAACTCCAAACCTTTCTGCAATTCTTGTGTATGTCCACAGTCCACCCTTCTTCTCGCAAAACTACCGCTTGGGTCAAATTACGTGTTTCGCGTTGCATAGCGATCGTGTGTAGAAAATCAAACGAAAGAAAAACTATTGATCACTAGAATTGATCGAGAACAACTGATTTTAGAATGGAGCCAATACATTCAAAATCTGATAATATCATCTTTTTTTATTCCTGCTGGGAGAAAACATCTGTATTGAAGAAAAACGTTGAAAGTGGATAACATATGCATGCATAATTCTGATGAAAATACTTATCATTGAGAAAACCTTCAGTTGTAGAATAAATTTGAGATTTCCATAATGTGCGTTAATTTTTTTGCGCAGTGTAGTTCACTCAATAAATTAACAGTTTTGGATGTATATGAACAATTTATTAGTGTTCATAAACTGGTCTTCAGGAAAATCGAAGAAGGAACTAATTTTGCTGAGAGAAATATGGCTTTTCAACTGCTTATATAATCGGACAAAACAAGTGTTTTCGTTAGGAAATATCGTGTTTTCAACATTTTTATTCCACCCGTTAGTACTTGAGTATTCCCTAAATATGCTAACTCAATTTCAGTCGAGAAATATGAACTTGAAGGTTCATTCCAGAGAATCGCACTTCTTTTGCCCAATTTCTTTTCATTCGGAAAAATGGAAAATGAAAAAACTGTTTTTGCCTCAAGAATCTTCAATTAAATTATATGTGCACCCTATACAAAATTGTAGCGAAGTATGGAGAAAAAACTTCCAATATTTCCGTGCGAATCTACCCACAAGGAGGATCTACTTACAAGGCGTTCGAAAATTCCCGACTTCTCTTCAGTGCTTTAGGTGACTTATGCTTATACCTTGAATGACTCAAATAATGAAATCATATTCTCTATAAAAATGCCCCTAAAAGAGATCTGGGATAATGTTGATCTAGCATCAGTAGAATTAAAAAAAAATTATGGTTTTAGGTCAACATTTGGATAAAACTAGTTTTGTGAAAAGGATACAGTTTTGTGAATCATTCGATTAAAAAAAAAAAACTAATCGATATTCACAAAGAATGGTACCATATACATCTCAGTCTCTATAACTCTAGGTTTAGTGAAGGGACCAGGGGGAAACCCGTTGCCACAAAGGTCAAATTATGCGAAAATTCCAGGAGATCCTATTCATAAATACACCAGCCATATTGCACACGCAGTGAATATAAACATGGACATTAAAATAAAATGAATTTGCTGAAAGTTAATGACCTTAACACCGCTCGATAAACAGATAAATTTTAATCTGCAATTCTGAGAGATACATCTATATGCGTAGGTACTTCCCTTTTAAAAATACAACATGATTTAAACATAAGTAGGTCAGATGATTCGCTCATTCCACAGTTGAATCCTCTTCCGTACAGTCCCTACAAAACTAAATAGACGCAAACCAAATAAGATAAAGATACGAAAATGAAGTACGGTATTCTCGTGTTGTGTTTGGCCGTTTTGGTATGTGTGGAAGCTGCCCCTTCGTTTTACCAACTATTGGGATTCAACTCCGCAAGAAACGGGAATTACCAACAGTACCAACAACCTGTGAGAAGAGCCTACGGTAATGGGTATAGGAGAGGATATGGGAGGCAGATTGGACCTTCTCCAGGAGGCGGTGAAAGATACAAGACGATTTGCAGGATCCACTCTGTAGATTCGCTCGCTTTTCCGGGACAGGTCGGGAACCCTATTTGTCCTTATTAGTAGATGTAAATTTTGATGATTTTTTGTAAATATATCTTTAAGTTGATGATTTTATTTCTGATATTTTCTGTAAAAAAATCACCATTGAAAACATTTCCTGAAAAAAAAACACCACATATCCAAGATAATGAGCTTAAGATTTTGAAATGAATTAAAAATGTAGATCTACAAGTATTTTAAGGGAAAAGTGGAAGAAAAATTCTAAGGTCTCAAGTTTGTTCAGAAATTCACATTATGGAACCCTCCGTGCGAATTCTACTCACATTTCACATTTGTTATTCCTCAATGAAGCACCAGCCAACTGTTTGAAAGAAGCCATTTCTCAAAATATAGTTTATCAATTTTTAAAATAAATGTAAACATTTTTTTTCAATTATCACAAAATTGATTGGTATGTTTTATTTAGCAATTATTCCGTAATTTTAAAATGAAACAATCAACATTCAAAGTCAATCCATACTCAAAATTGAGAAATGAAAGGTAAGTTGTCATTATACACTGCGCAAAAAAATTAACGCACATTCTGAAAATCTCAATTTAAATGAAAGTTAACTCTACATTGACTTTATAACTTATTTTTAATGTTCTCTCGGGAAGGTTTTGAACGAAAAAAGACACATTAAATGGAAGAAAAATTCAGGATTTCACCGAATCTTATGCGAAAGAAGAGAAATGAACAATTTTCAAAATACTGAAATGCTGATAAGTGATTTAATACTTGGTATTTCCACCCCTTGCGTTAATTACAGCTCGGCAACGACGGTTCATACTCAAAATGAGTGATCTTAAAATGTTCTAATATGTATCTTATCCTTCCAAGATTTCTCCGAGTTGGATTCCTAAGTCATTCAGAGTAGCTGGATGATTTTCTGAACTTCTCAGCCTTCTATTGAGGTTGTCCCAAACCTGCTCAATCGGATTGAGATCTGGATTTCTTGCTGGCCATTCCATTCGACCTCTTCAAGGTACACCTGAACGATGCGCGCACGATGGGGTCTGGCATTATCGTCCATAAAAATGAAATTTTCACCAATGTATGGGGCAAACGGCACTACATGCTCTTCAAGAATGTTCCTTATATACTTATCAGCATTCATAGCTCCATTATCAACGACCACTAGGTCTGTGCGAGCAGTCAAAGATATTCCACCCCATGCCATAATCGATCCTCCCCCGAAACCACTAGTATTCAGTAAATTGCACTGAGCATATCTTTCATGTGGACGTCTGTATACAAGGGGACGTCGATTACAATGGTAGAGGCAGAATCTAGACTCATCTGTGAAGAGAACTCTTTCCCAATCGGCCTCTTCCCAATGGATATGCTCTTTCGCAAAATCCAAACGCGCCCTTCGATGGGCTGGGGTAAGAGCTGGGCCTCCTGCCGCGACACGAGGCCTTAAATCATATTCTCTGAGGCGATTTCTTATTGTCTGAGTGCTAATTTGCACCTCATGAGTTTGCTCAAGCTGATTTTGAAGGAGGCGAGCGGTTTCAAACCGTTGTCTCAACGAAGAAACTCTCAAGTAACGTTCTTGAATGGCAGTTGTTATCCGTGGTCTACCCTGTCCTGGTCTTCGGACATTCATACCTGTCTCCCTGAATCGCTGCAACATTCTGGACACACTTGTATGGGAAACTCCAAACCTTTCTGCATTCAAAATCTGATAATATCATTTTTTTTTATTCCTGCTGGGAGAAAACATCTGTATTGAAGAAAAACGTTGAAAGTGGATAACATATGCATGCATAATTCTGATAAAAATAATTATCATTGAGAACACCTTCAGTTGTAGAATAAATTTGAGATTTCCATAATGAGCGTTTATTTTTTTGCGCAGTGTATAAAAATCAACATGGCAATTTTTATCCATTTAGGAATTACAATTTGAATAGAAACAAAACCAGTTCATTTCTGTAACACTTTTCTTCATATTTTATCTCATTTCCTGTGTTCCACTTACATTATCAGGGAAACTCCATTCTATTCTGTTCTATTACAATCTGGTTCCAAGAGAAATCTGAAATTTAAATGTGATATTATAACGAAAAATGAATCACTTTAACTTCTACTTCAAAATGAAAAAAACAATTCCCATAACTTACCTTTGTATTGAATTTCTTCCTGAAATATTTTAGATTGTTATAAATCACCAATAAGTAATTTATTTTATGTATAAATGGTTGGAGCAACATTCGAAATAATTTGTTACCAATCATAACGTCAGTTTTCGCACAAAACATAATAACACACTGAATAACAAATAAATTAGGTTATAAAGTTCGAAATAAAAAAGTGCAATCATTTTTTAATTTCCATTTATTGATCCTTATCGTCTAGCATCATTACTCTAGTCTCCTAAATCTAACCAGACATCTTAGATTCTCTCTCACTTCCACACCTTAATAACTCCATCCCTCGATCCAGAGGCTACAAAAACATTCGTAGCCTTCGAAAGAATAATATCAGAAATCGTATCCTTATGACCGATAGCTGGTGGCTCTGGAGGACTCTCCTCATTCAATTTAACCTGCCTCATCTCTATAGATTCCAGAGTTACCTCCGTGCCGTCCACCAATCTGCTCGAATATTCTAACCTAGAAATACTCTGATCGTTGGCGCTCGGCACGGCCAGGTAAGAACTTTCGGTGTTGGCAAGATCCCAATACCTGATCCTCTTATCCACGCCCCCTGTCAGAAGGAAGGGTGCGCCGTCAATGCAACCGGCGTGCATTGCGCACACTGCGTTCACGTGTTCCTGAAAATGACAGCGATATATGGACTGCTGAATCAAATATACTCCATTCACTTTTATTTAATCACTTAGGAGGTCATGGTTTCGTTTTCAGAAGTTGGTGCCCCTGATAAAAAATCTGTGCGCGTACATAGAATATCGTAAATGACAAAACGACGTTGCCAGTTTCTTTGTTTACATCAAAGTAAAAGTATCAAAGATATTTTGGCATGGGTACAAACGGCAAAGGACCCCGCACTTTTAGTAGGTAAAGTGGCGACCGGTCAAATTTTCTGAAAATTTGGTATGTTGTTGTACCCGACTCATTGACCAAAAGTGTCAATGGGACCAACCCAATCTTATGGCTAGTTTTCTGAATACGGGGTGTTAAAGTTGAAAATTGCCCAGATTTTCGGATTTATTTGCTAATTATTAAGAGTTACATTGGATTTCTGTTGCATACACACATTTACTACATGTTCTAGGTATGAAATTAGAGCATACGTATGATTAAAAATATTTATATTTACCGGGTGATTCACGAATATATGACGGTAGTTTTTTCCCAAAATTCACTTTTTCTACTGTGACGTCAGGAGGGCATATTTTTGAAATGTTATTTCCGATTTAGTATTATGACGACAAAAGATTGCAGAGTGCATATTTTTTATACAGGGTGTTTCACAGAGAGAACCACTAGACATAATCATATTTTTTTAGGATTAATTCGAAATCCTGTATTTTTGAATTGATTTTTGGGAGAAGTAATACCACAAACATATGTGTGTCTCTAATCTGCAAAATATTCAGGGTGGTTTATTCATAGGAAGGTATTCAATTTTGGGAAAAGTACAAAAAACATGAACACCCTGTATTCGAAAATTTCCTCGTTCAAATGTAACTATTTTATCACTTTATATTGATTCCCACAACATCTCCCGAGGTATGAATTTTAAATCCGATACTATGACCAGTTTTCGAGATACAGGGCGTAAAAGCGGAGAATAACTTATCTCATCAATTTTTTTTAAATTGAAAAGCCGAATTTATTTTATGTTGCGCCCATGAGTTCAGTATGAGAGCAGATCAGATGCACATGCAAAGGTTCAGCTGAAATATTTACTGTTACAGGGTGATTCATGAATAAATCACAATAGCTTTTGCAAACACTCGATAATTCTAAAGTTTCGTCACAGCGAAATTATTCCATGAAGTTAATACCTATAGTCGTTCACAATTTTCAGTCTGAAATACATCACTTGATGTAATGTTAGACCGTTATTCAAAATTCACCAGAAAAGTTCTCCTTTCAATTATTTCAAAGCATATTATTTATGGCTCACCCTGTATGAAAAGTACCTAATTATTATGAAGTATTTCAGACTGAAAATTGTGAACGACTAGATATTAACTTCATGGAATAATTTCTCTGTGATGAAACTGTAGAATTATCGAGTGTTTGCAAAAGCTATTGTGATTTATTCGTAGATCACCCTGTAACAGTAAATATTTTAGCTGAACCTTTCCTTGTGCATCTGATCTGTACTCATACTGAACTCATGGGCGCAACATAAAATCAATCCGGCTTTTCAATTTGAAAAAAAAAGATGAAATAAGTTATTCTCCGCTTTTACGCCCTGTATCTCGAAAACTGGTCATAGTATCGGATTTAAAATTCATACCTCGGGAGATGTTGTGGGAATCAATATATAGTGATAAAATAGTTGCATTTGACCGAGGAAATTTTCGAATACAGGGTGTTCATGTTTTTTGTACTTTTCCCAAAATTGAATACCTTCCTATGAATAAACCACCCTGAATATTTTGGAGATTAGAGACACACATATGTTTGTGGTATTACTTCTCCCAAAAATCAATTCAAAAATACAGGATTTCGAATTAATCCTAAAAAAATATGATTATGTCTAGTGGTTCTCTCTGTGAAACACCCTGTATAAAAAATATGCACTCTGCAATCTTTTGTCGTCATAATACTAAATCGGAAATAACATTTCAAAAATATGCCCTCCTGACGTCACAGTAGAAAAAGTGAATTTTGGGAAAAAACTACCGTCATATATTCGTGAATCACCCGGTAAATATAAATATTTTTAATCATACGTATGCTCTAATTCCATACCTAGAACATGCAGTAAATGTGTGTATGCAACAGAAATCCAATGTATCTCTAAATAATTAGCAAATAAATCCGAAAATCTGGGCAATTTTCAACTTTAACACCCCGTATTTAGAAAACTAGCCATAGGATTGGGTTTGGCCCATTGACACTTTTGGTCAATGAGTCGGGTACAACAACATACCAAATTTTCAGAAAATTTGACCGGTCGCCACTTTACCTACTAAAAGTGCGGGGTCCTTTGAATTGGACGAAAAATCGATTTATAAGCATAAATAAAGCAAAAGTAAGTACTAATCGCCTTTTTTCCACTTGATAACGAAGTTTTTTTAGGTATCTGGCCGTTTGGAAAGATTTCAAACGAAATTCCGGTCCCCCAGAAGTTTGGTTAGTTTCGGTATCGTTTTTGGTGCTCAAAATTTATTTGGAATGTGTAAATGGACAAAAATGGCTTCCTTAAACGATCTTCTCACGAAAGCGACCGGAAAATATGGTTCAGGTAGGATTTTCGAGGAGTTATGAGGAAAGAACTCGCAGAATGAAATTGCACGATTTTCGTAAGTAAACGTGTTTTGGATGGCCATCATCGGTCTCTAAATGATTATTGTTGATCGTTTTCACGTTTCAGAAAAAAAACCACTTCGTATAAGCCCATTTTGAAGAAATTTGTGTATGTAAGATTCAACGGTAGGTATTTGCTCTTAATCGAAAGAATATATTATATCTAGTGCTACTTCTTCCAAAAGAGACACAAGCTTTTAATGCTGTGAGGGCCCTATAATTTGGAGGAGTTTGTGTCTTATTTTAGAACAGGTGAATGATAAATGTGAAGCATATGTTTGACCCATTCCATTTTATTTGTACAAACCTACTGTGGTTGTAATGTATGAATATTTTTTAAACTAATAACTTACTATACAGTCAGAATATTTTACTCCTTGTTCATAAGATCAAATAAATGAAATGTATATCTTTTACTCTTATTTTTATAAGTTAGCTATTAAGGTTATGTTCCAAGAAAAAGTTCCTCTTGCATCAGAACTCCCTTCAACTATTTGGATTCCAATAAAGGGATATAATGTTCCATTATTCTTGATTCTACAAGTCTTGAACTTTCAGTTCAAGAGGATAATAAACATTAAATCTTCATAAGCATGCATATGAAAATTATGTGAAAGCAATGCAATTTCCTTCCATGGCGAAAAATAATATATTTCAACAGTGATCTCTTGTATTTTTCATACAAATAACTAGAAAAGGAATCCTTTCTATCAATTCATATAAACGTTAATTATTTTCGTCCAAAACACATCTTTTCCAATTCATTCATTTTCCGAATAAATTCACATTCTGAGAAATACGCTAAGAATGTAGAAAGGGCAACATAGTGATGACTTGGAACATAAAAAAATTTTGAAAAACGTCATAACTTCGATACAGAGTGGAATGTGTCAAATTTCCAAGGCCAGAGTTGTGATTTTATAATTGTGAATGGAGTATAGACAAAAAATGTTTAAAAAATCGAATTTCTTTCGTTTTGAAGCGAATTCCATAACGCAATCGATCGAAACCTGCTGACTGGAGAAAAAGCTGCGGAAATAGAGCGCATTCACAGCGAGTGAAGTCAATCGGGTGACCTGCTGCGGCGAATATGGTTTAAATTCTGTGGAATTTACTCTAACAATAACCTCATCAATTCCTCCCTACATTCGAGTGTCGATTCGCAATCAAGAAACGACATACAGGGTGAGTCTTTGACTTGTAAATATATTTTAACTGAAGATTCTTGAGGCCAAAAGAAACCTTTTTTTCATTTTCCATTTTTCCGAATTCGGCTCTGTTGAAAAGATATAGCCATTTGAAAAAAAAATTGTGCTAATTACGTCCCTGAAATGATACTGTGGAATTGATTCAAAGTTCATATTTCTCGATAGAAATTGAGTTTATACATTTAGGCCCAATTTAGAGAATACTCATGTATTCAAGTACTAACCTTATTGGAATAAAAATGTTGCAGACACGATAATTTCAACGAAAACAGTTAGTTTCATCGGATATATCTGCAACTAAAAAGCCACATTCATTCCACCAAAATAAGTTCCTTCTTCGATTTTTCTGCAGATTAGTTTGTAAACACTCATAACTTGTTCATATTTTCCTCGAAATTCCCAAACAATATCATGAAGAAAGACTTTTCATTCAGATTTATTATTAAACAACCTAACCTAATCTAATTTGTATCGATTCTGTGAATTTTTGCACAGAAATTTCAAGAAGATGTTGTCAGCTTGCTGATATTTTCATCGAGGTTAAGGATTTTTTACGAAACATAGTATAAATCACGGTACATTTTTGTGCCGTGGTATAAATATCTATGAATTCTGCCGTTTCCATCATAAATCGACTTTGCCGCCAAATTTTACCACGCATGCGTAGAGCGAAAACCGAAGTATGGTTATCTGGAGGCCAACGTTAAACAATAACAAACCAGAGTCTCTGACCAAACTGTAAACATAATGTGAAGTTCTGAATAATCTGAATACATTCAGTGACTTATTGTTCTAATGTGATCATTATGTGAAGTGAATTAATATAATTTCAACCGTGTCGAGTTTATAAAATTCCAAGAGGATGTTGTTTAGATAGAAACATCGCCACAGATTATCAGGTATCGTATTATTTTTCATTAATTTCAATTTAATAAGTAGTTTGTATCGAGATTCATCATTCATATCCGAATATTGTATTTCATCGACATTTAACTTCAATATGGACCGGTAACCATGAATTTTCAATAGAAACTGTGCGTATTAAATCCTCCTTGGTGTTCTATTTTATCTCCCACATTTGTGGGATTTTATTATTAAAATATCTCGACAAAGTTGATAAATATTGTGACAACATTGTAAACTCGTTCAGAGACCAGAGAAGGAATAATATTCGATGAGATTTAATTCAGAGACGCATTCAGATTATTCTTGAAATTAATGATTTTTTCGTCAAATTTCTCCGGGTAAAAATGGAAATAACTCGAAAACGACGCGTTTTATTGAAAACAAATATGAATACTTTTAGTTTCTTAAATGATTGATTCTTTCGAAAATATGAACCGTTTATCTTTTTAAAGTGGTTTTATGGTGTTTTAGCGTGTATTGATGAGTCGACTACCATGTAACTTTTATACTAGTAAAGATATTGAATAGGTTTCGATCGAGGAATATGCACCATGAATAGAGTAAAAACTCAACCAAAATCATTCGAAATAACAGTTCCGAAGATATAAACAGAAAAGTGCTTTTTTCATGGATTTTCGACACCCTGTATCTACCAAACCAAACCGAATTTTGAAAAATGGTATAGAAAAAAAGTGTTTCGTTTGATGAGAGGAATCTACAGTTAAAATATATGTACAAGTCAAAGACTCACCCTGTATAGACTTCTAAATCAAATAGACAAAAATGTTCAAAAAATCCTGTTGCATTTTCACCCCGAATAACTAACCCCTTTTGTAGGCTGTATCACCCTGTATATCCTATAAACGCTGTTTCATCTCATTCAAACCCGACATTTCACGAAGATCTATTTCTGAAACTTGAACTAACCTCGCTTTTCGGCGAATAAGTAAGCGGTGGCGCTGGACTACCCCAAAGCACCTTCTCCCTTTCGGCAGTCTCCAAATTCCACATGTCCATCTCATTGTTGCCTTGCACGCTCGAGATAATCCAGGAAGGCTTAGTCGGATGACTCACCACCTTCTTGATCTTCATGTTCTCTGAAAAACATAAATTCTGCGGAAAAAGGGAAAATGCGATTGGGAGTACCAGAGTCACTTGGCAATGGAGTTCGGTCCATTATTAAAATCGCTGTTAAGCCAGATCAGCACGAATAATGTATTCCCAGCTTTCTCTACGACTGTTTCTGATTACTTACGTATAGGATGTTCCATGGTGGTGACGGGAATCTGGAACCTCAAGTCCCACACGACGTGGTACCCGGTTCTAGTGCCTACCGTCAACCAGTTGTGGTGCTTATCGAGGCAGAAGGTGGTGATGAATCCGTACTTGTAGTTGTTCTCGAAGCGCCATGCCACGCCCGGACATCTGAGATCCCAGCCCACGATGTGACCGTGTAGGGTGGCGTATATGACGGTACTCTGAGATCCGTAGTCGATGCAGTTGATGTCCATCGGGGGGCCCTCTTCGTCCAAATTGAGGCGTTTGGACTGGGTGAGGTTCATCCTGGAGACAAAATCGGCTTGGAAGAGCTCTCGGAAATAGAACGACAGGCAAAAACCCAGGATAAGATACACTGCGCAAAAAAAATTAACGAACATTATGGAAATCTCAAATTTATTCTACAACTGAAGGTGTTCTCAATGATAATTATTTTTATCAGAATTATGCATGCACATGTTATCCACTTTCAACGTTTTTCTTCAATACAGATGTTTTCTCCCAGCAGGAATAAAAAAAGATGATATTATCAGATTTTGAATGTATTGGCTCCATTCTAAAATCAGTTGTTCTCGATCAATTCTAGTGATCAATAGTTTTTCTTTCGTTTGATTTTCTACACTCGATCGCTATGCAACGCGAAACACGCAATTTGACCCAAGAGGAATGTGCCCAAGCGGTAGTTTTGCGAGAAGAAGGGTGGACATACACAAGAATTGCAGAAAGGTTTGGAGTTTCCCATACAAGTGTGTCCAGAATGTTGCGGCGATTCAGGGAGACAGGTATGAATGTCCGAAGACCAGGACAGGGTAGACCACGGGTAACAACTGCCATTCAAGAACGTTACTTGAGAGTTTCTTCGTTGAGACAACGGTTTGCAACCGCTCGCCTCCTTCAAAATCAGCTTGAGCAAACTCATGAGGTGCAAATTAGCACTCAGACAATAAGAAATCGCCTCAGAGAATATGATTTAAGGCCTCGTGTCGCGGCCCAGATCTCACCCCAGCCCATCGAAGGGCGCGTTTGGACTTTGCGAGAGAGCATATCCATTGGGAAGAGGCCGATTGGGAAAGAGTTCTCTTCACAGATGAGTCTAGATTCCTCCTCTACCATTGTGATCGACGTTCCCTTGTATACAGACGTCCACATGAAAGATATGCTCAGTGCAATTTCCTGAATACTACTGGTTTCGGGGGAGGATCGATTATGGTATGGGGTGGAATATCTTTGACTGCTCGCACAGACCTAGTGGTCGTTGATAATGGAGCTATGAATGCTGATAAGTATATAAGGAACATTCTTGAAGAGCATGTAGTGCCATTTGCCCCATACATTGGTGAATATTTCATTTTTATGGACGATAATGCCAGACCCAATCGTGCGCGCATCGTTCAGGAGTACCTTGAAGAGGTTGAAGTCTCTCGAATGGAATGGCCAGCAAGAAGTCCAGATCTCAATCCGATTGAGTAGGTTTGGGACAACCTCAATAGAAGGCTGAGAAGTTCAGAAAATCATCCAGCTACTCTTAATGACTTAGGAATCCAACTCGGAGAAATATGGGAAAGATTAGATCAGAACATTTTAAGATCACTCATTTTGAGTATGAACCGTCGTTGCCGAGCTGTAATTAACGCAAGGGGTGGAAATACCAAGTATTAAATCACTTATCAGCATTTCAGAATTTTGAAAATTGTTCATTTCTCTCCTTTCACATAAGATTCGGTGAAATCCTGAATTTTTCTTCCATTTAATGTGTCTTGTTTCGTTCAAAACCTTCCCGAGAGAACATAAAAAATAAGTTATAAAGTCAATGTAGAGTTAACTTTCATTAAAATTGAGATTTTCAGAATGTGCGTTAATTTTTTTGCGCAGTGTATGTTCGAGAAGTATCGCTCCACACCTTAAGGTTCAAAAAAAAAATCTGATCCATTAGGAAGAGGATTGTTCAACTCAGAAGCAGCTCGGTCTTAAATATAGCTGTGCAAGACAAATGGGCCAATATCCCTGACAAAATCATCGAAAGTCTCATCAGATCTAAGCCACCAGGGGTGGCAACACTGCCTATTAAGACAGCAAACGAAATAATAGTAGGGTCTTTAAATCAACCTATTAGGTAGTTATCATCATTTCAATTATTGGATTTTCCTCTGAAATTCAACAAACCTGTGATCAATAATTGAAAAAAAAGTCTGAAAGCGATAACCTTGCCGAACTTCGTCGCCAATTTGTATACACTTATCGGGTTCCCCCAGAACGTTACCTGCTGGAGGCAGGATCGATCCTCAGTATATTAATGAAGCCGTCTTGAGTGGCAGAAGCGACGGACTGACCTCCCTCGCAAGTCGTTATTCCTATAACCCCAGTTCCATTCTGCATCTTGTACTGTTGCACCGATCTGTTCGCGATACTCTTCTTCTCCACTTTGGCACAATCCCACAATCTAACATACCCGTCCATCGAAGAACTGGCGAACAGGGAGGTATCGGACAGGGTTGCCAGTTTCGTGATGGCCCCCTTAAAAAAACACCATCCAACCAATTTGTTTCACATCTAGGCTTCAAATTTCAAACGGAAGACCTTACCTTATGTTCGTGCATGTGCGCTACCAGGTTGCTCTTCAAGCGCCAATCGGGTGGCGGCATCTGAGGTTGCCAGGCGTTTTGCTCCGCCCACTCGAAGCTCCTGAAAAGTTTGACGGGTGACATAGAACATTGTGTATATAATGGTTAACGCGACGATCTATTACCTCACGGCTTTGGTGAAGTCCTCCTGCTGTTTTGCTATCACGTTCAATAAATTGACGTAACATCTCGCTTTAGACCTCCCACCTGCATAAAATATTGAAGTAGAGTGTATGAAAATACAGGTATGGAAACATTTGACACACCATAGCGTTTTCAATGAATTTCAACGACTGGTATTCTGACCAATCGACAAATACAGGGTGAGTCCTTGACTTGTAGATATATTTTAACTGTAGATTCCTCTCATCAAACGAAACACTTTTTTCCTATACCTTTTTTCGAAATTCGGTTTGGAAGAAAGGGTGTCGAAAATCCATGAAATAAACACTTTTCTGTTTATATCTTCGGAACCGTTATTTCGAATGAACTGAATTTTGGTTGAGTTTTTATTCTATTCATGGTGCATATTCCTCAATCGAAACCTATTCAATATCTTTACTAGTATAAAAGTTACAGGGTAGTCGACTCATCGATACACGCTAAAACACCATAAAACCACTTTTGAAAAGATAAACGGTTCATATTTTCGAAAGAATCAATCATTTAAGAAACTAAAAGTATTCGTATTTTTTTTCAATAAAACGCGTCGTTTTCGAGTTATTTCCAATTTTAGCCGCAGAAATTTGACGAAAAAATCATTAATTTCAAGAATAATCTGAATGCGTCTCTGAATTAAATATCATCGAATATTATTCCTTCTCTGGTCTTTAAACGAGTTTACAATGTTGTCACAATATTTATCAACTTTGTCGAGATATTGTTTAATAATAAAATCCCCCAGATGTGGGTGATAAAATTGAACCCCAAGGAGGATTTAACAAGCACAGTTTCTATTGAAAATTCATAGTTACCGGTCCATATTGAAGTTAAATGTCGATGAAATACAAAATTCGGATATGAATGATGAATCTCGATACAAACTACTTATTAAATCGAAATTAATGAAACGATACCTGATAATCTGTGGCGATGTTTCTATCTAAACAACATTGTTGAAATTATATTAATTCACATCACGTAATAATCACATTAGAACAATAATTAACTGAATGTATTCAGAACTTCACATAATGTTTACAGTTTGTTCAGACTGTTCAGAGACTGCTTTGTTATTGTTTATAGTTGGCTCCAGATAACCAATATTTCGGTTTTCGCTCTACGCATGCGTGGTAAAATTTGGCGGCAAAGTCGATTTATGATGGAAACGGCAGAATTCATAGATATTCATACCACGGTACACAAATGTATCGTGATTTATACTATGTTTCGTAAAAAATCCTTAACCTCAATGAAAATATCAGCAAGCTGACAACATCTTCTTCAGACTTCTGTGCAAAAATTCACAGAATCAATACAAATTAGATTAGGTTGTTTAATAATAAATCTGAATGAAAAGACTTTCTTCATGATATTGTTTGGGAATTTCGAGGAAACTATGAACAAATTATTAGTGTTTACAAACTAATGTGCAGAAAAATCGAAGAAGGAACTTGTTTTGGTGGAATAAATGTGGCTTTTTAGTTGCAGATATAATCCGATGAGACTAACTGTTTTTGTTGAAATTATCGTGTTTGCAACATTTTTATTCTAATAAGGTTAGTACTTGAGTATTCCCTAAATGTATAAACTCAATTTCTATCGAGAAATATGAACTTTGAATCAATTCCACAGTATAATTTCAGGGACATAATTAGCACAATTTTTTTTCAAATGGCTATATCTTTTTAACAGAGCCGAATTCGGAGAAATGGAAAATGAAGAAAAGGTTTCTTTTGACCTCAAGAATCTTCAGTTAAAATATAAGTACAAGTCAAAGACTCACCCTGTATACAAGAAATACATTGTGGATAATCGAGTATTCAACTAGAAAATGTTCCCCCTTCAGCTCGTTGATTACTTGATGATCCATCGACGTATTTCTAGTATATTTTGAGCTGGACCATTGGAAAAAGTATCGTTAGAAAGCATTGAAAACGCATCGATCACTATTAAAATCGATAATTCTCACATTGTATGTAAGACTTCTCGTGAAGACTTATATTGGACGAAGCTTCGGTGTTGCCAAACTGTCCGTGGCTGTCCAAATGAGGCGACGACGGCCTGCTATTGGTAGCTCTAGAGGGCGGTCCCCCCGAGTTGGTACCATCCGACTGTTTGTTCAACACTTCCGAACTATAGTTCCAATCGGAATTGACGTTGGTGTCTATAGATCCCGATGTGTTGGTCCTTTGCAGCTTCCTTCGGAAAAACAAGGTCCAAGATTCACAAACAGACCAATCAAGATGAACATTATAATGACACGGTTTCTGGCTTGTTAGCCATCATTAGTGCCACATAGTCCCCTTGCGGTAGCAACCAACTGAAACGGCAGGGGGACTATGTGGTATGTGTCACTGATGATGGCTTACAAGCCAGAAACCAGTCTGTCATTGTCTGTTGTTGTTATCCCCTATTTTTATTATAATGAAACATTTCCTACCTCGAGTTAAGATTGTTGTGATTATCGGCCAGGTTATGCGCGTGCGCCCTAACCAAACATTCCGTAGAGCCGAACTCTATGTTGAACTCGTTCCTCTTGGTAAATCTACCGTCGACATTGATCTTGTGTTTGTGGATTTTCTGGAGATGTGGACCCATTTTCACGATATACGTTTCCACGTCCTCGTTCATTCCGATGGATTCTAACCTTCGAACGAACTAAAAAGAAGATAAATAACCTAATATACACTGCGCAAAAAATTAACGCACATTATGGAAATCTCAAATTTATTATACAACTGAAGGTGTTCTCAATGATAATTATTTTTATCAGAATTATGCAGCATGCATATGTTATCCACTTTCAACGTTTTTCTTCAATACAGATGTTTTCTCCCAGCAGGAATAAAAAAAGATGATATTATCATATTTTGAATGTATTGGCTCCATTCTAAAATCAGTTGTTCTCGATCAATTCTAGTGATCAATAGTTTTTCTTTCGTTTGATTTTCTACACTCGATCGCTATGCAATGCGAAACACGCAATTTGACCCAAGAGGAATGTGCCCAAGCGGTAGTTTTGCGAGAAGAAGGGTGGACATACACAAGAATTGCAGAAAGGTTTGGAGTTTCCCATACAAGTGTGTCCAGAATGTTGCAGCGATTCCGGGAGACAGGTATGAATGTCCGAAGACCAGGACAGGGTAGACCACGGGTAACAACTGCCATTCAAGAAGGTTACTTGAGAGTTTCTTCGTTGAGACAACGGTTTGCAACCGCTCGCCTCCTTCAAAATCAGCTTGAGCAAACTCATGAGGTGCAAATTAGCACTCAGACAATAAGAAATCGCCTCAGAGAATATGATTTAAGGCCTCGTGTCGCGGCAAGAGGCCCAGCTCTTACCCCAGCCCATCGAAGGGCGCGTCTGGATTTTGCGAGAGAGCATATCCATTGGGAAGAGGCCGATTGGGAAAGAGTTCTCTTCACAGATGAGTCTAGATTCTGGCTCTACCATTGTGATCGACGTTCCCTTGTATACAGACGTCCACATAAAAGATATGCTCAGTGCCATTTCCTGAATACTACTGGTTTCGGGGGAGGATCGATTATGGTATGGGGTGGAATATCTTTGACTGCTCGCACAGACCTAGTGGTCGTTGATAATGGAGCTATGAATGCTGATAAGTATTTTATTTTGCCCCACACATTGGTGAAAATTTCATTTTTATGGACGATAATGCCAGACCCCATCGTGCGCGCATCGTTCAGGAGTACCTTGAAGAGGTTGAAGTCTCTCGAATGGAATGGCCAGCAAGAAGTCCAGATCTCAATCCGATTGAGCAGGTTTGGGACAACCTCAATAGAAGGCTGAGAAGTTCAGAAAATCATCCAGCTACTCTTAATGAATTAGGAATCCAACTCGGAGAAATCTGGGAAGGATTAGATCAGAACATTTTCAGATCACTCATTTTGAGTATGAACCGTCGTTGCCGAGCTGTAATTAACGCAAGGGGTGAAAATACCAAGTATTAAATCACTTATCAGCATTTCAGTATTTTGAAAATTGTTCATTTCTCTTCTTTCACATAACATTCGGTGAAATCCTGAATTTTTCTTCCATTTAATGTGTCTTGTTTCGTTCAAAGCCTTCCCGAGAGAACATAAAAAATAAGTTATAAAGTCAATGTAGAGTTAACTTTCATTAAAATTGAGATTTTCGGAATGTGCGTTAATTTTTTTTGCGCAGTGTACATAGGGATGAGCGATATTTCATTCACTGTGATTTAATCACTGATATCTCTAAGTCACAGGTAGTCACTGTTCCGTACCGGTAATGAAAAGCGTGATTTGATCACAGTTAATTCCGTTACTGGGATCGAAGACTCCAAAGCGATTAAGACGCAAAAGACGTGATATCTGTTTGGACGGTGAATGTATTTCTGCGATTCATAAAGCACTAACCAAAACCATAAGGATCATTTTCCTATATCACCGTAAGAATGACATGGGTGATATGCGACTTCGTGCCTTATTGGTATTCAGGCGCGTATTTGCTACAGGTTGATACTTGTCACTAATATATGAATTGAATATTTCTGAAAGTCGCTAATTCGCCACTTCCATACAAAATATCGTATTGGTTGGTTGCTTTGCTGTGAAGGCCGGTGTGACGTAACACGTAAATATTCAAATCGTGCCTGTGATTGAATCACCGTTTAAAATCACTGGTACTGACAAAGAGCAGTCACGTTTATCACCGTGATTTGAAAATCACGATTTCGCTCATCACTAAGTGTACATACGTTTTTCAAAGTTGGTATCTGCAGATCGTTTGTCAACACTGAAATAAGTCCTTTTCTTAGTTCTATACGTCGTTTGAGTACGTCTAAAAGCATGTCAATGTCTGTAAACGATATGATGCTGTCATATATTTCCCTTGAGATAGGATTCACCAAAGCTTCAACGATCAATTCAGATCTGAAAGAGAACAATTTTCATCACCTCGATTTAAGGTTTAGAAGGCAAATAAACAATAAATAAAAAGTATAAACCAACCTGTCTAACCGTAGCAGAGGATACCTCAAATAAACCTCAACTTTAGGTATAACCTTACTCTGAACGTCAAGAGCGTGCATAACAACGCTACAAACGGAGACGAAGTCAGATACAGCCTTCCTGATCTTCAACGAAGGATGGACCAGGAAACAGACAGTTCCGGAGATCAGTTCGCAGATTGAAAATTTGTTCATGACCCCAATTTGAGTCAAGTTAGTCATAGCCAATATGGCTTTATCGGTCACCATTTCGCTCGAGTCCTTCAAACCCTACAGAAAATGCATATGAGATCCAACCAACGTGATAGATACACTAAATGGGCTATATCATAGCCTTCTCCAGTTCCAAGCCGCGAACTACCATTTTACCTCCTCGAATCTGTAGTTTCGGAAGGACAGAATTGATTCTTGTTCAATGAGCCTAACCTTATCCATACAAACATCTTAAAGAATTGATACAGCCCTCGTTTAGGTAGAACAAGAGCTCAAACAGAATTCTAGATCGACATGCCATGTTGCCAAATGAATCGTTTCGTGACTTGGAAAAAGAGAAGGCTGTGACTCTACGATTGCGTAAAAAGGTCTATATTTACCTGTAAAAGCAATGGAGTCAAAATAACAGAACAGTAACACCCAATATAAGACGCCACTTCTACAATACAGTCATAGAATAGGGCACGTAACTCTACATCTTCCTTGTCATTGAGAAAAGTGATCATATGCGATAAAATTATATCGTTTGCTGAAATAATATTCTGGTAAATTCTTTAATTCGTACAAGTAAAACTTTGGTTTGAGGGATTTTACAGAAACCTAAGTAAGGTATCCACAAAGTCCAAGTGTTTTCGGAGGTCAAGTCCTTTGAATTCGAAAATTTGAATAATTTTCACTGGTTTGATATTACCTAGGAGCATAGAATAACTGGAGGGAAGGCTTCATACGCTCGACAGATCATTTTGAACTGCCAAAAACGGCGGAGGTTACTGAGGTTAGAGTTTCGTGTGACGCCTGATAGATATCTTGTTCTATGGCGCTACAATTGCAAAGAATATAATGTGGCTGTCATTGTTATTGATTCATTTATGCTTCTTTTCAATTGAAAATGGTCATAAATCATAACATAGACAATATTGATGACATATCATCGCTTTATTCTAATCAACTTTTTATGCGCAATTATATGGAAAGTCTGTGATCGGTAATAAATTTGTCAAAACAATATCCTTATCGGAAAAAGCGAACATTCAGGTGAGTATTACTATTATTATACGGGAAGACTGAGGTCTTATCTGTTCTCGTGTATCATACGCAGAATTGTATGGTACCCCGTTTACATTCCCTCTGCTAACACTTAGATTCGGAGTGGGAAACAGATTTTTCTTCCTATATTCAATCTGATCCTTGTAGCCATTTCTTTACACGTGCTATATGCATTATATTGTCGGATTTACGAAAAAAAGTATGTATTGCTTTCTTTCAAAAGAATATATATTATGATATAGTAATAAATGGGACCTAATAAGTAATAACACAGAATACCTAACTACACAGAAGCGTCACTTAGCGTCGGCACTTTGATCTTCAAGGGGCAAATCTCTGTTAGGTAGTACATATGTCACTTTTGAGCGGATAATCACAGAATACCTAACTAATTTAGGGTATTCTGTGACATAATTCTATACTTCATTTATAATTCTATAGGTCCAGCAGGAAGTTTAAATTTCACGTTGACATTTGTACTACCTAGCAAGGCACAAGCGTCATCAAATGAAGTTTTGGCGGGAAGGCGGAAAGACGCTTCTGTGTAGTTAGGTATTCTGTGGTAATAACAACTAATAACCATTAAAGATAATTTTATTGAGGATAGCCATGTTGTAGGAACGAACGACGTTGTCGCCATCTCGTGACCTTGCGGCGAACTGACAAGTTCGGACGTTTTTGGCAGTTCATTTTCGTAGGGGAGCCTTCTCTCCAGTTATTCTATGCTCCTAGATATTACTAAGAGTAAGACGATTTAAAAAATATCGAAAAAATGACCCCAGCAAACAAGTTTTCAAGCAAATAAACGTTTATAAAATCTACCTGAACAAAACTAAATACCCAATGTTTGACCACCAGCACTAACCTATAAAATGTTTGACAGGTCGTTTGATGGCCTAGTTAAAGACCTTCATACAAAATGACTTCTAGGGAGAAGCCCTCAAATTTCATAAACACAATGTATTCCTCATTAGCATTAAAATGTGCAACATTTGTGTTGTCCCAAACATAAACCATAAAAAAATAACCTCAAAATGTCTGGAATCACTCCTTGATCAACTAAAGACTGCACCTACCTTTAGACTTCCCAAAAACGACGCAAAGCTTCGACACTTCGCTCTGCAAAAGCGTCTGCTTGACCAACGAGTGAGAATCCGTAAGTAGGGTTGTAACGATATGCTGCAAATTTTCGTGAAGCGCCTGCAGCTCTAGCTCGTAGTTGAAACTGTTATCCTTCTTGTCGTCCTCTTCCTTACCGCTCGTTTTATAGAATAAATCGTCTCTGATCTCCTCCAGGAAGGTGAAAGCGATTTCAGCCAGTTTCGGGAGGTTTTTGGCGAAGGCAGCCCTAACGTTAGTGTTCGGGTCGGTCACCAAGTGAGACAGTCCGGGCAGTATGAATTCGGTGAAAATGTTCGCTTCTACTTGTTTTATTCTTCTCACGAGGCCTAGACACTTCGTAAGGGTGTTCATGGCCTTTATTTTCACCCTTGGTGTGGGATCGTTGGCCAAAATCATCTATTGGGAGATTTTTTCAATATTACCTTATTCGGCCACTGTTGTATTCAAGTTTAAAACAAAGTTTGGTTATATTTGGATTATAAAATGTAGTTAAATCCTCTGAAACCAGAAATCTATCTGATTGAGTTAAGAGTCAAAATTATAGATAATTCTTACGAAAAATCATTGATGAAAAGGTTATAATAAAGAAAACGAAACGAAAAACGCCTGCTACTTACAATATAGGGTAATATCCTATCGATGATAGTCTCATTATTGGCGTGTAGGGCCAATTCCAGCAAAATATCCAAACTGTACAACTTCGAGGAACACTCATAAAGCCCCCTGATGCACGACGTCACAAGCGAAGTGATGAGCACCATTCCTTCGTACTCCTTATGATCGTTAAACCACAAATACTCATCATCATCCATTTCTTCCTCCCTACTCTTGGTAGGACCCAAAAACGACAAAATATTACCGATGTCGTTCTTCAATCTCATTATTTTCTCATCCGGAGTTAACATAGGAGTCGACGAGAAGATCAGCATGTAAGACTGCAGAAAAGTGTAGAAATATTCGGGGAATAACTTTCCTCTTTCAGCAGCCAAGTAGTTTTCAGCTGAAAGTCTTTTGGATGGGTCAATTTGGATCATACTAGAGATCAAAGTTCGTACATTTTCGTCTTCTAGTTTCTCAAAAGCTTTATCGGGAAAGTATTTACCAGCTCGGTAGGCTAAGAGTTCGGAATATTCAAAGGGGACGTCCAGTTCGTTCCACAATTCCAGCAAAGCACAACTAAAAGTCAAAGAATTCAAGATTAAAGGTTGATTAAGGAATGTAAACGTCTTAACTCACCCTGCTGAAAAGATGTCCATGGCTGGAGTCAAATCTTTCAAATTGTTAGAAGGCTCATTTATGCATATAGTGTTTTCATCCACAACGTTCTTTGCGAACCTCTCAGGGGCAATGTAACAACACCTCCTTCGCGAAGTATCAAAAAAATACGAATAATCAGCTGGATTATCCTCCGGCAAGTAGGTAGGCTTGAATGAAGCAAAATCAACAAGCAACACCCAATTCCAAGAAGTTACAGCGATGTTCTCCAGTTTTATATCCCCATGACATACCCCGTTCTTATGACATTGATGTAAAGCGTACAAAATTTGGAAAGTGATCCACCGTTTCTCAATGTTAGAAAGAAAAGGCCTAGTGCTAATCCTATCGTACAAACTGTATTTCACGTATTCACGAATAAGAAAGGCTGCTTTATCGTTTATTAGTATCTTCTGAAAGGGGATACAGTTGACAGCACTTGATAGTTTTTTGCGAATCACTTCGATTCTTTCTTTGTGGGAGGATAAAGGGAGAGAGGGGTCATGTATTGCGAATACTTTGACCACAATGGAACCTTCTTGGTCTTCTAGATTGGCTCTGGCGACTTTCAGAAATCTGGTGCTTCCCAAACTGCAATAAAATTCAGTTAATGCATCACATTTCCATTAATAATGATGATTGTATAAGGGGCGACGGTAAAATTGATCATTCTCACCTTTTGTCATAAACAAACTTAAGTTCAGGAGTAGAGTTATCATTAAGATATCGTTCCACAGGCAAAATTTGAGAAGGTGCAATACTAACTAATTGATTCCCCATTATCCCACAATTATTATGCACTTAAAATTCGTTTATTAACAATCGATCAAACCAAAACAGAAACCATGCTGTACAATATTATGACAGTTGTTTGTTTTGTTTAAAAAGCACAGAACAGGGATGTACACTTGAAAATGAAAATGTATCCTCGTCGTACGACACCTGGTGGTGGAAATGAGAACCTTATATAACCTACATGAAGAGAAAAATTCTTGCACAAACTTCTTATGTTCTTGATAAAGGTAAGTATAGACAGAGTTCTTTCATATTCGTGTTTCATTATTAAAAAAATTAAACTGACTCGGAGAAATTATTTCTTCTGGGTGCAATACTTCTAATGTTATACCGAGTAGGATATTTTTGGGTTCTATATGGCTATATAAACTCCATAAACCATTACAGACTATTGATTATCTATTTCATGCTTTCAAAACTGATAATATCGAAAGCTAGAACATACATTCAGGATCAAGATCGAATGATAAAAAGAACAATGAAAGCTCTCACAATGGAATGATTTTTCCTAATGATGGAACATAGGCAAGAATTTTACCTGGAATCGAATTATTATTGAAACTAGGGCATCTCTCGATGAAATGGCTTTATTTCATGTTTTCCTTTTTTGGTTTTCAGTTAGATTAGGCTCCATTATCATTGGAATAGCGACAGTGGTGAGAAAACTTGAATTTTCCAATTTTGAAGATTAGAAACCTCCCAAATATTTTTCTTTCTTCAGATTCAAGCAGGAATATGGTTAGTCCATTTGATGCATATTTCAAACGAAACACTCCAGTTTTCTGATTATTTGAGAATAGTTTTCGGCGATTTTGGATTTCATGGTCCATTTTTCGAAAATATTATAAATGGTGAGAACATTCATTTTCAAATACTGTTCATATTTCCCCAGATATAAAGCTTATATTTCCTAGAGTGTTTTAGCATCATGAATTGTTATTTGGTTCAAGTTTGTTTCTTGCAGATCCAAGCGATTTGATAAAAACCTCGATGGCTTATTTTTCTTGCTTAGCGTTGTCATCTATTTCACTGATATGGGGATCTGTACTGGTAAAAATTGATTATTCGGAATACTTTTCGAGAGGACATCTAACTATTTTACTTTCATTTAAGGTTCAAGTTACGTTGATGTACCCTTTCATCATATTCTACATTTTTTATATTGCTATTTTAGCCCTTCAGCTAACAGTTTTCATGATGAGCTTGAAATCCAATGAATCTGGACTAGGAGATATGATTTTGTACTCTAACTTGGGATCATTTGCATTATGTGAGTTACCAACAGTAGCAATAAATATAGGGACATCCAGGCAGCTCAGAATATCTATTGGATATCCCAAAAATATGCTAAAATATCCACAGGTGACAGGTTAACCATGTTTATGGTTATATGTATTAAGAATCTGATGAATGCATATTGTGAGATATCTTTGGGATGAATTCTGGTTGTCACAACTTAATCCCAAAAAAAAATGATTACATTTTTCAGTGTTTTACCTTTACACACTCGTAATTGTGATAAGTTTCATTCAAATTGTAAAGGAATTGAAGAGAAGGCTGGATAAGAAACCTTTGTTGGTAAAGCAAGCTGAAAGGAAGATAAATACGATCTATAATCAATACAACATGAAGGAAGCATACTTCCAATACTTGAAATCTTTTCCGAAGTGAGAAATACTTGAATGTATCAATTAATTTTATTTATGATATTCCATACGTAATAAAATATTTGAAGCTTGTGATTTTTCATTATATTCGATGAAGAAACTGTTTTGAGCTCCGATTACATTACAAAAGACGTACGGTCTAAAGTTGTCTTTGTGCTTCAAACCCAGCTCTTCAGCAAACAACTTTTCCCAGTAAAAATGCACCACACGAAAAAGTAAATGTATGTAATTCAGTTTGCATTTCGGTAATTTC
Organism: Adalia decempunctata; assembly: GCA_951802165.1. Taxonomy (NCBI): domain Eukaryota; kingdom Metazoa; phylum Arthropoda; class Insecta; order Coleoptera; family Coccinellidae; genus Adalia; species Adalia decempunctata. The sequence goes on from OX637698.1 coordinate 5,324,895, forward strand.
ACGATCAATTCAATTTTAATATTCAAATTGATCCTGATACCCCAATTCCATATTGGACGAAGAAATCGTCGTAGATATAAATTCGAAACTTTGCCATTACGCCATTCTTTGTGAAGGGAATTTCAGCTGGAATAAAATGAAGCAAACCACTGAACTTTTGATGTTGATATCAGGAATCATTCTAATGGGTCCTCTGAGTTTCACTAGCTCTAACTTTCTGGAGTCAGTAGAATTCTTGAAAGATTTCAAGCAGCTGACTAGTCCAAGTATGTTCAGTATTTTTCCATGCAATAAGGAAGGTAAGCCCGAATTCTTATTATTATTACGACGTGAACCATCCCTCGTCTACGGCTCGTGTCGAAAACTTCATCCGCGTGAATAATAGTCAAGTTTGGTTGCATTTTGCATGTTGACCTGATCTTCTTTAGATTCCTTGGCCTTGCTCAACGCTCTCAAGGAGGAATATCTTTTTATAAGGATTGCAAGCATGAAAAACAGCGATAGGTACCCTTTTCCATCGAATAAATACGTTTTTATAGCTGATCTAGACTGCACACCTGAAGTTGTAGATTGGGTAAGTTCTCATTCCCATTTCCAAGATTCCAAAACGAATTCTGAATATATTATAGAGCACGAATCTGAATTTCTTCAAACGTCCCTTAAGATGGTTGTTTTTCTACAAATATACCACCAGTGTCGCCGATTTGTTTCAAAACGCCAGCATATTGATGGACAGTGATGTGACTTTGGTTGAGAAAGCGGAAAATGGCACATTTTCTCTCATGAAAATATTCAGATATAGAATTTTCACAGAGGTTATTAATGAAAAAATGGCTCTGTGGCATCCAGAAATAGGCCTCGTTTTCGATCCAGATTTTGAGGAGAATATACATAGGAGAAGAAAGGATTTCCAAAGAAATATTTTGACGAGTTCAATTGTTATTACGCATAATAATTCTTTGGAACATTTGACAGACAAAAGGTGATACTCAAACATTATTTTTTTAAAGAACCTCATTTTTGTAAGAGTAACTGACTCAAAATAGGTAGCAACTGTACAAGGGGTGCCATAAAAATAATTGATTGAATGTTATGTCATAAGGAATTGGTTTCTTGATCTGGAAAAAACGCATCTACCTACAAGTACTCAAAGGCTCCTGACTAATTTTCTTCTTTATAAGTTAGTGGACCCTTAACTGACATTGGTTTGACGAGTGGCATGTTGCTTCCTCTTGTTAAAACCATTGACTTTATATTAGAAATGCTTCCGTGAAGGTACAGGTCAAATAAACATGAACCAAATTCATAAACATCTCTTCCCAAGACTTATTTTTAATCTATCTTTTTAAAAGCTGCTGATTTTTAAGAGATCCTTGTACGTCTTGATCAGAGTACCATTCGTTTCAGAGACAAACACATCGACAGTATCGCCAAAGTCAATTTCGTCCTGGTAAAACACTTGTATGATTACGTGAACGCTACCTTACATTACACTGTGAAATCTACTTGGGGTTATAAAAATAACAAATCTGAATGGAGTGGTATGATTGGAGAATTGACCAAAAACAAGGCTGACATTGGGGGTAAATGAAGAGCCTCGAAAACCTTACTGGATCACTTTCAATGACCAATTTTCAGGCACAGCTCTCTTTATAACTGCAGATCGGGTTACAACAATCGACTACATAGCAATGACGACTAAAACAAGGTCCAAATTTGTGTTTAGGGAACCTAAGCTGTCCTACGTAACAAACGTTTTTGTTCTACCCTTCGATAAGCGTGTTTGGATATCTACTGTGGCCTTAGTTATTGTCACTGGTCTAACTCTCTTGGTCATTGTCAAATGGGAGAAGAAGCGTAAACAATATGACAGTGGTGGCAAGGTAAATTCGATCATAACAACTCCAGTTTGGACTAGACCTGGAAGCTTACAACAAAGAAAATCTTTCAGAATGTGCATTTGGAACTGGAAGACTCCTTCGCAGATATCGCAGTATTGACTTTTGGTGCCTTCTGTCAACAAGGAGCATCAGCCATACCTTTCAGTTTACCAGGAAGAATAACAACTATTTTCTTATTCATTTCTTTGATGTTCCTGTACACTTCTTATTCAGCAAATATTGTAGCCTTGCTTCAATCTTCATCTAAAAGCATTCAGACCTTAGAAGACCTATTGAAGTCACGCTTAGAAGTTGGGGTTGATGATACAGTGTTCAACCACTTCTATTTTCCAGTGAGTATGAATTAAATTCTTTCAGTGGTCGTATTGTTTGAATTTGTTTGATTCAGAATGCAACTGAGCCTATTAGAAAGGCTCTGTACCAAAAGAAAGTTGCACCACCTGGTCAAACACCCAAATTTTACCCCATTTTGGAAGGAGTCAAAATAATGAGGCAAGGATTATTCGCCTTCCACATGGAAACAGGACCTGGGTATAAAATTGTTGGTGAGGTTGATGAACATGAAGATTTACTGTTTCCTGATTGATTTTCTTGGCTGAATGTTTCAGCTGAGCTTTTCGAGGAAGGGGAGAAGTGTAGTCTTCAAGAAATTCAGTTCTTGCAAGTACCTGATCCTTGGTTGGCCATTCAGAAGAATTCTTCTTTCAAGGAATCGTTGAAAATTGGGTATTTGACTTTTCTAGGTCTTCAATTATGAATTGAAGTCTGTATACTTATCTTACCTTTATTTTTTAGACTCTTTCTGATTAGAGAAACTGGCCTTCAGACTCGTGAGATAGACGCAATTTATACCAAAAAACCTGTATGTACTAACAGGGGAAATACCTTCATAAGTGTTGGTATAGTAGATTGCTATCCTCCTGCTGTGGTATTAGCTGGTGGTATAATAATTTCGATCTGCTTATTTGCTGCAGAACATTTTGCTTATATGAGGTATGAAGTACTACCACCATTTGAATTTAGGGTATTCCCTGGCATTTATTTCAATTGCGTTTTCAGGATCAAATTGATGAAGAGGAAGGAACTGAACCATATAAGGAAATATTGAGCTATACAATCAATTTACTGTCTCTTATTGAAATTAGTTGAGAACTATGTTAGTCAGCTTTCAATTGTAATTTTTCGAAGCTTTAGAAATGAATGAATTGAGCACAAATTGTCAGTTTTATTGAAAAATATTCCTATGTGAGAATGAAACTAGGGATAACATATAATTTCTATTCATTTCTACGCCAATATAATCATTACAACAATAATGAGCACCTATTCTATGAATTCTAATCGTTTCTATGTGAAACTGACATAAAATCTGGGTCTTTAAAACGTCGGCATAATATTTTGACATTAAACTTCGACATGAAACTTTGACATGAAACGTTGACAGGAAACTTTGACATGAAACTTTGACATGAAACTTTGACATGAAACTTTGACATGAAACTTTGACATGAAACTTTGTCATGAAACTTTGACATGAAACTTTGACATGAAACTTTGACATGAAACTTCGTCATGAAACTTCCACTTGAAACCTTAACGAGGCTGCTTACACAGATTATTTGTTCTGAATTGAGATGATTTAAGCTTTTTCAAAACAAATTCCGCCAAAAGAACGAGAAGACTGATGGAACATCCAACTCCAAAGAATATGAAACCTGGATATGTATCTATAAGACCAGCGCTGAAAAATCTGCTAATTTTAGTGTGACAAGGTGGATTATCATAAAAAATCCTCTTTCTTTCTGCCATGTAAAATCCAAGCTCTCGTAGTCTCAACATCCTGTAGAAAATAACATATCAGTCTAGTTATAGAAGAACCAAAATTAGCAAGACGAATATAGTTTTTTAAGGCGGTTATATTCTTTTGCTAAGCAATATGTTGAAATGAACGATTTCCCAATGAACAATCACGATAAATGCTTTCATTCTGTCAAAAAAAGCTGATTTAATTTAGGTTTGGTAGTTTGTGTTCTTGATTAGTCCACTCTTCATATACATATCATCTGTGAATGAAACTTTGTGAATATCTCACCCAATTTTGAGCAGCTCTGTATAACTACCATGCTTCTGAGCAATAATCCAAGGTTCCCTGATTTTCAAATACTCCACTTGGCGTACACTGCATTTTTCAGCCTCGTCAAAATAATCTGACATCAGCTTATTAATCGAGCTTGCTTCAGTGTAAAAGGCGAAAAACTGGGTACGCATTTTTTCCGTTCCTTCAGGTAGAGACATCATGAACTTGTCACCTTTCGGCTTTAGCCTCCTCCTGTAGATTTCCTTTGCTGTTGGTTCAGAAGCAAACTGCAATAAATCAACGATTGACAAGTGTCCAAAAGGTCCAGATTGCTTACCTTGAAGATTGGCATCAAGTATGGTACTTTTTCCACACCAAGCTCTATTTTGGAGTTCAAAAGGTCTTTCAGATCGTTTATAGAGTTGCTGGTGGACTGCAAAATGGCAACTATATTCGCGGAGTAGGCTGTGTAAAGGAACATGAAAGCCACCAAAGCAAAAATCATGGCGATTCTACCTGAGCTGCTTTTCAGTTCGGTGTCACTACCTAAAAACAGAGATGCAAGATTTTAAAACCTCATGGTGATCGTATCTACTTGAACTACACTGCGCAAAAAAGTTAACGCACATTATGGAAATATCAAATTTATTCTACAACTGGAGGTGTTCTCAATGATAATTATTTTTATCAGAATTATGCATGCATATGTTATCCACTTTCAACGTTTTTCTTCAATACAGATGTTTTCTCCCAGCAGGAATAAAAAAAGATGATATTATCAGATTTTGAATGTATTGGCTCCATTCTAAAATCAGTTGTTCTCGATCAATTCTAGTGATCAATAGTTTTTCTTTCCTTTGATTTTCTACACTCGATCGCTATGCAATGCGAAACACGCAATTGGACCCAAGAGGAATGTACCCAAGCGGTAGTTTTGCGAGAAGAAGGGTGGACATACAAAAGAATTGCAGAAAGGTTTGGAGTTTCCCATACAAGTGTGTCCAGAATGTTGCGGCGATTCAGGGAGACAGGTATGAATGTCCGAAGACCAGGACAGGGTAGACCACGGGTAACAACTGCCATTCAAGAACGTTACTTGAGAGTTTCTTCGTTGAGACAACGGTTTGCAATCGCTCACTCATTCGAAATCAGCTTGAGCAAACCCATGAGGTGCAAATTAGCACTCAGACAATAAGAAATCGCCAGAGAATATGATTTAAGGCCTCGTGTCGCGGCAAGAGGCCCAGCTCTTACCCCAGCCCATCGAAGGGCGCGTTTGGATTTTGCGACAGAGCATATCCATTGGGAAGAGGCCGATTGGGAAAGAGTTCTCTTCACAGATGAGTCTAGATTCTGCCTCTACCATTGTGATCGACGTTCCCTTGTATACAGACGTCCACATGAAAGATATGCTCAGTGCAATTTCCTGAATACTACTGGTTTCGGGGAAGGATCGATTATGGTATGGGGTGGAATATCTTTGACTGCTCGCACAGACCTAGTGGTCGTTGATAATGGAGCTATGAATGCTGATAAGTATATAAGGAACATTCTTGAAGAGCATGTAGTGCCATTTGCCCCATACATTGGTGAAAATTTCATTTTTATGGACGATAATGCCAGACCTCATCGTGCGCGCATCGTTCAGGAGTACCTTGAAGAAGTTGAAGTCTCTCGAATGGAATGGCCAGCAAGAAGTCCAGATCTCAATTCGATTGAGCAGGTTTGGGACAACCTCAATAGAAGGCTGAGAAGTTCAGAAAATCATCCAGCTACTCTTAATGACTTAGGAATCCAACTCGGAGAAATCTGGGAAGGATTAGATCAGAACATTTTAAGATCACTCATTTTGAGTATGAACCGTCGTTGCCGAGCTGTAATTAACGCAAGGGGTGGAAATACCAAGCATTAAATCACTTATCAGCATTTCAGTATTTTGAAAATTGTTCATTTCTCTTCTTTCACATATGATTCGGTGAAATCCTGAATTTTTCTTCCATTTAATGTGTCTTGTTTCGTTCAAAACCTTCCCGAGAGAACATAAAAATAAGTTATAAAGTCAATGTAGAGTTAACTTTCATTAAAATTGAGATTTTCAGAATGTGCGTTAATTTTTTTGCGCAGTGTATTTGAAGAATGAATATTCACCTTGTTGGCTTATAACCCCTAGCTGAAGAATTGCCACGCTGCTTATGGTTGGATGGGTAGCATCAGCCATGTGCTGCACCTGTCTTCTGAAGTAAGCTTCTTTCCACTCCCATCTCACAATTGTGTACATAGTTAAAAGTGTTAAGGCTGTGAGTATAAAACAGGAGCACCAAACGTTTTGGTTGAATGGTTTGACGAATATGTTGGACACGTAAGATAAAGGAGGGGATTTGAAGTAGAAGTTGAGGTAAGATTTAGCGTTTGGAGCTATGAATTCTAAGAAGGAGACTCTAGCTCCAACTAGAAAGATCGGAGTTGCTAAAATAAGATTTGAATGAATGGAAAATTGCAAATGAGAAAAAAGAAAGAAACATTCCAAATGGCTACGAATAAAACTGGGCGTCAATGTTGTGATCAAAGCACTCATATGAACAAATAATAAGGCAAATAGTATATAACATTACTAGCATGGTAAGAGGGTTTTTACTGGCGAATGGAGGATATAACTGACGAGCCGCAGGCGAGTCAGTTACCTCCTTGAGCCAGTAAAACCCGTTACCTTGCGTGTATTATTTTATATTTTATTTGTTTTTCATTTGTAAAAAGGTTAGATAAATTCCAAATAAATCTTAACAATTTGTCGCAAATGTCGTAAGCTATGGAAGCGTTGCCATGAACATGTCTGTTTATTTTTCTTTACATTTGTTTTGGCGAAAGCGAAAATGAATGTACCAAAAGAAATTATTGAGGCAGCCAGCAGTGTAGCTTCAAGTTTATTACCTGCAAAATCAGCTTCAAGGTACGAGCGAGAATACGACGACTTCAAAAAGTGGCAAAACAAAAATAGTGTGATTGGGGTAACTGAAGATGTTTTGTTGGTCTACTTGAATCAACTATCAGCTAGATTCAGCCCTAATACTTTATGGGCAAAATGGTCTATGCTGAAGAGCTGCTTGGAAATGAAAGAAAATGCCCCTGTTCGCAGGTTTGTTTTCCTTAAAAAATTTATTGAAAAATATGACGTTGAGTTGTCATTTGCGGATTTCAAAAGGTACCTAATAGCGTTTCTAAAACGAAAAAATGAGCGTTATACGCCAAAAAAGGGCCAAGGTATTAAGTAAAGAAGAGGCTGAACAATTTCTTTTACATGCTCCTGATGACCAGTGGTTGCTGGCGAAAATTGTAACAATATTTGGGATTTTTGGATGTTGTCGATGTGACGAAAGTCTCTCCTTGAACATGAATGATGTAGAAGATATGGGAAAATACGTTATTGTGACATTGCAGCAAACAAAAAATTTAACAACAAGAAGATTCACCATAACCGATGATGGCTGCAGCCTGCAGCTTCAAGCCCTGCATGTTATACAGAAAATATGTAAATCTTCGGCCTCCTGGAACAGAAAGATTTTTTTTGACATACCGACATGGAAAGTGCATTTTCCTTAATGTTGGCCAGCACACTATTGGTGGTGTCCCAAAGCAAATAGCGAAATATTTAGGTTTGAAAGACCCAGAGTTATACACCGGCCACTCTTTTCGCAGAACTGGAGCCACTATGGTTGCGGATTCGGGTGGAGATATTTTAGCACTAAAGCGTGCAGGAGGGTGGAAGAGCACCGAAATTGCGATGAGTTATGTCGATGATTCGGTCAACAAAAAAATCGAAATGTCTAGAAAATTATTTGGTAGTAAGGAGAGTACAAATGTTCTGCTGTCCTCGAGTTCAGCAGTTTCTGAGTCAACAGATGGTTCATCATCATCAGTATCAACTCTTTCATCATCAAAAATCTGTGTTACTGGAAATAACAATTGTACCATGATTTTCAACATATATGACGATAAAACAAAATTTTCTAATGTAAATAATACTACTAACTTGTAAAAATTTTGCATGTTAACTGTCAGTTTTACAAGTTAGTGACTTGATAAAATAAACTTTCTTGATTAATATTGTGTTTTTGGAAACTGACGTTTTCAAATGAGAAACAAATAAAATGAGTAGTAAATGAATAAGCGAGTGAATAAATAAAATAAACAAAGAACACATAAATTAAAAAGCTTTCTACATATTTCCCAATTTTGCTTGTGTGTGGTTGACTTTTAACTTACCCCCCATGATAGCCCTTCCACTTTTGACATCTCCAATGATTCCAGTGTAGTCCGAAGAATTTGGAATGGGGTTACCATAGGAAGTTTGGATAATATATTTCGGTTCAACGTTGAACATCGAGATCAATGTATGTACGATCAAATAAGTGAATCTTGGTGAACTGTCTATATGGGTCATTCTGAAAATTGACCGATTTGAAGAAATGTGTCAGTTGTGAAGTCTAAAAAATATAAACTTGGAGAACATGGTCTAATTTCATGAGAAAACATGTTTTTTTATAAATTTCCAAAGTCCTGCTAAAATGAACATACTGTATATTGAAGATGCAGAAAAATATTGGTGAATTTTCTTGTTCAACATTAAATGTAGATACCTATATTCGAATAAAGTAGTGTATGTCAAAGGACTATTGAACAAATAGGATAATGTAAATTTAGTTTTCTTCAAATTTCGTCGTTGATTGAAAATACTGAGTGGTTTGTAGTTTACAAAACCAACTTCCGGTTCCCATTGACCAATAGAATCCAATTGATATTCATCGACAGTCTGGTTTACTTTATAAATAGTAGATATATTGAATCCCTTCGTCACTTTTTCACATATGAATATTCTTGAATCCACTCTGAAATAAAGACCGTATTTTTGCAAAATAGAGATATTTCCTTGGATGAACCATCTGTGAGGGGATTTGAAAAGTCCTAGTTCATATGCCTGAAAAAGAAGAATTTATTCGTTATCACAAAAACCGTTCTTAAAAAAAATATTTCAAAAACACATTGGTGATTTTCTGTACGCACTTCCTTGAGTATTTCTTCATTTTTCTCACTTCCTACATCAAGGATATTTAATTGTGTAGCTATATTACTTTTCTGTGAAAGAAATTGCTTAGAATCCCTATTAATTTTCCATTTCCACTTATCCACAGTCAGTGCTCTTGTTAAATTCCTTCTAAATATTCCTAAAAATTGTATCAACTATATCTATATACGTATTCTTCATTTTAGAAAATTCTCACGTTCTTCAGAATCCATAAAAATGTTGAGGTGAAAAGCATTTTCTTGAATTTTCAGAAAATCGAGAAGAACATCGGAGAAACTCTCATCATAAGAGGAGGCTGTATACTGGATGAACAAAATAACACAGTATATTCTGAACAGTGGAAACATTTCGTTGTGAATAATACTTTGTTGGATCTTTCCATCTACAGTTGTTCTTTCCATATGTAATGAGAAAATAAGGGAATTTATATACGTGGAAAGGTATGAGTTATTCAGAAGAAATACATAAAAACATCGATTACATATCATTACATTTGGCCTGTTTTATGAAGAACCCTTCTGTTACTTTATGAAATTACTTTCTAGGAAAAAAGTGTGCAATCATTGAATATCTCCTAAGCAGAGCGCAGAGCCATCAAATTTATATACAGCGATATACAGAAAAATTTACTTCATTGACTCCATTGGGCATTTCTCTAATTATCATTATTTATTATTCATGAAAAGGAGGATCATGTCCCTAAGTTGGAACAACTTAGTCTAATTCTATTATTATTTATTATACAATACTAACTGGTATTCTTTTTAATTTTTTCAAATGGGTTCATTGTAAATCTTGTCCATACACGACTCGCACTGATTTTACACTGCGCCAAAAAAATTAACGCACATTCTGAAAATCTCAATTTTAATGAAAGTTAACTCTACATTGACTTTATAACTTATTTTTTATGTTCTCCCGGGAAGGTTTTGAACGAAACAAGACACATTAAATGGAAGAAAAATTCAGGATTTTACCGAATCTTATGTGAAAGAAGAGAAATGAACAATTTTCAAAATACTGAAATGCTGATAAGTAATTTAGTACTTGGTATTTCCACCCCTTGCGTTAATTACAGCTCGGCAACGACGGTTCATACTCAAAATGAGTGATCTTGAAATGTTCTGATTTAATCCTTCCCAGATTTCTCCGAGTTGGATTCCTAAGTCATTAAGAGTAGCTGGATGATTTTCTGAACTTCTCAGCCTTCTATTGAGGTTGTCCCAAACCTGCTCAATCGGATTGAGATCTGGACTTCTTGCTGGCCATTCCATTCGAGAGATTTCAACCTCTTCAAAGTACTCCTGAACGATGCGCACAAGATGGGGTCTGGCATTATCGTCCATAAAAATGAAATTTTCACCAATGTATGGGGCAAATGGCACTACATGCTCTTCAATAATGCTCCTTATATACTTATCAGCATTCATAGCTCCATTATCAACGACCACTAGGTCTGTGCGAGCAGTCAAAGATATTCCACCCCATACCATAATCGATCCTCCCCCGAAACCAGTAGTATTCAGGAAATTGCACTGAGCATATCTTTCATGTGGAAGTCTGTATACAAGGGAACGTCGATCACAATGGTAGAGGCAGAATCTAGACTCATCTGTGAAGAGAACTCTTTCCCAATCGGCCTCTTCCCAATGGATATGCTCTCCCGCAAAATCCAAACGCTGGGCTGGGGTAAGAGCTGGGCCTCTGCCGCGACACGAGGCCTTAAATCATATTCTCTGAGGTGATTTCTTATTGTCTGAGTGCTAATTTGCACCTCATGAGTTTGCTCAAGCAGATTTTGAAGGAGGCGAGCGGTTGCAAACCGTTGTCTCAACGAAGAAACTCTCAAGTAAGGTTCTTGAATGGCAGTTGTTACCCGTGGTCTACCCTGTCCTGGTCTTCGGACATTCATACCTGTCTCCCTGAATCGCTGCAACATTCTGGACACACTTATATGGGAAACTCCAAACCTTTCTGCAATTCTTGTGTATGTCCACTCTTCTTCTCGCAAAACTACCGCTTGGGCACATTCCTCTTGGGTCAAATTGCGTGTTTCGCGTTGCATAGCGATCGAGTGTAGAAAATCGAACGAAAGAAAAACTATTGATCACTAGAATTGATCGAGAACAACTGATTTTAGAATGGAGCCAATACATTCAAAATCTGATAATATCATCTTTTTTTTATTCCTGCTGGGAGAAAACATCTGTATTGAAGAAAAACGTTGAAAGTGGATAACATATGCATGCATAATTCTGATAAAAATAATTATCATTGAGAACACCTTCAGTTGTAGAAAAAAATTGAGATTTCCATAATGTGCGTTAATTTGTTTGCGCAGTGTATGTTATGGACATGTTAGCGTATAGGCAAAACACAGCTCACTGTTTCCAATATATATATATTCATTTCAAAGCATTTATCGATTTGATTATCCTGAAGGAATCATGTGTTTATTCGAAATTACTCACTCCCTTATCGAGAAGCTTTTCATTACCATTGTATCAAATATTGAGAAGGGAACATTGAATTGTCTACACACATTATGAATTTTCGAAAGCATAATTGCAAAATTCAGTGTAATCATTGAATCAAAATTGATATTAATTCACTGCAAAGGTACACTTATTGCGATAACACATCTTATAAATTCGATGGATTTTCAAATTGTAGCACAGTTTGACCATGTCGCCTTTGTTTTTAGTTTTATGTGGACTACTGTTATTTTTTGATACCAGTGCATTTGACAAAATTGAATTTCTCCAGGATTTCTTGAGAATAAGAGAAGAACCAAACCATATCAATGCGGTCTTGTGCTGGCGAAAAAGTACATTTTACATGTTATCATTACTGTCATTACTGTCACCACCAATGAAAATAATTCGTAGGAATCTGAGTCAAGTTTAACATGATCCAAACAATATTTTGATAAAACTTTGATTTTATTTTGAAAACCACTTCAAATAAAGCTTTCCCATTCTTTTAGATGAGCTGACTGCTTTCTCAAAAATGTGTTGCAATGAAGGTTATAAATTCAGGATAAACACAAATGGTACCCATTTTCTGGACCATCCTTTATCTACTGAACTTCAAATGAATATACTTGATATGAATTGTGGCCAAACCAAAGAAATCCTTCAAAACGTAAGACATAATCTAGACCAACTCATGAAACTTCACAGACTTTTTTCAGGCTTCTGATATGGGCTTACTCAAAAAACCATTCAGATGGATAGTTTTTGGTAGCATTCCAGAACTAGAATCCTATGATTTTCATCCTTTGGTCGACAGTCTTTTTCATGTGGTAGAGGAAAAAGACAAAGGATTCATTGTGACAGCTATTTATAAGCTAAGCAAGAATTCCTCACAATTTGAGCACAACAGAATTGCCCATTGGGACAAGAAACATTCTTTTCGGAGCTACAATGCTTTGAAATTTTATGAATCCCGTAGGAATTTGAATGGCACCTTGTTCACATTCAATTTTTGGGCTAGTAATCCCATAACTTATAAAACTATTTCAGAATACAGGTACTCCAATTTTCTTACGATATCTTAGCTTGCAGTTATAGAATAATACTGTCCCAAGGATAGACCCCTGTTGGACACCATATTTCATGTTGTTCTACAAATCGAGCTCAATTTAAATTGTTTATAACTTGAATGTTCATCCTACAACATTGTTTATTACAAGAAAATTCTTCCAGGGGAAAATTTTCCCCATATAATCTTCAAAGATTACCTAAAGAGTTCCTTGGCTCTGAAGAGAAGGTTCAGAAATTGTCTCTCTTGCAGATATACGCACATTGACCCTTCAATTAGATTCTCCTACGCAATAACTGCACTGTTGACATCAATGATAAACGTCTCTAGGTCTTATTTGATCCACAATTCCACCAATTATGCACTGTTCAGGATTATGTTGGAAGAAATACGTGATGGTAAAGCAATTATGGGAGGTAGGAAAACATTTCCTAGGAATATCTCATTTTAATTTTGATGTTTTCAGCAATGCCCTACTTTTTTGTGGGGGACAGACTCCCCTATTTAGACTACATAGCCCCAAATACCCCATCCTTCCTTTTCTTCATATTCAGAGCACCTCCACTGTCCTATGTTACGAACATATTCACCAGACCTTTCCATAAAGACGTATGGTATGCTTCCTTTGTCCTTTTAGCCCTCACCTTCATCGTCATCTACGTCATAAACAAGTGGGAATGGACTGACAGCTACTTTCATAAAAGATTGGAAAAATCCCCAGATGTCTTGAGACCATCAGCAGACAACGTAGCTATTCTCCAGATAGGGGTCATTAGTCAGCAAGGAAGTGAAACAGAACTTAAGAGTTTTTCAGGAAGAATAGCCTTAATTTTTTCTTTGATCACCTTCATGTTTTTGTATACAGCTTATTCTGGGATGATTGTAGCCTTGTTGCAATCTACCTCCAACATGATTAGCACTTTGGATGATCTGCTGAATTCTGGTATAGACCTAGGGGTCGAGAATCTTTCTTACATCGTTGTACATTCTGATGTAAGTGGGTTCTTTGTCCTTATCAAGGGTATATACTAAGTGGGATTTAATCAAGAGAGGTTAATCATTTCTTTCAGAATGCCACGGAGAAGATAAGGAAGGAAATCTTCATGAAGAAGCTGCAACCAAAAGGGGAAAAGCATAAAATGTCATTGACGGAAGGTGTAGAGAAAATGAGAACAGAATTTTTTGCATTTCATACCGAATCAACATCTGCATACAAGGTGATCGGTGATACTTTTCAAGAGAGTGAGAAGTGTAAACTACAAGAGATTTCTTACGCAACTATCAGAGAACCTTGGCTTGTGGCAACTAAGAATCATTCTTATAAGGAAATCATGAAAATAAGGTAAGAAATTTTCACTAACTTTAGCTGAAAATCATTTTTTGATGTTGCAGTTTCCTTCGGTTGGCAGAGCTTGGATTATATAATGCACAAAGACGTAGAATCTTTAATGAGAAACCGAAATGCACCAGTAAGACTGGGTCATTTGTCAGTGCTGGGGTTATTGATACCTATTCAGCTTTCCTGTTCTTCGCTGTTGGATGTGCCATAGCTTTGGTAATCTTTCTGGTTGAAGTAATGACCAAAGGAAAGACTTTCATGAGGAGTTTTGGACTATTCAGCAAAGAAGGATTCGAATTCTGAAAGATATGCACATAATAGACTGTAGATTTTGGGTAGTATCATAATAAAGAGCATAATTCATTTGGTTCATCATTTATTACACCAATAATTTCATTATAAGAGATGTTAATGATAATCGTCCTATAATGTTGCTTTTATTTTCTTCCCTTCAGTATACTTCAGGAGCAAGACCTCTGTTCCTAATACTATCAGTGTGAAAACAGCACCAACTGCGAATATAACGAAAGCAAAGTAGCAATCTATGAGTCCCACACTCCCAAAATTCCCATGGCTCACCCTACAAGGTGGTTTTCTTGTATAAATCCTGGTGGCTTCCCTATGTTGCAATCCATGCTCATGTATTCTCCTCATGCTGAAAAACGAACAGATCATGATGATAAAAATAACCTCAGCTGGGTGAATTTGATGCCTTTGAACATAAAGAAGAAGCTGTTGAAACTTACCCTACTTTCATTACTTCCTTATAATTGGAGTCCTTCTGAATTGGCAGCCAAGGTTCTATCAAATTAACAAATGTGATTTCTTGCAACCCACATTTTTCACTTTCCTTGAATATGTCCCCTATAACTTTATATCCTGTTGAAAGTTCGACGTGAAAGGCGAAAAATTCGTTTTGTACCCTTTTTATCCCCTCTTGGACGGACATGAAGTTGGCCTTTTGATCTCTTGGAGCTATCTTTTGGTCGTAGATAGCTTTACGTGTGGGTTCTTTAGCAGTCTGGAATAAAGTGACTGATTCGTGTATTTCTCACTGAAAAGGTTCAATTCTTACCTTGAAATAATAATGAGCATAAACAATATCCTCAACTCCCAGTTTGATCCTGAAGTTCAACAAGTCCTCCACTGTCCTTATACTATCAGTAGTACTCTGAAGCAAGACTACTATACTGGCAGAGTAAGAGGTGTACAAAAATATAACAGCAATGAAAATCGCTATAGTTGCTATCCTCCCAGACAAACTCTTAGGTTCTACTGGAGATCCTTGTTGAGTTATGGCTGATACCTCCAGCAGCAACACGTCAGCTACTGAAGGTCTCATGGAACCACTCGCGTCCTGGAAGTTCTCCTTGAAGGTAGGATCTCTCCATTCCCAAATCACCACCAAGTAAATGGCGATGCAGGTTAAAAGTAGCAGACCAACGCAAGAGTACCATACGTAGATATTGAAGGGGAGAGCGAAGAGGTTTGAAACATAAGATAAAGGAGGGGCACGAAAAATGAACCTCATGTAGGTTCTATAAGTTGCTGCTATGTAATCCACAACTGCCACTCTGTCGTATGTGAAAAATGAAGCTGTACCTGTAGAGAATTATGTATTTTTCTGGTTGAGACTCAGTTTTATGATGCTCACCTCCAAGGTCAGCTATACCTTTTTGTAGATCCCCAACCATACCATCGTAAAATGAAGAGTTTTTTTGTTTGTACCCCCAGCTTGGTTGCATTATGAAAACTCTTGTGGCATTTGTGAAGTCGGTCAAATGATGAATCAATAAATAATTTAGTTTACTGATGGTATCCACATGTCTTTCCCTGGAATTCATTAGTTTATAAATGCTGAGACTTGAAGATAAAAAAAAATAAAACTTCTAGATTCAGAATAATAAACTGAAATTAAAGTAGTGAGAGAGCAACTGATAATGTCCTTGAAAACAAGGAAGATTGAATAGATTGTGAACTGATGTCGATAAACCTTCAAGAAAATTGGTTCATCTTAGATTTTCACTCACCGATAATCCCACAAATGCTTCAGGGACCTTGGATTCGTAAGAACATACGATATCTTCAATGTCAATCCATTTAGATTCGTTCTATTTCTTCCGACAACGAGATTATTGTAAAACAGATATCCGCTGTCGTTTTTCCATGATGCTATCAGGTTTTGGTTGAATGCATTCGTTTCTTTAGAATATTTGTAAGGTGCTATAACTTCAAGAAAACTGTCTGATTCTTGGATGAGAAAAAAACGACTGTCTACTCCTATGTTCAATTTTTTTTGGATTATTTTGGATGAATTTCCGAGAGCAATCCAATTGAAGGGTTGTTTGAAGAGAAAGTCGTCGTCTGCCTATCAGAAATATCAGATTTGAAACCTTGATGAATCAGAAAAAAAGTTAAAAGAAACAAAATTAATAAAACTATCTTCTTATTCTAAGCAACTCAACAACAATTGTCCTGGACTCATAGGTACTGACGAAAGAGGTCCTTAGATATAAAAATTAAATGAGTTCTAACTTTCTGTAAAATGTTATCAATTCCATCACAGGCCAGATCAACCAAGATAAGCTGGTGTTCTTTGACAACTGCAGCATCAATTATTGGATCACCATCTGTGAAAATTCTTATTCTGTAATTCTTATTCCATAATTTGTTGTAGAAGTCCATAAGGTCATCTGAAAATGTACCACCTATATTCCATTATTACTTACGAGGATGTATTGATTTGAGTTAGCCTAGACCGTAGTTCCATGCATAAACAAAATATTGCGATACCACATCAACGAACAATAACTTATTAGGAGTGTCAGTGTAGAGTTCGACGTCAAAAAAGTAAAACAGAGTTACGCAATAAATAAAAAAAAGATGTCCACCGAAAAATTGGAATATCGAGCCATCATCAAGTACCTGTATTTGAAAGGGTTAAGAGGTAAGCAGATTTACGAAGATATGCTTAATACCCTTGGTGATCAATGTCCTTCGTATGCGACCATGAAAAATTGGACTACAAGTTTCAAAAAAGGTAAATTTTCCATTGAAGATGATGACCGATCGAGAAGGCCAGTTTCTGTGTCAGTCCCTGAAAATATCGATGCAGTTCATGACATGATTTTATCAGACCTTCGAATTGGGCTAAAACGGATATCTGAAGCACTGAAGATTTCATACGAACGCGTTCATCATAAAGTTCAGGTCAGTTTGGACATGAGAAAAATTTCTGCAAAATGGATCCCCAAATGTTTGAATGTTGACCAAAAGCGTGCTAGGGTAGAAGCATCGCGTTCGATCTGTGCTCGATTTGAAAACGATGTAGACTTCTTAAACCGAATTGTTACTATGGATGAGACTGGGGTACATTTCTACGATCCAGAAACAAAGCAAAAATCGATGGAATGGCGGCACTCTGGTTCTCCAAGACCTAAGAAGTTTCGTGTCCAAAAATCTGCTGGAAAAGTTCTTGCCTAGTTTTTTTGGGATTGTCATGAAGTAATCATGATTGATTTTTTGGATAAGGGTAGAACAATAACTGGAGATTACTATTCGACATTACTGACCACTCTACGGGAAAAAATTAAAGAGTAAAGACGTGGAAAGCTATCCAAAGGTATTTTGTTTTCACAGGATAACGCCGCAGTACACAAATCTCATGTTGCCATTCAAAAAATTCGTGATTTAGGGTTAGAATTACTAGAACACCCCCCTCATTCACCAGATTTGGCTCCGTCCGACTATCGTCTCTTTCCCCAACTGAAAAAAAGTTTGAAAGGTCGTAAATTTTCTTCCAACGAGGAGGTAATAAAAGCTGTGGAGGACTGGTTTGCAGAGCAAGAAGAAACATTTTTTTTGAAAGGTCTAGAGACGTTGCAGGTTCGCTGTAATAAATGTATTCAATTAACAGGAGAATATGTTGAGAAATAAAATATTTTGACATTGAAATTTTGTTTGGTTCTATAGTAGGCTAAGAATTTTTTAATATATCCTCGTATATAACTATGATCCTAGGTGTCGTTTCGAGACAAAGACAAAGAAAAAGTTGTGTCTTTAAATACTGGGTGAAGTAGTATACAAATATAGATGAAAGACAGAAGAGACAAGCTCGTATATTTTGACATCAACGACATTAAAATGGTTTCTTCCGTGTACAATAAAATTTACTCTCAACTTACCTTTATCCCAGCAAAGAAACGAATTGATATTCTTAGGAGTAGGTTGCTTCTCAAGGAACCCAATCAAAAAATCAATCAGATCATTTTTTTCTGCATTAACAACAATGACCAAGCCTACAATGGCTAATTTCAAAGCTTGGAGGATCATATTTCGAAAGAAAATGATGGAGATTCCCATTCCTTTATACGAAGGGTTACTCCATGATTGTAGGGTTCAAAACATGCCTCTTATGATTACCTTTCGTAATTACAGGTAATTATAACAGTAATTATGTGCTTATGGGGGTAGTTTCGACATGAAAAAGTGATTTTTGGGAGAACTCTTTCAGCATGAATTTGTCATTAGCTGATTTCAGTTAGCATGACGAAAATTGTTGGTGTTATACTTCAGGAGCAAGTATGAAATTCTTTCTCATCCTTTTTGTCACTGATTTGTGAATGCTTTTATACTGTTTTACGATTTAAAAAATCCTTATGTATTCTTAGATTTTTTTATTGAATTGAGAAGTCTTGCATGCTGTCTTTTTCTGTCGATACGAAAAGAATCTGACTGTATATCGATGCCATTTTTGGATCAGTGAAATTCTGTACTAATCAGTAAGATAGATTCTCAACCGATTTTCTTGTGTGTGGAGAAATAAAAGAAGGCGCGTTTATTTATTGCCAGCGAATGATCGTTACAACAATTCCATCGATGATTTGCATAAATACGTGGTGGTAATATGTATTGGAAGCACTGTGGATAGTGAATTAGAATTGATACATTCCAGAACGACCTTGCACAATGGTAATTCAAGGTATAGATCGCAACATGGTTGATTAAACAAGACAATAATACAATATCCGATTTATTGTTCGTTTATCTGTTCACTCATGTTAATACGTGAAAGTTAAATCAATTGACCATATTCACCGTCGCCATATTGTTGTGCGACAATACCAACTACCCAGGGTTCTCAAAATCGAATAACGAAAGTCACTAAATTCTTAGGACCGCGAAAGTTTTGTCAGTTTTTTATTCTTAGATCTATTTCTTGCCGAACAATTACTGACACAACAACCATGGCCTCCACTATACTGATATCTACCCATATTTCCTGGATTTTACCACAAAATACTTAACCAAAGTTATCTCATCTCTGGAAAATATGAATGTTTTAATTTGAAGCAAAACCGTTGCTATCTTGTAGAGAATCTAAAAACACATCTTCCACAAAAAAAATTATTTTCGAACACGGTCATCTCTGGAAAATATGAAGGTTTCAATTTGAAGGAAAACCGTTGCTGGGTCATTTTTCGGATTTCTCAAGTCCCAGACGGCATCCCAAAAAATTTGGAAAGTGGTGTCTTGTAGAGCTCGCAAAAACAGATATTCCACAAAAAAAAATTTTTCGAACACGCTCATCTCTGGAAAATATGGAGGGTTCCAGATCATTTTCCGGATTTCCCAAGCCCTGACAGCATTCCAAATAATTTGGAAAATGGTATCTTGTAGAGCATGCTAAAACACATCTTCCACGAAAAATTCTTTTCGAACACGATCATCTCTGGAAAATATGAAGGTTTTAATTTGAAGGAAAACCGTTGCTGGGTCATTTTTCGGATTTCTCAAGTCCCATACGGCATCCCAAAAAATTTGGAAAGTAGTATCTTGTAGAGCATGCTGAAACACATCTTCCACAAAAAATTCTTTTCGAACACGATCATCTCTGGAAAATATGAAGGTTTTAATTTGAAGGAAAACCGTTGCTGGGTCATTTTTCGGATTTCTCAAGTCCCAGACGGCATCCCAAAAAAATTGGAAAGTGGTATCTTATAGAGCATGCAAAAACACATATTCCACAAAAAAAATTTTTTCGAACACGCTCATCTCTGGAAAATATGGAGGGTTCCAGATCATTTTCCGGATTTCCCAAGCCCTGACGGCATCCCCAAAAAATTGGAAAAGTGTATCTTGTAGAGCATGCTAAAACACATCTTTCACGAAAACAGTTTTTTCGAACACGATCATCTCTGGAAAATATGAATGTTTTAATTTAAAGGAAAACCGTTGCTGGGTCATTTTTCGGATTTCTCAAGTCCCAGACAGCATCCCAAAAAATTTGGAAAGTGGTATCTTGTAGAGCATGCTAAAACACATCTTCCAAAAAAATTGTTTTTTCGAACAGGATCATCTCTGGAAAATATGAAGGTTTTAATTTAAAGGAAAACCGTTGCTGTGTCATTTTTCGGATTCCTCAAGTCCCAGACGGCATCTCAAAAAATTTGAAAAGTGGTATCTTGTAGAGCATGCTGAAACACATCTTCCACAAAAAATTTTGTTCGAACACGCTCATCTCTGGAAAATATGGAGGTTTCCAGATCATTTTCCGGATTTCCCAAGCCCTGACGGCATCCTAAAAAATCTGGAAACCACCAATTTTATATAACCTCTCAAAGCACATACCATACTAATAATCACGGATACTCAAACACTCAAACAATGTTTGAGTATCCGTGACTGATAATCTGATAGTATTTTTGATAAACTCAATATTTTTCCGTTGGGAACACTGGGTAGTTGGTATTGTCGCACAACAATATGGCGATGGTGAATATGGTCAATTAACTAGATCGAACTGTTTAAATCAAAGGAAATAAACGAAGAATACTTGAAGAAATTCGAAAAAGAAATTGAACAACGTGGATAAATTTGAATCGTGACTTAAGACTATCCTTGGATCCCATCGAAAGAACACAACAGAAGAACCAGTCTTCTGATTCTTCTAAGCAATAATTAAATATTCCAATCATATAAATTCTGTGGTGAGAGTGCTAATCATCACCATCAACACAACAGGCCAGTACTCAAACGTTGCCATCGTCATCATTCGAAGGACAAGCAAACCTGTTGACTTCAAACTTGAAGACAATCAATTCACTACAAGATACACTGCGCAAAAAAATTAACGCCCATTCTGAAAATCTTAATTTTAATGAAAGTTAACTCTACATTGACTTTATAACTTATTTTTTATGTTCTCTCGGGAAGGTTTTGAACGAAACAAGACACATTAAATGGAAGAAAAATTCAGGATTTCACCGAATCTTATGTGAAAGAAGAGAAATGCAAATTTTCCAAATACTGAAATGCTGATAAGTGATTTAATACTTGGTATTTCCACCCCTTGCGTTAATTACAGCTCGGCAACGACAGTTCATACTCAAAATGAGTCATCTTAAAATGTTCTGATCTAATCCTTCCCAGATTTCTCCGAGTTGGATTCCTAAGTCATTAAGAGTAGCTGGATGATTTTCTGAACTTCTCAGCCTTCTATTGAGGTTGCCCAAAACCTGCTCAATCGGATTGAGATCTGGACTTCTTGCTGGCCATTCCATTCGAGAGACTTCAACCTCTTCAAGGTACTCCAGAACGATGCGCGCACGATGGAGTCTGGCATTATCGTCCATAAAAATGAAATTTTCACCAACGTATGGGGCAAATGGCACTACATGCTCTTCAAGAATGTTCCTTAAATACTTATCAGCATTCATAGCTCCATTATCAACGACCACTAGGTCTGTGCGAGCAGTCAAATATATTCCACCCCATACCATAATCGATCCTCCCCCGGGACCAGTAGTATTCAGGAAATTGCACTGAGCATATCTTTCATGTGGACGTCTGTATACAAGGGAACGTCGATCACAATGGTAGAGCCAGAATCTAGACTCATCTGTGAAGAGAACTCTTTCCCAATCGGCCTCTTCCCAATGGATATGCTCTCTCGCAAAATCCAAACGCGCCCTTCGATGGACTGGGGTAAGAGCTGGGCCTCTTGCCGCGACACGAGGCCTTAAATCATATTCTCTGAGGCGATTTCTTATTGTCTGAGTGCTACTTTGCACCTCATGAGTTTGCTCAAGCTGATTTTGAAGGAGGCGAGCGGTTGCAAACAGTTGTCTCAACGAGGAAACTCTCAAGTAACGTTCTTGAATGGCAGTTGTTACCCGTGGTCTTGGTCTACCCTGTCCTGGTCTTCGGACATTCATACCTGTCTCCCTGAATCGCTGTAACATTCTGGACACACCGGTATGGGAAACTCCAAACCTTTCTGCAATTCTTGTGTATGTCCACCCTTCTTCAAAACTACCGCTTGGACACATTCCTCTTGGGTCAAATTGCGTGTTTCGCGTTGCATAGCGATCGAGTGCAGAAAATCAAACGAAAGAAAACCTATTGATCATTAGAATTGATCGAGAACAACTGATTTTAGAATGGAGCCAATACATTCAAAATCTGATTATAGCATCTTTTTTTTATTCCTGCTGGGAGAAAACATCTGTATTGAAGAAAAACGTTGAAAGTGGATAACATATGCATGCATAATTCTGATAAAAATAATTATCATTGAGAACACCTTCAGTTGTAGAATAAATTTGAGATTTCCATAATGTGCGTTAATTTTTTTGCGCAGTGTATTATAAAATTATGCAGAATTCCCTCATTCGGTGTTAAGATTTCGGTCAATTTTGCGCAGTTCTCAGGTGGTTCTAAAGTTTCATAGTTGACCCCTAAATGGCGTTACGACACTTGCTTTCGACATGACCAGGTCGAATAATTGGTTTCGACATGCTCTGAATCCTGAATCCATTGGAACCGGTATATTATCGACTCTTGTTGTCGCCATTGCACACGATACTAATGACTCAAAATTAGGATCCCATTTTGGATATTACGGCTTTGTCGGTTTTGCTGAATTGAAATCCGATTTGTGTGTGGTCACTTATGGTGCTTCACGGGATCATGGTCGATTTGGGCTATTATCTTATTGTCGGCGGTTAGTGCGTTTATGCACAATGCACAGCGGCAACAAACTGCTGGTCCAAAGTTGGGAATATCGATGTTGTCCAAAAATTCATGCACAGGGCAATCACTTATACCTCAATTACACTCAGCCACTTTCACTGCTACTCGCGCTGCCAGAAATATTTCCCGGAATACTTCTGCGGCAGTATGGAAAGGCAGCGAGTATTTACACTCAGCTCAAACATTTCTCTCGCGATCAAGTTTTGGCAATGGCGGACGACGAAATTGCACCTGATCCTGACATCAGAAGAGGTCTGAATGTCGCCTTAAGGTCGGCGTTTAAAGCGAGTAGGAAAGATCAGCCGATAGAGGCGCCACCGTCCATTTTAAGAAATATCTCCATAGAACTTACATTATCACAATAAGTTCTATGAGTATCTCTCTAATCATTAATGAAATGTACAATGGCGCTCTCTATCCGAAAATCGCCGAACTATGAAATAAGCTAATTTGTGGGTAAAGCAGGAATTTTTTCCCGCGAAAATTTGAATTTGGCCATTCTCTGCCAATTCCGTATTTCAAGTTGATCTTCTGAACGAAATTATTAGTAGATTCACTTTTAATCGGAAGTTGAACTATTTTCATGGGTCTTTCTGTTGAAATAAAACAGAAGCATGGGTTGGCTCATTTTCTTCTATTTTTGAAAGAAAAAAAATTGACTGTCGGAATGAAATCGATTAAAATTATTTCAACAAGAACCCTAATCCTTTCTGAGTTCACCCACAAAATTTCAGTTCTCAAAGTGAAACCGTTTTCGAAATCAACTTGAAATAAAAACACACTACATTGAACGCCCACCTTAAGTGACTTTTTTTTCACATTAATTCCTCAATTCCAAACATCCTTCCAACCATCGTGCACTTTGTGCTTAAGTTTATGGTTTTCATCAGAAGAATCCCATATCACTCTTTCACTCTCAAGGTATTCTAGAAATGATATTATTTTTTCATTGCTCCACTCCGTCGACATTTTTCGCAACAATTAACGATTTCAATCAATTGATACGACAACGTGCGCAACAATGTGATCACTCCATGCCACTTGCGCTGCCGGTCCTTTGATTGCCGCACGAAAAACCGCTAATTTAGGGAGTGACCGGCAACGCGAGTAGCAGCACGAGTGGCAGTAGAAGTGAGGTGATTACATTCTCACCATGCTCATTTCTCTGCTCACTTCCCTGCTCCATTCTGTGGAAGTGGGTTGAGTGTAATTGACGGGTTAGATTTAGATGTCAACACCATCACAAAAAACTCTCCGGTGGGCCTGGGACTAGGCTTCATCCAAGCATATCACTGAGCACGATAGAGTTATATTCTTTATTTCGAGGCAGTAATATTTCTTGGACCCAATTCAAATGCAAGTAACCTTTTCGATGTAAGAATCAGGCTCGAATAAATATAACATCTCCTGGTTTATCGTGAATCAAGTTTTTATCAAGTTTAATTAAACTGCTCCACATGAGTTAGGGATATTGACTTAAATTGCAAAAAAATATAGTTAAAATAAGATTTTTGTGATGAAAATTCATATTAATATGACTTCAAGTTGCAAATTAATTTTAGCCTGTAGGTCTGCAGCGTATACAGGGTGGTTAATAAAAATCGAGTAAAATAACGAAATTTTATTCCCAGAGAATTCAAGCTTTTCAAGACTATCAATACAATGTATGGCCTCCACGGGCATCAATAACAGCTTGATATCTTCTTTGCATACTACACACGAGGTTGTTGAACATTTCTTGAGGAATTTGGTTCCATAAACGGGGCAGAAGCTCTCTCAGATCATTTAAGGATTCTGGGGTAGGTTGATGATTATCTAATCTTCTTTGGAGCATATCCAATGCATGTTCCATGCAATTCAAATTCGGTGAGTGCGTAGGTATTGGTAAATGTGGAATACCAAGCTCCTCGCGCGCATTCTCAACTATGGCTGCACGGTGCGGTCTAGCGTTATTGTCTAGAAATTGAAAAGTTTCACCAATAGCAGCGTGACAATTTGGCACAACATTGTCAATAACATGCTCCCTATAGTGTAAAGCGATCATATTCTCAGGACAAATATGTAGATCTGTGCGCCCGTTGAAACATATCCCGGCCCATACCATAACACTACCCCCTCGAAATGGATGGACTTCTTGGACATAGCGACGATTACGGGGTATGCGTGGGATTGTCCATACCCTTATTCTTCGAGAATCTGAAAATCGTCCATATCTGGATTCATCAGTGAAAAAGACACTACGCCATTGATCGTTCCAATTGATGTTGCCTTGCCCATTCCAGTCTTTGACGCTTATGGTCACGTGTTAATGGAACTCCTCTTAATGGACGTCTAAAACCTAGATTCACCTCTCTCAAACGTCGTCTGATGGTTTCGATGGAAACTTGGACCCCATCTGCATTTTGAAGAGTATTCCGCAGCATTCTACACGTAGATGTAGGGTTTCTTCTCGCCGAAACGGTGATGAAAAGATCCTGAGCAGGTGTTGTTTTTCGTCGCCCACCAAACCTTGGTCCAACACGGAACCTGTCTCCCTGAACCTATTCCAAAGTCGAGATATCACGCTTTGGCTGACTTGGAGCCTTTCCGCTACAACAATCTGAGTTAGGCCACCCTGTAGCATTCCGATAGCCTTATTAGCCCCAGCGTTTGTTAATCTACGGCATTTTCAGAAAACTCGTTTCAAATCAAAGCCGTTGATATACTGACTTCATTTCAAAATAAGAACATTCATGGAGCATATGCAAAGAACCAAACTTCAGAAAAAAGGCGACCAGAATCAGATTGACGAAATGTCTCATACTGATTTTGATTGGATCTATTCGAGTTGTTATTGAGTTTTAAATGATTTTACAGCGATTTTCTCGCAGATTACATACTTTTAAAAACGATTGAATACGATATCCCTAACTCTTGTGGAGCAGTATATTTGTTGTCCATGTGTCTTGAAAGGGAAAATTTAAATTTCTTCTGAGAAGTGGAATAATCTTGCTGACACTTCGAAACATTCGATTTATTACTCGGAAACTGTTCGTTATACAGACAAATTTCAGAAGATCTTTTTTCTCAAAATGAAAGAGGGAGTTTGAATTTTTGATTTTCAGGTAAACCAGTGGCGTATTCATTTTTCCTTCCAAAATATGCATTAACATAAAGGGTTTTTCAATGAGAATGTTTATTTCATTATAAAAAGGAAGGTATGCCGTGAATAATGGAAAATAACATCAGCTAAATGACCACCACGACCACGACTATAGGACCATATCCTTTTCATGAAAATTTCCATAACCAAATCGCAAGTGGCTGCCCTATGTCCTCGATAGCCTTACGAATTCCATCTTTGAGGTCTTGAATCGACGCTGGGCTCTTGGCGTAGACCTTCTCATTCAAATGGCCCCAAAGGTGTTAAATCACAAGATCTCGGTAGTCGGTGGCCAATTGTGATCACCTCTTCGACAGATATCACTTTCCGGAAACTTTTCCCGTGAAAGATCAATGGTTTCGTTGCTTGTGTGGCACGTAGCGCCGTCTTGTTGAAAGTAAACGTTGTCCAGGTCAATACCATCCAATTCTGGCCATAAAAAATCATTAATCATCTCTCGATATCGCAATTCATTCCCCGTAACTGTTGCCCCAGCCTCATTCACGAAAAAGTGAGGTCCGATGACCCCGCTGGGCCATAAACCGCTCCAAACAGTCACACGTGGAGGATAGAGAGGCTTTTCAACAATAACTCTTGGGTTTTTCGAGCCCCAGATGCGACAATTTTGCTTGTTGACAAAGCTACCGAGGTGGAAATAGGCCTCATCACTCAAGATGATTTTTCGATGGAATTCAAGATCATTTTCATGCATTTCAAGGGCCCAATCAGCAAAGACAGGACGTAGTTGGCGATCGGCCTGCTGGAGTTCTTGTGCTAACTGAACTTTATAAGCCTTGATTCCCAAATCTTTATGCAAAATATGGTGTAATGTCGTTTGTGGAATGCCTAATTCCAGAGAACGACGAGGAATGGACAAACCTTGGTTTTCTTCAACACTTTCAGCTTCAGCAGCAATATTATCGGCTGTTCTTGAGCGACGTGCACGGGTTTTATTCTTCACATCTCTAACTAGTTCCAACAGCTCAAAGGACCCCGCACTTTTAGTAGGTAAAGTGGCGACCGGTCAAATTTTCTGAAAATTTGGTATGTTGTTGTACCCGACTCATTGACCAAAAGTGTCAATGGGCCCAACCCAATCCTATGGCTAGTTTTCTAAATACGGGGTGTTGAAGTTGAAAATTGCCCAGATTTTCGGATTTATTTGCTAATTATTAAGAGTTACATTGGATTTCTGTTGCATACACACGTTTACTACATGTTCTAGGTATGAAATTAGAGGATACGTATGATTAAAAATATTTATATTTACCGGGTGATTCACGAATATATGACGGTAGTTTTTTCCCAAAATTCACTTTTTCTACTGTGACGTCAGGAGGGCATATTTTTGAAATGTTCTTTCCGATTTAGTACAATGACGACAAAATATTGCACAGTGCATATTTTTTATACAGTTTCACAGAGAGAACCACTAGACATAATCATATTTTTTTAGGATTAATTCGAAATCCTGTATTTTTGAATTGATTTTTGGGAAAAGTAATACCACAAACATATGTGTATCTCTAATCTCCAAAATATTCAGGGTGGTTTATTCATAGGAAGGTATTCAATTTTGGGAAAAGTACAAAAAACATGAACACTCTGTATTCGAAAATTTCCTCGGTCAAATGCAACTATTTTATCACTATATATTGATTCTCACAACATCTCCCGAGGTATGAATTTTAAATCCGATACTATAACCAGTTTTCGAGATACACGGCGTAAAAGCGGAGAATAACTTATTTCATCAATTTTTTTTTAAATTGAAAAACCGAATTTATTTTATGTTGCGCCCATGAGTTCAGTATGAGAGCAGATCAGATGCACATGCAAAGGTTCAGCTGAAATATTTACTGTTACAGGGTGATTCATGAATAAATCACAATAGCTTTTGCAAACACTCGATAATTCTAAAGTTTCGTCACAGCGAAATTATTCCATGAAGTTAATACCTATAGTCGTTCACAATTTTCAGTCTGAAATACTTCACTTGATGTAATGTTGGACAGTTATTCAAAATTCACCAGAAAAGTTCTCCTTTCAATTATTTCAAAGCATATTATTTATGGCTCACCCTGTATGAAAAGTACCTAATTAAGTATTTCAGACTGAAAATTGTGAACGACTAGGTATTAACTTCATGGAATAATTTCTCTGTGATGAAACTGTAGAATTATCGAGTGTTTGCAAAAGCTATTGTGATTTATTCGTGGATCACCCTGTAACAGTAAATATTTTAGCTGAACCTTTCCTTGTGCATCTGATCTGTACTCATACTGAACTCATGGGCGCAACATAAAATCAATCCGGCTTTTCAATTTGAAAAAAAAAGATGAAATAAGTTATTCTCCGCTTTTACGCCCTCCCTGTATCTCGAAAACTGGTCATAGTATCGGATTTAAAATTCATACCTCGGGAGATGTTGTGGGAATCAATATATAGTGATAAAATAGTTGCATTTGACCGAGGAAATTTTCGAATACAGGGTGTTCATGTTTATTGTACTTTTCCCAAAATTGAATACCTTCCTATGAATAAACCACCCTGAATATTTTGGAGATTAGAGACACACATATGTTTGTGGTATTACTTTTCCCTAAAATCAATTCAAAAATACAGGGTTTCGAATTAATCCTAAAAAAATATGATTATGTCTAGTGGTTCTCTCTGTGAAACACCCTGTATAAAAAATATGCACTGTGCAATATTTTGTCGTCATAATAATAAATCAGAAATAACATTTCAAAAATATGCCCTCCTGACGTCACAGTAGAAAAAGTGAATTTTGGGAAAAAACTACCGTCATATATGAATCACCCGGTAAATATAAATATTTTTAATCATACGTATGCTCTAATTTCATACCTAGAACATGTAGTAAACGTGTGTATGCAACGAAATCCAATGTATCTCTTAATAATTAGCAAATAAATCCGAAAATCTGGGCAATTTTCAACTTTAACACCCCGTATTTAGAAAACTAGCCATAGGATTGGGTTGGGCCCATTGACACTTTTGGTCAATGAGTCGGGTACAACAACATACCAAATTTTCAGAAAATTTGACCGGTCGCCACTTTACCTACTAAAAGTGCGGGGTCCTTTGTTCGACTCTTACTGGAAAACCCCCCAGTTCTAGAGCAAACTATTATTTTTCGAGCCTTTATCGTCCCTTGAATTATCCGAATTGAAAACTGGCCTCCCTTGTATAAATCGAAGAAGAAATGGAGTGCGCCTAAACGAAGTGGTTCCGAGCGAATAATACTCCCACTGTAGGCTTCACCTTTTCATAGATTGTTTAAAAGTTGTTCACCATCGACATAGATCAGTTATTGGTGATCATGCTCCTCCGATCAACAATTCTTGCGGTTTTCGTTTTCGTCGCTGACGCGGCCAAACTTGAGGACGTTTTCGAATGGAACGAACTCACTTTCAATTGGCCCGATGAGATGACCAGAGATGCTGCCATCAAATCTGGGAAATACATACCGGAGAACAACTTGCCCTTAGGCTTGGACAGGTGGAACGATAAGTTGTTCGTGACTGTACCAAGGTGAGTGCAAAACAACTCTTTTGGTCTTCAAGAATTTAAACAAATTTTGGACTCTTCGAAGAAAATGGATGAAACGATTTTTTCTTGGAGTTTTTCGATTTTTGGTTCGAGAATAATCTCAAGTTCCTATAGGTTCGACTCAGTGATCACGAATTCTTATCAAATTCAATTCTGTCCAATCGAAAACCCGATATCTCTCCAACAAAATAAGCTAGAACATTCAAATTTTCAGTGTAGGTTTGGATTTTGAGTAACAATGTTGAGTTTTTCAAAGGGCAAAATTTGACCAGCGGTTCAGTAAATATGGCCGTTCGAAATTTCGAAACTATCTTGATCTTAATGAAATTCTGTATTCAAATAGAGATTGGCGTATTCAAGCAACTCATTTTTTTTCATATCGCTTTATCAGAACCTCATGTAAGGAATGAACGAGAATAAATTCGCTATCACAAAAACGCTTATATCTTTTGAACCACTGGACCGATTTCGAAAATCAAACTCATTTTCGAATCATCTTCTAATTCTTATGAAAACTGATTTTACAATAAAAAAACCAAAACTATTTTTTACAAAATTCATGGATTTTTTCTGGAATTCTTCCCATCATGCTTCTTATAGTGTTCTCAGTCACTGTCTTCCACTTTTGCTTGAATTCCGCTAATGTTTTCGTTGATTTCTTATTCTTCTTCAATTCTCTTTTTACCAGGGCCCAATATCTTTCGATTGGCCTGAGTTCTAGGCAATTTGGTGGATTGGCCTCTTTGGGGACAAAAACCACCTCATTAGCTTCGTACCATTTCTTGGTGGCCTTGCTGTAGTTGCATGAATCTAAATCTGGCCAAAAGATTGTTGACACATCGTGCTCACGTAAAAATGGTAAAAGTCGCTTCTTCAAGCATTCCTCGATGTATATGTTCGAGTCAACAGAGCCTTGGCCAACGAAAAATTAGCTCCTTTTTCCACAAGTGCAAATTGCTTGCCAAACCAGGAATTTTTTAGGAAACTTTGCTTGTTTCTTCACGCGAAATTGTTCGTCAACATTTCCACGAGAATCTGCAGTATAAAATTCCTGACCAAGAAGTTGCGAGAAATCAGCCAAGACATAGGTTTCGTCGTCCATCAAGAAACAGGAAAAATTTTTCAAGAAATCTTTTCTTAATTTCTTTGCTCTTGATTTCGCTTCTTGATTCTTCACAGCGTTCCTGTCTGGCACTTTCTGCACTTTGTATGTTCTAAGCCCACAACTCGACTTGATTTTCTGAAAGGTT
The DNA here is from genome assembly GCA_951802165.1 of Adalia decempunctata. NCBI lineage: Eukaryota > Metazoa > Arthropoda > Insecta > Coleoptera > Coccinellidae > Adalia > Adalia decempunctata. Next base: position 5,355,836 of record OX637698.1, read on the forward strand.
GACTGTGAACAACCCACTATTTGGGCTACTTTCCGTCCTGAAAGGTTAGGATTCTTCTGAAAAAGGCTGATGGCTTTCTTCACTTTTTTTGGGCTATGAAACCCCTTTTTCCTCCCGGTTCCTTCCTTGCGGTTAATTGTAAGATCTTCGTTGAAGCGCTTAACAACTCTTGATACCGTTTCCGGACGAACGCGAGCCTCTTTTGCGATTCTTTTGAAGCTCCATTTTTGATTATTTTGAAAAAGTTTCACTATAAATTCTCGTGTTTTCACTTCGCTTGACATTTTGCGAGTTTGCGACAGAAAATGGGAATATCTATGAGGTAAATGTTCCACATGTTTCTGACGATCATAACAAAGCTAACTATGATCAAATTTTGATTTTTTCTCAATTGGTTCAAAAGATATAGGCGTTTTTGTGATAGCGAATTTATTTGCGTTCAGTCCTTAATTCTATCGAATTGAATTTAGTACAGTGTGGATCACCCTGTATACTGTATAGCATGGTTGTTTTCAGAAACCTTACAGCATTTGAGAAGACTACATAATTTACTGCACTACCTTCAACGCCTTGTGAAAGAATAAATTTTACATTTTTGTTTTCATTTACGATGAAACAATTATTTTCACTAATCTCTTCTGTATTTCTTAGGATATTTCGAAATCTAAACGATTTAATATTTGGAAATATAACAATATCCGATGCACCCTATAATTTGGTTTCTTCAGGTAAAGATAATTAAGAGAAATGATGCAATCCAAATTATTTCGTTACATATAACAATTGCAGTAATTACTGTATGAAGTGAATCGTTTATGCTACTTTTATAATTCTTTATATTTCTTCACATAATGTGTATTTTTGGTCTCTTAACTAATCTTATCGGAAAGAACTGAGAATAATCATTGCCATTGTTGCGGTTTTTTAATTATTATTCAAATAGTTTTTCCTCGTTTTCACGCCATGTGATTAATAATTTCGTCATGATCATAATTATTCACGCAGAATTCTGTGAAAAATCCTTCAGAAGATTCTTTATTTCTGCAATATAGATCTGTTGATTACCAATAACAATTCTTTATGTAAATAAGTTTCAACTGGTGTGGGTTTTCATTATGAACACGTATAATAAAGAATATTCAATTATGATGAACATCGTGAAAATATACTGCACCACAAGAGTTAGGGATATCGTATTCAATCGTTTTTAAAAGTATGTAATCTTCGAGAAAATCGCTGTTAAGTCATTTAGAACTCAATAACAACTTGGGACCGTATGAGACAATTCGTCAATCTGGTCGTCTTTTTTCTGGAGTTTGGTTCTTTGCATATGCTTCATGAATGTTCTTATTTTTAAATGAAGTCAGTTTATCAACGGCTTCGATTTGAAACGAGTTTTCTGAAAATGCCAAGACGTAAATTTACAAACGCTGAGGCTAATAGGGCTATCGGAATGCTACAGGGTGGCCTAACTCAGGTTGTTGTAGCGGAAAGGCTCCAAGTCAGCCAAAGTGTGATATCTCGATTTTGGAATAGGTTCAGGGAGGCAGGTTCCGTGTTGGAAAGACCAAGGCTTGGTGGGCGACGAAAAACAGCACCTGCTCAGGATCGTTTCATCACCGTTTCGGCGAGAAGAAACCCTACATCTACGTGTAGAATGCTACGGAATACTCTTCAAAATGCAGATGGGGTCCAAGTTTCCATCGAAACCATCAGACGACGTTTGAGAGAGGTGAATCTAGGTTCTAGACATACATTAAGAGGAGTTCCATTAACACGTGACCGTAAGCGTCAAAGACTGGAATGGGCAAGGCAGCATATCAATTGCGTAGTGTCCTTTTCACTGATGAATCCAGATATGGACGATTTTCAGATTCTCGAAGAATAAGGGTATGGACAATCCCACGCATACCCCGTAATCGTCGCTATGTCCAAGAAGTCCATCCATACCGAGGGGGTAGTGTTATGGTATGGGCCGGGATATGTTTCAACGGGCGCACAGATCTACACATTTGTCCTGGGAATATGACCGTCTTACACTATGGGGAGCATGTCATTGACAATGTTTTGCCAAATTTTCACGCTGCTATTGGAGAAACTTTTCAATTTCTAGACGATAATGCTAGACCGCACCGTGCAGCCATAGTTGAGAATGCGCGCTAGGAGCTTGGTATTCCACATTAACCAATACCTCCGCACTCACCAGATTTGAATTGCATAGAACATGCATGGGATATGCTCCAAAGAAGATTAGATAATCATCAACCTACCCCTGAATCCTTAAATGATCTGAGAGAGCTTCTGCCTCGTTTATGGAACCAAATTCCTCAAGAAATGTTCAACAACCTCGTGTGTAGTATGCATAGAAGATGCCAAGCTGTTATTGATGCCCGTGGAGGCCATTCATCGTATTGATAGTCTTAAAATGCTTGAATTCTCTGGGAATAAAATTTCGTTTTTACTCTATTTTTCTTAACCACCCTGTATACGCTGCAGACCTTCAGGCTAAATTTAATTTGCAACTTGAAATCATATTTATATGAATTTTCATCACAAAAATCTTATTTTAACTATATTTTTTGCAATTTAAGTCAATATCCCTAACTCATGTGAAGCAGTTTATTTTTTAGTATTTTTGAACGATGAATCATTCGAATAAGGCAGGTTTATACCAAGATTTATGGACATTTATTCGAATGTCACTTGTCCATATCGTGAGAAGGTGTATTTCGAACTTTAATAATAACATGTAATCAAACATTGAATAGTCAGAATGTCAGGCTTTCTGATTATATCTTTATCGTGCATAATAGAATAGAAAATCGATGAAGTCTACACAGTGATTTGGTAGATAATCGGAAGAATTGATGAATGATTCAGGAACCGAATGAAAATCGATTGTTGTATACAGGGTGATGCTGAAAAAAGTAGGACTCGTTCAAAACTGTTTTATGAATAGACGGAATCGTTAAATCAACTCGTAAAGTACACAAAGTCTTTTCTTGGCTCAATCTCATGCGCTGAGCAGGTTTTCGAGGTTGCTGATCTCAATAAGTCTTTTAGTTAACAGCTTCATCTTCTCTTTCAGATGGAAGAAAGGGGTAGCAGCAACTCTAAACGTCATAGACCTCAAAACGAGCAACAAAACGCCATCTTTAATTCCCTATCCCGACTGGTCTTCCAACACCTTACCAGAGGGAGACAGTTCCCCTGAAGAAGGTACCATAATTTCAACCTTCCGCGTCAAAGTCGATGCTTGCGATCGTCTATGGGTTATGGATACTGGTCTTGCCGACATTTGGGGAGAAGCTAAGCAGCATTCTACCCCAGCAATACTGATCTACGATCTGAAGACCGATAAGCTTTTGAAAAGATACGTGATGCAGTCTACAGACTTGAAGGAGGATTCTTTCTTCGCTAACATCGTAAGTTGATGGACTGTTGGTGTTTTGTGAGCCGAAAAAGATTAGATTTTGACTCATGGTTCTGAAATGTTATCAGTGGGATAAGAATTGCGTTATGATAATAGTAAAGTCTTCAGGTGCCATTGTTTGAGTCCTTAAACATTTTTTTTCAAATAATATGATCTGATATACATACAGTTGAAATGGATGGTTGGTACTGATTTTGTGTGACAGACTCATCTTTTTGCAGATAGTGGACGTGAATCCAGAAAAATGTGGAGAAGCTTTCGCGTATATTCCAGATTTGGGAGGTTATGGAGTTGTAGTTTATTCTTTGGCTGAAAACGACTCTTGGAGAATGAAACACAACTTTTTCTACTTCGATCCTTTGAACGGTGACTTTAACGTTGGCGGTATCAACTTCCAATGGACTGACGGAGTGTTTGGACTGGCTTTGGGAAAAGTTCAACCTAATGGGTATGACACTTTTTAGTTTTTAGAGTTTTCTGTGATTAGAGGAAATAATGATTTAAATACACCGCGCAAAAAAAATTAACGCACATTATGGAAATCTCAAATTTATTCTACAACTGAAGGTGTTCTCAATGATAATTATTATTATCAGAATAATGCATGCATATGTTATCCACTTTCAACTTTTTTCTTCAATACAGATGTTTTCTCCCAGTATGAATAAAAAAAGATGATATTATCAGATTTTGAAAGTATTGGCTCCATTCTAAAATCAGTTGTTCTCGATCAATTCTAGTGATCAATAGTTTTTCTTTCGTTTGATTTTCTACACTCGATCGCTATGCAACGCGAAACACGCAATTTGACCCAAGGGGAATGTGCCCAAGCGGTAGTTTTGCGAGAAGAAGGGTGGACATACACTAGAATTGCAGAAAGGTTTGGAGTTTCCCATACAAGTGTGTCCAGAATGTTGCAGCGATTCAGGGAGACAGGTATTAATGTCCGAAGACCAGGACAGGGTAGACCACGGGTAACAACTACCATTCAAGAACGTTACTTGAGAGATTCTTCGTTGAGACAACGGTTTGCAACCGCTCGCCTCCTTCAAAATCAGCTTGAGCAAACGCATGAGGTGCAAATTAGCACTCAGACAATAAGAAATCGCCTCAGAGAATATGATTTAAGTCCTCGTGTCGCGGCAAGAGGCCCAGCTCTTACCCCAGCTCATCGAAGGGCGCGTTTGGATTTTGCGAGAGAGCATATCCATTGGGAAAGAGTTCTCTTCACAGATGAGTCTAGATTCTGCCTCTACCATTGTGATCGACGTTTCCTTGTATACAGACGTCCACATGAAAGATATGCTCAGTGCAATTTCCTGAATACTACTGGTTTCGGGGGTGGAATATCTTTGACTACTCGCACAGACCTAGTGGTCATTGATAATGGAGCTATGAATGCTGATAAGTATATAAGGAACATTCTTGAAGAGCATGTAGTGCCATTTGTCCCATACATTGGTGAAAATTTCATTTTTATGGAGGTTGAAGTCTCTCGAATGAAATGGCCAGCAAGAAGTCCAGATCTCAATCCGATTGAGCAGGTTTGGGACAACCTCAATAGAAGTCTGAGAAGTTCAGAAAATCATCCAGCTACTCTTAATGACTTAGGAATCCAACTCGGAGAAATCTGGGAAGGATTAGATCAGAACATTTTAAGATCATTTTGAGTATAAACCGTCGTTGCCGAGCTGTAATTAACGCAAGGGGTGGAAATACCAAGTATTAAATCACTTATTAGGATTTCAGTATTTTGAAAATTGTTCATTTTTCTTCTTTCACATAAGATTCGGTGAAATCCTGAATTTTACTTCCATTTAATGTGTCTTGTTTCGTTCAAAACCTTCCCGAGAGAACATAAAAAATAAGTTATAAAGCCAATGTAGATTTAACTTTCATTAAAATTCAGATTTTCAGAATGTGCGTTAATTTTTTTGCGCAGTGTACACTTGGTATGACCCTATTAATTTTCTGTACTCTTTCTAGCTATCGTACAATGTTCTTCCACGCTTTAGCTGGCATTAGAGAGTTCTCAGTGTCCACGGAAATACTCAGGAATAAAACTTTGGCTACCAGTCCTGAGTCCTATCATGCTTTCAAGGTTAGTTTAATCAATGAATGCTTCGAATTCTTAGGTTGTTCTTATTTTTATTCCACATGGACAGCAACAATATGTAATTTAATCTGATTTTCATTTGATTCATTCATGGAAAATATTTCATGATTTCAGATTGAAGGGAACCGTGGAGAAAATACTCAATCTTCGGCATCTGATTTGGATGAAAAAACAAATGTCCTTTTCCTCACCCAGCTGAATAAAGATGGCGTAGCTTGTTGGAATGTGGAGAAACCATTGAATCCCGAAAATTTGGGAACTGTAGCTCAAGACAGCGAAGGACTCATCTTCACCAACGATTTGAAGGTAAAAATTCATATTTCGACGAAAGTATGATTCAAAATAAAAAATACCATATACAAAATACCAAAAAGAAAGTTCCAAACAAAAATACGATAGGCAGAGTTTGTGGATCACCCTGTATAACGACATCTTCGTCTTACAGATTGATGCTGAAAGGAATTTGTGGATACTCTCTGACAAGATGCCCACTTTTCTGTACAAATCATTGCCGTCCAATGAAACCAACTATAGAATTTTCAAAGTGAAAGTCGATGACGCCATTGTTGGAACACCCTGTGCAGCTTGAGATCTGACAATTTTTCGTGAGGAATTAAATGAAAATTTCAGTATTTAAAAATTCGATTGTGATAACGTATTGACATGGAATTATTTGTAGAATTTAGTGTGAATTCGATATTATCGACTGTAAAAAGAATGATTATTTAAATAAAAGATAGTATGGAAATTATTGATTATAAGATGATACAACACATTTTGCACAGAGAAACTTTGAGATATGCTGATGGACAAAATATAAACGGAAAGTGGATACGGCAAGAGGAACGGAAGTTATGGCGGTTTGAAATTTCAGATTTTTCAAAAAATGCGATTTGACAGGTCAAAATCTAAACTATACTAGTTAGCGCTCTGAAATCTTTTTTATTGAATTCAGCGACCTCGAAAACCTTCATTTTGATACCGAAGTCGGCTATGTAACCCTCATAAATAATGAATTTTCTCAATTTTATTGTTTTAGATATTTCATTTTCGAGTTTTATTCACAAGCTCAGTCCGTTCGTAATATGGGTGATATCGATCCACAAAATGGCTGTTATGGAAGATTCGGATGGTTGGAATAACTATTTGAATCATTAACGTCGTTAAAACCTTTCGGATATATTTTTTTTTCGACAATATGGGGTTTTTAGGGTTTTTAGTCATTTTTCACAAAAAAAATTGAAAATTTTAAAATCGCTCATTTTTGGAACATAAATACTTTGAGATATGCTGATCGACAAAATCTAAACAAATAGTGTATACGACAAGAGGAGCGGAAGCTATGGCAGTTTGAAATATCCTATTTTACAAAAAATGCCATTTGACAGGTCAAAATCTAAACGGCGATAGTTAGGGCTTTGGAATATTTTTTATTGAATAGAACGACCTCGAAAACCTACATTTTGTTACCAAAATCACCCATGTAGCCCGCATAGGTAATGAGATATTCCGCTTTTTATTTTTCGATTTTTCATTTTCGAGTTCTGTTCACGAGCTCACACCACTCAAGGTAAGGGTGCTGTCGGTCGGCAAAATTGCCATTTTTGAAGATTCGAATAGGAAGTATAACTTCCAGATTCAATAATAACGTTAGATCCTCCCTAAATATATTTTTTATTGACAAATATGGTGTTTTTAGGGGGTCATACCCCTTTCTCATTTTCCACTCAAAATTTGAGATTTTTCAAATCGTTCATATTCTGCACAGATATACTTGGGGCTATGCTGATCAACATAATATAAATAACTATTGGCGGCGATGAGAGGGACGGAAATTATAACAGTTTGAAATTTCCGATTTTTCAAAAAATGCCATTTGACAGGTCGAAATCTAAACGGTGATAGTTAGGGCTTTGAAATATTTTTTATTGAATAGAGAGGCCTCGAAAACCAACATTTTGATACCAAAATCACCCATGTAGCCCCCATAGGTAATTAAATATTTCCCTTTTTATTTTTCGATTTTTTTTATTTTCGAGTTCTCTTGACGAGCTCACACCATTCAAGGTGAGGGTGCTGTGGGTCCGCAAAATTGCCATTATTGAAGATTCCAATAGGAAGTATGAACTCCAAATTCAATAATAACGTTAGATCCTCCCCAAATATATTTTTTATTGACAAATATGGTGTTTTGAGGGGGTCATACCCCTTTGTCATTTTCCACCCAAAATTTGAGATTTTTCAAATAGCTCATATTCTGCACAGAGATACTTGGGGCTATGCTGATCAACATAATATAAATAACTATTGGCGGCGATGTGAGGGACGAAAGTAATAACAGTTTGAAATTTCCGAATTTTCAAAAAATGCTATTTGACCGGTCAAAATCTAAACGATGATAGCTAGGGCTTTGAATTATTTTTAATTGAATAGAGCGACCTCGAAAACCCATATTTTGATACCAAAATCACCCATGTAGCCCCCATAGGTAATGAGATATTCCACTTTTTATTTTTCATTTTCGAGTTCTGTTCACGAGCTCACACCACTCAAGGTAAGGGTGCTGTTGGTCCGCAAAATTGCTATTATTGAAGATTCGAATAGGAAGTACAACTTCCAGATTCAATAATAACGTTAGATCCTCCCGAAATATATTTTTTATTGGCACCAAATATGGTGTTTTCAGGGGGTCATACCCCTTTGTCATTTTTCACGCAAAATTTTAGATTTTTCAAATCGCTCATATTCTGCACAGAGATGCTTGGGGCTATCCTGATCAACATTAAATAAATAACTATCGGCGGCAGTGAGAGGGACGGAAATTATAACAGTTTGAAATTTCCGATTTTTCAAAAAATGCCATTTGACAGGTCAAAATCTAAACGGTGATAGGAAGGGCTTTGAAATATTTCTTATTGGATAGAGCGACCTCGAAAACCTACCTTTTGATACCAAAATCGCCTATGTAGCCCCCATAGGTAATGAGATATTCCACTTTTTACTTTTCGATTTTGCATTTTCGAGTTCTGTTCACGAATGACGAGCTCACACCACTCAAGGTAAGGGTGCTGTCAGTCCGCAAAATGGCTTTTATTGAAGATTGGAATAGGAAGTACAACTTAAAAATTCCATAACAAGATTGGATCCTCCCCAAATATTTTTTTTTGACAAATATGTTGTTTTTAGGGGGTCATACCCCTTTGTCCTTTTCCACCCAAAATTTGCGATTTTTCAAATCGCTCATATTCTGCATTCTGCACAGAGATACTTGGGGCTATGCTGATCAATATAATATAAACAACTATTGGCGGCGATGTGAGGGACGAAAGTAATAACAGTTTGAAATTTCCGATTTTTCAAAAAATGCTATTTGACCGGTCAAAATCTAAACGGTGATAGTTGGGGCTTTGAAATATTTTTTATTGAATAGAGCGACCTCGAAAACCAACATTTTGATAGGTACCAAAATCACCCATGTAGCCCCCATAGGTAATGAAATATTTCACTTTCTATTAACGATTTTTCATTTTCCAGTTCTGTACACGAGCTCACACCACTCAAATTTCCAATTTTTCAAAAAATGCCATTTGATGGAACTGTTTTTTGAAAATTGTTTCATTTATTTGTATATCTTACATGGAAGAACATAATTGAGTCTAAAATGATAAAGTTATTGAAGCTATTATTCACCCAACAATATAGGAAGGCTTTTCCTCATTTCCAAAATATGAATATTCGTTATTATAAATAAATAAACAACGCTCTGGAAAAAACAGCCATCAACAATTTGAGATTAAGACCAGATGGACAGAAAATAATCGATGTGTTATAAATCAGTGGCGCAGCCAGGACTTTGTTTTGGGGGCGCAAAAGACTTACGACATTGTTTGAACAATGGTAACGATAATGAAAAATCCCCCTATATTTTCGTCGTTTTTACAATTTACAATGAATTGTCGACACATTAATGAAACCCACTGTATAAGCCATTGAAGACGTAATGCTTATATCGACACATAACGAGTAACTACGTACTGATAAAGCGACTGAAATTGGCTCAAAATTGGTGCATTTTATCGACTGCATTTGAGTGAAAATCGCAGACAAATATAGCATATAAGTTTCGACAAGTCAATCTTCCACATATATTCAGTTATTGGTGATTTCTTCGGGGGCTACAGCCCCAAAGCCCATCCCCAACTGCGCCAGTGTTACAAGTCTCAGACATATGAAGATTTCAAATTGATAATTCCTGAAGATATCGCAGTTTCAAAAACGAAAATCGCATGCTCAGTGTATGTGCCATCAATACCAACCGAAAAATGCGTTAGTGAAGCTTGCAAACTCATGTAGACCGTACGTTCAACAAAAACATGGAATTACCAAAGGATGATGATGCGATAAGTCCGGCTGAACCTGTGCGTATGGAACCTATGCCAGAACCTTTGCCTCAGCCTATGCAGGATGCTGTACCTGTGATGCAAGAGCCATTGCAAGCTGAGCCTACGCCAATGGAGCCCATGATAATAGAGCAAAACACCCAACTCAAAGCTTATAAATATAGATTCCTTATATTGATCATATACGGCTTATACTCTGGTGCTAATTTATACCAAATCAATCAATTCACCATTATTGAGAATGTGGTCCACAAGTAAGTACCATTCAAAGAATCCCCACCTGCCCAGATGTGTTAAAACAATACTTTTCGTATTTCTATATCTCCTTATTACAACTAAAATTTATATATATACTTCTTATTCTTTTAGCTTTCTCGTGGCAGACAAAAATCTTCATCATTTCTTATGTTATGAAAACATGCAAATGAGTTTTCCTTAGTTATTTTCATGTTTCAAATACTTGTATAAAATTTATCATTGAATATTTTCAGGTACTATCAAACCACCACTTTAGTGGTGGGACTGTCCCAATTGATGTTTATGTTTGTATTAATTATATTCATAATTCCAGTGGTTCGTATTGTGGAAAGATTTGTAAGTATATTTTTACTATCTTAATATTTTTGTCAACATATTAAGGACTGAACGCGAATAAATTCGCTATCACAAAAGCGCCTATATCTCTTGAACCAATTGAGAAAAAATCGAAATTTGATCATAGTTAGCTTTCTTATGAACACCAGAAACATGTGGAATATTTACTTCATAGATATTCCAATTCTCTGTCGCAAAATGCGAAGTGAAAACACGAGAATTTTTAGTGAAACTTTTTGAAAATAATCAAAAATGGAGCTTCAAAAGAATCGCAAAAGAGGCTCGCGTTCGTCCGGAAACGGTATCAAGAGTTGTTAAGCGCTTCAACGAAGATCTTACAATTAACCGCAAGGAAGGAACCGGGAGGAAAAAGGGGTTTCATAGCCCAAAAAAAGTGAAGAAAGCCATCAGCCTTTTTCAGAAGAATCCTAACCTTTCAGGATGGAAAGTGGCCCAAATAGTGGGTTGTTCGCAGTCAACCGTTCAGAAAATCAAGTCGAGTTGTGGGCTTAGAACATACAAAGTGCAGAGAGTGCCAGACAGGAACGCTGTGAAGAATCAAGAAGCGAAATCAGGAGCAAAGAAATTGAAAAAAAGATTTCTTGAAAATTTTTTCCTGTTGCGTGATGGACGACGAAACCTATGTCTTGGCTGATTTCTCGCAACTTCCTGGTCAGGAACTTTATACTGCAGATTCTCGTGGAAATGTTGACGAACAATTTCGCGTGAAGAAACAAGCAAAGTTTCCTAAAAAATTCCTGGTTTGGCAAGCAAATTGCAATTGTGGGAAAAGGAGCAAATTTTTCGTTGGCCAAGGCTCTGTTGACTCGAAGATATACATCGAGGAATGCTTGAGGAAGCGACTTTTACCATTTTTACGTGAGCACGATGTGTCAACAATCTTTTGGCCAGATTTAGCTTCATGCCACTACAGCAAGGCCACCAAGGAATGGTACGAAGCTAATGAGGTGGTTTTTGTCCCCAAAGAGGCCAATCCACCAAATTGCCCAGAACTCAGGCCAATCGAAAGATATTGGGCCCTGGTAAAAAGAGAATTGAAGAAGACTAAGAAATCAACGAAAACATTAGCGGAATTCAAGCAAAAGTGGAAGACAGCATCCCAGAAAGTGACTGAGAACACTATAAGAAGCATGATGGAAAGAATTCTAGAAAAAATCCATGAATTTTGTAAAAAATAGTTTTGGTTTTTTATTGTAAAAACAGTTTTCATGAGAATTAGAAGATGATTCGAAAATGAGTTTGATTTTCGAAATCGGTCTAGTGGTTCAAAAGATATAAGCGTTTTTGTGGTAGCGAATTTATTCTCGTTCAGTCCTTAGTAGTGGGTTGTCTGTTCTGTTTAGCAAGAAAGCCAGACAAGATACTTGTCCATACCGGAAACATTCGAAATCGAAGCAGCAAATAATAACAAAACTTACTAAAAATAAATCAATGAAGGAATAATAGAAGACAAATAATAAAACAATGAAGAAAACAGGGCAAGGATGGGTGATGACATCTTGAATGTTTCAGGACCTGAGAGTTGCTGGGTTGATATGTTCTGGAGTCACCTTTGCAGGAGCTATGTTAAAAGTATATGCGACAGAACCAACAGAAAGCGCTTTCAATCTTATACTTTTTGCCCAGACCGTTTGTGGATTCGCCCAAGTTTTTACTATCATGCTACCAGCTAAATTGGTAGCTGTTTGGTTTCCGGCGAAAGAACAGAATAGGGCATGCGCAGCAGCTCTTTTCGGAGGAGAAATAGGTGAATTTATTTTCGAATAACAAAAAATACTTGTGTTTAATATTCGAATTTTAGGCATGCTGCTGGGTACTATAGTTCCTATATTATACGTCGAAGGAAAAACTACCAAAGAAGAAATACAACGAGGACTTCATAACATGCTCTCTTCCAATGCTGTTTTTTGCGGACTTGTATTTATATTAGTTTTATTATGTAAGTTATTATCATTAATGATATGAAGAAGTCAGGAACTGATTTCAGTAACTCTAAACTTTTTATAATTTTTTCTTCAGTTTTCAAGTCCAAACCACCGACCCCACCGAGTCTACAACAAGTGGAGAGAGGAGACCATAGAACTCACTTCTATACCGCATTTTTCGAACTGTCTGTCAACCAAGATTTCCTGACTCTCACTGTAATCTATGGCTTGGCTTGCGGTATGTGGTCTGTCTTCGGCATCATCGAGAATATCATCTACCTCCACTATTTTCCTGTGAGATATGCGGAACATAGAATCGGTATTGTTACTAATCTTGTTCTTTTTAGAACTCACTCATCGATTTGACTTATATCACTGCGATCACTACGATTTCTGGTGGACTGATTGGAAATTATCTGTTTGGATATATATTGGACAAGACCTTAAAATATAAGTGAGTAGGGTCATTGAGTTTAAATATACATAGAGACACAACCCAGTTCATCGATTTGATGCACAAATTATTGGCAGTTTACTTGCCAATTTGCCAACTTAAGTGGCGGCACATAGTAGCTACTAAAGGAACTATATTCGTCCGATCCATTTTGTCACTACTCATTTATAGAAATCTGTAGGAGATTCATTTTCCAAATTCGTTACGAACGGTGTGATTCAATAATGATGAACTTTTAGCCATGAATTTCTCCAAAGGAGTGTTCTCAGGTAGGAAATGAGGGGTGAAAATGTTTCTTAGAGGGACATAAAAGAAACGTACTTAATCGATGAAAAGAATTTGTCTTTCTCGTACTCTCTTGAAGATAACTGAAAACCACATAAATCCAAACGCCTTCCAGAAAATGAAATGAAGGTTGAATTGGCCACGCAGATTTTCATCAGAACTTTATATTCGGCTATGAGAACAGTCATTGCAACTGGTGAGCTGAGGTCGAGAAGTGCCAATTCAACTGCTCAGTTCATTCTGAAAATGAATGATCTTTTCGACTGCCTCAATTCGAATGGAAAATTTGAGGGAAATTATCAGCCATCAGCAATACAAACTCTGACGGAATCAATTGAATTCATTAAGTCTTGGACAGTTGGGAAAAATATTCCCTATTGTTTCAACGATTTGATATAAACCATCAGTAACATCCTTCAATTGTGGGAGGAGACGAAGGAAACATTTCCATATTTGATAAAAAGTCGGCTCAACCAGGACCCAATCGAGAATTCATTCTCCAAAATAAGACAGGGTAGGGGTTATGAAGTTATGATCCAAACCCCTCAGCTCGATGATTCAGATTTGTGTTGCAGTCGGTCATGACTGGTTGTCTTGAAAAATGTTCCGATAATTCTAACTGCCAAGACGACAATGATTTCGACCTCTGTACAATGGGAGAATCTGAAAGTAGGCCCATTGATGTGGTTGATTGGACAGATTCGACCATTTCTTCTGCGGATTCGGGCAACGGTGAGCCTAGTGAGGGTATATAAGGGATAAAGAGTTAATTGAAACCCTAAATACCCTAGAATCCAACTCAATCGCAAGTTTCTCGGGGTATTTGATGAGGAACATCGGCAAAAAAAAAACAAATGCGGTAAGTGCGAAAAAGCACTCCTCATTCATGATTTGAATAAGCTTGGTAATGATTGGATATATATTGCAAATCGAAATCGGGATACATTTGAGAATTCCCTCAACCGATTTCAAACATTTGATGAGGAAAGCGCTGTTGGTCATAAAGGAAATTATGGTCACAAAATCAGAAAATATATGACTTCAAACGTATATTCTAGGAAAATTAAAAAAAAATGAATTTATAGAAGATTGGAACTCTCCGTTAACTCCAGAATTTGAAAAGCACAGGATTCATTTGTTGAGACAACTGATTACAGTGAAGCTGTACAGGGGACAGAAAAAAAACCAAAGGAATCTCGACACAGAAGCATCCCGCTGTTTATAAAAAATTAAATATTTTTAAAAATTCATAGAAAATCTATTTATAAATACTTGTGAATGAAGAAAAAATTGCATGCATTTATTTTTTCATACATCAGTATTTTATATTCATGAAATATCAAAAATAATTGTCGTTTCATTGCATAAAAAAAATCAGATGATGAAATACTGAACATCCCACATTTCCATGTGCCGGTCCTGATCGTCATCGCATTCGGCTTCGGAAATAGTGCCTTATAGTTCAGCTACTTACCGCCAGATGCGGGAGTAAAAATTTTTGCTTCTCTGAAACACACTTATCCATCTATGAACCGGTGAAGGAACTACACAAAATTTAACTTCAAATCGTTGATCTGGGCTGTGTCTCTATGTATATTTAAACTCAATGGCTGCATTGAAATTATTAAAATTTTCTTTAAAAATGGTGAAAATTTGGCAGAGACGGTTCGTGAAGCACCTTGTCGAACCGCAATATAGAAATTGGTCGACAAATTTCAACTGTTGGGACAAATTAGTGATGTGGAGAATAAAACTCGTGCACGTCGCTCAAGATTAGTCGAGAATATTGCTGCTGTAGCCGAAAGTGTTGAAGAAAATCCTGGTTTGTCCATTCCTCGTCGTTCTTTGGAATAGGCATTCCACAAACGTCATTACAGCGTATTTTGCATAGAGATTTGGGTCTTAAGGCTTATAAACTTCAGTTAACACAAGAATTCAAGCCAGCCGATCATCAACAATGTCGTGTCTTTGCTGATTGGGTCCTTGAAATGCATGAAAATGATCTGGAATTCCATCGAAAAATCATTTTGAGTGATGATGCCCATTTCCACATCGGTGGCAACAAGCAAAATTGTCGCATCTGCGGCTCGGAAAAACCAAGAGTTATTGTTGAAAAACCTCCCTATCCTCAACGTGTGACTGTTTGGTGCGGTTTATGGTTTTTTTCTTTGAATGCCAAAATAACTCTTATTGGAAAACCACTCTATTTATTTTTAATTTTTTGAATTTCAGGCTTTTCACAATTATTAACTTCGTTTGTATAACCGTAAGCTATGGAATTATGACTTTTTGCCTCGAGGAGAATTGGTATTGGGCCTCATATTTCACTATCATATTGTTTGGGTGAGACATTATTATTATAATTTTTTAAATTTTGTTAATTTCTATTTTTTTTTTCTTTTCTTAATTTTTCAGATTTTTCTGTTCGTCATGCGTCAACATAAGTTTTCAGTACCTCGCTGAAGTCTCCTTTCCAATTTCAGAAGTTGTACCTATAGCCCTGCTTCAAATTATACTGTGTGCGGTGACAATCTTATACACCCTAGGTTTCAATATGCTCCTGGCTCAGAAGCACTTCAGGACTGTGCACATGATAACGGTGGCAACATTCTGTGGAATGACAGCTGGAACTTATTTCTTGAGTAACGAATTGAGAAGAATGTTGCTCCAGCCGCCTCAATAGGGAAATAGATATATAATAGGAAGACATTTAACTTGTATCATCAAATACTGTGTTTGGCGATTATTATTCAGAGACGACTGAAGACAATTCAGGAGAACCGAGCTAAGAAAGTTTAGATTCATCATCCAATTGAATATTTCGAAGGCAATAATCATATTGGATAAATGAATTCGAAAACTGACTGTGTGGAGTTTGATTCCAAATCTGTAATCAGATGATGCTGTGTTTGTTCTTGTATATAGTTTGTTTTATCTATACACACTGAATGTTGTACGTTTTATAAAATGTTCGAGTTTTTATAAAACTGTTCCCAGGGAAATTCAATCATATTATTGTGTGATTTCTGTATTGAATTCGATTTTAATACTTACGAATAGGGAGTGTATACTTGATGTGATCTCGTTTTATACAAATTGATACATCTATTGTTTTTGAATAGATGCATTGAAACGTTTTTGAGTTTTTAATTCAACCTCTCACAAATTTCCTGCAAACATTGTTCCTAACTCTTTCCACTTCCGTGACATAGGGTGTTAAAGTTGTAAAAAATAACTCGATTTTTAGCAATAATTCCAAGAAGATAATAAGGTGTTGGGAAGAACTACAGGACCTCTAAATTGATCACCATTCATTCTTATACAATTCACAAATATCTAAGAACTATAAGCTGACATGCTGTCGCAAATAAAAAAGAACCATCCCTTATCTTTTGAGGGGTTTACATTCTGAGATACTTCTTATTTCAAAGCTATATCTCCAATAATAGGGATGTTATTGACGATTGTCATATATTTCATTTTTTTGTAACTATTGTCTATTTCTTAATATTTTTTTGCGAGACAATCAAGCTGTCTTTCAAGAGTATGAATTTTGGCCACCCTGTATTTATCTTTCTCCCAAATTAAATTCGGTTAAACGATGTCATGGAATTAATTGAACAATATGTATTCGAATCGAGGAAAGAAAACAGATATTACCGAGAATATGATAAAATTATACTTCCTACTGTTTTCGTCTACATGTGTGATAATAAATTTATCCTTTACCACTTTTCCTAATATTATAAATTGCTCTACTTCATGCATTAAGTTCTAATCAGGTGATTCGATTGGGGTTAAGAATGGAAGAGAAAAGTGTCGTTGAAAGTGAAAATACTTCGAAAAAACCTGAAATAGAGTTAGATAGCTACAGATGGGTGATTGTAGCTATATTCGCTGCCTATTGTGGTACGAATTTTTTTCTGTTTATGCAGTTTACCATCATAGCTAATATAACCGAAAAGTAAGTACCTTTTTTCGTCATTTAAAGAGAAACACAATGTATATAGCCAACTACAATTTTTATTATTCACAATTTGTTTAAGGAAGCTTCTATGAAGATTATAATAATAATTAAGTTCACTACAACTTTTTATTATATGGCTGAAAGGTTCTTTTTTGTTACGAAAACAGTCTCATTTTCTTTATCCTCTTTTTGAGGGAAAATCACTTTCCAAATGTATGTTTGTATAGAAAATCTATCCCAGAGTTGGGTGGCAGTAACTTTTTTCTGTTGTATTTTTTTTAATGATTAAATGACCGAATTTCAGGTACTACAATGTAGACAGCTTCTTGACAGATACCACAGGACTGGTGTTCATGGCCACCTATATAATATTCTTCGTTCCAGTGGGTAGATTCATAGAGAAGAAGGTATGAAATTTCAGTTTTATAGAAACATTCTGCAGCTTGTTTTTTTTAGGACCTCAGACAAACGTCTATTATCAGCACAGCAATAACAGCATTCGGCAACATGATCAAGCTGTTTGCTGTAAGTCAAGACAGATTTTACCTGATCATCTTATCCCAAATCATTTGCGGGATTGGTCAGGTCTTCATGATAAGTCTACCACCTAAAGTGGCTAGTACTTGGTTTGGTGCAGAAGAAGTTTCTCTAGCTTGTGCTATTGGTATTATGGGCTGTCAGATAGGTATTAAATAAACATATGGGTGTTTGGATAGGTTGCAAAAGAATTGACGTTTTCCAGGTTTAGCTCTTGGGACCTTCGTTTCCTCAAGTCTTGTTCCTGACTCGACCAATATGCAGCAAGTTGCTGATGGGTTTTCTGATCTTTACAACCTAGACAACATTATGTCTATTTCAATGCTGATCTTGGTTATACTATGTAAGTTTCACAGTATGATTTGAAGGGTTATTGAAGAAGACCCAGCATTCTTCAATTTGAAACATTCAGAACTGTAGATGAAGAATTATCAGTTTTCAGATCAGAACCCAGCAGTCCCCCAAGTCATGCCCAAGCGAATCGCTTGGATGCCACTGAAGACATTGGTTATATGGAAGCTTTCAGAGGTTTATTGAAGAGAAGGGATTACATACTGGTTCTAGTTAGTTTCGGGATGTCTTTTGGGGTTTGGAACTGTCTGGGGATCATAGTAAATGAAATGTTCTTGCATTTCTTCCCAGTAAGTCTTCTTCCAGTTGGTTTAACAACGATTTTCACAATTCCTCTTTGTAGACTGATGGTAAATACCTTGGATTCTTGATATTTTGTGGAATAATAGCTGGAGGAGTCTTAGCAACAGTTCTTTTTGGGTATATTTTGGACAGAACGCATGCCTTCAAGTAAGTTTCGTTAGGCACTCTTTGAAAGAGTTATTATGGGGGTTGGTAATGATTGTTATGATTTGATTTCACAGGAGGATATCCAATGTAGCGCTCCTTGTCTTCTTCTTTTTATGGGTGTGTTTGACCATCGCTTTCCAATTGAGGTCTTTTCTTTGGACTGCAATCCTCATTCCTGTTAATGGGTGAGTTGACCAAGCTATTATTTCTGTTGGATCCATATAATGAAGAATGTTTCAGATTTTTTGGAGGCAGCCTTATAGTGATAGGCTATGAGTATGGAACAGAGGTTACTTATCCAGTTCCAGAATCATTCAGTGCCTCCCTTTTGAACGCCGCCATCTACTTGTTCGCCATGGTGGATGTACTGGTCATCGAATGTGTCTTCAAAACTATTGGGTTCTTTGCTGGACAGATCTTGTTGGGTGCACTGATATTTGTAGCTGCAACTTGCAGTTTCTTCATTTCTTCGGATTACAAGAGAGCTGATGCCAATTTGTTAAAGAGTAATGGAGCAAATTATGGCAGTGTTGCTGACGACAAACTATCATAGTGTTCAATAAAAGATTCTATGGAGTTGAGGATAGTTTTATTTATTGCCCAACTGTTAAGCAGGTATTTCAGCATGGAAATAAGAACATAGGAACACTTGTTTATTGTTTCAAAAATTACAGAATGAAGTTGATTTTATATGTCAATCATTCGGGTATATAGCATTTGAGGTTCATGTCATCGTTTAGGTCTTTAACCATTTTGATCGATTTATTCATTTCTAAAAGCTTATCTTCCATTCTTTCCATCAAAGCTTTCTGTTTCAATATTTCGTATGTTATCCTTTTGAACTGAAAGAAACTTGTATTATTCAAAGTCTCATTCACCCAGCATTTTCATGAGAAATCATCTCGAATTGTTTCATTATTATGAGTTGAGTCATGAGGAAAACCTTTGTCAAGATAGAAAAACTAGCTGGTGTGAGCATCACTGGAGCTATGAGAACGCTAGGGCAGTCAAAATCATCATAGATCTCATAACTTTTCATGTAGTGATGGGCAGATAATCCCATGAACCTAACACCCTTGCCAGAGAAGAAACAAGAGAGCTCTTTTGACCCCAAAGGCCAAAATCTTTCTGTGGAATGGAAATATACATCTCCAAAAGATAGAGTTTCAGACAGTGGAGGAAAACACACTCTGGTGGTATCTTCCTCCAAGAAGGTGGTAGTTTATCAAGTTGTTTTACCCCTTTTTAATTCAAGAGGAAAGACTCACATTGACATCGTCCACTGTCGATTTCTTCTTCTCAGATGGTGCCAATATTTCTAGACATGGTCTCGTTTTGAAGATTTTCTCACATTTTTGCAGCTCTTTCAGAAGGTTGTCGGCCAAATCTTGGATTTCTCCGTTTTTATGATTTTGCATTTTGTTGAGACGTCATCACTAGAATTTGAATGAAGAATTGAATGTCAGTTGGATACATAGAAGATAATTTCAGTTCAGGTGAGTGATCTTATCTTCTCTTAAGTTCTTAGTTTTGGTTGAAGGGTTCATCACGAACGTACCAAGAAATATCTGTGACCACATTGTACTTGTTGGTTATTCAAGGCTTCTTATGAAGACAGCTTTATGACTTTCTGCATAGGCTGATTCAACCAAGCATTTCCTAAATTAACCCAAGCAAGCCCAAAGTAAATTAAGCTTTTCTCTTCTGGAATGATCAAAAGGTGATGCTGCAATATTGAAAGATTATTGTACACAGATCAACTCACTAATAACACATTTAACTCTGATACATACTGAATGAAGGTCAAGAACTGGGCGATGTTGTATCTTCACTGCTTCCATCGCTACAGAGAACTGTATTAGAAAATCTCACTCTTTCTGAAAAGAAAAACAGTTTCAGTATGGTCGAACAAAATCTGGATTGGCTCTGAGAATGTCAGGAACAAAATCTCCATTGTTTGAGAAGCTCGCCCTTCTAGTGACTCTGGCACAACCTGTTTTTTTATCTACTTCGATATATCAACAATTATTCATTTGGGAACAATAACATCAGATTATTCTACAATAAAGAAAAATGCAAAGATGTTGAACCAAGTTTATTTCCTTCACTTCATTCATACACAACATGGTATCTACTATTCCTACAATTATTCTCCAAGCGTATGGTTCTTCTTTCAGCACCCTCCTTAAAAGTGATCTTCACCACCTTCTGTCCATCGGAAAACCCCTCACAGCAAGAATACCACCTGTTTGTGTCGACATCGTAGCATGTCTTCCCGCAAAACCTGTTGGTATCCATTCTACAAGGACAAATATTTCTTGGTCCATCCAGTTCAGAAAAATATCTTCTTATGCGTCTTGCGTAGCAATTATGGTCACATCCATTGGTTACAATAGAAGGGTTTTGGTAGAATGGTTGGTCTTTTGGTGCAGTTGTAGGTCTTCTTATCATGTAATTAAGAAAATGTCCAGCTCTCTCCATTGTTCTCGAGCAGACATTAGCTAAAATCTGCCCAAATGTCTCCGAACTCCTTTCAGGAACACAAGGTTTGGGAGCTGATTTCTTTTTGGTTCTGCATCTTCCACTGTCAAGGTTACAGTCACAGCAGTTGCAGAGTTTTTCCTCAGTTTCTTCAACGCTACATTGGCTCTCTTTATTTTCTACATCTAATGAGCCAAGCATACACTTCAATATTTTCTTGCACCACTCTTTTTCTCTAGTATTCTCTTCTTCAACACCATCTGCAGTTTGAGAACTTGAAGAAGGGAGTTCAGGTCCACACTGTATATCCTTGTTTACCACAACAAATTCATCTTTGGAAGTTGAGGGTAGGTCTGAAAATGAAACGTGATCAACAGGCTGTTTCAACTCGTTCTTTTTGGAAGTTTGAGAAATATTTTTCCGTTTGGAATTCCCTTTTTCAGTTTGGTCCAGATTCTGGTTCAGCTCAAGTATCTCCCCAGCTTGAAGTTGATCGATTTGTGCAGCATTTTCCGAATTTGTTTCTACAATATTCATTTCATCTGATGCAGAGGCTCTTATAACAATATCTGAAGTTATTTCGGAGATGTTCTTCTCATTTCCTTTGGTCGTTGTTTGTTCAACAGCTTCCAGTTCAAAAGAATTGGAAGCCTTGAGCTTAAGCTCATTTTCTTCTTGGTTTTTCTTGTCAGAACCATCTGTAGACTGTTCACCAGTAGTATCAATATCAGAAGTCTTCTGATCTGGCTCTAAACCCATTTTTGCATCAGAATTCATTTCTAAAGATCCAATGTTTGATACTATCGCATCTACAAGAGCAGTGTTCAATACTTGAGCTTCACTCTCTTCTACATCCACTTTATTGAACCTCAAATCTTCTGAATCTCTCAGAATTCGTTCATCTCTTTGGTTTTGTTCATATTCCCTAGCTAATTTTTCTTGGTTAAGTTCAGATTTTGTATTGGACCCTGTTTTGTCATCTGAACATTGCTTTCCATCAGTCCCAGAGTTCATAGTGTTCAATATTTGATCTTCATTCTCTTCTACATCCACTGTATTGGAACTCAATACTTCTGGATCTCTTAGAATTGGTCCATCTTTCTGTTTTCGTTCGTATTCCCCAACTGATTTTTCTTGGTTGTGTTCAGCTTTTGTAGTGGACTTCATTCTGCCATCAGAATATTGCTTTCCCTCTGTCTCCAAGAGCAACTTTGCCCCAGAGCTTATTTCTGGAGATGTCAAGGTTTCCACCTCTATTTCCACGTCTTTGAATGTTTGTTCTTTTTGTCTTTCTTCTTCTGAATTTATTTCATTGAGTTCTGGATCTACTGGAACACTTTCTCCCTTCTGGTTTGTCTCCAAAGAAGCGATGAACTGTTCACTTTTTGGTGGTTCACTTCGATCCTTATCAGTTTTCAGAACAGCTGTTCTGTTTTCTTCAAGACGATTTCCTGAAACTCCTGCATTTGCTGGATGATGGCCAGAATCAACTTTTTTCTTTGCCCCCAATACTAAAGAATCTACCACATCTATAACAGACTTTGAAAAGCTGTCGTCTAGGGCTTCTGTATCAACAGACTGCTTTATTGTATTTTTAGAATCTGATGGTGTTACTTTGATTACTTTTTCTATTTTCGTGGTTTCTTTCGAAGATTTGGGGGAAACATTTAACTTCTGTTTCTGAGAATCTAATCTTTCTTTACTTATTCTTCCACTGACTATTTTCTTTACCAAATCTCTCATTATGGAGGATGCTTCCTCATCTACATGCCCTTCTTTTGATTCAAATTCAGCATTATCAAATAAATACTCGCACTTGTATCTCTTTAAAAAGTTTTCTTTGCCCATTTTATTGTGTTTGTCTAAATTGTAAACTTCTCTAAAATGATCTATATCCTTATCTAATTGTTCTATGAAGTCTTTGGCGATAGTTCTGAAAGTTTGTGCCATTCTACATATACCTTTTCGCTGTTTCTTCATTTCATTAATCCTTTTTACTGCAACTGAACTGTCCTGATTGCATTGACACAGTTGGTTGTGGGACTTGGTAGCTTGAATTTTACACTGGTCCGATCGTTGTTCTGGTGGTGATGGCACTTTTTTCTCTTCTTCGGTGATCGCTAGAACATTACCACGATAGCAGAATGTAACTTCCTTACTTTCTTCTTGCTTCTAAAAAAAGAAGTTTAGATTACGAAGGCAACTTCACGAATATTTACCTGACATAAACATCTCTTCTCTGAAAGATGACGAAAAATGAGAAAGTTATCTAAAGAGTTGAGTGCTTCTCAGGTAGTTACAGATAGACTACTCACTCAAGCACGATGGTCTCCTCTTTTCGTTCTCCTTCTTCCAGTTATCTAAGCAATTGCAGCATAAGTAAGCTTCAGCATCTGCTTCCATCGTTGCCTGGTCGACTATATCGTAGTCCTTGCAGCTTCTTTCTTTCCTTTCTCCGATAACAAGGTGCTTAGCCTGCCAAAAAAGATAATTAATTTTGTCTCACTCAGTGAAGAATTTTTATTACGCTTCCGTATTTGTTGGGGTCAGGTTTTGGGAAGCAGCAGCATCTTCTGTTTGATGGTTGGTCACAAGAGCAAAGTTTCAGCTTTGACTTGGAATCAGTTTCGTCTACTTGGTGGAATAACTCATTTTTATGTTCTGCGGTTAGGGTTACTGACTGGACGCCACAACAGCAAGTATCAGCTGAAAGACAACAAATCGTTTGAGTCAACGTTACATCTATCGTAATGGATCAAACATTGAGGAGAAATAAGAGCTCTTCTAGTTAGGAATCTCTTTGAGATCAATTCTCTGAAGGGACTCACATTTTGGGAAGAGGACTTGATCACTGGTTCCCACTTGCTTGTCATAAGTAAATCCTCGACATTGCTGCCTGCACTTCTGTTGAAACGCCATAGCTTCCATGCCAAAATTTCCAAAATCTACACAAATGGATTGTGGAGTTTTTTGAGGACATTCTACAATCTGAGGACATGGTGGTGGAGGTGGATTGTATGCTGAAGGAAGGCTAAAAATGGAAAGTTGAGAAGGTGGAGTTATGGGAATTGGTGGATGGGGTACCAAGATGGTGGACAACAGTAGTTGGGTTGTGCAAAATTGAACATGACTCCTCCAGGTACCCCTTGTTTTTGGGCATGGAGTGGACAAGACCAAATCTGCTGATTGGGGCATG
This sequence comes from Adalia decempunctata, assembly GCA_951802165.1. Taxonomy (NCBI): domain Eukaryota; kingdom Metazoa; phylum Arthropoda; class Insecta; order Coleoptera; family Coccinellidae; genus Adalia; species Adalia decempunctata. The sequence goes on from OX637698.1 coordinate 5,380,046, forward strand.
GGTTGTTGTAGAAACAAGGGTTTCGAGGCTGATTCGAAGCTATAGCAGTGGTCAAACTGTCGCATATCTTCCTGTTTTGTTCCTGTGATATCATAACTGGTTGTCCTCCTATCACACTTGGAGCTACAATGTTCCTCATTTTATTCTAGAATTGATTGAATTGGGTTGTTTTTGACCATGAACTCACAAAAAACGCATCTGTTCTCGTCAAAAATGCTCAGTTGGGTTGAAATAAATGGGCGCTGATTCATGTTCTTGTGAATTTTGGATGGACGAGGCCTAAAGTGATGTTGGGTTTGACGTGAGAGTGAAGGTTTTTGTCAGATTAGACATAGAAGACTTCAGATTTTACAGAGACACTATTGACGGATATTCCAAAAAATCGAGGACGAGTCTACTGTGGGCTTAAGAAAGTATAAAAGTGTCAGTGCTCAGTACTCTGTGGCTTCTGGTGTTGCGAGAAGGTTCAATTGTTCTTTTAAGACAAAAAGGAAAAAGGGATATCTTTCTTCTAAACTATTTACTTTCACTGCATTTGTTTATTGAACAAAATATTCAATCTTTACATTCTTCTTTCTAATACCCTGCAGTCAAAATCTATACACAGAACAGTTTTATTATCGTTGAACAGCAGTCCCCTAGCTTTCCAAATTCCTGTAGGAACTGGCATGAACCTGAATATGTCGTTACTGAATGGGCAGTTAACATGATAAGTGTCCTGCAAAATAAAATGAAAGGTTTAAGTTAAAATATACACTGCGCAAAAAAATTAACGCACATTCTGAAAATCTCAATTTTAATGAAAGTTAACTCTACATTGACTTTATAACTTATTTTTTATGTTCTCTCGGGAAGGTTTTGAACGAAACAAGACAAATTAAATGGAAGAAAAATTCAAGATTTCACCGAATCTTATGTGAAAGAAGAGAAATGAACAATTTTCAAAATACTGAAATGCTGATAAGTGATTCAATACTTGGTATTTCCACCCCTTGCGTTAATTACAGCTCGGCAACGACGGTTCATACTCAAAATGAGTGATCTTAAAATGTTCTGATCTAATCCTTCCCAGATTTCTCCGAGTTGGATTCCTTAGTCATTAAGAGTAGCTGGATGATTTTCTGAACTTCTCAGCCTTCTATTGAGGTTGTCCCAAACCTGCTCAATCGGATTGAGATCTGGACTTCTTGCTGGCCATTCCATTCGAGAGACTTCAACCTCTTCAAGGTACTCCTGAATGATGCGCGCACGATGGGGTCTGGCATTATCGTCCATAAAAGCACTACATGCTCTTCAAGAATGTTCCTTATATACTTATCAGCATTCATAGCTCCATTATCAACGACCACTAGGTCTGTGCGAGCAGTCAAAGATATTCCACCCTATACCATAATCGATCCTCCCCCGAAACCAGTAGTATTCAGGAAATTGCACTGAGCATATCTTTCATGTGGACGTCTGTATACAAGGGAACGTCGATCACAATGGTAGAGGCAAAATCTAGACTCATCTGTGAAGAGAACTCTTTTCCAATCGGCCTCTTCCCAATGGATATGCTCTCTCGCAAAATCCAAACGCGCCCTTCGATGGGCTGGGGTAAGAGCTGGGCCTCTTGCCGCGACACGAGGCCTTAAATCATATTCTCTGAGGCGATTTCTTATTGTCTGAGTGCTAATTTGCACCTCATGAGTTTGCTCAAGCTGATTTTGAAGGAGGCGAGCGGTTGCAAACCGTTGTCTCAACGAAGAAACTCTCAAGTAACGTTCTTGAATGGCAGTTGTTACCCGTGGTCTACCCTGTCCTGGTCTTCGGACATTCATACCTGTCTCCCTGAATCGCTGCAACATTCTGGATGCACTTGTATGGGAAACTCCAAACTTTTCTGCAATTCTTGTGTATGTCCACCCTTATTCTCGCAAAACTACCGCTTGGGCACATTCCTCTTGGGTCAAATTGCGTGTTTCGCGTTGCATAGCGATCGAGTGTAGAAAATCAATCGAAAGAAAAACTATTGATCACTAGAATTGATCGAGAACAACTGATTTTAGAATGGAGCCAATACATTCAAAATCTGATAATATCATCTTTTTTTATTCCTGCTGGGAGAAAACATCTGTATTGGAGAAAAACGTTGAATAACATATGCATGCATAATTCTGATAAAAATAATTATCATTGAGAACACCTTCAGTTGTAGAATAAATTTGAGATTTCCATAATGTGCGTTAATTTTTTTGCGCAGTGTATAAAGAATTATTAAAGTATAGAACTAAAATAAAATTGTTAAGTGGAAACATTAAAAATTTTCACCTTAATTCTTAGGATCAGAGTAATTTATTTGAAAAAATCTTTTTTTTCTTTTTCTTTTTTTTCTTACCGCCTTCATTGGGCACCCCAATTCGGGTGAGATGTTCTGGGTAAAAGGACTCCACAGCTGATCCTTCATAGTAATTTTCTCGCAAATTTTCTTCACCTTCAGGTCCTTCACGTAGAACTCACATGAATTCTGAGATCCTGTGATATCACATTTCCACAAGTTGATGGTGCCCTGTCAAAATAGAAATATTCAACGTGATCTAGTAAATTTTCTTTTTTTTTTTTCGTTACATCAATTTTTCCACCAATTGTTTCTTTGATAACCATCGTCAATTCTAAGCTGCGATTGTTGTAAGTGTGGCCTAGTTTTCTTCCCCTGGTTAACTGAATCGGAAGGTCTTTATCGTTGGAACATGATTCGAATCTCAGTATTTCGAACGATTTTTGGGTCTGAAAATTATGGATTTCACTCAAAAAATATATAATTCAAATCTACTCACTCTTAAAAAGACCCCAGGCAAAAAATTAACGAATGCTATCAATATCAAACTTTGCAAATCCATTTTGTGAGGTACCAAATGTAACATTGGCACCATGGAATCATTTTCGATTGAATTCAATCACCATTAATGCAATTTATAATACATTATGAGGCATTAAGAGATTTTGAAGCGTCAAACTTTTATTTTGCGATCAAGATCAGTATCAGGTGTAATTGTTCAACATTTAAAGGAATGCTTCACTGAGTTCAAAAAAAATATGGTAGATTGACATCGAATTGATTTTGGAGGAATTACCTGGGATTTTCAACAGTTTCTGTGTTTTTTTCTATGATAAATGTATCTTTGAAACTATGGGTTAAAGATAAGATTTTAGGGGGAGACATTTGGTCCAGGAGACCTTTTAAACTGCTCCACATGAGTTAGGGAAATTGCAAAAAAATATAGTTAAAATAAAATTGTTGTGATGAAAATTCATATTAATAAGATTACAAGTTGCAAATTAATTTTAGCCTGTAGGTCTGCAGCGTATACGGGGTGGTTAAGAAAAATCGAGTAAAATAACGAAATTTTATTCCCATAGAATTCAAGCATTTTAAGACTATCAATGCAATGTATGGCCTTCACGGGCATCAATAATTCAATAACAGCTTGACATCTTCTTTGCATACTACACACGAGGTTGTTGAACATTTCTTGAGGAATTTGGTTTCATAAACGGGGCAGAAGCTCTCTCAGATTATTTAAGGATTCTGGGGTAGGTTGATGATTATCTAATCTTCTTTGGAGCATATCCCATGCATGTTCTATGCAATTCAAATCTGGTGATTGCGGAGGTATTGGTAAATGTGGAATACCAAGCTCCTCGCGCGCATTCTCAACTATGGCTGCACGGTGCGGTCTAGCGTTATCGTCTAGAAATTGAAAAGTTTCACCAATAGCAGCGTGAAAATTTGGCACAACATTGTAAATGACATGCTCCCTACAGTGTAAGGCCGTCATATTGCCAGGACAAATGTGTAGATCTGTGCGCCCTTTGAAACATATCCCAGCCCATACCATAACACTACCCTCTCGGAATGGGTGGACTTCTTGGACATAGCGACGATTACGGGGTATGCGTGGGATTGTCCATACCCTTATTCTTCGAGAATCTGAAAATCGTCCATATCTGGATTCATCAGTGAAAAGGACACTACGCCATTGATCGTTCCAATTGATATGTTGCCTTGCCCATTCCAGTCTTTGACGCTTATGGTCACCTGTAAATGGAACTCCTATTAATGGACGTCTAGAACCTAGATTCACCTCTCTAAAACGTCGTCTGATGGTTTCGATGGAAACTTGGACCCCATCTGCATTTTGAAGAGTATTCCGTAGCATTCTACACGTAGATGTAGGGTTTCTTCTCGCTGAAACGGTGATGAAACGATCCTGAGCAGGTGTTGTTTTTCGTCGCCCACCAAGCCTTGGTCTTTCCAACACGGAACCTGTCTCCCTGAACCTATTCCGAAGTCGAGATATCACACTTTGGCTGACTTGGAGCCTTTCCGCTACAACAACCTGAGTTAGGCCACCCTGTAGCATTCCGATAGCCCTATTAGCCTCAGCGTTTGTTAATTTACATCTTCGCATTTTCAGAAAACTCGTTTCAAATCGAAGCCGTTAATAAACTGACTTCATTTCAAAATAAGAACATTCATGAAGCATATGCCAAGAACCAAACTTCAGATAAAAGGCGACCAGATTAACGAAATGTCTCATACTGATTTTTATCGGATCGATTCTAGTTGTTATTGAGTTTTAAATGATTTTACAGCGATTTTCTCGAAGATTACATACTTTTAAAAACGATTGAATACGATATCCCTAACTCTTGTGGAGCAGTATATTAAGTGACCCAAAGTTGATGATGAAATTGTTTGAATCTCAGAATTAAGTTTTATTGGTGGCAGTGGCGCACCGAGGGGGGGGCTGTCGGGCTGCAGCCCCCCCCCCCCCCCCCCCCGAGCTGTGACAAAGAAAAGTAATTCAAATATTTCCATCTTATTGTTTTTCTAAAAGTAATAATAATTATTTTAGAATAGAATGGAAACTTAAACATTTCCTTTACAGATAGAAATAGGGATTGATATACATATGCAGGGTGTTTCATTGGTGAATGAACATACGTTAACCTGAGCTAGAGCTAGGCGAGTCCAAAAAACCGATATATGATAGGTCTAATCAATTCCATAACCGTGATACAGAGTGGTTTATGTATTCACCAAAAATTTCAATTCCTCATAACTTCTGAACCAACTAGTATAGCTGGTTGATATTTGGAACGTATGATTCACTTCTACAGGTCGATCGATTTATTTTTGAATTTCCAAAGAATTTCAGGTCCGTATTTGAAAAATATGGGACTTCTTCCAAGCTGAGATTCACCCTGTATATTGAAATTTTGGGATTTTATTGAGATATTCAATGGGGTTCAGTAGATTTCATTGTCCCGCACGTCATTTTGCTCAAAGAGAGCTTAAGGAAAAGATCCAATTGAATATTGGAATTTCACAAAATTCTCAGAAAAATCGTACATTATGATCAAATTGATGTCCAGAAGGTTCAACGATTGGATCCAGGTGATGAAATTAGAAGAACTAACTTTAGTAGCTGGATTTTACGAAATGAAAGAATGGTCAACAGAATTTTATTATGCAATGAAATACGTAATAATCCAGACATGATCAAAAAAAGTATCAGACATATTTTTTGAAGAGGGCAAGAATGTGTATTGAACAAAATGGTGGTACTTTCGAGCACCTTCTGTATTTCACGTTGAGTTTTTATGTTTCTTCAGTTATTTATTCATCTTTGTTGACTTCAACTAAATTTTTCTCGATGTATAATGTTTTTCCGGAAATAACTCCAAATGATTCCACAGAATATTATGAAATTCGAACGTGCAATTAGTGGGACAAAAAAAATTCAATTAGATCATAATGTACGATTTTTCTGAGAATTTTGTGGAACTCCAATATTCAATTGGAAATGACGTGCGGGACAATGAAATCTACTGAACTCCATTGAAAATTTCCTTCTCGTTTCAAATATCTCAATCAAATCGTAAAATTTCAATATACATGGTGTTGAATCTCAGCTTGGAAGAAGTCCCATATTTTTCAAATACGGACCTGGAATTTTTTGGAAATTCAAAAGTAATTCGATCGACCTGTAGAAGTGAATCATACGTTCCAAATATCAACCAACTATACTGGTTGGTAAAAAAGTTATGAGGAATTGAAGTTTTTGGTGAATACATAAAGCACCCTGTATCTCGGTTATGGAATTGATAAGACCTATCATATATCGTTTTTTTTTGGACTCGCCTAGGGTAGCTCTAGCTCAGGTTACCGTATGTTCATTTACCAATGAAACACCCGGTATAATAACGAATGCGATATATCCATTACTTAAGAAGGTTTTCGTTTGCGGCGCATTTTTTAAATTATATAACTTACAAAAACCTGATTACTCTTGAGCAGCCCCCCCCGAATAAAATTTCTGGGTGCGCCACTGTGAACCTCAAAGATAAGTTTTATTGGTGGTTCCACTGCATCATATGCAGTGGAAGCGTACTGGGCCCATAACCTTTTGTATTCTTCTTGTAATTAAAACTATTATTATTGTTTGATACTGTAACATTCCAAGTTTGTAAATCCTAGGAACATTATGAAAAACAGAAAAGGGGCAACCCTGCTCTGAAGATCTGAGGGTAGAATTACGTTAAAGGGGGTTTTATACTTATATTTTTGTCTTGTGATGTGATCGATTGGTAGAACTCTATGTTATGTCGTAGTAATTCAGATTCGTAATAACTCAGATTAGTGAAATATAGGATGGGAAATAATGAGGTAAAATTGGTAAATAATACACTAGGTTGGACATTACGATGGAACAAGAGCCTTTATTCGTCCAGCGTCATAGTTCGGGGAACCATAGCTTATGAAGGAAAAACGAACGAGAAATGAGAATCAATTGAAACTCAAAGCAAAAAACCTTCTAGCATTACAGATGATATGTTTACAAATCCATAGAACAATTATTAATAGCACTGGTGATATGTATGATATGGGGCTTCCTATACTCCGGTAAGGTTATTACTGGCACAATTGTGATAAAAAGCAGAATCCAATACATCCAAAGTTATCCAAAGGTTATAGGCATATAGAGTGTGTCATCTGATTATTAATGAAATTCATAAGCAGTATCCTTGTAGTTCCTAGTGCGAGAATCCTTCCTTCTAAGTGTTATGTGTGAGATCACAGCAGTCACGTTGGTTTGGAAGTGACGATAAACTCTTTATATTTCCTGTTATCTGATGAGCGATGGCACCTTCAAAGCTTTCCTTGCTTATCGGGTATGCCAAGGGCCCGAAGGCGAGGCTTGGTTTACTGGGGACGTTCGTTAAAGAACTCCCAGAGGAAGTTTCACAGGCCACTGTTGTGGGGGATATTTTCCTTAGCACAGGCGATGTAAACAGTTTACCCTAGGCCTCCAAACCAGTGATATTTGTACGTAAAATATTATCCTAAAAGCAACAACTCCAAATGCCTAAACCATAATGTCGAGTGAATAGTTAAATGTGCAGTAATCCTTACGAACAGTATAAGAATATTCCAAATGGGTTGGTAGTAGAACAGAGTTCCACAATATTCAATGCAATAATAAAATAGAACAAGCTTACATGAGATTAAAATCTGTGAAAATGAAACAGAGTTATTTAAATGGGGACATACCTGATTACAAAGAAGCGTCTTTAAAATATACTAAAATGGCGGATTCCTAGAAGAGGAACCCCATTTCAAAGGAACACTATCGTGAACCAGAATCAAATTGAAAACGAATAGCAGCAGTCGAGTGAAAGTGAAGTAAAAGAGAGCCCTTCCATTCGTTGTCCTTTCGGAGGATAGTTTTTCTTCCACAGAATCGTATTTCTTCGATGGTCACAGAAGAACGAGTTTACTTCTTGGTGGATCTTCGACATGGTTGAAATCTCCTATTTATAAAGATGCGAATTGCCTAAAGTATTGCTTGAAGTCGTACTAATATTCATCATTCATAGAATTATAAAATAATATCAAATAAGTTCATTCAACGTAGTTCCACGTTTCGACAACAGACGTTGCAAAGTTGGAAGCCATGGAGTCTGGCAACGGTGCATTTTATTTTATTGCAGGGTAGGAAACTCAGATATGTTACAATACTTTCTCAGTAATAATACTTCAGTCGACGAAAGGGTTTCAGAGAATTTTTGAGTTCAGGATACTTTCAACAAGAACTATGTTTATGAGACTCTAGATTTTAAATTTTCTTCTTAAAATGTCACTTCTCTGTCGACTGTTCAAGTCCTAGGAAATTTTGTACCCATGAAATTCAGAAAAATGCATCAAATGCCCCCCCCCCCTCCCATGTATCCGCCAGTGAACCCGCCACTGCAAGATCTCTTGAGCACCTGGATCAAAGATCGCCATCACCTCGCCTCATAGCACCTGAGAATTCTATAGGTGTTCCGTTATTCGTGCCTCATCCACTCTCCTATCCGTTCAACTCCCTGCTGATTGCGAGTGCTCAGTTCGTCCGAAACCTTCGCGGAGGTATGCTTTGACGTCGTGCAACAACCGCGCTTTCTTTTCGAATTTCCGCGAGCTTTTTCCGCTTTTCTCGTAATAATGCCGCCCCAAAGCAACGTGACCCTCCACTGTTACAACAAAGAACCGCTTTTGCATCACCAGAGGACCATAAGTTTCACTTGTGGGAGGAATAAGAAGAGCAAGGACGAGAAAGAAGAAAAATTGAGGAAGAAGAATAAGATCAAGTGTGTTTTGGTTGGGGATGATGCTGTCGGGAAAACTTCTCTTATAGCTTCTTATAGTGCACATAGTTTTCCTTATGAATATGTGCCTACGGCTTACGATAAATATAACGGTGAGTCAATTTGCTTCAGCCCTTTTTTGCAACAAAAACAAGACATTGTAGGCAAAACTGTGTCAGTTCAGAGTAAAATAGTACCTTAAACACTGCAAAAACACCTTCAGAAACATTACACCTATTCTCTATACATCTCAGGAACCTAAACTTCTAGATAAAACAATTTCCCCATTCATTGATATCGTTAGATCCTACCAAATATTTTTTTTAAGTAATATGTTTGATCATTTTTACCCAAAGTTTGAGATTTTTCAAACCGCTCATATTTTACTCAGAGATACCTACTTGAGGCTATGCTGATCAACATAATATAAATAACTATTGGCGGCGATGAGAGGGACGGAAGTTATGACAGTTTGAAATTTCCGATTCTTCAAAAAATGCCATTTGACAGGTCAAAATCTAAACGGTTATAGTAAGGGCTTTGAAATATTTTTTATTGAATGGAGCGACCTCGAAAACCTACATTTTGATACCAAAATCACCCATGTAGCCCCCATAGGTAATGAAATATTCCACTTTTTATTTTTCGATTTTTCATTTTAGAGTTTTGTTCACGAGCTCACACCACTCAAGGTAAGGGTGCTGTCGGTCCGCAAAATTGCCATTATTGAAGATTCGAATAGGAAGTTTAACTTCCAGATTCAATAATAACGTTAGATCCTCCCCAAATATATTTTTTATTGACAAATATGGTGTTTTTAGGGGGTCATACCCCTTTGTCATTTTTCACCAAAAATTTGAGATTTTTCAAATCGCTTATATTCTGCACAGAGATACTTGGGGCTATGCTGATCAACCTAATATAAATATCTTCTGGCGGCGATGAGAGGGACGGAAGTTATGACAGTTTGAAATTTCCGATTTTTCAAAAAATGCCATTTGACAGGTCAAAATCTAAACGGTGATAGTGAGGGCTTTGAAATATTTTTCATTGAATGGAGCGACCTCGAAAACCTACATTTTGATACCAAAATCACCCATGTAGCCCCCATAGGTAATGAAATATTCCACATGTACTCCTCGGGAGTAAAAAATTTTCCATGTTTATTTTTTCTACCATCAATTTTCGAGGTTTATTCAAGAGCGCACAAAATATGGGTGTTATCAATACGCAAAAGGGCGACTATGAAAGATTCGAATGGTGCGAAATTCTCATCCTTTCAATAACAATAAAGCATATTTCAGCTGGTCTTTTCTCTGTGGAAATCCTAAAAAAGATGATAAAAAAATCCATTCAACCAAACATAATAGCTCCATCGTCTTGCTGGTGATAACATTCGAAAGTTTAACGGATTCCAATTATTCTCACATAAACCTCAATGTTTTTCCTGAGAATTCTATTTGATGAGAACTCAAAACAATACAGTCCAATCTTCACCATTCTCTTCATCGCCATATTATTATTATAAAACTGGAATGTGTTCCTTCAGAGAAAGGCTAATAGATCGTATATGAAAGTTTTAAGATGCTCGGCGATGAGAATTTTAGGTGAAGTTGATAAAAATCGCACGGCAATAAACAGCTGATTGATCGTTTTGAAAGATTACTAATCTTTTCTAGATAGTGCTGAAACGCAATAAAAGGACGTGATATACACTGCGCAAAAAAATCAACGCACATTATGGAAATCTCAAATTTATTCTACAACTGAAGGTGTTCTCAATGATAATTATTTTTATCAGAATTATGCATGCATATGTTATCCACTTTCAACATTTTTCTTCAATACAGATGTTTTCTCCCAGCAGGAATAAAATAAGATGATATTATCAGATTTTGAATGTATTGATGCTCCATTCTAGAATCAGTTGTTCTCGATCAGTTCTAGTGATCAATAGTTTTTCTTTCGTTTGATTTTCTACACTCGATCGCTATGCAACGCGAAACACGCAATTTGACCCAAGCGGAATGTGCCCAAGCGGTAGTTTTGCGAGAAGAAGGGTGGACATACACAAGAATAGCAGAAAGGTTTGGAGTTTCCCATACAAGTGTGTCCAGAATCTTGCGGCGATTCAGGGAGACAGGTATGAATGTCCGAAGACCAGGACAGGGTAGACCACGGGCAACAACTGCCATTCAAGAACGTTACTTGAGAGTTTCTTCGTTGAGACAACAGTTTGCAACCGCTCGCCTCCTTCAAAATCAGCTTGAGCAAACTCATGAGGTGCAAATTAGCACTCAGACAATAAGAAATCGCCTCAGAGAATATGATTTAAGGCCTCGTGTCGCGGCAAGAGGCCCAGCTCTTACCCCAGCCCATCGAAGGGCGCGTTTGGATTTTGCGAGAGAGCATATCCATTGGGAAGAGGCCGATTGGGAAAGAGTTCTCTTCACAGATGAGTCTAGATTCTGCCTCTACTATTGTGATCGACGTTCCCTTGTATACAGACGTCCTAATGAAAGATATGCTCAGTGCAATTTCCTGAATACTACTGGTTTCGGGGGAGGATCGATTATGGTATGGGGTGGAATATCTTTGACCGTTCGCACAGACCTAGTGGTCGTTGATAATGGAGCTATGAATGCTGATAAGGAACATTCTTGAAGAGCATGTAGTGCCATTTGCCCCATACATTGGTGAAAATTTCATTTTTATGGACGATAATGATAGATCTCAATCCGATTGAGCAGGTTTGGGACAACCTCAATAGAAGGCTGAGAAGTTCAGAAAATCATCCAGCTACTCTTAATGACTTAGGAATCTAACTCGGAGAAATCTGGGAAGGATTAGATCAGAACATTTCAAGATCACTCATTTTGAGTATGAACCGTCGTTGCCGAGCTGTAATTAACGCAAGGGGTGGAAATACCAAGTATTAAATCACTTATCAGCATTTCAGTATTTTGAAAATTGTTCATTTCTCTTCTTTCACATAAGATTCGGTGAAATCCTGAATTTTTCTTCCATTTAATGTGTCTTGTTTCATTCAAAACCTTCCCGAGAGAACATAAAAAATAAGTTATAAAGTCAATGTAGAGTTAACTTTCATTAAAATTGAGATTTTCAGAATGTGCGTTAATTTTTTTGCGCAGTGTAGTTTGGTTCGATTAAAATGTTGCTGAAATTGCTCAATCTATTGATACTGCCCACATTTTTCGATATCTGAGCAAATGTTTGTTTTTGTAAATCCCAAATGGCTTCAACAATTTTTTACCAGGACCACCAATTATTTCAAGGATAAGATGTGCATGTTTTGTTGAGTTTGATGGTCCCACATGTTTTTCTTTGGTCCATTCAATGTCGTTATTCTCCAGTAGGTAGATCAAGTGGAACCCACTTAAATCTCCTATACAGGATGTCGATCAAACCTTTTGTACGCCTCGCTTCATCCAAAATAAATCCAATAACATTTTATGCTCTAAAAATTTTCAGTCGATAGATAATAATCCAAATCGATTATGAAATCAACTCTGGTTAACATTCTACCTAAACTCACTACGAAACTTGAACTCAGTTCCAGTATTTGGGATTTGAATTGCCATTTCATTAGAGCCGTGACAGAATTAAGTCTAATCTTTTGAAACTGATTTTGGAATCATTCGAAACCACTTTCTTCCAATCTTGTGAAATAATAATCAATTGATTTACATAATTAAATATAATAATTATTAAAGCTCCTTAGTTAAGCACCTATCTCATTTAAAATGAGCATTTGAGAACTTTACTTTTGAAACAATAATTGATAGCAGGTATACAGGGTGTCACCGTATTAAAATTACCTAAACAATATCCTCAACATTGTTTAAATGTTGTCCTTGAGATCGAGCTTGAGATTCATTTCAATTATTTTCCCTGAAACTTACGCAGGAATATTTATCAATATTTTCATGGCTCTTGTTATTGAGATGCTCTAACTATGAAATTAAGCTTTGACCTTTGCCCTAAAAAATTCAATGCAAACATGTCTGTACTCGTTTGATGAAGGAGTCCTCCAATCGCAAAAATTTATTTGTTTTGGTTGCTAATCTAGATAGATAAGACAATATTTGAATACATTTCAAGGATGATCCGGAGTGAAGTAAAATGCAACTTTATTATCAGAGAAACCCGAGATACCAACGTGAAAAGTAGATTTTTGTTTACTCCAAAGGTCAATTCTGAGAATGCTCCATGGTAGAAATTGTGAGCTTCACATTCAACCGAGAGAAATGTCCCAGTAAAAAATTGTCATTCGTAACTCAAATGGAATATAATAGAAATATACAGGGTGAGTCTTTGACTTGTACATATATTTTAACTGAAGATTCTTGAGGCCAAAAGAAACCTCTTTTTCATTTTCCATTTTTCCGAATTCGGCTCTGTTAAAAAGATATAGCCATTTGAAAAAAAACATTGGGCTAAATACGTCCCTGAAATGATACTGTGGAATTGATTCAAAGTTCATATTTCTCGATAGAAATTGAGTTTATACATTTAGGCCCAATTTAGGGAATACTCAAGTAGTCAAGTACTAACCTTATTGGAATAAAAATGTTGCAAACACGATAATTTCAACAAAAACAGTTAGTTTCATCGGATTATATCTGCAACTAAAAAGCCACATTTATTCCACCAAAATAAGTTCCTTCTTCGATTTCTCTGCAGATTAGTTTGTAAACACTAATAACTTGTTCATATTTTCCTCGAAATTCCCAAACAATATCACGAAGAGAGACTTTTCCTTCAGATTTATTATGAAACAACCTAACCTAATCTGATTTGTATCGATTCTGTGAATTTTTGCACAGAAATTTCAAGAAGATGTTGTCAGCATGCAGATATTTTCATTGAGGTTAAGGATTTTTTACGAAACATAGTATAAATCACGATACATTTGTGTACCGTGGTATAAATATTTATGAATTCTGTCGTTTCCATCATAAATCGAGTTTGCCGCCAAATTTTACCACGCATGCGTAGAGCGAAAACCGAAGAATGGTTATCTTGAGGTCAACGTTAAACAATAACAAACCAGAGTCTCTGAACAAACTGTAAACATTATGTGAAGATCTGAATACATTCAGTGACTTATTGTTCTAATGTGATTATTATGTGAAGTGAATTAATATAATTTCAACCGCGTCGAGTTTATTAATTTCCAAGAGGATGTTGTTTAGATAGAATCATCGCCACAGATTATCAGGTATCGTATTATTTCTCATTAATTTCAATTTAATGAGTAGTTTGTATCGAGATTCATCATTCATATCCGAATTTTGTATTTCATCGACATTTTAACTTTAATATGGACCGGTAACTATGAATTTTCAATAGAAACTGTGCGTATTAAATCCTCCTTGGTGTTCAATTTTATCTCCCACATTTGTGGGATTTTATTATCAAAATATCTCGACAAAGTTGATGAATATTGTGACAACATTGTAAACTCGTTTAAAGACCAGAGAAGGAATAATATTCGATGATATTTAATTCAGAGACGCATTCAGATTATTCTTGAAATTAATGATTTTTTCGTCAAATTTCTACGGGTAAAATTGGAAATAACTCGAAAACGACGCGTTTTATTGAAAAAAATAGGGATACTTTTAGTTTCTTAAATGATTGATTCTTTCGAAAATACGAACCGTTTAACTTTTTAAAGTGGTTTTATGGTGTTTTAGCGTGTATTGATGAGTCGACTACCCTGTAACTTTTATACTAGTAAAGATATTGAATAGGTTTCAATTGAGGAATATGCACCATGAATAGAGTAAAAACTCATCCAAAATTCAGTTCATTCGAAATAACGGTTCCGAAGATATAAACAGAAAAGTGTTTTTTTCATGGATTTTCGACACCCTGTATCTCCCAAACCAAACCGAATTTTGAAAAATGGTATAGGAAAAAGTGTTTCGTTTGATGAGAGGAACTACAGTTAAAATATATGTACAAGTCAAAGACTCACCATGTATAAAAAGATCAAGGTTCATTGCCAACTATAAAATTAGAGCTACAATTAAAAAATAAACAATAAACAGCATCCCATTCAAGTAAAATGTTATCTTCAACCATAACAATTATATACATAACTTCTCTACGCATAGGTATAGAAACATGTTCACTAGGATTTAGCTTAATAGGAAATCCCGTTTCTTATCTGACTCTTCCCAATCAGTCCTCGTATTTTTATGACATCCAACGAAAAGATATCAGGTTGCAGAAGATAAATTGGATGATGAGATGTGATCCAAGATAAAGTTTCCAGAATTGATGTCTGTAACTTGATTCCAAATGGTTTGTAGAACATCTTCTGCGCTATTAACTGGACGATTTTCGTTATTTTCTCGTTAGTGTTTTGACATCTTAATCTTTGGTCCTATTGTGGTCTCAAGTTACCTGCAACTACTTGATAAAGGAGGTAATAGAAGGAAGTTCATTCTTTGAATTATTCTGGTGAACTGAGATTGTAGAACAAATACTAAAAATATATTTCCACCTGAAACTGTGAAATTTATGAAGAAATGGGTGAAATTATAAGTTATATAAGTGAGAGAATATTAAGACTTATAATATCTAAGAAATTGGTGAAAAAACTTCTTCAACTTATATCTTGTCATTGCAAAATTCAAGGACAGGAAGATACTTTAGACAGAGAGAAAAATACAGTGAAGATGAGTTAAATAAATTAAGTTGAACACTGCAAATTTCAAGGACAAGATGAGACTTTTGAAAGAGAGTAAACCACAGTGAAGATAAGTGGAATAAAAGAAGTTGAAGACTGTAAAATTCAAGGACAGAACAAGAATCTTGAAAGAGAGTAAACTACATTGCAAATGAGTTCAATAAATGAAGTTCAAAACTGTAAAATTCCAGTATAGAAAGAGGCTTTTGAAAGAGAGTAAACTACAATCTACATTGCAGTGAAGATAAGTTAAATGAATGAAGACTGTAACATTCAAGGACGGGAAAAGTTTTTTGAAAGAGAGTAAACTACAGTGAGGATGAGTTAAATAAATGAAGTGGAAAAAGGTTAATTTCAAGGACAGAAAGATACTTTTGAAAAAGAGTAAACTACAGTGAAGATAAGTTAAATATAAGAAGTTGAAGACTGTAAAATTCAAGGACAGGACCAGAATCTCAAAAGAGAGTAAACTACATGGCAGTGAAGATGAGTTAAACAAATGAAGACTGTGAAATTCAAGGACAGAAAGAGACTTTTGAAAGAGAGTAAACTACATTGCAGTGAAGATGAGTTAAACAAATGAAGACTGTAACATTCAAGGACAGGAAAAGTTTTTTGAAAGAGAGTAAACTACAGTGAAGATGGGTGAAATAAATGTGGAAGAAGGTATGTTTCAAGGACAGAAAGAGACTTTTGAAAGAGAGCAAGGACAATATGAGATTTTTGAAAGAGAGTAAGGTATATTGCAAATGAGTTAAATAAATGAAGTTCGAAACTGTAAAATTCAAAAACAGAAAGAGACCTTTGAAAGAGAGTAAACTGCATGGCAGTGAAGATGAGTTAAACAAATGAAGACTGTGAAATTCAAGGACAGAAAGATACTTTTGAAAGAGAGTAAACTACATTGCAGTGAAGATGAGTTAAACAAATGAAGACTGTAACATTCAAGGACAGGAAAAGTTTTTTGAAAGAGAGTAAACTACAGCAGTGAAGATGGGTGAAATAAATGTGGAAGAAGGTATGTTTCAAGGACAGAAAGAGACTTTTGAAAGAGAGCAAGGACAATATGAGATTTTTGAAAGAGAGTAAGCTACATTGCAAATGAGTTAAATAAATGAAGTTCGAAACTGTAAAATTCAAAAACAGAAAGAGACCTTTGAAAGAGGGTAAACTACATTGCAGTGAAGATGAGTTAAATAAATGAAGACTGTAACATTCAAGGACAGGAGAAGTTTTTTGCAAGAGAGTAAACTACAGTGAAGATGAGTTGAATGAATGAAGTAGAAGAAGGTAAATTTCAAGGGCAGAAAGATACTTTTGAAACAGAGTAAACTACAGTGAAGATAAGTTAAATAAATGAAGTTGAAGACTGTAAAATTCGAGGACAGGACAAGAATCTTGAAAGAGAGTAAACTACATTGCAGATGAGTTGAATAAATAAAGTTCAAAACTGTAAAATTAAAGGACAGACGGAGACTTTCGAAAGAGAGTTAACTACAGTGAAGAAGAGTTAAATGAATAATGTTGAAGACTGTAAAATTCAAGGACAGGAAAAAAGACTATTGGAAGAGAGTAAACTACAGTGAAGATGGATTAAATAAATGAAGTTGAAGACAGTTAAATTCAAGGACAGGAAAAGTCTTTTGAAAGAGAGTAAAGTATAGTGAAGATGAGTTGAATAAATGGAAACATCTTAGTGAACTTTTCGCTCTTCGACTTTGATTTTTCCTAGATAACGGAAAGCCCAGGCCAAAAGTTCATCGAACCAAAAACAACTTTCGAATCATCTCCACAAATCAAACCATGAATGAACGTTGAGCAACTCGCATGGGTACGTTCGCCACCCAGACAATCATTCACAAAATCAGAAGAAATGATAAATCTGCTCCTTTTCATTCGGACTATTAACTGTCCGACAAGACGTACAGCTAGAACGGAGATGGTTTATTACACGTTGGTCCGAAGCTGGAGAAAGATACCATTCAATGTCTTTGCCGGGACCCAGAAGAGAAAGTTGCCTTGCTTAATGCTCCCAGAGGACAAAAATATATGGATAGGCAATTACACATAGGCCAAACCGCTTGCAGTTGGTCGTAAAACATCAAAGTGGGATGCGTGAGTGATAAAAAGGAAATAATGGAGTCGATGTTCACCGATAAGAAATCGTATTAAAAACGGAGTTTACTGAGTTATTGCTGTTCGATTGTTGGAACAATGAACTGGAAAAGCTAGAGTTCAATGGCGATTAATATACCATTAAATTGGACCAACTGAACTTCAACAGAGGTGGATTTTAGACTTTTGTAATTTTCCCGATAATTATCAGTTTTTCGAAAAAAATGGACCCTAGAGAAATTGAAGCTCATGAAATTTCACACAATAATGGTTCCTATGCAGTTTTTCGTAGAACCAACTGGTTTTGAGCAAAAAAACCGAATAGAACTTAAACATAGGTGGATTTCAGATTTTTCTAAAATGAATCCTGAAGAAATCGAAGCTATTGAAATTCTTTACAAAAAAGGCCCTCATGCACTTTTTTGTAGAACCTACTGGTTTTGTGCAAACAATCCTGATAGAGAGCATTTGGATATCATCCAAATATTATACGAGGATATATTGAAAAATTCTTAGCCTACTATAGAACCAAACAAAATTTCAATGTCAAAATATTTTATTACTCAACATATTCTCCTCTTAATTGAATACATTTATTACAGCGAACTTGCAACGTCTGTAGACCTTTCAAAAAAAATGTTTCCTCTTGCTTTGCAAACCAGTCCTCCACAGCTTTTATCACCTCCTCGTTGGAAGAAAATTTACCATCTTTTGAACTTTTTTTCAGTTGAGGAAAGAGATGATAGTCGGACGGAGCCAAATCTGGTAAATAAAGGGGGTGTTCTAGTGATTCTTACCCTAAATCATGATTTTTTTGCATGGCAACATGAGATTTGTGTACTGGGGCGTTGTCCTGTAAAAACAAAATACCTTTGGATAGCTTTCCGCGTCTGTTCTCTTTAATTTCTTCCCGTAGAGTGGTCAGTAATATCGAATAGTAATCTCCAGTTATTGTCCTGACCTTATCCAAAAAATCAATCATGATTATTCCATGGGAATCCCAAAAAACTGAAGCAAGAACTTTTCCAGCAGATTTTTGGACACAAAATTTCTTAGGTCTTGGAGAACCAGAGTGTCGCCATTCCATCGATTGTTGCTCTGTTTCTGGATCGTAGAAATGTACCCAAGTCTCATCCATAGTAACAATTCGGTTTAAGAAGTCTACATCGTTTTCAAATCGAGCATAGATTGAACGCGATGCTTCTACCCTTGCACGCTTTTGGTAAACATTCAAACATTTGGGGATCCATTTTACAGAAATTTTTCTCATGTCCAAATTGACGTGAACTATATGATGAATGCGTTCGTATGAAATCTTCAGTGCTTCAGATATCCGTTTTAGCCCAATTCTGATAAAATCATGTCATGAACTGCATCGATATTTTCGGAGACTGACACAGAAACTGGCCTTCCCGATCGGTCATCATGTTCAATGGAAAATTTACCTCTTTTGAAGCCTGCAGTCCAATTTTTCACGATCGCATACGAAGGACATTGATCACCAAGGGTATTAAGCATATCTTCGTAAATCTGCTTACCTCTTAACCCTTTTAAATACAGGTACTTGATGATGGCTCGATACTCCAATTGTTCGATTTTTACAATTTCGGTGGACATCTTTCTTTTAAATTTATTGCGTAACTCTGGTTTACTTTTTTGACGTCGAGCTGTACAATGACACTTCTAATAAGTTATTGTTCGTTGATATGTTATCGCTATATTTTGTTTACTGGTCTAGGCTAACAATTGGTTATTCTCTGCCATTTTATGGAGTCAAATACGCTTTCTTGGATAAAGTTTCATTGGAAGTGTAAGCCAAGTAAGATTGAAAGATGCACCCTTTCCAAAAACCATCGGATTTAGGATATAAATGGCACATTTTACTCCAGAATTGAAACACCGCCATTGTGTCGACACAAAATGCATTTTCTCCATTGTGCCAGCCTCGGATAAATCCACGAAAGCGGCAGACCATAATGACTATACAGGGCGGATGCTACGTGATATAATATTGTAAACAATGGGAAATTCAATTCAAACAGTTTTCCCGAAAGATCAGGGCTTTAGCGAGTTTAGAACGGCAGGGCTGGCGGTTTATTTATGCCCCCGATCTACCTCTAATGGTCCAAAGTTCAACAATGGGGATGAAAATGATGAAAGATTCGTGTAGTTCGCACGATAAGTGAACGGGGGGTATTTTGATGGTTGTTGTTGTTCGTGGGAAAGATGTTTTGATGTTGTATCATTTCGAGATGTCTACGTTGTTTATTCGTCTCAATATACAGGGTTTTCCAGTGAGAAGTGTTATTTTGACATTCGAAGAAAATTGCCATTTTTGTGGATAAGTGATCGGATGTTATTTCATTATTATGAGGAAGGTATGCCGTTAATACAGGGTGACAAGAAAAACTTCGTACAATTTTGCTGTGGTCTGGTACAAAAGTATTTCAGCGTGCCCAAATAATTTTTATTCTCTTGGTTTTTCTACACTTTTCTGTACTAATATGTGAATTTCAGTTTGATATAATTTCATTTGACAGAGTTTTAGAAGGTCAAACAAACGTAGTGCGATGTTGGAACTGTTTCGTCAAGGTAGGCGTCAATGCGAAATTGTTCGTTTGCTCAATGTGCCTCGACAAACCGTGTCCGATGCAATTCGTCGTTTCAAGGAGCTTGGCCATGATGGTCGTCGTCCAGGAAGTGGTAGAAAACGCACTGTCAATACACCTAGCAATCGCAACATCGTCAAGAAGCGGGTCAATCGAAATCCGAGGGTTTTCATGAGGAAAATAGCCTGTGAGACCGGTATCAACCGCGAATCAGTCCGTCAAATTGCCAAAAAGGAGCTCAACCTCAAGCCATACAAGCTCCAAAAAGTTCAACTCCTCACGGAGGAAAACAAGCACGTACGACTCCAAACGTGCCGCCAACTCCTTCGTCTCGCCGCCGGTCAGCAATGGGAGCGAATTCTCTTCACAGACGAGAAGCTTTTCACCGTAGAACAATCCCACAACCACCAAAACGACAGAGTCTGGTCCGTAGAGGCTCCCGGTACATTGGCCATGATCGAACACCGTCAAAATCCGCAATCCGTCATGGTCTGCGGCGGAATTTGCGGCAGTGGTAAAACTCCTTTAGTTTTCGTGGATCAAGGGGTCAAAATCAATCAAGAAGTCTACCGCTGCGATATCCTCGAGGCCGTAGTACTTCCGTGGGCCAAGCAGCAGTTCGGCGATACGCATTGGACCTGTCAACAGGACTTCGCTCCGGCTCACAGAGCGAAAATGACGCAAGAATGATGTAAGACCCATTTTCCTTGTTTCATCTCATCTGCAAAATGGCCGCCTTACTCACCGGATCTCAACCCAATGGTATACAGCGTGTGGTCGATTTTGGAGCACAGGGCTTGTGCTAAAAAACACAAAAATTTGGAGTCGCTGAAGCAATCTCTGCGCCCGGAATGGTACCGATTAACGCCCGAGGAGCTGCGGCCCATTGTTGAAAATTTCAAGAAGCGTCTGAAGCTGTGTATCACCGAGGTGAAAATGGGCCTCATCACTCAAGATGATTTTTCGATGAAATTCGAATGGACAAACCTGGGATTTCTTCAACATTTTCGGCTACACTAGCAATATTCTCGGCTGATCTTGAGCGACGTGCAAGGGTTTTATTCTTCACATCACTAACTTGTCCCAACAGCCCAAATTTTTCCACCAATTTCTGTATTACGGTTCGACAAGGTGCTTCACGACGATCCAAAAATGTTCGAGTTTTACGAAACGTCTCTGCCAAATTTTCACCATTTTTATGGTGAATTTTAATAGTTTCAATGCGTTGTTGAAGCATGTATCATTCCATCTTTATTAATTAGGCAATCCAAACCACGTGGCGCCCTGCCTCCAGATAACCTATAAATTTTCTGACAGGTCGCTGGCTTGCAGTAAATATGAGGAATTTTATTATTTTATGCATTTCATGAGTGAGTTTTTATGATTTCTAATATCAAAAAGTATCCTGAAGTATCACTGACGAAGAAAATTTCACTCAATCATATGATTACAACTTTTAGTATTGGGAGCCCGAAGAGATTGAAGAGAAAGTATTTGAGAAGGAATATTAATCAGAGCTCTGTCCCTGTAACTTCTTTATCCTTTTATATGATATAAATTCAAATATTCATCAGTTTTACATTTTACATGAACTGAATACTGCTTATTTCAGTGTCTACGAAGACACATTCACTTTAGTTTCTTATCTTCGATATTGTCAAGTCTTGATGACTGCTGACCCAATTTCTTTTTGTTTCCTGATAAGTCACTTAATATGTGTATAATACA
Organism: Adalia decempunctata; assembly: GCA_951802165.1. Classification (NCBI taxonomy): domain Eukaryota; kingdom Metazoa; phylum Arthropoda; class Insecta; order Coleoptera; family Coccinellidae; genus Adalia; species Adalia decempunctata. Next base: position 5,401,892 of record OX637698.1, read on the forward strand.
CCAAGTTACACACACTGGGTGTTCCAAAATATTCAAGAAAATCCTCATAATTTGAACGACTTGCACATCCAACTTTGGCACACATTTATGGCATTTTTTATTGAAAATGCACTTAATTTAAATAATTTTCACTGGTCTGATATTCCTAAGAGTAAGATTGACTAGAAATATCAAGAAAATTTCCACATAAAACAATTTTTCAAGCAAATAAACGGTTTTAATGGCTACATGAACAAAGCTAAATTTGGTTTGTTTGACCACCAACTAACCCCAAACGAATGTTATCGTGACGAATAAACACCTAACCGTTCGATAAGGTCTTTGACCATCTCTGAAAATATACAGTTTCGAACATGCCGGACATGCAGAGAAACCATAAATTTCGAGTTTTCGTACCTCCCTGTAATTTTAGCGATAATGTATGTACGATTGGCCAGCTCAACTTGGACGATACGTTGCCAGAATTGATGGTACACTACGAGGATATACCTGTATATTGGCCATTTGAAAACGAAACAGACGAGATTACGGACGAAATAAATTTTTTCGATAGAAATGCTCGGACAGGTCGATTTCTGTTTCGAGGGGGACAACTTAAGATGTAGGTTACGGACGCATAGCGTTTCAACCCTTGCTACTACAACCCTCACCCCCAATTTTTGAATTTGGAAGATGGGGTGAGTGATACCTCAATTCAAAGGTATTTTTTTACTGATTTCAGCACAGTAATTGTTTTTTCATTTTATGCATTAGTTCTCGAAATATTCTTAACTAAGTATTTGAAAATGAAGTGGTGTTTTCATGGCACTTGTAGTGTTTTTTTGTGAAAAATCGACATTTTGAGCTTCAAAACAACCATGACTGTGGCTTCCTTCATCCAATCCACTGACATAGAAATCTTTAATCAAGATGTCGATTTTTCACAAAAAAACACTACAAGTGCCATGAAAACACCACTTCATTTTCAAATACTTAGTTAAGAATATTTCGAGAACTAATGCATAGAATGAAAAAACAATTACTGTGCCGAAATCAGTATAAAAATACCTTTGAATTGAGGTATCACTCACCACATCTTCCCTATTCAAAAATTGGGGGTGGGGGTTGTAGCAGCAAGGGTTGAAGTGCTATGCATCCGTAACCTACATCTTAAGTTGTCCCCCTCGAAACAGAAATCGACCTGTCCGAGCATTTCTATCGAAAAAATTTATTTCGTCTGTAATCTCGTCTGTATCGTTTTCAAATGGCCACCCTGTATTGAAAAATTCTTAGCCTACTATAGAACCAAACAAAATTTCAATGTCAACATATTTTATTACTCAACATATTCTCCTCCTAATTGAATACATTTATTACAGCAAACCTGCAACGTCTATAGACCTTTCAAAAAAAATGTTTCTTCTTGCTCTGCAAACCAGTCCTCCACAGCTTTTATTACCTCCTCGTTGGCAGAAAATTTACGACCTCTCAAACTTTTTTTTCAGTTGAGGAAAGAGATGATAGTCGGGTGGAGCCAAATCTGGTGAATAAGGGGGGTGTTTTAGTAATTCTAACCCTAAATCACGAATATTTTGCATAGGAACATGAGATTTGTGTTCTGGGGCGTTGTCCTGTAAAAACAAAACACCTTAGGATAGCTTTCCACGTCATTTCTCTTTAATTTTTTTCCTGTAGAGTGGTCAGTAATGTCGAATAGTAATCTCCAGTTATTGTTCTACCCTTATCAAAACATCAATCATGATTACTCCATTGCAATCCGAAAAAACTGAAGCAAGAACTTTTCCAGCAGATTTTTGGAGACAAAATTTCTTAGGACTTGGAGAACCAGAGTGTCGCCATTTCATCGACTGTTGCTTTGTTTCTGGATCGTAGAAATTTACTCAAGTCTCTCCCATAGTAACAATTCGGTTTAAGAAGTCTACATGGTTTTCAAATCGAGCACAGATCGAACGCGATGCTTCTACCCTTGCACGCTTTTGGTCAACATTCAAACATTTGGGGATCCATTTTGCAGAAATTTTTCTCATGTCCAAATTGACGTGAACTACATGATGAACGCGTTCGTATGAAATCTTCAGTGCTTCAGATATCCGTTTTAGCCCAATTCGACGGTCTGATAAAATCATGTCATGAACTGCATCGATATTTTCGGAAACTGACACTGAAACTGGCCTTACCGATCAGTCATCATCTTCAATGGAAAATTCACCTCTTTTGAAGCTTGCAGTCCAATTTTTCACGGTCGCATACGAAGGACAATAATCACCAAGGGTATTAAGCATATCTTCGTAAATCTGCTCACCTCTTAACCCTTCTAAATACAGATACTTGATGTTGGCTCGATACTCCAATTTTTCGATTTTTACAATTTCGGTGGACATCTTTGTTTTTTAAATTTATTCCGTAACTATGGTTTACTTTTTTGACGTCGAACTCTACATTGACACTTCTAATAAGTTATTGTTCGTTGATATGGTATCGCAATGTTTTGTTTATGCATTCAACTGGTCTAGGCTAACTAGATATCAATACATCCTCGTACATCAGTTTATTCGTGGTACAAAAAATTATTTTTGTGTGATTTCGAAAAGATCGACTTTTTTTCTTGAAATCGGTAGCAGATGCAACAAAACTACAAGAGACCATAAAGTTTGGTATAACAACAAAGCTTCTCTTTACAATTTTTCAAACTAACAGTGGCGCTCCAACAAAAAGTTCTGGGGGAAAACAGAGGACAGTGTTTCAGAAAAAATATCACCTTGTAGATTTGCAATAGAAATTGGACGTCACATCGTGTAAACTTTAAATTGTGACATCTATGCCAAATTTCAGTTGAATGACTTTGGAAATGCATATACTCCATTCACAATTATAAAATCACAACCCTGGCCTTGGAAATTTGACACATTCCACTCTGTATCGAAGTTATGACGTTTTTCAAAATATTTTTATGTTCCAAGTCAACACTATGTTGCCCTTTCTACATTCTTAGCGTATTTCTCAGAATGTGAATTTATTCGGAAAATGAATGAATTGGAAAATATGTGATGGACGAAAATAATTAACGTTTATATGAATTGATTCGTTTTCTAGTTATTTGCATGAAAAGTACAAGAGATCACTGTTGAAATATATTATTTTTCGCCATGGAAGAAAATTGCATTCATTGCTTCCACATGATTTTCATATGCATGCCTGTGAAGATTTAATGTTTATTATCCTCTTGAACTGAAAGTTCAAGACTTGACATCAATTGTTGAATCAAGAATAATGGAACATTATATCCCTCTACTGGAATCCAAATAGTTGAAGGGAGTTCTGATGCAACAGGAACTTTTTCTTGGAACATAACCTTAATAGCTAACTTAATAAAAATAAGAGTGGAAGATAAACATTTCATTTATTTGATCTTATGAACAAGGAGTAAAATATTCTGACTGTATAGTAATTTATTAGTTTAAAAAATATTCATACATTACAACCACAGTAGGTTTGTACAAATAATATGGAACAGGTCAAACATATGCTTCACATTTATCATTCACCTGTTCTAAAATAAGACGCAAACTCCTCCACATTATAGGGCCCCTACAGCATTAAAAGCTTGTGTCTCTTTTGAAAGAAGTAGCACTAGATATATTATATTCTTTCGATTAAGAGCAAATACCTACCGTTGAATGTTACATACACAAATTTCTTCAAAATGGGCTTATACGAAGTGGTTCTTTTTCTGAAACGTGAAAACGATCAACAATAATCATTTAGAGACCGATGATGGCCATCCAAAACCCGTTTACTTACGAAAATCGTGCAATTTCATTCTGCAAGTTCTTTCCTCATAATTCCTCGAAAATCCTACCTGAACCATATTTTCCGGTCGCTTTCGTGAAAAGATCGTATAAGGAAGCTTTTTTGTCCATTTACACATTCCAAATAAATTTTGAGCACCAAAAACGTTACGGAAACTAACCAAATTTCTGGGGGACCGGAATAT